>JAGFMF010011629.1:8659576-8702116 GCA_019455555.1 Galemys pyrenaicus
GTCCCCTCCCTGGCCGGCAGCAGGGATCGAACTCGTGCTGCAGTGGCTGCGGTTTGCTTCATAGTGCGTTGCTTAACCCACTGCGCCACCGGGGAGGCCCTTATCAATTTCTTGACAGAAATTTTTGCCAGCCCCTGAAATAGATTACACATTTTTAATAGATATTTTAGTCTGTTGCTCTCAATATTAACAGAGGTTTGGAATAGTTTTACAAGTATATGTATTACATATACATATACATAATACATATGCATATACATAATATGTTTTACAAGTAATACATATTAAAAAATTACCCTATGTAAATATGGTGATGTTCTAAGTTAAGTAGTGCTTAAAGAGTAAAATCTTATTGACTAAAATATTCAAACATTGACAATATTAATTAGGGGTAGTTACAGTAGATGTGTTGAAATTAATTGTTAATATTAAATACTTTATTTTATATTACACTATAAAATAATCATCGTTTTGGATGTAACAATCAACAATTTTGTAGTGCTTTTGAATTAAATAAACTACGTTCACCTTTCTTCTCATTTAATATTCACAAAGATTTTGGGTTTTTTCACATTTTGATTGTAAGATTTATAGAAATGGCCTCTGTGGTGGCACAAGGGGCTGAGTCTCAGCACTATCAAATTATCCGCTGCCACTGTAGCACGAGTTGGATCCTCCACCAGGGAGGTGACCCACATGGCTCAACAGACCTCTCCTGTCTCACCCACTGCTCCCCTCAGCAGTGTATTCCAGTCCATCTGTTCTTTTTCCCACTCTACCTCTGGTGACTCCCCCGACTCCCCACACCTCTGACCTATACCTCACTTCTTATATGCATCATAAATACTTTTTTAAAAATGAGATTTTCAAAGAGTCATAAAGATAATGAGTGATATATGAGTCTGAACACTTACTATTTTTTTGTTGTTTTTTTTTTTTTTACATAGAATTGCTCCTTACTTGATGAAAAATAAGTAAACAGGTAAAACAAAGAAGAATCCCCAAAATAACTATTTTATTAAGGAAAGGAAGCTATAGCATTTTAATGCATGTAAACTTAAGAGGAATCAATAGCACATAGGCCTCAAAGAAACAAGTTGGCTGTAGGTAATTTAATTCATTATTTTTTTCTATGTAATTAGAGATCATTATTTAGTTAATAAAAACAGAAGTTGAAGAACATGAAGAGAAAATGATAAGCACATTTTTAAAGTAGTTAAAATAAGCTACTGTGAAACTGTGTCCTGTATATGTCTACTCTCAGATGGATAAGATCAAAATCATCACTTGTTACAATATACATGATGAATATCAATATGGCTTTGAAAGTACAGAATTAGGAAGTTTGTGTGGTCTCTGATATCCTATAAAGTAGAAATATGCAGAGTGAAGATATTGATGGTATACCATTCACATTCTTCTATCAGTTTTCCGTTTTTTTGGTAAACATCTTGTTTAATACAAATAAAGTATATATGTATTTTTTAATTCAAATCATAAATATGATATGTTTTAGTAAAGAGGAAGGAATTACATTTCCTCATTGATATTCATTAACTTAATATAAAGTAAAAAGTATGGTATTTCTGAGCCATGCAGACATCCTTTTTACCACAACCATTAGTGTTGGTTTGTAAAACTATAGCTTTATTACCCTACTAAAATATTTTATACAGCATTATATAATATAAAGCACTCTAGTTTTCCCTGTGGTATATAATCATCCACACTTTTAGATTTTTATAACCTCACTGAGTAAAACACTCTCCAAGTTACTGATTTTTTTTTAAATATAAAATTTTAAGCTTCAATAGTACATACACTTGATGAAATAACCAGACTTTTTAATAGACTATTAGAGATGCCATATATTATATCAATTCTAAACCACTGTTCCCAAAATTAAGGTAAGATATCTCTTTTACCTGCAATTAAGGATATCAGATCTCTGTTATCATCTGTGGTCTGAGGCTATTTATCATGAAGTCCTACTAAGAGATTTTATGATCTTTAACTTTATATTAAGAGAAAAATTCAAAAATGATATTTTATAGACATAATCATGCAGTTTCCATATAACCAAATATCTCACATTGTACAAGCTATAAAAACCTAAGCAGAAAGTGCTAGTCAATTCCCAAACAACTTCAAGCACACCTATTAATTTCAGCAACGTACTTGACCCATAAAGACCTTCTTACTTGGGTATCTTTACTGTGATTTTCCTACAGTAACCTCCGTGAAGAATTAAATGACATGACTCTATCATTGTAACAATAGTATAGGCTCAATTTAGTCTTTTTTTGCAGCTGCTTATTGCTTCTTAAAGTAACAGTAGTGCCATTATATTTGTATTTGCTTTATTTTCTTATTTGTAGATAGAAAGTTATAACTTAAATAATTAGGCAATATTCTTAGAGAATTTATCTCCTTAGTGAAAAAATAAAACAGAATAAATGTGTTCAATTATAATTTAGTCATGCCTAAACTCTCATGGGCTCCTTTCATTTTTTATTTAACTGTAGTATCTTGAAAAAGATTATGGCAAAACTGAACACAAAAATGAATCTAAATCATATGGTACAAAAACTAAGATACTACTTTGAAGAAGTTAACAAGTTAGGAAGATGGGCACATATTTAAAGAGATGATATATTCAATTGTCACATTGTCACAAAAAAATTCATCCAAATAAAGTCTCTATCCTCTTAACTTTCAACATTTCTTCTCTAGAGCATGATATTTCTCTGAACATTCACAGATTTTATCAGCCAAATTTGCCAGATTTTGCCAACATCAATTTTTGCCAGCATCTGTCTAAGAAGGCTGTTAATACTAAGTCATAGTTCTAAGACTGAATCTTCAGAATTAAAAATGCATACAAAGCACAGCTACTCTCTGCCAATATTATAAATTGGGCACTATTACTTTATTTCTTTAGACACTATTTTGGTCATAGTAAAATGGGTGAAAATATCACATAGGTTTGTGGGAATAAGTGAGAAAATACATGTAATATATTTGAGTAGAACTTTCTAGAAAATGTACTTAACAGATACATGTTATTTATCATTATTTATTTTCCAGCTATCTTATGTCTATACACTTCATAGTATATGACCATTTCATTAATTGTTAGCACATTGTTCTTTTCTAAAATAATGTTAAACTGTCCACAGACTAGTGTTTGTAACCCAACACTGTTCTTGTTGACAATTCTATCATTTCCCATTTCCCATCTCTCAATGTTACAGTATGGCTTGTTTAAGATTCAGAGCAAATTTATCTACTTTCGAAAAATATGTAATACTGTGGTGTGCTCTAAAATATTGAAAATTAACACATCAGTGCCATCACTGGCTAGTTTTTCCCTCTTCATTTTTTGTTTATAACTCTAGAGTACAGAGTATTATTGCTTACATAACATACACTCTATAAATATACATTGAGTGAACAAATCACTATCTTAGCTCAAAAACTGTTTTACAGATAGATTTTTATCTATTTGGCAACTAAAATTCTCCCTTTAATATTCAAGCAATATTGTATGACAAAAATAATATACATAAAACATCCTGGTGAACATGTTTTTATACATCAAGCAAATAATTAGGTTAATTGACACAACATTTAAACTAAACTAAGAAATTTTCTTTGTTCACAGTGACAGTGTTGAAAATTTTACCATAGTCTTAGCAAAGTATTCTGTAAATAATGGAAATTAAATGAATTAAATTTATGATCCTATAACTTAGATATGAAATCTTCCTTCTCATTTGCATGTAATTCTTACTAATATTCTCTGTCAGAATTCCTTCTATCTATTAAACATGTTTATTTAAGATAACATTAAAATGAACAAACATCATTTTGAAGTCAAATAAAATCATAATCTAGAGATATGTTAATTCCAGAGCTTGGCAATACTTAAAAAATAAGTTGTCAAACAATAAAATATGTGATAAACATTTCAATCAAGTTTGGAAAATATTTTCTGGTATGAGTAGTAAAATTTCTACCATTTAATTATAGTCTTGAGATTGTATCCTAAGGAAATTGTACAAAGGTAAAAATTATATGCATAAAGATGCCAAGTACTACAGTATGAAAAATAGTGAAAGTATGTATGAAAGCTTTGTTTAACTGAATTTTCATAAATTGATAAAATATGCAGCATTTGAAATTATAACTGAGCATTGCAACATTAGGGAAATGTTCATACTACAACTTTTTTTAAAAGATTTATTTTTATTTATTTATTCATATAAGAACTGGGATACAGGCCAGAGGTGGCAATGGGGAACAGTGAGAAGATTCAACAGAGACAGAGTGGGAGCAGAACAAGTGGGTTTATTGGAATACACTGCCAAAGGAACCAGTAGGTGAGACAGAAGAGGTCTGTATCACCATGTGGGTCATCTACCTGGCCCAGGATACAACTGAGGCCACAGTGGCTAGGGATAGCTTGATAGCACTGAGACTTTAACCCCTGTACCATCAGAAAGGGCCCATAGTACAACTTTATGCAATGCAAAGTGTGAAGTCATATGTTCTCTATAGTGCTCAACTTATGTTTTCAAAAGTGAAGGCTTAGACAAATTATATTTTTCAAATTTTGAAAAGATTTCCAGATTCCCAAATGTTGATTTTCTGACATGAAGGTTTACTTGCTCCTGACATGAAGGGTTACTTGACCAACAGTAATAGGTTGCAAAGAGATACCTGACTTATTCTTTTATGTTACAATGAAATGTGGGAAGGGGTGCCTCAATTTCTCTTCCTAAAATAATAAAAAATAAATAAATTTTTTGAGAACAATCAACTGAAAATCAGTTTACCTATAGGGCACATATAGATGGATATCTTTCTAGCAGGTGGTTATAGATTTATATTTTTTTGGAGATATGTTTATTCCCTGGCCCAAAGGAGTTTCAAGTATGCAATGAATTAAAAAAAATCAGGCATATGATCATTGTGTGATCTCAATAATATTCACATTAAGATGATCTAAACTGTACATCAGTAAATAAATTCAAGTAAGAAAAAATATCTTGGCAGTTAAGCCTCTTTAGGAAAGATGCTGGTTATCCACAGGGTACTTTGGGGAGAAGCTAATTTAGCTCTCAGATATAATTTACAATCATGATAGGTAAGCAAAAGTTATTCAGGAGGAAGGACACTAAGTTTTGTAAATTTAAGCTTTCCGTGCTATTTTTAATTAATGAAAGAGAATTCATGTAATTATAATATTAACCTTTTTAAATATTTGTCATTTATTAGTGACCAGCTAAGTTCTTTACATATTTAAAACCCTGAGGTTCTTGCTGCAATATGTAATTTTTTTAGAAAAAAGATTGTATTTATTTACACACACAAGACTATGGTGTAGGCCAAAGGTCCGGGGATGGGGGGTGAGAGGCTTCACCAGAGACAGAGTGGGGAGCAGAACAGGCAGTGACTGAAACACACTGCTGAGGGGAGCAGTGGGCAAGGCAGGAGAGTCTGCTGTGCCATGTGGGTTACCTCCCTGGCCGAGGATCAAACTTGCGCTACTGTGGCTGTGGAAGCTTTCCAGTACGGTGCTCAAACCCTTGCTCCACCAGGGAGGCCCCCAATATGTAATATTTTTATCTCCATTTAATTAAGGTATTATGTGAGGCTTAGAGAGAGGAAATAACTTGCTTAATACAGCATAGTTTCAGAAAGTCAGATTTTGTTGTTGTGTCTTGTTTGACCAGTAAAACATCCTAATTATAATGGTTATTAATGTTTATAAAGATAATGTCTTAATCCACAAAGGCAGACATAAGTGGATTCATAACGCAGCAAAAATGTACTTGACCATATACTAGGGACTCCTAGTATCATGACATGTCTCAAATTTATTAAGGAAATTATGGAATCCACACATGGAATTGTAAAAATGTGTTTCCGATGAACATGATTGCTATTTTAAATTGGTGTGTCCTCGGTCATGTGTAACACCTTTGAATAAAACTGAAGAGTAGAGTTAAGATGTCACAATTCTCCCATCATATTGATCTCTCCTTTTCTCACACAATGTCCAAAATTTGGGAAAGTCAAAGACTAGGGAAGATGCCAACTCACTAAGCTACCATAGCTAAGAAGGTTAAGCACTGGGATTTGAAGCCAGGGGTGTCAGATTTTAAGATTGTGTTTTACCTAGCAATGGTGTAAAAGGAAATGTCCATAACAAAAAAAAAAGAAAAAGAAAAAAAAAACCCATGTTAGCCATTGTTGGAGCTGATTAAAGGGGTAGAATCACCAGAACTTGTCAGTTTGAGGAACAGGAGACAACATTATTCACATTTATATTTAGATTGCAGTGGGAAGATCAATTTTTAGCCAAATTTTAGTAGCTTACTATGATCAAGGTTTTAAATAGACCAGGAGATACAGATTTTAGTACTGGGTTTTGTATCATCTGAACCTGCACTGTACATAATAGCTATGACTAAGCATTTAAGGACACACCTACATTTATGTATGAACTTTAATGGAATCCATAAGAAAGATAACATCTTCATGATATAAAGGGAGCGAAGACAAGCTCAAAAAGATCCTGTGTTGCACACTGCATGCTTTCTCTCTCAAAGAAAATATAATATCTTGTTAAAATGTAAGTTTTGTTCAAATAAGCTCTAATATATTACTTTTGCTACTGCAGAAAAAAATATCTCTTTCACTTCTTAAGACAAAGAAATCTAAAGATTCAACATTCATTTTAATATATAATTTTTAATAGAATCTTCTATCCCTAAGATATTAGAAAACCATATACTGCTGTTAGATCAATTGATTGAGAATATTGTTTTATGGACCTCAGCTTTTCCACTCTCAATTTTTTGATTTTCAAGCTATTTTTATTGTAATACACATGCTTAAAATTTGTTTTAAAATGTAACTAACTTTGAATAAAGTGAAGGCTTTCAAGTGAGAATACTGTCTTATTTTGCAACTACAATAGAATGCAAAGGCTCTTAAAGCACATTAGGTGGTAACTGCAGGGAGGTTGGAAATATGACACCAGGGGGTGTCCAAAACAATGGTGTAGAGACAAAGATAGATTTAAATGTTCAAACTTCAAAAGTTAAAGTTAAAGCATACCAAATATTTTTTTTCTTTATTGTATTTTATTTTCCCCAAAGTTGGATTTGTCAATGTTCTAAGAAAGCAGGGAAACTTGTAGCTTCTCTGTTCTTGAGAGTTTAAGAAATAGAAAGAAAGAAAAACTAAATATCATAGATATTTGCATATGTTTGTATAAATAGTAAAATAATATAGGATATAGATTGATTATATATTATATATAGTAACATAATTTCATATATATAAGCACAATGGTGTATTAGTCAATTATCACAAAGGAAGAATTCCCGCTGTTTGGGACAACATGGATGGAATTGGCAAGGATAATACTAAGCAAATAGGTTATAAGGAGAAAGACAAATACTGAATGTCTTACTTCTATGTGGAATATAGAGAAACATAACAAAGTGTCAGTCAAAACCAAACCAATATTAAACTTCTACTATCTGACTGTAAAACTAAGGCAAGCAGAGGGGGTGGACTGTGGCGTGGGAGTGTGAGAGAAAGGGTCCAATTAAATATGGGGTAGGATTTTTTGAGTATTAGTGGTGGGCAAGGTATGAAATTAATCATTTATGGAGGTTTAAACCTGTAATCCATGGAGCAGATATAAAGATATAAGCTTATTTCATCTCAATAACCTTTATTCAAAATAAAAAGGCTTTATTCAAGAAGAAATGAATAAAGCAAAAAGTCAAACAATAAAATATAGGACCTCCCTGGTGGCGCAGTGGGTTAAGCAACGCACCATGAAGCAAACCACAGCCACTGCAGCACGAGTTCGATCCCTGCTGCCGGCCAGGGAGGGGACCCACATGGCGCGGCAGACCTCTCCTGCCTTGCCCCTGCTCCCCTCAGCAGTGTACTTCAGTTGATCTGCCTGTTCTGCTCCCTGCTCTCTGTGGTGAATCCTCTCACCTCCCCTCCACACCTCTGGCCTGTACCCCAGTGCTTGTATGCATAAATAAATAAATCTTTAAAAAAAAATAGAATATAGTGGTGAATAGTGAATAAGTAATGAAGTAAGAACATATGAAAGAGAACAAAAAAATTATTTTATCTCAAATTGAGATTTATAAAAATGACATTTTTGAGGGGAATGCAATCAGCATAAGCCTTGGTACACTGCTTGAAGGAGCAAATGAACTAAAACATTTGGAACTGAATGTATGTTAGAGAAGGAAGTAGGGATTCTACAGTTATGTTATTAAGTTGATCGATACCCATAACCAAACTATTTATCACCACCTTCCCCCTCAATTCACTTTAGTGCTTGTAATCTCCTATTGACTGTCAGCTAATCAAAAAATTACAAAGCTCCACTTTGTTGTCTATTGAGTAAACAATGTCAGTAGCAACTTTGACTTACATAAATGGACAATATATGTGTGTGTATGTGTGTATGTATAAAGTCTATAAATATGCAAGACATAATCTTGAAAAGTCAGTTTGCCTTTGATTATCTAAATTAAATTATATTACAACCACTAAGCATTAAAATACTGTGATCAATAAGATGTCACAAATAGAATTATATCACATGTCAAGGTCTACTCATACAGGGACATTTCTGTAGAAATGAATAAAATCAGATTACTACTGCTCATTCTGAATAATAACCCTTAAGATATCATTATGTGTTCACATATAAATAAAATACATTTCAAAATATGTAATATTTAAATGAATAAAGTAGAACATTTGTTCTTTCTTTAAAAATCAAAATAACTGAAATAATTCACTATAGCATAGCTAGCATGCCAATTTCTTCATAATATATTTTAATAATAGAATGTAGGGTTTGTTAGAATAAATGTGGGGACAATAAGTATATTTTTAACTCACTTGTATACACTTGTAATTAATTTATGAATATAAAGTTGCAATAGAAATATATGGGTTTTCTTTTTGATAAATACATGGGGAGACCATGTATTTATTTTTTTAGTTTATTTTTTTCTGTTTACTACATAGTTGCAAATATGTAAAAGTGTTCTGTAATGTTTTAATTGAGAAAATTCCTAAAATTCAATATTTTTGAAAACTCTCAATTCCAAAACTGGCACTCAACAACTAATACCTTATAATAACATACTCATTAGGAGTTTTAAAAATATTTATATAACATATTAAATGTACACCAAAAAAAATATCTTGTGAAAAGTAATGTGTATATGAAATCTCTTGTACATGAGTTCCACCCCATACCATTTGTCAAAGTCTAGTTGTTCTTCAGGAACAAAAAGATAACTTTGTTTCCCAAGGGCATATGTGCAGAGCACTATCTAACAGCAGCTGAAAAATAAATGTACCTATTCAAGTAAAAAAGTATGGCAAATGCATGTGTTATTTATGACACCAATTATTTCACGAATTTGCTGCTTTGTTTTCAATATAAAAATAACAAACAAGGGTCATAGTGCATTTGTATATAGGCTGTGTTTATGTGTATAAATCTTAATAGAAATCTGAGTGATTGATGTGGATAATTCAGACTTATAGCACAATTTCACCACAAATAAGAGTAAATAAAAGGTAAGGTACAAGAACTGAATTATCACCTGCTTATTATTATAATCTTTGAGTTTATAAATAAAAATGCATAGTCAACTGAGAAAATTTCCTGCTATGTACTTTCAGCAATGTTCTCTCTTGCCCTTACCCACCCACATTCATACCTATGTCTGCATACACTTGGCATATGATATTCACCTGAGACTGCTGAGATTGAGAAAGATAATTGCATAAAGTCACATAACTAAAATCACTGGTGAATTTTATGAGCATTTCTGATGGATTACAAGGACATATTCATTTTACCATTTCAAGTTATATCATTAAAATGGAAATTTTACACTGGATTAGGGTATATCACACAAGGTAAGGATCTCATAAAATAAAATACACTTGATCAGGTATAAAAATAATTACATCTTCTTAAAACTTTTTCTTAACACATCTTCAATTTTTAGTAGCACTTTGACAGTTATCAAAATTTGTGTTTAATTTTTTGATAGTTTGTTATTTATATTTAACATATATGAATGCAAACTTTATTTGGATTTAAATTTTACTTACAATATATGTTAAATAAAAATTTGATGCACTGTAAGAGAGATGTTGGATTGTTATACATAAGGAATTAAAAGTATAAGTGTTTTCTATTGTTTTAATTGGGAAATCCTAAAATTCAATTTTTTGAAACATTCTAAACTAATTCCAAAACTGGTATTCAGTAACTAATACCATATAATAATATACCCATAAGTATGTTTTAATTTGTGCCCCAAATGTTTTAAAAATTATTTCCTAAAAAGTTATTATACATGAGTTGAAAATGCCAAATTTTCAAAATATGGTATTCTGTATGAATAATCAAAGTATTTATATATTAAAGTTTGTGAAGAATCGTCAACAATATGACAAGATTTTGTGCATAAAAAAACATGAAGGAACAAGAGAAAACAAGAGATATAAAACAAGAGATATAAAAATAAAATGATGTAAAATACAGTCAATATTATTATTTATAATACATGTACAGTATATTGCATTTTGTCAAACATTTAAAATGAAATTCACATTCTTTCTATAAAGCACATCACATTTCTTGAGCAGGCATTCCTTCTCACAGGATGGACCCCTCTACAGGACAGACAGCGCCTCCTGTCTGTGCAGACTGGTGCTGCTGAAGAGCAGCCTGTTACTTGTGGTGTCTCCTGGATCGCACAGTCTGTCACCCCAGTGCTTGTAGAAGGATCACACCTTGTTCAGAAAATATTCCTATTTGGTATCCTAATAAAAGCAACAACATGCCAGTATGAGAAAAGTGAGAATTTGGTGGACTTCCTGACCTGACCTATAAAGGTCTTTTTTTTTTGTAAAGATTTTAACACATGAAAGAACTAGGGTGTAGGCTAGATATGGGGGGATAAGAGGATTCACCAGAGACAGAGTAGATCTGCAAAACATGCAGATCTACTGAAGCACACTGGTGAAGGGAGCAGCAGGCAAGACAGAAGAGGTTTGCTGTGCCATGTGGGTTAGCTTCCTGGCTGGGGATAGAACTGGGGATAGCTGCAGTGGCTGCAGATTGCTTCATAGTGCTAAGACTTTAACTCTTGAGCCACCAGGGAGGCCCATAAGGGTCTTAATACAAATATGAGTAAGAAACAATGAAAGAGAATTGAGAACACACCTGCAAGAGAAAAGGGGTTTCTTAGGGAGGGACAACAAAATGAGAAAAGCAAGGCAGGTGATGGATGCTTCCGGCCTTGGCTCAGGCACTTGTCTTGGGAGTATGGTCCAGAAAGTCGCTGCCGCTATGGGTACTTCCAGTTAGAGCAGGGGTTTTTCTACAAACAGGTGTTTTATGGACATTTCTTTTTAATCTAACCTAAGTAGTTTTTTCTCCAGGTTTTCTCTGACACACTTTTCCTTATAAAGAGCATCCATGAGACGCCTATCTGTGTCCTGACTTCTCTGTAATATAGCACCAATTTCTTCATGGATGGAGCTGGAAGGGATTACACTAAGTGAAATAATCAGAAGGTAAAAGGTAAATATCACTTATTTGCTCAATATAAAGAAACCAAAAGTTCAAGAAAAAGAAAAAAAAAAGAAACATGTAAGCTGACCACAGACCTGGGGCATACAAGAGGGAGAAGGGTCAGAACAGGGGAGGGAAGAGCACAAGGCACTGGTGATGGATCAAGGGTGATATGATGGTGGGAGATTTACAGAGACTACACCTGAGCGGAGAAATCAAACACTGTCCCCAAATTAACAATGATATAAGAAAATAAACATAAAAATTTAAAAAAAAATAAAAATAAATGTGATTCTTCAGAGTCTTCTAATAGGTGGTGGGACTCAACTTTTTTTTAAATGCCTGTTTCTTTGCAGTAAGTACTTGGGGACAACTTACTTTATACCACAGCATGATTGGTAGACCTCTCTGCTGTTAGAGAAAAATAACCCCGAGGCCCCTTTTCCATTTCAGTGGAGATAACGATGCACTGAAATAGCTCTCAGGTGTACCTGAAACCATGACATTGCAAGGAAGTTTATATTTTAAAGTAAAGAAATTACATTCCATTAGGTGTTAGTACCTAATAAATATGCAGTGCACTGAGACACTTCCGAGAAAGATGGAGAGTTGGTACATATTTCCAAAATTGTTTGACAGACATTAAGAGTGATATAAATCACAGTAAAATAAAGCTGAAAACTTCATCTACAGTAAAACTAGACTATTTGCAATCAACATTCCACACATTCTGAAAAGTCCACCTGATCCAATGAAATTTAGATGAAGTCCAGAGTAGATATTAAGAGCTAATCCTCAATTTTCTGCAAGGGGGGCCATGCAATTCTAAGACTATATCCAAGATCTCCCCCAACCCCCCCCCAAAAAAAAAACTGACATTTTTTAATCCTGAAAAAGTGATAACTGAAGTGCTGAACAGAATATCAAAGCATAAGAGTAAAATTATTTAGAAATAAGATGTGATTAAAGCCGGAGTAAAATTCCAATATAGAAATGAGACTGTATCAGGTTGCAGAGGCCAAGAGAAGTATAGGGCTGGTGGGGAAATGCTGTCAAATACTGATTGGCAAATCTCACTCCCTAAATTTCTGATTCAGTGAGGTTATGAATCTTTTTTTTTTTTAATATTTATTTATTTATGCACAAAAGAGCTGGGGTACAGGCCAGAGTCCAGGGAGGTGAGAGGATTCAACAGGGACAGAGTGGGGAGCAGAACAGACAGACTGACTGAAACAAACTGCTGAGGGGAGCAGCGGGCGAGGCAGGAGAGGTCTGCTGCTCCATGTGGGTCCCCTCCCTGGCTGGCAGCAGGGATCGAACTCATGCTGCAGAGACTGTGGTATGCTTCATAGTGCGTTGTTTAACCCACCGCACCACCAGGGAGGCACATTCTGCCATTTTTTTATTGGGCTTTTTACTTTATTTTTCTTGAGTCTTATGAGTTCTTTGTATATCTTTATGATCAGACCCTTTTCCATTCTGTGGAGCACAAAGATTTTTACTATTCAGTGGGGTTTCTTTTGTTTTATTTAATGTTTCCTTTGCTGTACAGAAACTTTATTTTTAAAGATTTTATTTATTTATGCATACAAGCACTGGGGTACAGGCCAGAGGTGTGTGTGGGGGGAGGGGTGAGAGGATTCACCACAGAGAGTGGGGAGCAGAACAGGCAGATCAACTGAAGTACATTGCTGAGGGGAGCAGCAGGCACAGCAGGAGAGGTCTGCTGCACCATGCGGGTCACCTCCCCAACTGGCGGCAGGGATTGAACTCATGCTGCAGTGGCTGTGGTTTGCTTCATAGTGCGTTCCTTAACCCACTGCGCCACCAGGGAGACCCATGTACAGAAGCTTTTTATCTTGATGTAGTCCCACCTATTTATCTTCTCTTCCATTTTTATTGCTTTGGGGAATGCCACTTCAAAAGCACTATTGAGATGTATGTCTGCAGTGTTTTGCCTATGTTTTCCTCTATATATTTTATAGTTTCAGGTCTTACACTTAGGTCTTTTATTAATTTTGAGTTGATTTTAGTACATGGTGTGAGATAGTGGTCCAGTTTCATTTTTTGCATATGGTGGACCAATTTTGCCAGCACCATTTATTGAATAAGCTATCTTTGTCCCATTGCAAATTCTTTGCTCCTTTATCAGATCAATTGTCCATAGTTGTGTGGTTTTACTTGTGTGCTTTATATATGGTTCCATTGGTCTGTTTGTCTGTCTGTTCCAGTACCATGCTGTTTTAACTACTATTGCTTTGTAGTAGAGTTTGAAGTCTGGAAATGTGATAACTCCATTCTCCTTTTTAATTTTTTTAACTTATTTTTTTCTTTTTACTTTCACTGACTACTGTTATCTGGTGTCAGTTTAGTATACAATTTTGGATAAAGATTTATGATGATTTTTGTGGAATAATTATTCCTTAAAATTTGGAATACTTGGAATTAAGATTAAAGGGCATTGATTAAACTGATCATAGTTGAGAATATTTCAGTGAAATTTTAGAATAGTTGTTTTGATCCCTAGTTTTTATAGTCTTCTCTTTCAGGAATCATGCCAGAAAGGGAATTATGGAGATGTCATTCACATTAACCAAGCTGACACAACACACAGCCATCCCACCATGGGACCAGACTCTTCTTTTCCAAAACCAGTCTAACATTTTTAGCATGCCATGTCCTCCCACTCCTATTCCACAGCTATTAGAGTAAACTCATTTCCTTGTCTTCAAACCATTTTCTTTCATCTTGGGAACTTCAATTGAATGTAAAATGAATAAAAAAAATTAAATCTTGTTTGTACAGCAACCAAGATATCCTTCAATAAGTGAAAGGATAAATGAAACTGTGCTGCATCCAGACAATGAATGTAAGTCAATGCCAAACAGAAATGAGCTAACAAGCCATGAAAATACATGGAAGAACTTTATCATGCATTACTGCTAACTAAAAGAAAATCTGAGTAGGCTATATATTGCACATTTCCAACTATCCAGCATTCTGAAAAAGTCAAAATATGAAGACAGTAAATAGATCAATGATTTTCCAGGGTTGTACATGGATGAATAGTCAGACCATAGGGATTTCTGTGGCAGTAAAACTACTCCATATGATAGCGTGCTGACAGGTACATGTCATCATACATTTGTTAAACCCATCAAATGTACAACACTAAGATTGAACTCTAATATAAATGATGTACTTGTACTACTTGTGAAGGATATTAATTGTAGGGGTGGTAACACTCACGGAGAAAGTTATGCCAATTACTGTTCCCTTATCTTAATTTTACTGTGAACCTAAAACTACTCTACAATTTAAGTTCCCTCAATAATAACAATACAACATCAATATTGTACAGTACAATAACAATGCAATAACTGTAGGCAACAATCAATCACTTAGTCCACAGGTTCTCAAGCTAGCAGCTTCCATGTTACTTGGGAATCTTTTAGGAAAAGCAAATTCCTGGGCCTCCCTTGTGGCACAGTGGGTTAAGCAACACACTATGAAGCAAACCACAGCCACTGCGGCACAAATTTGATCCCTGCCTCCGGCCAGGGAGGGGACCCATAAGCTCTGCTTGTCACTCTGTCTCTGGCATATACCCCAGTTCTTATATGCATAAAATAAATATTGAAAAAAATAACCCAAAGCAGGCCAGAAATCTAGTCATCCTGGCTACATTTGTACTGAAACATTTTCCCCCTCTCAACCTATGCATAACCATAGGTGTTGGGAGAATTTAAAAATCTAACAAATATTTACAATAAATTCCAAGTAGTAACATCTCATTCCACCCACTTTATTAATACAAAAACTGATCTTTGAAATATAGGGTAACAGTCATACTAAAATATAGATTTAGCTTAAGGAAATGTAATATATTTTATATACAATCACATACACACACACTTTAAAATAAATATACATTAATCTAGATACATATATGAGCTGGAAGAATAGTGTGTGTATAATAGCATGTTTTTTTCACTTAAAGTCATCATTTTTTTCTAACCTGGAAAATTATAAGTTAGAACACATCGTTTGGGAAAATGTATTATATACAAAAAGAACCGACTTGAGGAGCTTTTTGTTGAATTTTTGAACAAAACGTGTATATATTTTGGAGTTTGCCAACATTTAATGGGCCAATGAATTGCAATGAACAATCTACTGTGTGGAAATACCATGTCTCTAGGAGCACTGTGAATATGCTTCAAGAAGAATTTGGCACCCTCGATGCCTTCAATAGGCTCTTTGAACAAGTGTGCCTTTATAGCACACCAGGAGGCTTGGACTCTGGAGGTATGGTGGCTGATGGGTTGCATACATGTGGTCCTTTCCTTTGAATCTTAGTTTAATGATAGAATGGGAAGTACAAAAAGTAGCCATGATCAAACTCAGTTTGTTAGGCAAAAAACACCTTGCTGAAGTCTATAGAACACATAGAAGTATCATGGGGCTTGGGGGACTTTTAAACAGTCCAGGGTTGAAAAGAAGTGAGTCAAATCTGATCCCAACTTCTTTCCCACTCTGTCACCTTGAGTATGTGTTTAAGCTTGGCTTTCCTCCTCTACAACATGGGGAGTGAGAGTAGCTGTACTTTTTATAGTACAAGCTTACGTCACAAGCTTACTTCATTTTATATATATATATATGTATATACACACAATGCTTATTGTTGTTAGTAATAATATTAGTAGTAGCAACACTATTTCTAATAGCAGTAGTATGTTACTAACATTGTTGGCAAGGTGAACTTTAATCCTCCTTAATCTACAGATATATCAATGAAAAGGAAAAGGGCAAAGTGGAGTGAGACAGAGGAGAGAAGGTAAAGAAGAGAGGGGGGGTAGTAAGGAATATAAGGAACATAAAATAGAGACAAAAGACAACTCACAATTTCTAAACAATATGTGGATCAGGAAAGCATTAAGACCCTAGCGAGCTTACAAAATTTGCCTATGCCACTTTGTTTCTTCAACTGGCTTCTTCCTTTCCAGTTCACCTAATTGGGATATTGTCAGTAAAAATAATTTTCACTAGATTTTTACAATGCATAGAGCATGCATTTGAATGAATAATGATTTTCTCTAAGTGGATAGAGAACAGAGCCAGAAATCACAGAGGGCAGCACTTACAAACCACTTATCATGTGGGGAAGGCAGGCACCCTGGAAGACAGAAATCATCGCATCTGACCCTGATAACTGAATGGGTTACATGCACCCAAACCTTGCTCTTTAAAACAAATAGTAAAAATGTGCTTGAGGGGAGATAAATGACTCTCCAGAGAGGGACAAAAGATATACTCCTCTGTGAGCTCTAAAACATTAGTTATAAGAGAGAACAATTCTTATCCCCACATTGCCAAAGGAGGAAAGGTACTAGGGAGGAGAGAAGATAGACACATCATGAATTCAGGGAGATCCTTCCTTTGGGTGAGCCTCTGTTGACAGGTAGTAAGTCCAGTGATAACTGTCATGCAGCGTGAGTGTCTTTCTTTCTAGTCGGCATGGCGGGAGTCCCCTGCCCTCCTGGTGTAATTGTTCTTGTTCCAATTGAGCATAATGGGGATTTAAAAATTATGAGAGAAGCTAAAAGGTGAAGAAAATGTGACTGTTAGAAAAGAAAAACAATTTTGAACAAACCTATTTTCATTTGAAGCAAGTCAGCCTTGCCGTTTTGTAATTTCATGATGTTGTATAGAATATTTTATAAATAATGTGAAATTTCTCATTATGAGTTCAGAAGACCCTACATATAGATACACACACACACACATACATATATATATATACATATATACCATTATTTTCAAAAAAGAGAATGGAAGGGCTTAGGATGCAATAATAGCAATAATGTTGTTGCTTTGGCTTCCAAAAAACTTTACGGCCAAGAATTGCTTAGAGACAAATGTAATTGCTTGTTTCAACTTGTATATGTAGAAGGTCATAGACATTCTAGATTTACAATTGGATTGAGACTATTTCTGAAGATCAAAATAAAGGTAACCTTCCCTCCTGAATATACTTATTAAGTTTGTTTTTCAAAATGAACAGAATTTTGGATTCTATGAAATATTTATTTATATTTAATATAATGAATCATACTGAATTAATTAATTATATTGCATGTGATAAATTAAAAACTAATTATTAATTACTATATACATACTTATGACATTTCCAAAGCAAGCTTGGTATAGAATGAAAACAATGAAACCTCATGCTGCATTTTGTGGGATTTCTTATAACTGGTAACTGTCAAAATTTATTTACTGGGGTCCTCCTGGATCTCATCAAAACAACATCATCCCAAAATGTACACAGTTATTACATGGTTATTCTCTGGGAAGAACTGTTCTAAGTACAACCTGACCCTGAAACCCTTCTGAGGAAATTCTTCTAACTCAACTCCAACATAAGTTCACCTCTTGTAAAAGTAGTTTTAGTTTATTGATTCTAGCAATTGAAATATATGACCTTGAGAAAACAGGAATAACCAAGGTTTGCCAAGGTTGAGATGTATTTTACCAGTGGAGATTGAATGTATACTACCGAGATTTGCTGTCAGAGTTAATTTTTCTCACCAAATAGCCATTTATATATTTGACTTTGTTATTACCATATTGTACAACATCATACAGAACTTGCAACTGACTCTCTTTTGGACATTTCCAAGGACTTGAATACCAACACTCATCACTGATAAATAACACTTGTTAACTAATCACACACCATCAGGTCTATGTCTGAATAATTTGCTGTGTAATTTACTCATATTAGTCAAATTAAAATGTTAAATGCAAATGGTATTCTAGCCGCTGAGCTTAATGATAGCCAATATGCTAAAATTAATGATTTGCCATAACATATTACTAGAAACTTGTATATATTTCTCTTTTGTCCCAAAGATTTGCAAATATTTTATAAATATGGATATTTAACTTATTCCATACATGTTTATATGTATTACATGAAAATCAGTGTCTTCCAAATTTGCAAATATTCGGTAGCTTATTTTTGTGAAGGGGGTTCCATGTACAAAGAATAGTAGCTCCACATGATGAACCTGAGGTTTACTGGGTCAAATGTATTATCCCTGTACTAACGACAGAGTAGCAGAGTGGATACTGTCTTCTATGCTCATTGTTCTATGGCCTATGTTTGCCAAAGATATTCTGTGTGTTTCCAGCGGAGATGCTGGCTCAGCCAAAATGCTGGATGTACAAAGAAGAGCTAGCTAATCCCAGAGTGAATACTGGCCCTCATAGTTACATGTCTGTAGGTTGATCTAAAAGGGGCAAAAAAAAGTTACTTTCTGTAAGTGACAAGAAATCTATCAATGAAACAACTTCCATGCCCAAAATGCTGACATGAGTCAAATACTGACATCAGCCAAAAAACCCTTGTTAACTATCTGTAGAATGCTCAGTGTGGGTGAGTCAGTATTTCCCAAAACCAGAAAAGCAGTAGGAAGTGAGCATCATATACCTCATCATCCCATCCCTTGATTCTAGGTAGATTACTCATATTTATTTGTAATAAAATTAATTAACATCTTTAATGTTAATATGAATAATTATAGTTAAGTATAATGTTAACTATCATTAAGTATAGCATCACTAGATTTGCTTGATGCCACCTCAGAACAGCTTCCCCAGTGCTATGCAGGAGTCCTTTTATTTTTTTAGTATATCCTGATTTGCTCTGTAGCCAGGAGCTAAGACCATTTGAACACCATTGGAGAGGTTGTAAAATCTGGGGTAGGTGGAAAATGTTATGTCCAAGCTTCTGAAGAACTTACCTTTGGATTTATTGTGAAGACGCTTTGGTATTGGCTATCTGTAGATGTCTATTAATATATCTGATAGAAAAAGAGAACATTATTTACTCTCCACCTCTTAGTCATTTCCTAAGGTTAGGCATGATTATACCTAAATCACTTAAATCTCTCATGATCTCTTAAGATTTAGATTATAAGCTTTTGCAAGTGATAATTTCTTTGCTCAGTTGCTGTGTTGTTATCATAAGTGGTTTCTAGTACAAAAGAGAGCTAACTGAAATGAAGTCATTGTCACATTCATCTCCATTCTAAGAATTCTGACCATATCATGTCTACCCAGCCACTTTGAGTCAGGTGAATACTGTATAAACTATTCATCCATTTTCAGAAGTCACAGAATGACCAAAAAGAAGACAATGTTCTGAACAAGGGAAATTACATGATTTCTTTTCAAAAAATAAGAGAATGGCACTCTTCTGAAAAGGAAAAAGGTATGAAAGAATGTCAGGTGAGCTATCAAGCACTCAACTGTCAGGTATGGGAGTGACTGTTATATTCATTTTGGTTTATTAGTAACTGTTATATTCATTTTGGCATTAAGCCAAAATGAATATAACAGTTCAGTCTTTGATCACTTATTCTGATAGTATAAACAAGAGACTAAAATGGAGAAAATGCTGTTTCCCTATTCCATTCTTTTTTTTTTTCAGGAAAGGAATAGCACAAAATGAAGGGTTTATGGATTGTACAGATGTAAAGATTGTCTTACAGCCAAGTAATAACTGTAGAGTTCTTGGCACATTAACAACTTCACCAAAACCTTTGCACTGAGACATGACCAAACTCTAGAATAGCTTCTACAAATGTAAGGTCCTACACATCCCTAGGATGACCTTTGTCACCCACCCCCTTCCTTAAAATGTCCATGTGAGAAAACTCAATGCTGGAAGGAGAATTTATATTCTTCTAGTGAAAACTTAGTGATAGGCAGATCAGCCTTTGGACGCCATCTTATATAAGTTGCTCTCTCCATCTTCTAAGATAAAACTACTACCCAAAAGTATTTCCTCAAAGACCTGTCTTTTAAAATTTAAGTACATTCTACTAATTTTCACAGAAGTCAGAGGTGGAGATATCACTGACTTCAACCAAGTGATTTGCACATGTGTTCAACAAACATCCCTAACATCTGACAAAAAGATAGAAAATATAGCCAATCATGAAAATAAAAATAATACTCACCTAAAGACCTTATTATCCTAAGAATGTTAGGAATACTTAGAGTCTTTGGAAGAGGAAGGACAGAGTTTCCATATTTATCCTTCATCCTGGCTTGGCCTTTCCCCATAATTTTCTAAAATCAAGTCCTGTTTTAAGCATCAAGTCTCTACATGGTGTTGATTTGCCTTGCCAGTGGAACTCCTATTTCAAAAATTTTCCTTTAATCTTTAATAAATCTCCTTGTATTTGACCAAAAACATACCTATTTACAATGTTATTGTTGCTTCCCCTTTGAGCTATCAATAGTCTTACCAGCTATGAAATGATTTGTGATAAAAACAGATATTTGGTCTACATTCATCTTATTTCTGGAACAGATCTCCTAAATTCTTGGAATTTCCTAAGTAAAACAATGTGATCAAGTTGTCTTGATATTCATAACAAATCTCTTTGACCACACTTGAGTTTGTGTTCATAAAGTGTTTCTTGAAAAGCATGTAAGGATAAAGACTTGTTGCCACAGGAACATTTCAGAAATAGAGGAATGAAACTTTCAGTTCCACCATATGATTTAGAGGGAAGGGAGATAAGTTAGAAGTTGCACAAATCAGCAATGGCCAATGATTTATTCAATTATGTATATATAAGCAAGCCCCTTTAATAACCAACAGGATGGGGTTTGGAAAAGTGCAAGATTGGGTATCCATAATGCTTTATATGTTACTCTGTGAGCCCAAAATATTGCGAAGAGAGAAGTCTCTTTGTCAAGAAACTTGCTGTAAATATCTCACCATTTAATTATTGCATTGTATCCCTTAATATCCTTTGCAATAAACTGGCAATATAATAGGCAATCTGGTTTTCTAAAGTCTATGAACTTAGCAAATGAATAGAACCAAGGGAGGAGGTCAGGAACCTATGATTTATAGATAATCTGTGAGAAGTATATGTAACAAAAAAGATTTGCAATTAGCATCTAATGTAGTAGGCAGTGTTATGAGACTGAGCTCACAAGTAACCTGGACGTCTGATACTATTTCCAGGTAGATAGAGTAGAATTAAGTTCAATTGCAGAATATCCAATTGAATACCCAATTACTTGGTGGTGAGGGAGAGGGAAAAACACATTGGAATTGGTATCGGAATTATTTCTAGCTGAATTTTCTTTCTTGAAAAATTCATATTAACTTCAAATATCTTAATATCTTACTTAGGGGTTATAATGACTGCCCAAACTTTCTGGAATTATTCCATCCTCTTTGAGACCTTGAACAAACAATTCTGAGATCCTTATAAGTTCTAAGCCAGTGGGTTCCATGACTCTCTTCCTCCTTTTAGATTCAACAGGAACCTCAACAGATTTACCTGAGAACGATGTTCTACTGGACACAGTTGATATTCCCCTAATCTTGAATTATATACTACTAAGTCACAACACTTTCTGGTTACCTAATATTATCCCTAGTGGATAAGATGAACTTGTAAAATTTTCTCACTTCCAAAAACCAAAGAAGGCACCCATATAAATAGAGTGTGTGTTACATTGACCAATTGTCTTCTGAACTCACCACTAAAGCAAGCTATAAAGTGTCTCATGAGACATGTAGTTTCCTAGAAAGACCAAAGCATAGGCAGAAGGGAGGATTAGAGATAGGTGAATGGATACACAATTGCTCCATTGTGCCTTCATAAGGCAATGCAAATTTGCATCTTATATTTGGTCAGTCATTGGCAGAGTTGATGCAAGGGGAGAAGTTTAAACAGAACTTAATTTAGAAATAACACATAAGAGAAATATGGGATTAAAAAGAAGGTATAATAAGAATTATGGAAACAGGTTGAGAGATGACTCACATATATCAAATGCTTACTATATGCCCTGATTTTAACTATTTGTTACTTCTATTCCCAAACAAATTTAATTTATATGAATAGAAGCCTAGACTCAGATATTGGAGTAAGACACACAAATATCTGAAACAAATGACCAAATATGTAAATATATAAATCAGTAAGAAGGGTAATGTTAAAAAGGAAAATATGAAAAGTGGCCTGGCATTTAAAAATATCAGAATGAAATTTAGTTAATGCCAATAAGTGAAACCTAAAAAGAATTATGATCAATTATTCTGAACTTAAATAAATAGTCCACATGAAATATATTCACCATATTTCTTACCTGTTTAATCTTTTATTGTTTCAAACATTCAAATAAAACAATTCAAATCATTGACAGTTTGATTGCAAGAATGGGTTTGCCATTATTTATCTTCAAAGACTCAACATGTCTTCTAAAGCCTGTGGCCTTGAATCTCCTCTGAGCTATAGATCATCTTCACAGATGTGATGGATACAAAAGACATCTTTTAGATGAAATTTTCCTGTAATTAGTGTTTTTCTTGATTTACGTGGAGCTACCTACTGTGATTAGGAAAAAAAAAATCAAGGTATTGCTTGGTAAGGTTTTCCTCTGAAATATTTTCACTGTCAGAACCTCAGAGGTCCAGGTGCATCATCTTTCCAAAATAATGTTTTGGCTCCCCCTGGAGGATATTAAGATGTCACAGACTTTATTAAGCTAGCGAGACAAAGGAGTATCCCAGGGACAAAAAGCTGAAGATGGCACAACACTAAAAAATTAAGCTCATCTGTTTTTGACTCAGATAGAATAACTGGTAGTGGGTTTGGCATCCCCCAGTAAAGATCTTTAAAATTGGACAAAAGATTTGACAACTCTCATTGATTTAAAAAAACAAAAAGTACAACCAACAGAAGACTGATCGAAGAGAGTAAGGGATCCTTAAGATTCCCTTAAGGTGAACCTTAAGATCAACCTGGCTTTTGCCTGGTAATAATGTCCCCACAAGTGGTACACCAATCTGGATTCTTATCAGAATATGGTGGTAGTACCGAAAGAAGAAGACAGTCAGGACAACAAACTGAAATTGTCAAGGGAGATCTCTGGAAAGTAGCTTGAAAGGGTTGGAGATGGGGAAGCAGGAATCTGCATGAGAACTTTCTGTGACTATTGAAGAGTTCTTGAATGAGAATGTGCAGGAAGATGGAACACTTAAAAAGTATAAATTGCTATGAAGGGACAGTTGGCAGAAATATAATATTTTCTTTTTTTTAAAGATTTTATTTATTTATGCATACAAGTGCTGGGGCACAGGCCAAGGTGTGGGAAGTGAGAGGATTCACCAGAGACAGAGTGGGTTGCAGAACAGGCAGATCTACTGAAAGACACTGCTGAGAGGAGCAGTAGGTGAGGCAGGAGAGGTCTGTTGTGCCCTGGCTGGAACTCAAACTCATACGTCAGTGGCTTCAGAAACCCCACAGTGTGGCACTCAACCCCTTGTGCCAACAGGGAGGTCAGTAAATATAATTGTTAAAAGTGACTCTAGTAAGGACTTAAAAGGTGTATTGGAGCTGTACAGAGCATTCTCTCATCTTAAAGAATACATATATGATCACAAACAGATATTGGTAGAAATATTAAAGTACTTCAGGTGATGCCTTAGAAAAAAATTTGAAACATATTATTGGACATTGCTGGAATTAGTGTCATAAAGTGTCAACAAAATTGGTTAAATTATGTTTAGCTGTTGGGTAAAAAGTGACAAACTTGCATATTTAGCTAAGAATTCTAAGGAAAGCTTGGGAGGTGCAAATGCACCTTGCTGCTTAGAATAATAGGTAGGAGGAAAAATATATGCTGAAGAAGTTCTTTATTATATTTTTCAGTTTATAATTTATATTTGTTTCTTTTTTTAATAATTTCTGCTTTTTTGCTGATTTTTCCAGATTCTCATTATTTCAAGAGAATGTGTAATTGATTTCTGAAGCTATACTTACAATAATGTTATATTAAAACTCTAGGTTAGATCTGATGATATTTGTATGTATATATGTATGAACTTTCTCTTCCTCTTGTCAGATAACAGCAAATAGATGTTTTCACCAGGTAGCTATTGAGTATCTATGGTGTGTATTACACTAGTGCTTTATTAAAAAATGTTCTTCATAATAGTTCTAGCATGCTTTATATATTTTTATTTTGTATTTTATTTTCAACACATTTTTATTGAACATCAATCCATAGTATTTTAACAGTATTATCTTTTATTAAGGTTTATAGCTCTAAAGGTAGAATTCACACCTCTTTAGATGTATCATACCATACCACCAAGTACCAATAATCCTCCACCATAGTCCACTGGGCACTCACACTCCCTCCCATTACTCCCCACCCCACTCTCCCTATCAAGTAATGTAAATTCCATAGTTATATTACAAGGTTTTATTTTGCTTTAGTTTTGTCTGTTCTTCTACTAGATTTCTTTATAATCTGTACATGAGTGAATAAACTAGTATTTATTTTTAGCCTTCTGATTTATTTTACATAACACAATCTCTTCCAATTCTATCTACAATATTATGGCAAGATTGTGTCTTTTTTATAGATGAGTAGTTGTCCATAATATATATATAGACCATCTACTTTATTCATTCACATGTCATGTGTACTTAAATTTTTTCCATAGCTTCACTATTCTAAACAATGTTACAATGAATATAGAATGCATATATCCTTTAATACATATATCCATAGTGTTTTTGTGTTCTTCAGACAGATACCTGAATGATTGCTAAGGCCTATCTGAAAATGAAGAGGTTTTGTTCAATGAATATAAAGTTGCCAAATCTCTCTCTCTCCCTCTCTCTACCTCCCTCCTTCCCTCCCTCTCTCCCTCTCTCTCTCTCTCTCTCTCCCTCTCTCTACCTCCCTTCTTTGCTCCCCCTCTCTCTCTCTCTCAAATACACACACACACACACACTACAAAATGCAGAGTCAGTGATTCATATTTCATTTGAAACATTCTATAAGATACAAAAAAGTAAATGCAACAGCTGACTACAACTCTACTCTGCAGTAAGAAATTAGGTGGATATTTATGATATACTATATTTTAAATAGGCTAGAATGCTATATTATCATTAAAACATATAGGATTAAATGATATGTGCTGGTGTAGAAAAATATTCAAGATGCGTGATTAACTCAAAAACATATATAAATTATAGACATTATAACCACATTCATATATATATATGGATACGTCATGGGTGCATATGTTTATAAACATGTATTTCTCTGTGTATACAATTTTACAAAGATAGTATTCAAAATATGCAGTACAATACTCCATGGAAGGTTACATTTGAGAGTAGTATGATATTTTGTGGTACAGAGAGAAATTTTCATTTAAAAATATACATTCTCACTGTTGATATGTTAGAGTATTTTTTAAAAGAAGTTATTTTAATGATGAAAACAAAAGCTGAAGAAATTAGGAAATGCAAGTGTACTCCAGAGTAGTTTTGCTGGAAGAAAAAATGAATATAACCCATAGTCTGAAATTTGATTTAACCTGGCTATAATGGCTTCTTGGAAGAATACTGAGGAATTTGATTATATTCTACCTATTACCATGAATTAATAGTCAGAAGACTTTATTTGGAGACACAGAATACAGACACTAAATACAATTATGCCTCTGATAGTTTATTGGGCTCTAAAATGACTTACTACTTAACAATCATGGAAAATCATGCAACTTATAAATTTTGAAATGTTTATATGTAGAATAGGGAAAATAATCCAATGTACTTCAAAATGTTGAGGTGATTATATAAACTATTTATTTTGAAACTGTTTTAAGCAACTGATACACTGTTATATAAAAAATATAAAAATGTATTTACATACCTTGGAGATATAAAAAAAATACTAAATCACTATGTTGATATTTCAACACAAGGGAGGAAACAAGCTAGTATAATCTCTGGAGCTCTTAATAAGGTTTAATGTATTTTTAAGGTTATCATGCTTGGAAGAATTGATATCATTCATACTAATACTAATTAGAGTATGTATGAACCCAAGTATATTTTCACCTTAACATTATTATGCCCTTAAAATATCTTTTATGTACTATTTAACTTTAGTATTTTTCATAATTAAACCCAATTCCTTATTATTAATGTAATTTATAAAAACCTAATTAAATATAGCAACTTTGCTGTAAAAAATTAAACTATCAAATGTTAGTTTGATTATCCGTAGAAAATATTATTTTACATACAAGTCAACCATGGCTTTTTACTGCAGAGGGTGCAGTTATTTCTGCCTCTGTTGGATTAAAATGCCTCCTGCAAGTATGACTGTACCCTTTTCCTCCCATACTTATTTTTCAAGATCTCCCCAGAGTATTCCAGACCCATAGATCTTTACTGCCTCATTGAACAGTAACAGTTTTGAATGGCACTTAGACAGAAACTGATCCAGACAGAAGTGACAAATTATTGCTAAATGGATCTATGTAAACATTAAAAAGGACAGAATCAACATGTTTGGATGGAGGTCAGGAAAAAGTAATGAAAGAATGACTTGTTATCATTCTTGAGATGAGTAATCAAGGCAAGACATAAAAATTGTGCTATATATTTAAAGGGATTTAAGAAAAGTTTATACTTTGGCATTAAACAAACAAGCGGTGTAGTTAGACATGAAAAAGTCAGCTAAGATTAGAATGACATATTTCCTGCATTTTTCTACTTTTGCTTTATAGAGAGAAAGTAAAGATAACCAAAATAGAGAGTAAATAATGTAGTCTCTTATTGAGAATATTGAAAGACATGGCAATTATTTTGAAATACCTGCCTTCCTGATTGAATGTACGAAACTCTATCAAGTTCCAACAAGGTTGTTATGACTTTGTTTTTGAGCCCTGGACTTGTTGACCTGAAACAGAACAAAGATGTAGAAATGACATTCACACCTCTTAATTGGTATCATTAAGAGAATTTTTTTTCCTGCCAGAGGACAAAGAGAGACCTCCTTGAGCTTACTGTACTATTGGGAAAACTGAAAGTGTCTTCTAATGAGAACACAATGCTTGTAGCTCTTTAAAAGGCACCACTTAGCATTTGGTATATACTTTAAATCAGAAACTCTGCTCTGAATGTATTCTAAGTCGTTTTCGTGTCCCAGAAGGGAAAAGTAAAGAGCTGTGAGAGAAGCGAAAATAGCGCATGTTAATTGAAGAGATGATAGAAAATTTGAGGGGAAGATTGGAAGAGTGTATGTGTGTGTGTTAATATGCATCTGTGCATGGGAGTTGGAGATGTGTTTAATGAAAACCCTGTGATTTATTGTAATGCATGTCACACTTGAAACTGCCATCTACTGAAAACTTGGCATGAAAATAGTAGGATGGTAAATGTCAGAAATTTAAAGTTGTTTTTTTTCTTTTAAGTAAGTATAATTCTTACAGAATGTGCTCAAGCAAAATGACTTTATTATATCTGCAAATATCTTAACAATGTATTTAAAGGGATTATGTGAATTTTGATTGAACATTACCACTGGGACTGTTATTGCCCAAACTATTCTAGCATATCCAAATGTTCCTCTGTGTGTGTGTGCGTGTGTGGGTGTCTTTAAAACACAGAAAGAATCTCTCTACCTGACACCAGACAATCAGGCTGTGAAGAGGCATCACCACACATTATCCAGTGCTTGCCACCATTTTGTTAAATACACAAAGAAGTAAGACACTTCTCTTGTCTCTGAATTTCACTCTTCCATTGTATCACCACAGTGTTTGTTCAATACACTTAGAGATATGTCCCATTTTTGCCACACAGTGTAGTTCTGGAGATAAAACTTTCTCTGATTCATACTGATTTTTGTCTTCCAAATTTCAATACATTTTCATTAAGTGATTGCTCTAGATTTGAAAACTATGAATATTCTTAGATGTGATGCCAACATTTCTTTCATTGATGGAGTATTTATTATACAGGACACAATGTTATACATGTTATGTATTAGAATAGGATCTTATATAAAGAATGGCACATATGTCTGTGCCTCAATTAATTACTAGTCTACTGAGGAAGAATAGCATGCATATTATTTACTAAAATACAGTACGTGCAATGCTTCAGTCATCTATAGAGAGGTTTGGGAGCAGAAGGCAGCACATAAGAATGACTAGAGAGAAAAACAGAAAAAAATAGCACTGCATGTGTATATCTTGACCTGATTTTTGAGAATGAGTATTAATTATGCAGGTAAATAAACACATGAATGTGTATCCAGGCATAACCTTTCCATGCTAGAGATCTACATAGGACCATATGGAAAGTGATAGATGAGCATGGAAAGTTTCCAGAAGCTTCTCAAATGCAACTCAAGGAAGTTTGGACTTTATCCTGAAAGGACAGGGTGAGAAAGGATTTCAAATAGCAAAGTGGCATAATTCCATTTGGATTTTATTGATGTTTATTTGCAAGCTGTGTGGATAAGGGCAAAACTTGAAGCATAAAAGTAAATTTGCTGGTCTGATAACAGATAATGAAACCAAGCCAAAACAATGGCAGTGGTAATGGTAGAAATGGGATAGAATTGAAAAAAAAAATCTGTTTCGGAGGTTAAAGCATTATAACTTGGTGACTGAATAATAAATATTATCAATTTGAAGATAAGGAAAGACTTTTAGGATAATTCTGAGATTTTTGATTTAGATAAATCTGTGTATTTGGATTTGTGCTAAAAATATGTAGGTATTTTTGTAATCCTAGGAGATGGATAAGTCACTTCCTTTATCATATGAGTTAAGAATCTATTGACATCATGTCACAAGAATCAGTAAGGTAGAAATAAAAAATAACTTTATTATTAAATTGAATCCAGTGTTAAATGTGGGGACAAGAGAATTTCCTCATACCCGTTTAGACTGATTCACTTACGTATCAAATCTCAGGACCTATTAGACAATTAGGGACTCCCTCTGCCCACCTTAAAACTGGTACCTTGTCACACAGCAAGATGGCAGATGAAAGCAATGCTTCTCTACAAGTAATCAGTATCCAAAAAAAGAGGCTCAAAAGCTCTAAAATCTGCATGCATGAATCTATATATGTACACAAATTACATTATTTTGTGAAGAGCATGGTTTATGTTTCAATACTGATATTCCCTTAGTTCTGTAATTCATACTGATATCTAAGTTTTTGCAAAAGAAGCAGGAGTAAAGGATACATTGTATGCAAACATACTGCTTTCTTGTTGTCTATCTTTATTCTGTACTCCCTTATCTGAAGTGAATCAACAGAGAAGGATGGAAATATTGTAGGCCATATTATCATACATGGCCAGTTAGATGTCTTTAAATTCAGGAGGCATGATTAAATTTGCAACACAATCTCCCTGATTTTGGGGGAATGTTTCTCATTATTTTCAGTATTTTACAATCAAGAACCACTTGCCTTTAGTTTTAAATCGAAAAATTTAGGTTCCCCAGATTCCAGTTAATACAATGAGAGCAAGTGTCCTAATAGAGGAATAAACATATCTGTCTTCCTACTTCCTACTTGTTTCACTTGTTAGGTTTAAATAAAGAAGGATTTTAATTTTTTCTGTAATTCTATTGATATTTGTCCTCTTCATTTCTTTCAAATACATAAATTGACTCTCATCTTTTTGATCTCAGTTTTAAATTTCCTTTCATATTTTCCTGGCAGTTACTCCTGTTCCTACTTTTTCACTATCTCCTGCCTTTAGCTATTCCTATAATATATTTTTGTTACTTCTCTTGACATTGTTGATCCTTGTGTACTTTACCTAATGCTTTGGGTTGAGTTTTCTCTCCCAGGAACGTACACTGAATTCCTAATTCCAGGTACATATGTAAGTGGCCTTATTTATAATTATGTCTTCTCAGATATAATCAAGTTAAGATCAGATTATTTTGTATTAGTGTAAGCCTGCTCCGAAAAAGAAGAAAGAGGAGGAGGGGGAGAGAATGGAGACATAGCAAACAGAGAAAAGAAGAGCCTGTGAGATGGAAGTGGGAATGAGAAAGATACATCTATCCACAAGTCAAGGAACTCTTATTATTTCCCATAGTCACCAGAGCTAGGAAGAGACAAGGTAACATCTTCTCTTGAGACCATGCAAGACAGCACCATCATGCTTACATCTGGATTTTGGACTTCTGGCTTCAAGAACTGAGAGAGAAAAAATTTTCATCGCTCTAAGCCACCAGTTTGTAGCAAACTAATGCAAGTATCATATGAAATGTAAGTTTTCAGGGAATTTTCCAGTTTTGTTAAATAAACTAGAGAATTAGCCAAGATTAACGTTACTTATTTTTCTACCTGGCCTTCATAAAATGAGCTTATATACACTTTCAAGCACACCCAGTATATTGAGGTAAATATTGTTTTTGTTACCTATTTGATATTATTAGTAACAACACCACCATACATACCTGTGAATGTTTATCAAATGAGTACAACTTCTACTCAACTATATATGTACATATTGAGTCTTTTATTTCTTTAATAATACTTTCAGTCTCTACCTAATTCATTTTGTATTTCTAGGTTCTTTCTTTTTTTTTTTCCACATGATAAACAGGGCAAGGACTGTTGAGAGGCTCAATTTCCTTCTGCTGTTGTACTACATATCTGAATCAACTACTTTCATTTTACTTCCTGTGGTTTTATCTTTTTGCATACAATTTCATTTCACCTACATTGAAAATGAATTTTGATGGAGAATGGGAAGTTTCTTCCTCATAATGAGCTCAGTCTTCCTTCAGATTGCACACCATTTCAAGAAATTATATTGGGTTTGAATTTTAAACCACCATTTAAGTGTCTTATCTTTCTGACAGTAATAGACACTTTGTTCTAAGGCTAGTTTAGGGCCAAGAGAGAATAGAGACATTAGGTCAAGGCTGGAAGTGACAGGAGATTGCTCATCAGTTGTGCTGAACTTGGAAGCAGCTAGATAAGCAAAGTTCTCTTAAAGAATATCTGCATAGAAATTGTCAAGGAAACTTCTGCCTCATTGTATGGCTTGAACAGAGTTTTTGCTCCCACATGTGAGTACAGACTGAAATGTTTGCTCAAGGAAGTCTGATCATTGTCTCCAGTTCAACACGGAAGACCAGTTTCCTTGCCTCATTGCAGACTCACCGACTCCTCTTTCAACTAAAAAACCTCAGCAGACCAGTTTTATTTGCTTTTAAAACTAATATTACCTCAGTATGCAATTTTATCATTCTATAATTATCTCATATTTTGGACAGTTTAAGAATTTGAAATTATTTTCTCTATAGTTATGTGAAGAAAATTTGTAACTGTTATATTTAGCATGCATTCTAGGAAATGCATTAATACAATTCTCTATAGTGCTATGTGGAGAAAAAATAAGTCAAGATGGACCACAACTGAGTTAAGAACTTTCCTGAAACTCTTTACCACTTGTAGAAAAATATATTCCACTTGTAGAAAAATATTGTAGAAAAAAATTTCCCCATATAATAATTAAAATTCATTTGTTTTCATATTGCATTAGCTTACAGTAATTGATATTTAATTTAATTGTAATTTCTCTGTTCCTCAGATACAACCTTGATACTAGAAGCATCTTTTATAGTATATTAAGAAAATATACTATAGATATAGTATAGATAAACTATTGCAAGATACAAATTCTTCTGTAATTCCATTAATTTAAGACAAGGGAATGACTATCAGAGTCATTGAAGAAAAAAATAATATAAAACAGTAAAAACTTTAGGTAGGATATATCCAGGCTGATATGATTAAATACCTGTATTCCCTTAATAATGACAAAACAATGTCTCCTACTGCTGAGGCTAGTTATTTATTTAATGGGGATGATATGCAGGAATTCAAAATACTTAAGTATTTTCTGAGATATTATTTAAGAAATCTTAAAATTGTTTAAGAAATGTAACAAATAATTGCATCTGGCATTGCAAGTAATAAACACCTAAATATTAAGAAAATTAATATAAGAAATAAATTTCTATTAGTTTTCCTTATGCAGGTCTTTCACTTGTTTGGTCAATTCCTAGGTATATAAATCTTTTTGATGGCAGCTCACCTCTGACCTTGCAGATGACTCTCCTTTTTCTTTTTCTCCTTTTACTAATAATCCTGTCCTTTTAAAATGTCAAAAATAAATAAATATTTTTGATACAGTTGTAAGCTGGATTATCTTCTTGATTTCTTTCCCTTTTACTCATTGTTTGTGTTAGATTTTGGTATATTGATTTAGTAGCCTGCGACTTCACTATAGTGTTTCCTTTTTTCTAATTGTTTTCTAGTAGAGTCTTTAGATTTCTATGTATATTATCATGTCTTATGTAAATAGTGATAGCTTTAATTTTTTTTTCCAATTTGTTTTCTTTTGCCTAACAGCTTTATCTAAGACTTCTAATACTGTGCTGATGAGTAGTGAAGAAAATGGACATTCTTATATTATACCAGATAACAGGGGGGAAAATTCAGTTTTTATCATTAAGTATGATGTTAGGTGTGAGTTTTTTATATGTGGCCTTCAGTAAGTCAAGATATGGTCTCTGTCCTCCATGAAAATTGTCTAGAGGCATTTCTATATAGATATACTCTCTCTATATAGATCCACTATACTATCCAGCAATTCTACTCCTAGATATTTACCCAAAGAATAAAAAAACACACATCTAAAGAACATAGGCAATATATTCATTAGAGTACTAATTAAGTAGTCAAATATAGAAACAATCCAAGTTTGAATGACAGATGAGGAATTAAGATATAATAAATAAATAAATAAATAAATAAATAAATAAATAAATAAATAAATAAATAAATAAATAAGCAATATATTTATGTTGTAAAATATCACAACAAACAAAAAAATTGGAGTTATTTCATTTGGGATGTCAAAGGCAAATTAAATATTTTTCATCAAAACAAGAATCCTTTATGCATCTGAAATTTTACAATTATTTTCTAATTTTGCTAGAATCAATTTTTGTGTAGAGCAGATTGTGATTTGGTGGCAGAAAAGTATGCACAAATCATATTTTATAAGAAAATATAAATATGTGTAGTTATGTTTTATAGTCTTAACTATATCTAGTTATAAAACTGGTAGATAACTAAATAGGTGTGTGTATAGCTATATATAAGTTCAAAAAATTCTGATTACTATTGTTTAACAAATGTACATTTCACAAAAGGGAACCAGAGAAACTATAATATTCTCATCATCATCGAAGGTACATGGGGCTTAAAGTTGCATTGTTTAGTTAATAAATTTAGAGTAATAACATTTAAGGATTCTATTCTTTATAACATAGTAAGCAGAAAACACAAAGTGTTAAATTTACTGCATACTTTGATAAAAAATGCACACCTAATTTAAAAAATATATAATGAAACTTAAGTTAGGCTCATAATAATTTTCAAAATTACCAGTGTCAGTTGATTTACAAACAAATCTTCAACTTTTTTAAAAAGTAAAATTGTCATTATTCACAGAAACTATAGTAATAAATGGAAATTATAATAAGGGATATGTTAAAAGAAACTAGATGTAATAAGCTAGTTAGTCTGGTGGTAGCTTACCTGATGACTATTAAAAAAATCAAGTGGTAATTGAAATTAAAAAATATTCCTTACATGAACATCAGTCTGTGGAACAGTTTTATTGAGATGACATTGGATTACAATAGTCTGTATGATTCAGAAAGAAAGGTGCATATCTTTTGGATGTATGTTACTATGCTACTCCCACAAAGTGATTAGTAAGGAAAATACATTTCCAATGCTAAATACTAATTTTATATTTAACAGCAACTTTATCCAAAACTGAAACTCATTATTTTGTATATTTATTTTCAGAAATTATAAAATTTGAAAACTATAGGTTTTATTTTGATTTATAAAATATTTATGCTTAGATACCATGTAAAGGATGTATCCATTACAACCAATTCAAAGTACATTTGTCCAAGCTAAACTTCTTAATCTAGAATTTTTATTAGTGCAGGAAGAGATTATTTCATCTTCATCCTGAAATTTGAACTTGGCTCACAATTTACCATAAAATTCAATATGATGTCAAACATTTCATCTTTGACAGAACAAATTCTCAGTTCTTTCCTTTGATTCACTGAATTTGATGAAAAAAGGAATCTATTATTGAATTCACTTAATTGATTTTCTATGTTAAGCACCTGATGATACCCAAGACTTCATTTAACTGTGAAAAAATCAAGAAACTGGCACATTAATAGCTATTATTTCAGTTCTCTATGTGCAACAGAGTATTAGATTAAAAAAAATGAGAAAAAAGTAATTTACAAAATCAATCATTTGATCTAAATGAAAATTCTTGCTTCACAGATGATATGCAAACATATCTTCTGTGACTAGAATTTTTAAAATTGTCTCAAGGATAAGCTTCTTAAAATGACTTTTAGAGTAGAAAACTTTATCTCTTGTTTCCCTTGGATTTCAGATGGTTAAGGTATCAGTTTGGCGCCCAGTGCAAATGATGAACTTCAAGAAGTTATATGTAGATGAAATGTACAGCATCAACTTTGTCAAGAAACACATTTCATATTTAACTTTCCATTGAACGCAAACGTTAACATTTTTGTATTAAATACCACCCAAGAGAACAATTTAAATGCATTCCTAGTAAAATAGTGAAGGCTTTGAATATATAGCTCTTTTAAAACAATATAGCAAGAATGTTAAGACTATTCTCTTCACAGAATAAAACTCATCCTTTATTTATAGCACATAATTTATTTTCAAGTTTTATTTATTTATACATACAAGAGCTGGGTGGGCTGTAGGTCAGAGGTGAGGGGGTGAGAGGATTCAGCAGAGAAAGAGTGGGGAGCAGAACAGGTGCACATACTGAAATACACTGCTGAGGGGAGCAGCAGGCAAGAGGGGTCTGCTACCCCATGTGGTCCTCCTGGCTGGGAACTGAACTCGAGCTGCAGTGACTGCCTCTTCATAGTGCTAACACTGACTCATCTGAGAGCTACTTGTTTTATTAGTGAACATCCTGCCTGATAGGCTTGCAAAATAATTATTTATTATGACAAGTTTGGGAACTGAGAAAAGAGATATTAATTCCTCTACATTTTATAGTATGTTTTCAGGTGAAACCTCTGCTCACTGCACATTTCATTTCAGTCACTTATGGGTGAGATCATGGCAGAATTCCTATAACAAACGCAAATCCACCTTATATTAAGGCAACTCTTAGTAAAACTATTTCATTAAATATGAATATCTGTGCCTAGCTGGTGGCTCAGGGGTCAAAGTCTCTGGGCTATCAAGCTATCACTAGCCACTGGGGCATGAGTTTGATCCCCAGCTAGGGAGGTGACCCACATGGCACAGCACGTCTCTTTTGTCTTGCCTGCTGCTTCCCTCAGCAGTGTGTTTCAGTGGTCCCACCTGTTTTGTTCCCCACTCGATTTCTGATGAAAACACTCATTCACCACATTTCTGACCTATGCCCCAGTTCTTGTATGCATAAATTAAAAAAAAAACTAAATATTTAAAAAATAATAAAAAAATATAAATGCAATTCTCACTCAAAATGTGAACTGGAATGGACTCTGGGCATACAGAAATCAAGCATGCTCTAAGTAAACCAGTTTGTGTGATGAAGCTAGCTATGAAACAAAGAAACATTAAGGGAATATTAAGGATTTCCCTCTATGTTGTTAACAACACAAAAAGGAGATCCTATACCTTTAAAAAACAAACAATGATGCAAGTCAAAGTTTCCTCAATAAAAATAAAATACATTTTTTATAGCAAAAACATAAAATAAAATAAATGACTCAATGGATGTTAAATGATTTTGTCCATCAATGAGCCTTAGTTGGTTGACTCACTTGAGGAAGAACAGTACTAGAACCAATGAGCCTAACATCTGTGATTCAAAGATAAAAAAAAGAGATATGGGTGTCCTTTGACCCAGAACATTAAGTAGTTTGAATCTGTATTTTTAGTAGAATTATAAAATAGATTTCAATAATTCCTTACACAATGGGAGGGAAAAAAAGAAACAATGACACTGATAGGCAGCAGATGTCTGAGAAATGTTGACAAAGCAGATGGCAGCTATGTGTGAATGACAAGCAGACCTTGGATGGAAACAACATGAAGAAAATATTGTTTGGAAGATTTACAGAAGCATTCGACATTAAAAGACGACTTTATGGTTACCTGGAAAATGTGCAGGTATAACAATTAGAAAAAGGAGAGAAAAGTTGGAAGATGAGAGGGGGCTGGGCGGAGAGAGAAAGAGAAAGACAGAGAGAGACAGAATGGAGAGAATGAATGACACTATTGGAAGGATACAGAAGCAGATTCTATTTTAGATGCTGAAATGTTCAGAAACCAAATGATCAGCTTTAGAATTTGATTTGTGATCTATGATGAGGTCGAATGTTCCTATATGTTACACAGTGTTATGGAGTGCTTGTATAGAAAGAGCAATATATTTTGGCAAACTAAGTATCACTTAGTTTGTGAACACAATATATTGTGTAAAAGTATTAGCTTTATTATAACATCCTCATCCCATGCCCACTACACTGGTATAGAATATTAACCACTTAATTGCTTTAATATTTCATTTATAAATTGAAGTTTATACTAGGACATTTATTAAGCGATATAATATTATTTATAAATATTGTATCTATCTACATTACATAGATTTATTAATATAAAATCTTATATTACATACATTATTTATAGATAATATTATTCATGGATGTTTATATAAATTCATTTATAGATAAAATATCCAATGGAATTTAGTATTTTTATTTATAAATTTAAAAAATCATCATGTTAGCATGAAAAATTCCACTGCTTGAAACAATAGGCAACATTTATTTCAATGTTTAAGATTGATTAGGTCTTGAACAATGTGGCAATGGGACACTATGATCAGATATAGGTGAAGGTTTTAAAAATATTTTCCATCATTTAATCCCATAATTGACATTCGTGAAATATTTTGTTTACTTTGAAACAAATGTGTCTGCCTTTTCAATGGTTTTATAAATTTCATGTAAGCACACTGGAAACATGTTATGATTCTTTAGCAATCATAAACCATTTTTCCATTTTAAAAACATATATAGCTCACATACAAACACAATTGTGATTATTTAACCTGCAACATTATAAAAAATGTGATCGCTTCATTGTGCAAAACTGTAAAGGAGCACAATATTCACATTAAAAAAAAAACTGTAGTATTTTATATTAAAATATCACAATAGCAATTGCATAAAGACTGAATTGTTCACCATAAAGGTTACATCTTCATTGTACTATGACAAGTAGCAATGAAGTAGTAATCTAGTAATACTTGCCTTCTTAAATATTAGAATTTATTACCACAGAAAATGGTACCTGCTGATTTTCCAGTCAATCACCTGTAAAGTACAATTCATTGAACACAGAGCAGGATTTGTTTTCTTACATTGTTCTTTCGCCATCTTCATTATCTCTATTTGAATGAAAACATATTTCAAGAACAGGACAATTATATGCTTCTATGCATTGTCTAACTTGCTAAAAACAGTAATTTGCTGACAGAAAATTAATATTGTGTTCAGTTTACAGATATCTACTGGGATGCTTTTATAGGTTCAACAGTTTTAAAACTTGGATATTTGCTTGTACAATTTGTAAGACATGTCTAACACATTAATTATATAATTATAGAATATTTTATGGCATATTCACCAGTGTCATTAGATTCTAATAAAATTTCTAGAGAAGTAGTACTGGTATTATTCTGAATAATTCCTTTGATATGGAAATCTTTCTGCTAAGTATAAATTTCAGTTTAAATGATTATTAGTATTATATTATCAATAGGCATATTTGTTAGAATTTAAAAGCAATACTGTTTTTTAAAATGTGTTTAAATGAGAAATAGCAGTTCTGTGAAGACAAGGACATATCAGATGCCAGTTATTACTTCTTATTATGTTGTATCAGTTAAGTTTGGTTTGCTTTGACTTGTGGTCAAGCGCTAAGTGTAATGGCTTAAATTTAAAAGTGTATTTTTCTCATAAGTAAAGTCCATGTATAGTACAGAATTACTCTGAACCGTAAGAATTCTGATTTCTATTTTGTTTCAGGTGCGATCTATAGAATTTAGCATCTACTTCATGATCTAATATTTGGATTTAATTGTAACTATATTTCAGACAGAAGAGGAATAGAAGGAGAGAGAAAGTCTTCTACTTTTCAGATACTTCATAAAATTTATATATAATATATCTACCGACATCTTTCAGGTCAAAATGGCATCAATTTTGCTACAAAGAAGGTTGGGAACCAGAATCTCTACTTTGGTATGCCGTCTCCAGCAAAGCAGCATGTCATTATTATATTGGAGATATTGAAAACTCTACTAGCTTTTGATACAATTATTAATAAGGGCATTTCTATTGCCTATAATAATGGTATTAATGACAGTGAATATGAAAGTTTAAAAATAAATAAGACTGATTTGTTTAAATTAATATTCTCTTGTAATCTTCTATGACTTGGATTTGATAAACAACCTAACTTTCCTACGAGTATATTTAACTAAAACCTTAGTCTATATTTCTTCTAATTGTATTTCATTTAATTTTATCATAACATTAAATACTGAAGACTTTCAGTATCACCTTTATAAAATGGTCAAATTAGTAGTGGTTATTAAGAAAATTGAGACTGAAGGCAGACTGCCTCACTTCTAACACAACTAGTAGATCATTACTACCAGTGCATCATTATAGTACCCTATTAGGCAGTTATCAAAGCTTTCTGTGATTGCATTTTCATGCCTCTAAAATAGGGGAAAAAATCAAGCAAACAATTAAATTATTTAGAATAGTACTATGACAGCAAGATCCTAAATTGGCCCCATGATCCAGCTTTTTAAGATTTTAGTTTTTGTGTGGTCACCTTCCCTTGAGAGTAGATAAAACCCATGATTAACTTCTCTCTCCCTTGACATCTCCAAGGAAGCAAAAGGCAATGTTGAGAAGGCACATGTAGTAATGGACTAAAGATGGTCTTTGCTTATAGCTAGCAAGAAAATGAGACCTCCACTTCACAGTTCACAAAGCACTGACAATTGCCAGAAGATGGAGACTGATCCTCCACCAGTTGAGTTGCAAACAAGATGATAACCCTGACCAACACCTTGACTGTAATCTTGTGATATGAGAACCTGATCGCGTAGACCCTGATTACTGCTACACTACAGATACTGTGAGCTGATAAGTGTATGTTTTAACCTGCTAACTTTGTGCTAATATATTTATGCAGTGTGAGATTATTGATTCAATTCCTAGAGCACATGAAATGCTAAAAAAATGTTTGTTATTATTGTCATTACAATTGTTACTACATGTATTAAGACCTTTGCTGTTGAAATCATACAACTTCAAATTTAAAAAGTGACACTTGTTAGTTGTAAGGGACTTTGTTGATCATGTATTAAGACTACATTTTTTTTTAAAGATTTATTTATTTATGCATACAAGCACTGGGGTACAGGCCAGAGGTGTAGGGGGGTGAGAGGATTCACCACAGAGAGCGGGAAGCAGAACAGGCAGATCAACAGAAGTACACTGCTGAGGGGAGCAGCGGGCACAGCAGGAGAGGTCTGCTGCACCATGTGGGTGCCCCCCCCTGGCCGGCAGCAGGGATCGAACTCGTGCTGCAGTGGCTGCGATTTGCTTTGTAGTGCGTTGCTTAACCCACTGCGCTACCAGGGGAGGCCCTAAGACTACATGTTACTACATGTATTAAGACCGTTGCTGTTGAAATCATACAGCTTCAATTTTAAAAAGTGACGCTTGTTAGTTGTAAGGGACTTTGTTGATCACAAATTCTGGGTAGACTGAGAAATGCCTATTTTAGCAAGACTTCCCCCCAGTAATTCAGATGGACAGTGAACTTCGAGAACCACTGATATGTTGTATTAACCTGAAATCCAAAGCTGCAGGTTTTAGGATCAATGGGAAATATTTGACCTGGAATTATTAATGAGAAACAAATTTGACAACTACCCCCATTTAGGCCTGGTGGGCAAAGAGGTAGTGTAACAGAGTGGTCCCCAGGAAAAAGAGGAGATTCCAGGTTCCTGCCTCACCCAAAGGAGGGTGGAGATGAGCAGGAAGGGGAGCAAACTGGAGTAAAATGGAAGCAGGATGAAGATCCATGAAGCAGAGAGACATGTGAAGAAGTTGCACTTACTTCTTGTTCCTGGACTGGTTGAAACAGACATGGGTAAGAAGACCTGTGAGGAGGTTAACAATGGCAGCTTTTATCTTGATTTTAACTTTGCTCTTTTTCTTCCAGACTTGTCTGACACTTTTTGACCCTTTTCTATGGACTCCACCTTAAGGTGCTTTAGAGTTGTCGCAGGCTTTTGGGTTTTGCTTTGGGCCAACCCTGTTTGACTGGACATTTACTTATGAGGGAATGGATAACTTTGGGTGCTTGATTTGGAAACTATATTCTTGTCTTTTCTGTATTACACACCACTTGTATTAAAGTTCATTTCTATTAAAGGTATTTTAAAAAATATTTATTATTCATACAAGAACTGGGGTACAGGTCAGAGGTGTTTGTGGGGGAGTGAGAGGATTCATCAGAGACAGAGTAGGGAACAGAACAGGCAGATTAATGGAATTACACTGATGAGGGGGGCAGGGGGCGAGGTAGGAGAAGTCTGCTGCACCACATGGGTCACCTTCCCCTAGCCGGGGATTGAACACATGCAGCAGTGACTGCAGATATTTCAGAGTGTGGTGCTTAACCCTTGCACCACCAGGGAGGCCCCTCTATTAAAGGTCTTATATGGTTTGTCTTATGTGGCAGATGGTAGAATCTATTCAGAGCAGGCAGGTTTGCGGGTCTGGTGTGCCCTTCTCCCTGCCCTATAGCAGTACAACATGCCAATATATATTAAATATGGTACTGACTTATTAGCCACTTGGTGTATACTAGAAACTATGCTTGTTATTACATGGAAGACTAAATTTATTTAAAAAAAGCTAGTGAATTTGTTAAATAATATCACAACTCCCATGTTACAGAGGACAAAACTGATTGGCATTCTGGAGTTATTATAATTGATTCATATGTCCTCAGAAAGTCAAGGGCACAGTATTAGAACTTATCTTTAGGGTGTTTCTCAAGATTTCTAGAATAGTAGGATTGGATAGAATCTGCCACCTTATCTAGTCAAATTTTCTCATGTAACTAATTCTCAGAAAGTTAGTACTTGGCAGGAAAAAGTTGAACAGATTTTGATGACATCTCTAAGTCCCATTAAAATGGATATCCCACTTCTTCAGTTGAAGGATATTTAGATGAGGACACTTGTGCTATGTTTAATTTATCCTTGCTCAAGCTTCCTGCTAATTGATGGCTGAAATATAATTTTCCAGAAATGTGCCACCTCCAAACCCCTCCCCACACACAGGTGCCAGGATGATTTTTTCTAAAATGTACAACTGATCGTGTTACGTCTCTGATTAAAATTCCTTTGAAATTTCCTATTGCACAGCTGTGGGATTTTAAAAATTTTCTCATTTTTAGTTTTAACATCCAGGATAGTGGCAGAGAATGCTGTATAATCTACAAAATTGACTTTCTTTCCCCCCTTTTTTCCATTGATCCATCCTTCCATCCATTCATCTTTTATTCATCCCTTTTCTTCCTCCTTTCCTCCACTTTTCGCTTCACTCACTCTTCTCTTGCTTCTTCACTATTTATTAATGTATCTATCCAACTATCTGTCTGTCTCTCTGTCTGTCTGCCTACCTACCTATCCATCCATCCATCCATCCATCCATCCATCCATCCATCCATCCATCCCATCCATCCATCCATCCATCCATCCATCCATCCATCCATCCATCCATCCAT
>JAGFMF010011629.1:8702259-8754483 GCA_019455555.1 Galemys pyrenaicus
TCTATCTATCTATCTATCTATCTATCTATCTATCTATCTATCTGTCTGTCTGTCTGTCTGTCTGTCTGTCTGTCTGTCTGTCTGTCTGTCTATCTATTTATCTATCTATCTACCTATCTCAAGTTAAATAAAAGTGCAAGTGAGGGACCTCCCTGGTGGCACAAGGGGTTGAGTGCAGCACTGTGGGACTTCCACAGCCACTGCAGTGCAAGTTAGATTCCCCAGCCAGGGAGCAACCCACATGGTGCAGCAGACCTCTCTTGTCTCGCCCACTACTCCCCTCAGCAGTATACTTCAGTTCATCTGCCTGTCCTGCTCCCCACTCTTTTTCTGGTGAATCCTCTCACCCTACCCCATGCCTCTGGCCTGTACCCTAGCTCTTGTATGTATAAATAAATAATTAAAAAAATAAATACAAGTGCAAGTGAAAAGGTATTTCTGAACGTGTGCTCAGGAAGTGTGGATATAGAACTGAGATTAAATATCTCCAGGTTATAAACTTTTCCAGACAGACTAACTTCCCAGCTTCTCTTGCAGTCAGGATAGCCAAGGGACTAGTCTTAACCATGGAATATAAACTAGAACAATGTGTAAAATATAAACTAAAAAATAACCTAAGTGTTTTAGGGGAAAGCATGCATCATTCGATCCCCTTCTCTTTTCTGCCAGCTTGAAATCCTCTCCAGGATGACCAGACATACTGAAGACTATACCTCTTTGGTGAGTCCATGGAGTGTAAGCCTCCCCTTTGTTGACTTCCATGGGTTCTGATAAGAAAACCAAATTTGTACTTTATATGAATAAATCCAAATTTCCATTTTGTGAATGCATAGATATTCCATGATTAGCTTTTATAGTAATTAAGGTTATTTTGCTCATATAATCTCTTAATATATTATCCCATAATACCTATCAACATTTCATATTTTATATTCAAGTTATCAATTTATGAATCTGTTACAGACGTAAGACACTGAGATCCTGATAAAAACAATGGTATTTGAGATTTACCAATAAGTATTGTTTGATCAATAAAACATTTTTTTGGGTACTATAAGGTCCAATCTATCTGGCCAAAGTATTGTACTTACTTGCATCAAACAGATCAGTAAAAACAAACATACTGCGTGGTTTAGAGATTTTAGATTTGTGAAATGGAAATATACATCAGTGAACAAAATAGCTTGTTTTATTTTTAAATTTGTGTAAAGCATTTGAAAACATTTCTAGACTGTAACTGCCTATTTGGGAAGCAACATAGCTTTAAAAGCTATTGGAAATTATATGTTTTATTTTGTAATCTTAAAAGAAGCTTAGAATGATACAGAAGGTTATACTTATATTTTTAAGATACAATTATGTCCTTCACTTTTCTTGGTTTCTTTAGGTGGTTAAAACTATATCTATGTGAGATGAATTAACTAAGGTAGCAATTAGTGTGTTGCAAGATGTCATTTGTTAAATGGGTAGGCAATCACATGGACAAACACTTTATACTCAAAAATCTAATTTACTTACAGCAATCAATACCTATGTCTTTTTTCTTTGGCTCTGATCAGTTTATGGAATAGAACCTCAACAAAGTGTAGATATTCAACTAGCTCTGGGTATTATAACTGTCCTGAATAAAAGCAATACATAGTAGGTGAAATTAATTTTTTATTGAATGATTTTCATAGATAAATTTTAAGTAAAATGAACTTGGGAGTTACTAGGAGGAAACAGAAGTTAACTTTTTCACAAACTGTTCATAGTCTGATTTTCATTAACTAGATTTTGTGGAAAGGTATATATTTAATGTTATTAACTGCCATTAAGGTAAGAGATTAACTGAGGCACTTCTTACAATTTAAGACTAGAGGCACAACCCAGACTCCTTGGTTATTATAATGTTGACTACCAATCATTTTTCAATAAATATAGTACCTCCAGTAGAGAAGAGCTTGCAAATATACGCATTTGCTTCTAATCGTTGTAGATATTGGAAAGCATTTTTGGGGTGTAGTAGGTAAGCAGGACACAAGACAGTCCCATCTTACCTCAAGTCATATTTGATATTCAAATAAGTGAAACATTTATTTATAACTTTCTATTTTAAGTTATTTAAAACAGATACCACACAAAGTATTTTTTGAAATTCAAATGTATCCAAAGTATTCTACAAATTAAAATTACCTTTAAATGAACCCCATGAAGCCTTCCTGGTGGCTCAACAGATTAAGTCTCCCACTATGAAGCTATCGGCAACCACTGTAGCATGAGTTCGAACCCCAGCCAGGGAGCTGACCCACATGGTGCAGCACACCTTGGCAGTTTACTTCAGTCATTCTGCCTATTCTGGCTCCCACTTTGTCTCTGGTGAGTCCCTCACCCTCCCACCCCTACATCTCTGACCTACACCCCACCTCTTGTAAACATAAATAAATACATTTCAAAAAAAGAGTCAACACCATATTCAAAATATTATCGAGTGGTCAGTTAGAAACTTTTTTTTTGGAGGTAACATTGATTTACACATTTGTATATGACTAGAGGTGCAAGTTCACCCCCTTCAGGTTTATGTTACCACACCGCACTATCAAGATCCCCACAGTCCCTCAACATAGTCTATTTTGTTTCCTCTACCTTTTTTTCTCTCCTTCCCACTTTCCCTTTGGTATCATTGGTTCACAGTCAGATTTCTAGCATTTGTTACTGGTTTGGCTTAATCTGGCCCTCTGATTTGTTTCTCTATATTCCATATGATATTTAGCTTCTCCTTCTAATTTATTTCATTTACCATAACCTCCAGTTCCATTCAAGTTCTCACAAATAGAAAGAGCTTATTAATTTTTATAGCTGTGTAACCTATACCACAGTAGTAATGCTGTTAGTGATATTTGAGTCACCCAGAACAGCTGTGTCTGTCTACAGAGCTGTGACAATCCTGATGACTTTCTATGTAACTGTAACTTGGTTTCTACATCACATCTTGTGATGTATTACTGTTACCTTATACACTAAAATGAGCCTTATTTTATTTAACTTTTCTTATAATTTGTATTTTTATTTTGTATTTGTAGCCCTTTCATAATATTTTAGTTGTGTGACTAGGTAAGTTTAATAACTATACATTTTATTTTAGGATAGTAAAGGGGGAAATGTTGCATTTAAATTAGTTTTATATTTGTATATGAAATCAATGTGCTATAAATTGAAGAAATTCACTTGACTACTTTTAAATATTTATCTTTTCAACACAGAATATCTTAAATGGAAGTATACATAAAAAGATCTTTCTTTTTGATTTATTTTCAGTGAAGTAATATTCACTGTAACTGTAAATCTCAATTGTGCATCAGTAAAAATCAACAATGTATATATTCTACATTCATTTCACAAGTGAAAGCCTAATTTTGTCCTTCACCATATAAAAAAGATCTTTTGAATATGTGTTTAGGGGATATGGGAATAATAATTTGAGACCAAAGGTTTCCATGATTGTGATCTGCTCTAGAGAGGCCAGGTTCATATTTCATTCCTATTTTGAAGAGTGTGCCTTCATATCTCTGTACTGCATTTATATTTTACACATTTCTTTCTTAATATACTCTAAATGGCTATTAATCATTTATCATGTCAACTTTTCATGTAAGAGACATATGAGTTTTATGGTAGTTTATAGAACTAATTATATTCTCTGGAAGAGAATGTACATATCCCAAGATTCTATCTATATGGATATTTTTTGTTTGTTTCCCTCCATCATTATGTCCAACTGTGTGCTCTCATATATTTTTTCTTATCACATAATGACATGTTCAACAGATATGCTAAGTTTCCTGACAATTTGGACAGGAATTAGCCCAAAAATAGCACAAAAAATTCAGATTTTCAACTCTGGGATCACATTTTTATAATTTCTTGTCCAACAACAATCTGCACTAAAGAGTTTTTAAAGAGAAGTAAATAATTTTGACTTTCATTCTGTCCCTTCTCTCTTCCCCCACCCCCTACTCCACTCTTATTGGATTTGAATCTGAGAGTGTCTGGACTACGGTGAATCTGGACTGCTATAACAAAAGTGCCTTAGACTGGGTGACTTATAAACAACATAGTTTTATTTCTCACAATTCTGGAGACTGGAATTCCAAGGTGATGGTGTTGGAAAATTCATTCGGAGTCTGTGTACTAGTTCACAGCTTATAGATATGCTTTCTTTAATCCTAAACCATTTGGATATATTTACAGTCCTCTTTGAACTAACAGTTTATTTTTATTCTTAAGTTTATCTTTCTTTTTTTTATTTTTGTCTCCACTCTTGTCCTAAATATACTCAAAATCTTTGTGCAATGAAGTAATCTATAAATAAGTAAAGCATTAAATAAAAATGTACATAATTTTATTTTCACATATATTTTATACCAATCCAAGTTGTAATAAATCAACAAATCAAATTAAGTAAAATGAAAATTCAATAAACTTATGAACACTAATATAGTTTACCAGTTTTAGGTCTATTTGAATCTTGCTGGCTGAGAAAGATCAGAGATGGATGAAGCAAAAGTGGTAGCATAACTATTAACAACTTTTATATCCACCTTGGCATATAGTATTTGAGGGAAAATTATGTAGTCATAAAAAATAATGATTCAGTTGAAAATGCATATGCTTTTGTGATTGGGAATAGAACTCTTTGAAGTTAGTTATTTTTTTTATAAGAAAAACCTCACTGATATCACTTTGTGTTCTCAACTTGCCTCATTAAAGAATAAATTTACATGAGTGGATATATATTGACCTTGACAATTGCAAGACTGCATTTTGAATTCATAATATAGTCTCTAAGAAGTGACTGGCCCATTTTTAACATGAAAAAGGTCTTTGGGATATTTGCTTACGTATTTTTCCAAGTAGACACTTAATGTTATTGATGGTTTTTGTTAATAGAAGCAAGACTTTACTTATAGCCTTAACTGATGTTACTCTAGTATAAAACAGTTTTTCTGTGATCTAGTGGGGCAGCTTGTGATTTATATGTAAAAATATTCCTTTTATTTGATAGCACCTTCAACAATATATGAGTTTCAGCCACAGTAGAAAATGAAAAGTAGCAATTAAAGTTACTGGGATGAAGAGAAAATCCAATGTATAGTATATTAATAGTGCATCAACGCAACACCAAACAGTGTAACTAACATTTTCAACAATGTCATTTCTTTTTAAAAGAGAATTTGAAGATTAATGATTTGCCAGCATTCAAAACCATTAAACTTGATTTACATTGCCTATTTTTTTTTTATTCTGGTATTTTCTTGTGTTTCTCTTTAGAAAAATGTCACATTAATACTGTTTCCACTTTGAATAGCTCATCATATAAATTCTATCATTTTTTAGATTACTGCCATTACAGAAAAACTGCTATGTGGCTAAGTGTCGTCATGTTCATAAACTGAGAATTTGCATTTGGAGGAACACTATTTATAAACTTATTTGATCCTCCTGAAAGTCGTTATTTGATCTTGGTAGAAGTTACCCTGATAGTGCCATGTTTACAAAGGAGGTTTTTAACTGAAGTGACATTTTTCTTAACAAAGACTCAATAACTTATGATGTGTTGGTAAATGGCTTGATTTATTTTACCACTTAAGTAGTAAAAGCTTTTATTCAGAAAGAGCTCCTGTTATATTGTGGTCTAGAGAATAGGAAATTTATTACAGCTCTCTTGATTTATAAAATGCACAATGTTTAATTTTAAACAAGTTTCTGTTATTTTTTTGTAACCATAATGACCCTTTTGCACTTCAAAGAGGCAATTTGAAATCAAAATTTACCATCTCAAATCAGAGAAAAATAAATAATTACACTAATCAGAGAATATAATTTCCAGTATCTTTTTTTTTTTTTTTTTACTTTGATACAGACCTTCATATTTTGTCACTGGTTAATTTCCAGTATCTTAAGTTACATTTTTATGACTGTGAAATTTTATTTAAAAATAAATACATTTAGGCATTTGGGTTGTTTCCAGGTCTTATTACAAATAGTGCTGCAATAAACATAGGGGTACAGGTGCTCTTTTGGATTGATGTTTTTGTGTCCTTTGGGTAGATTTCTAGGAGAGGGATTACTGGATCATATGGTAGTTCCATTTCTAGTAGACTGAAGAACCTCCATATGGCCTTCCATAGTGGTTGGATTAGCTTGCATTCCCACCAGCAGTGTACTAGGGTTCCTTTTTCTCCACATCCTCACCAGTATTTGTTGTTGTTGTTTTTGTTTTTTTGATGTGTGCCATTCTTACCGGTGTAAGGTGATACCTCATTGCGGTCTGAATTTGCATTTCCCTGATTATGAAGGCTGCTGAGCATTTTCTCATGTGGCTGTTGGCCATATGTATGTCCTCTTTGGAGTAGTGTCTTTTAAGTTCTTCTGCCCATTTTTTGATTGGGTTTTTTACTTAATTTTTCTTGAGTCTTATGAGTTCTTTGTATATCTTTGTGATCAGACCCTTGTCCATTGTGTGGAGCATAAAGCCCAAAAGTAATGACTGGATCAAGAAGATGTGGTACATATACACGATGGAATATTATTCAGCAATCAAAAATGACAAACTAGGGTCATTTATAGAAACATGGATGGAGCTAGAAGGAATTATACTCAGTGAAACAAGTCAGACAGCAAGAGAAAAATATTGGATGGCTTCACTTTTAGGAGGAATATGAAGGAGCAACAACTATAACAAGAAAAAAAGAAAAAAAAAAAGAAGAAGCTCAAGGAAATGGGCAATTACAATCAAAAGCAAACAAAAAACTCAACAAGTCCAAAAGGTCAAAGATAAGCCAAAGCGACCATGGGGGTGTGGGGAAGGAGGGGAGGGCAAAGATAAGGATGAGGGCAGAAAGGGCACAAGGGACTGAGGTGATGGTGCATGGGTGGAATGGTGGTGAGAACTCTCTGGAAAATACAAATGATGTCAATTATAATAAAATAAATAAATAATAAATAAATAAATAAAAATAAATACATTTTTATAAAAATAATTGTTAAATTAATGCTAAAGTATATTTGCTTAGAATTCTGAACATCAACAGTTAAATATTAGGAAAACAAAACAAAATATAAATTATATTCAATCATTTCACAGATTTAATTAAATGGTTTATATGCCAGGCAATATTCTAAGCATTGGATAATCAAAATAAGATTGATTTTATAGATAGTTATAGTTTTGTAGGTTAAATTAAAAAGAAGATATCTATGTCTCTCTCTCTCTCTCTCTATATATATATATATATATATGTCAGGTTGTGACAAATATTCCTTTTTAAAAATTTTATTTATTTATTCATGCATTCAAGAATGGGGATGTAAGCCAGAATTGCAGGGATATGAAAGGATTCACCAGAGACAGAGTGGGGAGCTGTACTAATGAAATACATGGCAGATCAGCTGAAATACTGAGCAGAGCTATGGGTAATACCGGAGAGGTCTGGTGCACATGTGGGCTAGCTCCCTGGCCTGTGATGGATTTCATGCTAAAGTGGCTGGTCATAGCTTGATAGGGATGACACTTTAACCTCTGCACCATCAAGGAAGACACTGAAACCAGGGACCATATTCTTAATAAAAAAATAAGAAGAAGACCAGAAGGTTAAAGTTTACATGGGTCAGGAGAAGGAGTGCTAGTTTAGACTACATGATCAGAAGCTCCTTTTGACAGTAAAAGTTAAACTGAAGACTGAAGAAGTTAGTAGAGAAATAAAATCTAGATACCAGGCAAAAAATTGTTCCATGTAGTATACCCTCTGTGATTTTTATTATCTTTGCCACATTATATTAAAGGGTTTTATTTGTGTTTAATTTTGTCTTGCAGGGATAAATGTTTATCTCTCCTTATTAGACCTTTACCACTGGCTAATTCCATTCTCTCAAATGCAATGTAATTATTTATACTTTGATTTCCAGAGATATAAGGAAAGTAGTCTCTAGGCACCATATAGCTTTTTTGCTCAGTCTAAAATTGAGCAAAATACCATTGACCATGTAGTCTTTTTCAAAATTTTGACCTTTTTTCCCAACAAATCCATTGTGGATTTCAAATATATTTTATTTTAATTTATAACATTTACAGATTATAATAAAAGTGCACAAAAACTCTGGAATACGATAACATGGTGTCTTTCTTAACTGAATATGATTAACATTTTTGGAGCTCAAGAAAGATAATGGGTAATATTAATATTGCTTCTGGTAGTCTCTAGCAGTATGACTCAGTAAGCATGTTGAGTAAGAGTATATGACAGTAGAAAACTATTTAGAGTATAGGACTCTCTTAATATGAAATTATGTTCTATTTTAGCTTATTCATCAGGAAGGGTTCTTCAAAGAAACAGAACCAATAGATTCTCATATATCTCTATCTCTGTTTACATACATAAGTACACACATTCACATATACATAAAGCAGTTTATTATAAAGAACTGGCTCACACAATTCTAGTAGCCCAGAAATTCATATCTTGCCATGACAAGCTTGCCATACTGAAAACTGATGGTGTATTTAAAGCACTTGGCATTTGAAAGTCCGAGAACTAAGAGACTCTGAGGCAGGAAAAGATATAGATATCCCGGGGGGGGGGGTGGAAATCACCCTTCCTCCATCTTTTATTTTTTACAATCATCAAATTGCTTGGTGCCAACCCAAATTGGGGAGAGTAATCTTTTTTCACTTAGTATGTGGATACAAATTCTACTTCTCTGAAAGCACCCTCACAGACATACACAGATAGAATGTTTTATCAGCTCTCTGCGTATCTCATAAGACTATCACTGTTTATATACACTGTTTTCTGATATATAGTTTTATTTTGAAACTTTCATTGCATGTGTCTCCTACCGAACATCTTGACAGGTAAGAAGCTGAATGATGATGATCCTGAAAAAAACATCAGTAAGAATATAATGCACTGAAGGGCGACACAATTTCAACTAAGATTGCATGTATTCCTGATAAAATGGAAATATTTGAAAATAAGCAATGATAATGTGATAACCAGAATCATGATTTGCTCCAAAATGTCCAACAAATTATCTCCCAATCTCGTGAATATGTAACCATATATGCCAAAAGAAACATGATTAAGATAAAAATCTTGAAGACGAAGAAATTATACTAGATTATCCGTGTAGGTTCTATGAATTACAAGGATCCTTAGATGTGAATTAGGGGCAAAAAGGGCAAAGGCAGGGGGAGATTTGAGTCTATTACACTACCTGATTTGAAGGTGGAGCAAAGGTAAGCCAACAATCTTTAGAAAGTAGAAAAAAAAAACAAATCTCTCCCAGTATAGTTAGGACTCAGCCTGACTCCAACAACTTGGCTCCAGCCCAAAGAGAGGCAATAAGACTTTGACTTCCAGAATAGTTAAGATAAGCTTCTATTGTTTTAAACCTCAAAATTTGTAGTAGTTTTTTGGTTTTGGTTTTTTTTACATCACCAATAGAAAAGGAATAACATTTACAAATCAATGACTGCTTAGGAGGAGAAGGCCACCAAAAGACAAAAGATTGCTCTCAGCTTAGGAGCACTTTTTATTTGTCTAAGCATTCTTTCATTTCTTCACACTATAGGTTTCTCCATTTAGTGTGTTCACCAGTTTTTCCATCACAAAATCCTCCCTCCACTGTGCTCTCCTCCTCCCCTCTCCCCCAGCTCTCCTCTATTTCCCCCTCCTCCTTCCTTCCTGAGTATTTCAGGTCTACAGTCTGTTCTCAAGGGTTAGTCTCATAGTTTGTTTTTGTCTGGTCCTTTATTTAGTTTCTATAGTAGAGTCACAGTCAGTTCTAAAACTTAAATGGTAAAAGTTAAAATGGCACAGCTCACAAATAAGGTGTTTTCAGACACAAAAAGAAATAAGAATACTGCACTTTTATTTACTGGGTTTGATTTTAACTAGTGCAAACAAATTTCATTATATGTTTTCTTTAATTTCTCTGAGAGATAAACTAAGAACACCCTAAATGAATTGTTTCTGCTCCTCTAACTTGCCATGACTGTATAATGATAAACAAGAGAAGGTTTCAAGTTCTTCTTACCTTAAATATCCTCTTAATCTCTTTTCACTTATTCTTGATCAGTATTTTTCTGACCTATCCATTTATTTATGAAACATACCTTTGCTTCCCAGACATAAAATTTTAATTCTTCTTTTCCTTTCTTTCCTGTCAGAATGTACCACTGCTGCTATCTCAGACTCCAAGTTCAGCATGCACACTACATTGATCCTCACAAGAGATGAATGATATCAGTGAGGGAAACCACACGTCAAAATGAGAAGAAACCAGTGAGCAAGAATTCTTCTGTTCAGTGTCTGTCTATAAGTAGCATTATCTTGACTGAATATCATTCGTGGGATGGAAAATCATTTACATCACTAAAATAAGACACGACAATCGGTCTTTTCTCCATTAGGTGTGTGCATTTTAGTAGATGAAACTTAGAAAGGGGAAGGAAACAGACTGCATTTGTTGGGGTCAGCTGATTCACCTGGCATTCTAGTTACTAATCAAGGTGTTTGTAACAGCACTTGTCTTATTATTACTGGCCCTTCCCTCTGCGAATTTCAAACACGAAAAGCTACATATTAGTATATCCTACTGTCAAACTTGCTGCAGAGAAATTACTTTTTACCTTAATGATTTCAGTATCCTCTCCATTTTTTTTTTTTTAAGATTTCTTTATTTATGCATACAAGAGCTGGAGTACAGGCCAGAGTCACAGGAGGTGAGACAGAGTGGGGAAACAGAACAGGCAGACTGACTGAGCTACACTGCTGAGGGCAGCAGCGGGCGAGGCAGGAGAGGTCTGTTATGCCATGTGGGTCCCCTCCTTGGCCAGAGGCAGGAATCGAACTTATGCTGCAGAGGCTGCAGTTTGCTTCATAGTGCGTTGCTTAACCCACTGTGCCACCAGGGAGGCCCCTTGTTTTGTTTTTTAAAGGGCCATGGGGGAGGATTAGAGGGCTGCATCCTCTGGACTCCAATGCCCTAGTTTTTAACGAATGGGTCCATTCCCAAGCAAAATAGATTAATCGGTACTTTTCCCATGTCACTTCCTATTCACACATGACAAATAAGCCACATAGCAAGAAAAAATAACTACTCCATACTTCTGCTTCCTGCCTTTATTTTTTGAACTTTTTTTTTTTACTGAGTTTATATTGATTTACATCACTGTTTGCATTTCAAAGTGTAGGATCCCCCACTTCTAGCATTGTTCACATAGTGATCCAAATTCCAAAGACCCCAGTTCAACCCATTGACTCCTGAGTCCCTCCTTTCTTTGTTTTCATCTCTTCCTTTTTTCCTTCCTTCTCCTTCTTATTGCCCCCATTCCACAGTCAGCTTTCAAAGGTCAGTGTTTTAGTTTGACTTTATCTTGCACTCTTTTATTTTCCAGTGTTCCAGATATAAATGACTCTGTATGATAATTGTCTATCTCCTTCTGACTGACTTAGGTTAGTCTTCTAACTGTACTGGAGGACACTAATAAAGAATTTCCCAGTCTTATAAAAAAAAAAAGAAAACAAAATATTCTTTCAGCCTCTTCTGTGAGTTTTCTTATCCCTCCCCCAATACTTTGGCATGGCTGAAATTTTTATAAACTCATTTAACATCGGCCACTATTGTTCCAGATCTTCAAACAGCCTTCTTAAAAATGTGTTAGGCCCAGTTCCAGGTGTCCTTTTCAAAATGTAAAAACTTGACCAGTGGGAAAAATATCAAACATCCATAAACTTGATTTTATTCAGCCATCTATTCTACCCCCTCCCAGTGCAACATCTTCAAGATCTATTCTTACAAATATTTCTCTTGCTCTTGCTGGCACACACTGTCAGCTTTTGCAATATTTTTCTAAAACTCAACTACCTAATCTCACAGCAGAGAATATACTTTTCTTTTTGATCTTTGCTGAGATCTAAACCAAGTTATTTCCCTGGAGACTTTTAGATACAGGGTGCATCTAGAATATGACAGGTGTCCTCTTACTTGAGAAATGCTTCTAGCGAGGTTTCTCTTAGTGGTTTAAGCAGGAAGGCTGCTCAGTTTTGCAATAAGCTGTGTTTACCTGTGCCAGTATTTAAAGGAATCTGCAGATTCAAGTGTCAGACTTTCAACCATCCTTGTGTCTCACTCATTGCCTACCAAGACTGGTTTTGTCAAAGGAAATCTCTCAAATCTCTTTATTGTTTTCTTTACCATTGTTTTATCTTTATGGTTAAATCAATGACCTGATTTTGTAACAGACTTTACTGTGGCTGCAAAAGTTGAGAACCTTATTAAACTATACCACAGAGGTCTTCTGGCTACCATGAGATGACTGAGTTATTATCTGACTCACATAAACCTTTCTTGATTTAATACTTGCAAGGGACAAAGAAACCAATCAACCTCTAAATCTTTATCATTACTGTTGCCTTCATTTGGTTCAAGTGCTGGATGTAGGATAGATCTCAATTATTCCCCTCCTACCTATGCCTTCTCCCAGTCCTGCAAAAAGGATTATCTCAGAACCATGGGATTATGATATCCTTTATTTTATTTTATTGTTTAAAAAGATTTATTTATTTATGCATACAAGAACTGGGGTACAGAGGTGGAGGGGTGAGAGGATTCAGCAGAGACAGAGTGGGGAGCAGAACAGATGGATCTACTGAAATACACTGCTGAGGGGAGCAGCAGTGGAGTCAGGAGAGGTCTGCTGTGCCATGTGAGTCATCTCCCTGGCCAGGGGTTGAACTAGGGCTGCAGTGGCTTCTTCATAGTGCTTCTTCATAGTGTAGTGCTTAACCCCTTGTGGCACCAGAGATGCCCTAATACCCTTTATTTTAAACCCCTTCTAGCATCCAGCAATGGGATCCTTTCATCAAGTGTTGGGCCAGTATCCTAACCTGAGTGTCTGCTTCTGAGAGCCATATCTCCTGCCGCTGATTTAAGTTAGGTACCTTCTGAAAACAAGTGTTATTTCCTTCTGCTGAGCTTTGTCCCAACAAGTAAGTCCTTGAAGTAAGAAATGCTATTTTTACTTTATAGGAGACAGTGCATGATGGTATTTATTGTTTAAATAATATGGTTTTTCAAATCTATTTTTCTTGTATACCTATTTTCTCAACTTCTCTCAGCCTAGGTACTGTGCTTAATTACATCATAATGCAATAATCTAATTTGAATTTTTCTTTTGGTAATTGTTCTGAATATCATTTGTATTTTTCATATTTTTTCCAAAAGTACAACAATTCTGGAATGGCAGGTTTACCAACTAATTTCTCAAGAACATGTATCAAAGAATTTATTACACAATATCAGTGATAATAAATAAGTGCATATTTATTTTTTACCCATGACATTCCAAATTCTGATTTATCAATTTTAAGAATATCAGGTAAATAGGTGTATTTGAATATATTTCAGGCTACAACATGTGAGAGATACCTCTTTTTATTATATGTATATTTGCTTGCTCTTTAACAAAAAAGAGGGTTTCAAAATAGATTTTCTATATTCTTATTTCAATACAAATATCTGTACTTTAGTATTTAGAATTATCTTGAAGAAATAAAATATGTTCCTTTTGAATAAATTCAATTTTACTCTATAAAAAGGAAAATATTGCATAAATTAATCTTCATATATTAATATCAAATGCTATATGTATGAAAGTCTTAAATGATATTATATAGATTTGTAAATTTCTTAAATCACATAATTGTGAACATCACCTGACTCCTGAGTCCATCTATTAAACTTGTGTAGATTCTAAAATTAACAGTTTATTATTAAGTAAACATTATTTGTAAGGAATATATATTTAAAACATATGCATGAGTACATTAAAATGAAATTTTCAAAAATTCTTCAATTATTTCTTACATTTAATGACTCTGCATGTGAACAGAACAAAATTGGCCAATAAATGACCTTAACTTTGGACTCTAACAGTATCCAAACTTTCAAAAATCCTCTATTCTCTCCCTCGTTCTCCAGTTCATATTTTATCCAGCATGAACTAATCAGAGGTGACAGACTGTGTGTTCCAATCTCTTAGAATAACATCTAAGTCAACTCAGTGCCCAGGAGGTGTGTCCTCACGAATATACTCACAGCAGTTTCACTTCTCAGAAGGGACCATTTAGCTCTACCTTGATTTAATCTAGCACATTTTTAGAGCTATTTCTCACATAGAATCTGATCTACTTGTTAAAAGATTAACAACAGAGTATATCATGTCTCAGAGGTCATCAGATGTCAGCAGAGACTCCAACAAGTCATAATTAACTTTGTGTCTAAGGAAGAGAATAACAGGGTCACCAATAACACGTTCTGGGCAGAGAGCCAGGACTACCATGGGAGTCACAATGTCTGGATGTAAACTGAGTAGGCTGGACCTGTGATGTACACTGAACAGAGAAGCAAAGCAACCATTAACATGATGAAGAAATGAAACTTCCAATAAGGTGAGTAGATGGTTTGGAAAGACTTGGGCATTAGACTTCAACTTAACGGGTGTAGTAGTTATATTCTTAAAAATGATAAGCTCCTATTCCAAAATCTGTCCAAGTTGTTAGCTAAGAACTAATTTGAATATGAGGTGACAGTATCCTTGGGTTAAATGTGAAATTGGTAAGATAGTGATAGAGATAATAAAAACTAGATGAAACACTTATCTGTTGGCTTGATTTTTGAACCAAAAATATTTAAAGTCTCCACAAGAGGATGTTTTATTTCCATTTAAATGTTAATAGAAATAACCTATATTTAAAAAAAGGAATCATAAAAATACTGCACAAATAATCTGAGTTTCTGTAATTCAGGTTTTCATAGAAATACTGACTTGTCGCTCATATAATTCAACAAGTTTTATTTACAAGGAACAGGCAGAAGGAGTCATTGTTTACCAGATAAAATGCATAGAAAAAAATTGCACACTCTAATTTGTTTATTTTTTTTATTTTGAATAGTTTGCCATTTCTTTGTCTTTCTATGTACCCCTTTTATAAAATATAATCTTTGTGTTTAGCTACTTAAGGTGTTTTTCTATTGTTCTTCTTCCACCTGAAATTTATTAAAAAAAAATCTCTGTTGTATTGTTTTCACGGAAAGTGGGCTCACAAGTTCTTATCTGATTTAAGCAAGATGACCATACCACATGGCTTTGAAAGACAAAGAAACTTGATATGAGAATATTTGTATTTTTGTACTCTTCATTAAAACAAAAACAAAGCCTTGAATTTAGAGGTTTTTATCACAATTTTAAGGATACAGTTTTTCACTGGAGGAAAAAGTCTCTTCCCTAACCAATTTTCTATCCTCTCTGTCTCTGTCTCTCAGTCTCTCACTGTTTCTTTTTCTTCCTCCCACCCTCCCCTCAACACTTTAAACCTATTATTTTTTAATGGACAATCTCAAATATATGAAAAATCAAAAAGTTACGTTTTCTATACTCATCATCCAACTCCAAAAGTCCTCAAAGCCAATCACATTTCATCCTTTCCACCACCCACTCTTCTCCATTATATTATTTTGAAATCCCAGATATCAAATCATGCATCCCATCGATACTTTATGAAAACATTTTCTTTTAATATCATTTAACATATGCTATTTCACCACAGATTACTTATACATCTATTTTGTAAAATAATTACTTTTAATTATGTGCATAAATAGACATCCTTAATGAATAACATGCAATTCATATAAAATAGTCAAGCCTATGTACAAAACTCCTTAAAGAAAGTTATTCCTGGGATAAGTTAGAGGCCCTCTGTTCTTTATCTGCTTGAACTTTTGCTTCCTTTATGATATTCACCATGGGAGGTATCTCACATTCATATTATCATTTGGAATATCATTCAGTGAAGAAAAGGTGTTAACATTACATAGCAAATTATCTCATATTTTGACTTACCACAGAATCTGAAATTCAAATGACAGGAAAATAAACAGAGATTAAAGCCAAGTTTGCATAAAGTAGATGTAGAAATCTCAAACACACTCTATTAAAAAGCCAATGTTACTGTGAAATATTTTTCCCTTCCGGAGAACTATAATATCATTGTGTTTATTCTACTTATGACAAATTGTTCACATGAATTTTCATTAGGGAATTCAAATTTGTTTTTACTGTCTGAAACATTAGCTTGAAATCAAAAATGAAAGAAAATAACAAAGATCCTTACATGCAAATATAAAACAATTATGAAGAAACACAATGAGTATGTCATGGAAAATGCTAATAAGAACAGAATGAAAGTAAAGCCTATCACAGTTACAGTTGTCTGAAATAGACATGCTTTCAACTCTCCAGTTTTATCATATAAAAGACATTATGAGAATGTGATGGAAATCTCCATTTTCTTCATGAAGGAAAGGTGCCAATGCCATCTGGGATCCAATTTTAATACTAGTAATGCAAAGCTAAAAATCATTGCTGGATTATATTTTATATTGATTGAATATCGAGCACATTGAATTAACAAATTTCACATTATTTTGTTGCAAAAATATAAAAATACTTTAAAAAAAAGAAACACCTTACATGGCTCTCCCAGCTCTGAAAATAATGACAGTGCATTTGCCAGGTTTTTTAATCTTCCCTGAAGTTATTGGAGCTGAAGGTCTGAAGGATACAGAAACAACCTGTCCCAAGGCAGAGAACCCTAAAACAAGAATCTCCACTGATACTCAAGGAATTAATGCAGCAGCTACCATACTAGTGGAAGAGATTAACTAGCAAGGGATTCCACAGACTCCATGTACTTTTTCTCCTTTTACTCTTTAAAGATATTCAAGTCAACTTTTCAGTAGTGAAATTTTATACTAAGGGGCAAAGTATTCTGTGGTTTTTTATACAACAATTCATTCTTAAAATTATGAGTGTGGCTTTTAGATGACACTATAATTTTCCTCTTAATTTTTTTTCTCATAGAATATGTTGGGCATATTGCAAAAGGCAAAAAAAAATAATAATTAGAAGTAGAGTTCTGGGTTACAAAAACAGATATCTTAACTTTAAACTGCAAAGAATTATCTTAAATGCTTTGTTATGTGGGGGAGAGGGGGAGAGAGAGAACAATGGTAATAACAAAACTGTAAGAAATAATGGCACTGCTGAATAGAGGACTTTGGATGTGGCCATTACATTACATAAACATTCTATAAGATCTTTAACTTTTGAGTATGAAATTTTTTTGTAACTATAAAGGTGATCTTATTTCCTTTCCTGGAAGAAACATAAAATACTTAGGGTTCACATGTAATGATGTTTACCATTTGTATTGAAATCATTCAACAAAATAAAATAAAATGTACACGTATGAGCAAAAGATAAAATCAAACAAATGTGGCAGATAACTCCAACTTTTCTGCAAATATGAAATTCTTAAAAATTAGGTAAAATAAAGCAAAGCATTCCTGACAACTTGACTAATTGATTCAATATAAATAAAGTTAATTAAAATAATTTTAATAATGAAGTCTTGCCATAAAATCTTCCATGAATACCATATATTGATAAGAGAATGGAACATACTGCTAAATGATAATCAATGTGCATATTCCTCCCCATCCCCTTCACAGAAAGCACTAAATATCACACCAATAAGATAAGAAAAGGCACATACTATGTTGACTATATGGTTTCAATCACATACATTTCAAGAAATAGACACAACTATTTGTTAAGGATAGTCAGTTGAGTGATAACTTTAGGGTGCAAACTTTGTGAAAGTAAACAAAATATCTATTTTGGGAATTGAATAGTATTACTTTGGCATTAAAATTAACAATGTTGCATATCACAGCACTACTTATAATAATTAAGTCATGGAAACAACCTAAGTGCTCAGGGGCACATAAGTGGCTCAGGAAGTGATAGGTAAGCACAATAGGATACTACTGAACTATAACAAATGATGAACTCTGGCCTTTTTCTGCAATATGAATGGAACTGGAGGGGATTCTTCTAAGCTAAATTAACCTGAAAAAGAAAGACAAATAGCAGATGATTTCATTCATACGTGGAATATAGAGAACAAAACAAATAGTCGGACAAATGCAAATGAAACTAACCCTAGAAATTTGACTCTAAAACTGAGAATGGAGAATGAAGAATGTGGGGAAGGGGCACAGTGGATAATAAGGAGGATTATGGGTCTTTTTGTAGTGTTTGCGGTGTGGTACATGCAGCTGAAATGGTGTGATCTTATACCATGGAAGCAAATAAATAATGTAAACCTATCTTAACTCAAAAAATAATAATAAATAAATAACATAAACTGAAGTTAATAATAAAAATGAACTACTGTGAGGAATATGCAGAAATAAATAGAATGAGAAATATGCAAAATACTCTCATGCAGTGGTCTCAATGTTCCTGATCACATATAATTTTTATATTGAATTTTGGAAAAACAAGGTATCAAATATGAAGAAGATACCAAGAAGAACAAAGATATTTAAAGAGATAAATGGAATTCATAAAGCCACATTTCAGACTCACACATCCTCTCCTCAGTATTATTTTCCAGTTTATCTCCTCCCTCAACTATTTAAATGTCATGAAATATTTCCTCGGGAGTCTCTGTTTTCATACACTTGGTAATCACCTCATTGCTCTTTGAATGTCTGTTTATGCTCTTTTAAAGGGTGGTTAAAGAGATTATCTGGGGGAAGATAAGAGAATGCTCATGAATGCTTTAACATGATTTGTAAATACAAAATGCTAACAAACAGTACAATCCCACTAAGCTCTTATGGAATTTGTTTTATAAAAGTTGGAAAAATGATGACAAAATATTTTAATAAAATTAACTGACTAAGTGAAAACTGTGAAAATTAAATTGTGACTATCATATATATATGTATCTCCTCTATATATGTGTTTGTGTGTGTATATATACACACACACACTCTACAAATATATACATACACTATTTGGTGTATGTTTAATATTATGTGGTGCTTCCCTTTGATTAAACACTTCTCATACATTTGATGAAGAACATAGGGAATCTCTATTACTTAGGTGTCTTTCATTTGTCCTGAACTAGAGGCTTATTCCTCCTAGGAAGATTAGTTTTGCATGGTTTGGTTCACTTCTATAGTAAGAGCCATAAATCCATCAAAAATACATAAAAGAGACTGATAGTCTCCTAATTAAAGCTTGAATTTATGATAGAGACAGTCTTCTCAGGGAAATTTTTCATGAAGCCAATAGAGTAAGAAATGCTTATTTTTATCTATTAAAAGGCTATTAAGTTTATTTTGAAGGCATAAAATGAAGCTATAAGGAACATACGTGTGGTTAGTATATTAACTGTATAAGTTGGTTGCAAAGATATGACATTTGGCACAGAGAGAATGGATCATTAAACAACTATAAGAATTGTTGTTTATCAAAACGTTGGTGCAACATTAATCCAAATGATGAACAGGGCAGTGCTAACTACTGACAGCACAGTGATGTCAAACTAGGGACACATGAAATGCCCTACTATAAGACACTTGTCAGAGCTCCTGATGTGTGAGGATCTTTTTCAACGAGTGAAATATTTCTTCTAAACACAGACAAGGAGGCTACTGAATATTTTCCCCTCTTGCCTCAACATGATTTCTACCAGAAATCTTCTCAAATAGACTTATTACAGTTTTACTCTTGAAGTTAAATGACAATCAGCAAAGCAATAATAGAAAATGGAAAGTAAGGAAGCCATTTTGTGTAACTAAAAGTTGATTTGTAACATCCAAGACTGAAGATTCAATATCAGAATATGATGTGTGGTTAACTGAAACTGCTGTATGTAAGGTGTCATGAAATGAAGACTTTAGAAACATATGGAATGCTATAGCTCTAAAAAAGTTAAACATATTCATAATAACAATCATCAAATACATTTTATGCTACCCCACAAGTTTTAAAAAAATGTATAAACAAGGAAGGAAAGAAAGCCTAGGTTAAAATCGGCATCATAGATAATTATCAAATTTATTTAAGATCAACCGTTCAACCCTGAGTATTCTAGATAACACACCTTAAGTTAACTCAAATGAATCCTGTACAAAGCAATGAAATACAGTTTATTTAAGATAGGCTTTTCTTAAATGTAGTAGTATAAACAAGAACAGGAAAAACTGGAATCGTTGAACAAATATGAATATGTATGTCTAGCTGCAATTTCCACTAATGCACTAATTTATTTAAAGGATAACTACTTTTTTAAATGATACATTTTGATTTATTGAAATAATTTTGTAAAATTTGCTCATCATGGCAGTTACTTTTAAACAAATACCCAATAGAATATATTTTCTACATTTTTTAACTATGAGCTACAAATAATAATAATAATAATAAAGCCAGTAGTGCATCATTAGCTTATAAGCATGGGGATTAAATTAATTACATTAAAATCTAATCAAAAAGTTTCCCCCAAACAAGTGAGTTCTTCCAAACCTTCAAAGATGAGCTCATACTTGTACTTCTTAAACTTGTTCAAAAAATTAAGATGGAATCCTTCCAAATGAATTTGGTTAACACTTATATGATATCATAATCAGACCATGACGGTACAAAAAAGAAAGAAAAATAGAGACCAAATTCATAATCACGAGATGATAATGAATACATTTACACAGTAACAGAGGAGTTACCGAAGAAAAATATATTTGAAATAAAATCTACAGAATGTGAAGACTGATGAGTGATAAAGTCATGAAAATGAATTAATCCATGATGTCTTCAAAGGTTTGTGTCTTGAAAGTAACTCTGCCATGGACAGACTACCTAATTCTGTAGAAAATCAGAATGCAAGCAGGAGAAATGAAGAATTTGGTTTGTGTTATGTTTGATTTTTGTTACTCATGAACTGAAAATTTAATAAGTATATTGTTTAAATATATATCTTTGTGGATGTTAATGAACCTTAACATTTGTGTATTATCTAAAGAATTGCATAATCCATTTAAGAGCCATGAACATGACTGAAATCATATGAAAAAAATCATATTTGTGAGGCAGATGGGGAGAGAAATCTGTAAAGTCTTTCCCAAACATTCAATCTCATCAAAACTTTAGCCCTATCATCATCATCATCATCATCATCATCATCATCATCATCATCATCATCATCGATCTTAATAGATCTAGGGGTCGGAGGGTGGAGAAGCAAATTTGGAGATAATGCTTATTTTAGCCATGTTTTCATTTAGATTGTTATCTCTAAGCATTTTCAATCATAAATATGTTTGATATCTGTGTAAGGTAATCAATAGTTGGTTATTTCTCTAATTTATTCATAAATAAAATGTATACCTATTTTAAATAAAATTATTCAAAACTATTGGGAATATTTTTTCTGTAATTAAATATGCAAAACTTGTTTCTTTTGTTTTCTGGGATTCTAAATCTTTGCCATTTTGTGACATTTTGAAAATAATATACCAAATAGAAAAGGCATGCTCTGCCCTTTAGAAAACAATGACAAAAAAAAATGCTTATATTTTCAAGAATGAACAAATGACTTGAAATGGATGAAATCAGTTCTAAAGGAGCTAATATATCATAACTCACAACATTATAACCTTACAGGTTTGGGGATGGTTTGCTTTTAACTATTTTTTTTTTCAGAAATGCTGTTTTTCCTAGAATATGGTTAATTTTAAATGCAAAATTCTTAAGTAAACGTCATATTTCCTGGAGCTAATGCAAGATGTTATCTTTGATTCAAAGAGTCAGAACCTATGACAGGACCCTCCAATTGAAAAGAAAATTTTATGTTCTTTTTAATGAGTTGAACAAAATATCTTTCAGTATTGTGATACTTTAAGGAACAGAGAAATTCACAAAAGGTTTATTTGAATTTAGGGTAACTGATGGCTATTTTTTGACCTTATTTCTGCTGTACTGTGTAGATCCGGATGTTAAGTACTTCCCAAGCTTAAAGACTACAACCTTACTGAATGTTGCATTCAGATAAAATGAGATAATGCATGTAAAGTAGTTGATACAGGTGTTATTTTTATTATTGTCACAACTTCCTCACTGGAAAACAGTCAGCCTGGATGATTTCAATGCCAGTTCCTATGATATTTGATTTAATCTTTTACCTACTGAACTGTAATGTTCAGATCATAATCTGATTTACTTCATGGTGTTGCTACAACAGGGAATTGTAGTTTTAGAATGAAGGCACTTAGAAAATAGTGAGTTTTGGACACATGCCAAAATTGGGTTTATTTCAAAATAACCAAAAGTTGGTTACTTTACATATGCTTTGGTGCTAAGTTAATAAAACAAAATATTTTCGAAACACCTGCTGATTTAATTTAAAAAGTCTTTTAAATATGAAGAATTACTAAGCCATAGTATATTTTTCTAATTAAGGATTGGTTGATATAGAATTACTATAAAAGTTCCCACTTTTACAGACAGACATTATAGATCATTCTTCATAAATTATAAGCTGCTGTTCTCTCATTCAAAAGATCCTGATCATACAGAAAGTTATAGAATAGCACCTGTTTGCCATGCCTGTGTAATTCTGGTTTTTTCCACTCTAAGCTACAATTATAACATATTCCGTAGTACAAGTTTCACTCTCTCATATCATTTAAAATATATGCAATTTTTTCTAACCATAATGGTGAATTAAGACCATGCTATTTCCCTTGGATTTTCATAATTAAAAGATGTTATATTGTTTAATTGGACTTTATGTAAAATGCTATCAATTTCTGTCTAGTAAATTTCTATATATATTATTTACTCATGTGAGCCATTGTAGAATAAAAAATAAAGAAATGATGAATTACATGAAACAGTAATTACTACTATGTTGTATGGAATTTTGTCAATTACATTATACTTTCAAATGAATTAACAAAACACTGAAAATATTTATTAAATATGTGTTATATGTCAGATGCTTGAGTACTTTTTTTGACTATCAATTTTATTATAGATTTAGGGTGGAAAAATCGTTATTGTTCTTCAGGACAGATGCATTTTGAGATACCATATGGCTGGGTATTTGTGTAATAACATAAAATTATAAGTGCATTATTTAAGGTATATATTGTTGATTCAGTGAGTTTTCAAGAGGTAATAGTGTAACTTTGCAATATTACATTCCACTAATCTTTTGAAACTTATGTCATTGTGAAAGAAATAATCAGAATGAGTAGCTGTAATATAGGAGCATATGTAGAAATACCCTTAACTATAAATTACTTATTTTATTATCTATATTTTAAATAATTTATATCATGCTTCTTGTATATTTTACATACACAATGGTTCTTTTTTTGGAATTGCCATTACTTAATGCTCAGGTAATGTGCAAGTTAGTGGAAAATAAATTACAGTCATGAATACTTAGTTCAAACACTATCTTAGTGATGAATGCAAAGATATAACAATAGTATCAATGCAAATCAATAAATAGGATTAACAAAGAAGTTAAAGTATGTACAATAAATGTATAGAAGAGAAAAAAGCCAAATATCATTAAATATAAATGCTAATAATTTATTATTTCATAAATGAAATACTTGTGAGTTTTATTCAATAACTTTTTGACAATGAAAATTACAACTTTTACTTTTACTGCAAAATGATGAATTGTTTCCTTTTCATGCTTTGAACCTTCCAGGAGGAAGAAGAACAATATATTTAATAGAGCACATTAATAACACATTTCACAACTATAATTAGTGGATGTCAAAAACATTGTCATTGGATAAAATTGTTAAAAGTCAAAGTTTATCTTCAGTGCACCAGCATTTTAATTCTTTTTATATAAATGCAAATTTTCAGCTCAGAATAAGCTTCATTTGGACATTTTTCCTATTCTATTCCTTATTTTCTATTTCCTCATAAAAATTCTGCTCTGATCATTTTTCTTGTTGGCTATCAATTATTGTTACAGTTCAAATAGCTACAGTTCTCAGGGGTTGTTAAATTTGAATGAGTATTAAAAAAAGGTTGATAAAACAAAGGCTCTTAAAATAGAGGAATGAAACAAAATTGGAGAAATTATATGTCATAAAATAGCTTAGATGAGATGGGGGAAGAACTAGATAAAGTTTATTACTGCAATCATGAAATTACATCAAGTAGATTGTTATATAATTTATCTATGACAAACAGTGTTTTAGCTTAACATACCTATTTTTTTACATATACTCAAACTTTAAATAATAAATACATATTGTAGATTGAGTTGTTGTTGTTGGAGTGTTGGCCAAAATTGCATAGACTCTTGAGATCTATATATAAAGAATTATATCTTCAACATATTTCAGTGCATGAAAATCACTATTATTGAAGGATTCTCTCATAATGTTTGTATTTTTTGTTGCATATATTTTTTGTATATTTGGTTACATACATATTTTAGGTATTAAATGTTCTGCTATTAAGTATTTTTTTTTTCATTTTAGGCTCTGATGTTGGTTCCAGTGTGTAGAAATGTATTTAGTATTTAAAACTTTTGTTAACATACAGTCTTTGAGAAGATAAGTGAATAAATCATAACCTCATGGATTTTGGCAAGGTAGACTCATTGGTTCCTTATTGTATGATTTCTAGCATGCTATTTGGTTATATGAATAGTAAATATTCAAGTGAGGGTAAGCTGTGCTCTAGTATTAAGCAGATGTGAAATGGCAAAATATTGAGACCTAATTAAATAAGGGTTTTTAACATTAATAATGAAAGTGCAGACTATATTCGATAATGGATGGTAATCAAATTAGGAAAAGTATTTTACAGAATGTTAAGTAGGCTGAAAGGTAAGGTTTAACTCCAACACAGTATCTCCTCTGTTTGTTTTCATTTAAACCATTCTTAAGATATAGACAGAAATTTATAGATAATGGTGTTTGCCAAGTATGTTTTGTTGAAGTAATATATACTTCATAGTTTTCATAACATTTTAAAATGTATAGGTAATTAAAATAGCAGAACACTTTTACATTGTTGGTGGCAATGTAGCTCAATCAAGCCTCTAAGAGTATGGAGATTCCTGAAATAACAAAAATACACTGATCAGCTGATTCATCATTTCTACTTTGGGTATCTATCGGAAGAGTGAAATAACACTGATTTGAAAGAATTTATGTACTGCCATGTTCATTGTAGCACTATTTACAATAGCCAAATTAAGAAAACAACAAAAGTGCCCAAATACAGATGAGTGGATACAGAAAACATGGTATATAGACACAATGCAATGCTACTCTGCTATAAAAAAGATAAACTCTTGCCACTTGTGACATGGATGGAACTGAAACTAGAGGATGATGCTAAGAGTCAGTAGGAAAAAGACAAATACCAGATGATGTCACTAACATCTGAATGAGAAACAAAACAAAGGGTCAAATGAAACCAAACTAATAACAAACCCTGGAAATCTGACTGTAGAACTGAGGTGGGAAGGGGGAAGAACTGATTTGGGAAGGAACAAATGGACTAAGATGGAGGACTATGGGTACCTTGGTTACTTGAGATTGTTGGCCTGTGTAGTGGGCAGTACTGAGATTTACCAGTAGAGGTCATCACAGAATTGAAGTGTTCTGTATGATTTTGTAAGCTTTTGCCCCTTTCATTAACTAGAAAAATAAGTCAGTGAAATAACAAGAACTGACCCAGGAAAGAAAAAAATGTCATTAAAACTATTTACAGTCAATATTACACTTGTGTCTTGAAATGTTTGACTATTATCAAACCTAGTCACATACCACAAAAATTAGATTTTTGTTTAAAAATACTGATGCTAGTCAATTCTATTAGAATGCAGGTTCCAGGGATACAACACTCATCTCTGTCCTTTTATGTTGTGTGCTTATGTAACTATCACTTAGGTTTAAGAAGGAGATAAAGATAGAAAGGGTCTACATTAAAAGAAGCAAAACTAAAATTATTGTTCATCAGGACACTTTCATGAATTTCTAAAACATTGAACATAGCTGCAATTATGGTAACTAGCAAACAAACTTAATGATAATAATTTGTATTTGACTGCAACTAAAATGCAGATACATCTAACACTTAATAGATTGAGATGAAGTTCTGATTTTTTTCTGGAGATTGTAAACTTCCAAGCTAGGACAAGTTTTCAATCGTATTGCCACAGCTTTTCAATGAAAGTGTTACATTGACTAAAGTGAAATTCTGTGCAGCTTTAATTAAGAAATCTCAGAATTGACTGGAAAAATGCAGAGTTAATGAGGTCAAGGTCCACCTCTAATCCCATGCAATGCTGTTTACATGTTTATGTAATAAATTTGAGCCTTTAACCCAACCATTCATGTCTTTGGTTATTGATTAACAATGAAAAAAGGGACTAGTGAGAGAGTAGGATAAAAGATTTGTTTTCAAATGTTTTGCCCTGAAAGTTTAACTTTGTAAAACCTTCAAAACTAAAGCAAACAAACATCAAAACAAATCCTCTGTGTTTTCGATTCCTCATGTGTAAAATGGTGATAATAGTAGATGGTATATTTAAAGAGTTTGTAACTGTCTCTGGCACACATTAAGTATTCACAATCATTTCCTGAGGTCAAAATTCCTCATTATGAAGGTTGCAAACATTAAATAGGTTTATAGTTATGTGATTCCCTGCTTTCCTTATGAGTTTGTTTTATTACTAAATGCTAGCATTTGTTTGGTAATAGATAACTAATATTCTATTTAAGTATCTTTTATCCAGATGGAAAGAATAAATATGCAATTTTTTCCATTTTAATGCTGCTATCAAATAAAGGTGAAGTACAAGTAAAAATCACAAAATGATGTGTCTAGACTTTTATATCACATTCTTTTAGCCAGATGTTGCTATGAGATCTTAGCAGAATATATATTACCTAGCATAGGTGATTCTGCAAAAAGTAGTTGTCAGTAATTGTCAAATTATCATTTGTTAATGTGCAAAATAAAGAATCCAGGAGAATGAAGACGAGCTGCAGAGATGTTCACTCCAGGCAATAGAACTAGCAGTCTTACCATGAATTTTTATCACCTAAAGTGAGTTTATTTCTAAAATGTTGCATATGGCATTCCACAAGTGTTAGTGAAAATGTGATGTTATAAGGTGACAACAACTTTGCATTCTTAATACAATTGTCAAAAAAAAAAAACACACACTTTAAAATTTATTTGCATAGATGTGGTCTTTGGGGAAAGGAATCTCATAATTTTCCTTAGCATTCACCCAGTAAAACTGAGACTCTGTTGTCAGAGAAAATTGACTCTATATTTCCATGTAATTTGAGTAAAATTCAACCTTTCTCATTCATTCTGAGTCTTTAAATCTACATTTATTTGTGAAGATCTTTTGTATTCTTCCTAATTTCCCCATTGAAAACTAATTTATTCTAATAAATGTTTATAATCAATTTATGGTTTACTAACTTAGATATTTAACCTCTTTAACTTTGTAAGTAGCATAAATTAATGATTGCCACAGTTCTTATTTTACCTGGTGAATATAAATCTTATAAATTTTATATTATAATGTTTCTAGATTAATTATGAAATGCCAAAGAAAATTTTGAAGAAAGCATACATGGAAATTCCTGAAAGTAAGCACTACCTCCTGAAATGAGCAAGGTCCTATTCTCCTGAATTCACAACAATGTGATGTCTCCAAAATAGAATGAGACCATGAAAGAGTAATAGGCTGAATGCTAATGACAACCTATAGTATTCTCAAGAGCAGAGAAAGGCATTAGGGAATATTTCTTCATCTTTCAGTTTCTTTGGCTCATTATCTGTGCACTATGAAATTTGGACAAGATCTTCTCGAGGGTCTACTCTTGTTACAAACTTTTGTAATTTTAATGGAAAACAAGTTAAGAATAACTCAAAGTATGTTCTAATGAATATTATTTCAAGTTACATTGAACAGACTAAATGAATAATACTGTATTGAAGGGATCCCAGGTGACATTAATGACAAAAAGGGATGGGAAGGATATTATAAAATTATAAAACAATCTTGTTCTCAATTATTATTAAAAGTCTTCACTTCTATTTCCCATTTGATCTGAAATCATATATAGGCCATTATAAATGTCTCCTTTTATGTGTTTATTTTAATTTCCCCAGCCTTGTAAAAATATAGAAAATTAATCAAACAGTAAGCATTTTGATAATACCTTCATCTAGCTACATATATACTGTTTCTGACAATGATTATTTGTAGCTTAGATTGATCTATAAGGGCAACAATGGCCATAGACATAGTTAATGTAATTTAATATAATATAGTAGCTTTTCTTGGGAATTTCTCTAAAAGAAAAATGAATTTTCCTCTGTTTTCTAATTCAGTCCATTTCTTAAATTGACGGTGCAATTTTGGAGAGAAAGAATTTTAAAACTAAAGCAGACAAAATTGTTGGTGTTGAAAGCAGCTTTCTTTGTTGAAAGCAAATTTTCAATAGTACCTTAAAGTGAAAATCTTACAAAATGTGATGATCAATAGAGAAAATTTCTCTATATCTATATCTATATGTCTGTGGAATGTTCTAAATCTCATCTGTGAATTTGATGCTTAATTATTGGAGAATATATTTATACATTGTTTCATTCTTAGCCCTAAAAGACAGTACCATTGGTATTGTCAGCTGCATGAATTTTTTCTTTACTACCTACATCAGATAGATTTGGATTCTCTGTTTCTGAGAAACCTCCATGGACCTTTCGATATTTCTGTGAATTCTGTGAGTTTTATGTTTAGTTTAACATGATATTACTGTGCAGAATCTTTGAGAACTATGTAACCCTATCATGTCATGGTCACCTAAGTAATGTCTTTTTGGGTCATCTAAATAAGTGTAACAAACTATTTTTCTAATTTACACTAAAGATAAGAATATGACACCTAAAAATAGAAGGCCATAAGATTAGGAGTTTCATACACTACCAATTTAAAAAATAAAAATGTTTGGAGGACTGTTTGGACGATTTCTGAAATGAAAACTTACGAAGTAAAAAAAAAAAATAGAAAAAAGAAAGATAAATGAAATGCAAGTAAATATTCAAGTGAAGTCTAAAGAATTTTGTACTTTATAATTTATCATATAAATAAAAATATTTCAAAGAGAATAAGGTCTGAGGAACTGTGAATAATCTGTGACTTTGCCTGATCGAACTGCATGTTTTTGTCTAATTCTTTTCCCCATACTTTCTGCTGGATTTGTGTTGACATAGATCCACTTGGATCTTGGACATCTAGTCTCTTTAGGACATCTATAGGTCTAAAACTGACTGAATTAAGACAAGTTTAAAAATGAACAATTGAAGTAATATGACATAAGGGGCAAGGAAAAACTTTGCAGAAAAGTACAATTTTCTTATCTCTTTCCATATATTTATATTTATACCAGAAAACACATGAACGAAATTATAGGCAAACATTACTTGACCTCTACTTTGAATTTATCTTTGGCAAGTCAACTACAAAGGAAACAAAAGCTAAATAAACCAGTGTGACTTACATCAAAGTTAATGAGATTCTACACAGTGAAAGTAACTATCATTAAAACAAAAAGACAGCCTACTTAATGGGATAAATGTTTGTACTGTACATCCTACAAGGAGCTAATATCCAAGATCTACAAATAACTCATACAACTCAACAGCAGAAGCAAATAACCCAATCAAAATTGGGCACATGGGCTAAATAAGCATTTTTTGCAAAGAGGAATTGCAGATGTAGATGAGAGAATGCTCATTACCACTTATCATCAATAAATGCAAATCAAAACCAGAATGGGTAGCATCTCACACATGTGAGAATGGCTTTTATCCAAAAGTCTAGGAACCAAAAATGTTGGTAAGGAGAATAAAGTATTTTCATATACAGTTGGTAGAGTTTAGATTGCTTTGGTCTTTGTGAAAAACAGTACAGTGTTTTTTCACAATATTAAAAATAGATCTTCCATGTGATGTATTGTAAATTAAAATCAATAAGTAATAAGGGCATCTCTGTTACTGGTCTCAACTAAGGGACACAAGCCAAAACACAAGTCACAGCTGGGCTAGCCTTGCATAAAAGTCACATCAACAACAACAATAAAATTGTCTCCAGGCAAATCAGTAACTTCAAAGAAAGACTGACCTCAAAGTTTATGACTTTACCTTATCTACTAAAATCCTTATCTTGTAAGAAAAGAGAATTTAGTAAATTTTAACAACACTTCTTGTTTTCCTCAATGCATTGAAAAAGTCAGAGATACATTAACAGGAAACCTGCTTGAAGTTTGTAAAATACTTGAAAATATAAAAAGTATTCATTGCAGACTGCATAAAATTCTCATTGTGTGGGTCAAAATTCTGATAGCTTTCAGAGTGCTATCTGGAGGCTATTCCAAGGCTTAAGCCCTCAGTCTCCATTCTTTAATAAACTCATTTACATTTGTTTGACTCGATTTATTTAAGTTAATGGTATCGATCCCAAGAATGGAAAAAAATCCCAAGAATGGAAAAACACTAATTTGAAAGGATAATATGTGCACTCCCATGTTCCTTTCAGCACTATTTACAATAGCCAAATTATAGAAATAATCTAAGTTTGGATGAATGGACAAAGAAATGGCATAGATATGCACAATGGAAATACTAGTCAGTTATAACAAAAGATGATAAAATTCACTGGAGGGCTTGGTAGTGGGTGACATGAATCTGAGGAGATGTGATCATATGCCTTTGATTCACGTGCACCATTGTAAACCAATGCTACCTAAATAAAAAAATAGTTTAAAAAGATTAATCTCATTTGTGATAACATGGATGAAACAGGAAGGAATTATGCTACGTGGAATAAATCAAAAAGAGACAGACTAACATCTGATGATTTCACTCCTATGCGAAATATAAAGAAAACCAACCAAGGCAGAAAAAAGAAACTAAACCAAAACAAACCGATACCCTGTAACAGGCAACTCCCAAGGAAGGCGGGAGGTTACAGCCTCCCTGCCTCACTTCAGGAAGGGTGGAGCTGAGCAACAAGAAGTGAAGCAGAGACTAGAATAAGAAGACCTGGAGGAGGCACATGGAGCAGAAAGAAGTGAAGAAGCTGACTTGCTTCTCAACTTTGAACTTGTACCAGGAATTTGGGAGACATGGAATCAGATACTTGCGACAGAAGTGTATGAGAGATTAGTGGGTCTACTGACAATGGCAGCGTTTATCTTGATTTCTTTCCGGACTTGCCTGATTCCTTCTGTCTCTTACCTATGGATCCCTATCAGCAGGTGCCTTTGTTTTGTGGCAAGATTTCTGACCGCGGTGGCATTGGACTAACCCTGTTTGTCTGGGCCTTTACTCTCAAGAAGCTGAGTAACTTTGGGTGTTTTGTGTGAAAACTATTATCTATTGTTTCCTTTACTTTTTTGAGCACTATTCACATTAAAGATATTTTCCATGGAAGGTCTTATTCACTAGACTATGTTTTATGTGGTGGCAGAAATCCGATTGTAATAGATAGGTTTAAGGGTATTGGGATACTGTTTACTGTCACTGCCCTGTATCAGTATGATATAGAATTGAGGCTTCCAGTGTGAGAGGTAGTAGGGAGCAAATGGGTGGAAGGAGTCCAGTCATCTATGGTAAAGGATCATTGGCTCATTGGTGGTGGGGGTGTGCTGGTAATATCTGAAGAAGTATGATTCTATATCTTTAAATCATAGACTGTATTGTAAAGTATATTATTCTGAGGAAAACTAGCACCTTTTAAAAAACTTAATAGAAAAGAGAAATGGCAGGCTGACTTTTTCTTGAAAGTAGCCATACATAGAACAGTGATAACTAAACGTGATGAAGGAAACAGAAACCGGTAGAGGTACTGATTCTCCTCCACTGTCCGATGGACTTAGAATAGGCCCAGTTTCTCACTGACTCAGGCAGACCTCCAAGTGTTGACAGGTTTTTAACAAGGAGGAAATTTTGAAAGTACAGACAGATATCTAGAAAAGTTTCCACCATAAAAAATATAGCTTTGAGGAAATCAGACATACTTTAGTTGGGAGTGTCATAGGGAGAACAAAAGGAAAGAAAGAATTATATCAATGCCTGATGTGGCTATTCTTCTTGTCTTAATCTCCTTCCATGTACCTTGTACCCTGACATTGAAGCTTTCACCCTCTATTAAGAAGAATGGTAGATTTAACTATAAGGAAACTAATGAGATCAAAGCAAAATATCTAAATACGGGTACTTGATAATCCAGCAACAGAAAACTCAATAATATCACCTTAGATAAAAGTCCCCTGTAATAAATCTTATTGTGCAAGTGGATATATGAAGTATTCTCATTGTGTGTCTTATTCTTTACATGAATGACATCTATGATTGCCAGAAATTATAAAAGATAAAAAATTAAAATTAAGCTACATTACAAATTAATTACCTCACATAGTCCAAATGATAAAGAGGAAATACAATAAAATGTGAATGTTGCCATAGAAATAAATATAAACCAACCATGCATTAGAGCAATTTGAAATTAGAAAAAGAAAAAAAAAGTTGATTTAGGGTAAAGGAAATTATGTTCTTGAAGTATCTAAATAACAGATCTCAGAAATGTATTTATTCTCCCAAATAAACTTTATTAGGAGTCCCCATAACTCAATCTACTTTATCAAAAATTACAAATAGAGATAAGGAAAATAATATACCTAATATCTTTGAATTAATTGCATTTTAGCAAAGTATCCTATTCACCATTCTGTTAGATCACCCAGCATATGTTTGAAGTTAGGTTCTTAAAACAGTGCTTTTTGGTCTTTTTAAGAGTACATTACTGAACTAGAACTCCACAAACTCAAAAATGAAAAAGAGCTATGAATTAATTAACAATCATAATATTAATGTGGAATTTTAATATTGCAAAGTTCAAAGAGAGGACATGAAATAGACATTTAAGTTGTTTTGTTTGGTTGGAATTATGCAAAAATACATAAACTCACCATCCACTGCAAATAACGTGATTTGTTGTGCCAAAGAAAATGGAAACTCAATTGGTTTATTAACTTTCTGCACTAGGATTATAATAATGAGAGTATAAAACAACTACTCTGAATATTTTCTAAGCTTTTATATTCTTTTTTTAGAAAGTATAATTGGTGATTTATTAGAAAACCTTCTGAAAGACAATATAATCCATTAGGGGTGTCATGGACTGGAGATGATGAGAATAAACAACATTCCAAAAGATGCTAGCAGAGAAATTACAAAATAATATATTCAAGTAAATAACTTCACAGGATAAGTATATTGATCATCAACTTAAGACACTGATAATCTCAATTTGGAAATGAGCAGGAAAGAGCAATACACATATAATAGACTTAACAATCATTTTGAAGCCCTGTATACAGAAATATCCCAATTTAAACCAAAAAATTACAGAAATGAAGTAACAATGTTAATTCTTGTGTCACTTCTCTATGATTCCAGCTATACTGCAGCCAGGACAAGGCTCTGCACCCCGAGGGTACACAACTTTCAAGAAGAGCCAGATTCTGTGGCAAGTCAGAACCCAATGTACATATGTGTGGGGAAGGGTCACACAGCCAGATGCTAGTAAAATCCTCTATCCTTATATTACATACTGGTATATTTCTATTTAGTGAGTATTGTTAGCTATATTAATAAACAGTAAAGCCAACTTACATTTCTGCAAGTGACTCTTCAATAACAGCTTAAAATTGTCTTTTTGGAAAACATACAATGTAATTATTATTGAGCAAAGTTACAAGGATTATTTAGTGGCGAATATAAATCAGGGATTTTATTAGAGCATGAAATTAAGTACCTCCTATAAAAGTTGGAAGTCCCAAAGGTTTAAAGATGCTTCTATTGACATATCAGATCATTCTAATATAAGTGATTAGTAGTTGCATTTATATAAATGGATGGAAGGGTCTGGTGGTATTAAATGCACCCACCAAATAATTCTATTAAAATTTTTAAATGACTTGAGCTTATATTCATTTAACAGCTCAATTGCATATTCTCATTCATATAAAATACCTTGGTTGAATTTCCATAACCAGGGGAAATGAGGAATTGAGATAATTATCCCAATAACTTAGACTAAAAGTCACACTTGGGGTTCCAAGGAATTGGAAAGCAAGAACAATTTAAACTTTGATTCAGTGAAGTAATATTCTATGCTGGCTTCAAAATTAATATGATCAACTCATTTGGCTCAGATGTTTCTTCAGAAATCTCAGGAGAAGGAAGGGAAGAAATAATCTTTGGAGCAGGCCCAACTAGAGGGATGGGGCATGATTATGTGACTTGAATAAACTCCTCAGTCTTGTGTTATATTGAAAGATTGTGTGTTTTATTACTTCTATTACAATGGCTAATGACATCTGGTTCACCAAGGTATATGATTTCCTATAAAGAATTCACATATGAAGTTCTAGGAAGTTTTATATATATATATATATATATATGGAGAGAAGAGGGAGAATGAAAGACAGAAAAAAGGAAAGTAGCTTATTATATGCTTTTAGAATTTGGTGCTGAGATAATGTAAAACTTTAATATTCTTGAATAGATTTGCGAAAATTTAGTATATACCTCAGTTCCTAAATTCACAACTTGGAGTATTTAAGTGTATTGTTCCTAAATAGCTAGTTGAATGAACTTTTTCAGTAGTGTAAATAAGCTGCTTACATTTTTAATTTTTTCTTGACAATTGTCTTTATACATTGGATAAGATTCCCAAGTACAGAGTGAATGCTTCAATTATATAGGTAACAACAGAGAAGTCTTGGTTAAAATTAGTACTTCTAAACTTGTTGAGGGTATTTAGTACCAAAACAAACTCATTATGAAACAAAGAAAATGTGACTTCTAGGCTTTGTGAAATCTGAAGTCCTAGAGAAAAATGAAGTAGTTACTTACACCCACTACTTCATAAAGAAAACTGAAAGTGAATTAAAACACTGTAATTTCAATAAAATCACAAATCCATTTGTGTTACAATAAATAACTTCCTCAAATTTTTCAAATAATTACCTGGCTAACTTGTATTATACTGGGATATACTGCATCACACTGCAATCTGTTATTCTATTCATGCACGTATTATTACTATATCCTTGTAATTTTATACAAAATTAAATCCCAATTTAAGTGTGTTCAATTTATTTGTTTAATTGTTACATGTAGTTTTCAGATATATGGGACATCAGTATTGAATGTTAGATTACTGGAGTTAGTGAAAAACTTGACAAATTCTCAAAGAAACTAATCTGGAAAATTAAACAATTTTAAGGCCATGTTATTTTCCATGTTAGCTGTCTGAAATTTTGGATGAGTTTACTGATGTACTTTGTAGTTTATAATAATATACAAATTATAACCTGAAGAATATAAATTGCTTTGCTGAAATTTCATCCAAATAGGGCCTTTTTTATGTATTTCATTTTTATCAATAATAGAAAATAAAATAAAAATTTAATCCATTATAGAATATTCAAATAGGGCCTCCCTGGTGGCGCAGTGGGTTAAGCAACGCACTATGAAGCAAACAGCAGCCACCGAAGCACGAGTTCGATCCCTGCTGCCGGCCAGGGAGGGGACCCACATGGCGCAGCAGACCTCTCCTGCTGTGCCCGCTGCTCCCCTCAGCAGTGTGCTTCTGTTGATCTGCCTGTTCTGTTCCCCGCTCTCTGTGGTGAATCCTCTCACCCCCCCCCACCTCTGGCCTGTACCCCAGTGCTTGTATGCATAAATAAATAAATCTTTAAAAAAAACAAACAAACAAAAAAAAAGAATATTCAAATAAATAAAAGCCCTCGTTGCTCCTGCACTAGATGCCTATACCCTGATTAATCTCTAGTTTAAACCCTAAAATTCCTTTTAACCATTCATTTTTTAAAATTAGGTAACAACATAATTCTTAATACACCATGCTAGTATTTCCTGATTTATCAACTTTTTACTATATTTGTTGACAATCTCAAATTAGATTAGATAATTGGATAATCTCAAATTAGATTAGTTCATATTCTGTTTGCTTGGAAATTTAACATATGTTTTATAGGATTGACTCACTGTCTTTCTTAAGATCTCCCATTAATAAGATATATATAACCACCTAGAAACAGTCAATATAAAATGAATGAATTACAAGTTTTAAATTTTCCAATGAAGTTGACTAATTTTTACTTTTATTCAGTTTTATAGTATATATTTAAAACATATATAAGCAGATGTATAATGTAAATGTTAGAATAAATATTTGGGTATGTCATAATTTTATTTTATAAATAAAACATCACTAGGAACTTTTAAGTTTATTGCATGTTTCTTTCAAATTTCTTTACCATACTCCCCTCGCATGTGATCAACATTTTATTTTTTATACATCACTAACTACACTCTTGTTTTCCTCAGTAATTTTTGCTTAGTTTTTCCCTTTTTTGTCGACATTCTATGGATGAAACATATGTGTAGATTGTTCTTTGACTTAGTTTCTCCCTCAAAATTATATTATAACCAACTTACTATGTGTTTTGTAACTTGCTTATTTTCCTGTTTGTACAACATTCCATTCTATAAACATGATACAATTTAGCGATCATTCTATCATTAGTAAATATTGAGGTTTTAAATTATAAGATCTGCTCTTTTAAACATCATATTGCCTTATAAATATTTGAACAAATTCATCTGGGATTTATATTAAGAAGTTGACCTACGGGGTCTCCCTGGTGGTGCAGTGGATTGAGCAACGCACTATGAAGCAAACCGCAGCCACTACAGCACAAGTTCAATCCCTGCTGCCGGCCAGGGAGGGCACCCACATGGCCCAGCAGACCTCTCCTGCCTTGCCCGCTGCTGCCCTCAGCAGTGTGGCAGTGTGTTTCAGTCAGTTTGCCTGTTCTGCTACCCACTCTGCCTGGTGAATCCTCTCACCTCCAGTGACTCTGGCCTGTACCCCAACTCTTGTGTGCATAAATAAATCTTTAAAAAAAAGAAAAGAAGTTGAAATACTTTGATGGTTTTCTGTGCAAGGATGCTCACATTTATTGGATTGTAATAAATCCAATATGGACTTACATGTGGATTGCATAAAACACAAGTTATATTCACCATATTTATCTATGTATCTAAAACAAAGAATCCAGGACAAATTGTAATTCAAATAACACAATGTCTTTCCCTGTACAAAAATACTAATTATATAGCTTTTTAAATTTTGGGTTACATTTTTGAAGAACAGTAGAAGACTAACAGAAACTGTAACAAGTGTATAAGTAACTACACAATCTAAATGAAAACAGTGTAAAAATGTTGAGTTCTAGTCTTCTACCTCCTCAATATACACTGTAATAAGACGTGTTATTGTAGTGGCATCTTCTCTGCTCGGTGAAAAGAGAATAAATACACTTTGTGAGCATTAATATTTAGAAGGAAGTTTAATGTAGTCAAAGATCAAATTCTTGTCTGGTAAATACACAACACTGGTGTGAAAGTTAAAATAAACATTTGTTAAATGATCAGTTAATAACTGTAAAATTTATTTTCATGAACTAGTACTTTTGCTTGCATGCCTATACAAAAATATAATAAAGTGTCTTGAAATCACATATGAAGTTAAATTTGTTAAATTAAATATTTAAATTTTACTTTTGTAACCCAAGAATTTTATACTACTCTGTGACTAAATCACAATAAATGGAGAGTAGTTTCAAGAAATAATGTTATTTTCACTTCTTTTAGATAAATGTCAGTGTTGCTATTTGATGCTAAATGTCTCACATGGAAATTTAAGCTGTTGAATGTAGCATGTTAAAATTTCCTTCCTAAGGACTTTGTTTTTCTGAACTGTGTTAAAAGTGAATAGTGTGTTTTGTTAAACAAGAAAATGTGCTTCTGTAGCCTATTTACTTTTAAAGTGTTTAAATTGAGGGTTTACTTTTAGAAGTCAAAATATCTGATGTTTGTTTGTAATATCTTTGTCTAGGAACTCAGGAAAAGTGGAAATATTGCCTAGTTGAAATAGAAATTGTTTACAGAAATGTCTGATTTATTTTATTTTTTAAGTGACCACCTCATGTTGGGTGCATCCGAAGGAGAAAATAAGAATTTGGGCGCTAATGTATTCCATTGTGTGTTAGGACCAACACCTGTGGAAAACAATCGGCACAGGGCAGACTTGCAGAAGAATATTCAAGCTGTGAGAAGAGGGCAGTCATCCTACCAGAGACATGGGTTGAGATTTGCATGTGATACTTATCCTCCATGAGTTCATACTGCCTTTTATGATTTCCATCTAGATCATACCCTGGGAAAGTTGCCTCCATAGGGAGAAAAACTCTGCAATGACAGAAGATCCAACTGACTGATGTCTGAAGACTTCTGCTCAAGGAATCCCTGAGAGCCAAGAAATGCATTTTCTTTTGAAGGGAAATATAGGCAACACGTCATGATATTTGTCACAGTCTAAGCTGTGTATCAGTCATCTCCAATTCTGCATAGAAAGGGCAGCTCTACCGTGAATAGATGAGTCTCTCTTGCTAAGAGAAATTGAGAGAAAGAAAGTTTATGTGTCTAATTTCAGGCTCTAACACTGGGACTGGTCTCAGAACCACAAATGATGTTGTCTTCCTCTTTGTCCATCTAGTCTAGGTTCACTGCATTTGATTTGATGCTCTTCTTTGATCCAATCTGCTTACCTAGTGTGGTTTTCTAGACCTTGTTTGAGGAGAAGCCTGTGTCACTGGTCATCTTGTCCCTAGTGATATCTTACTTGTGATATTTTATGTTGGCATTATCTGACCAAGTTAAGTCCCATTGATAAGTCCCATGGAATGTCCGCCAGGCTCAGGAGTGTCTAGGCCCACTAGCCTGGTCCAGAGAAACGGAACTCCAGCCCTTATTTGGTAATGTCCGGCCCAGCCCAGGAGTTGTTGTCTCAAGGTCCAGGCCCACCAGCCCGGTCTGGAAAACCGGAACTCCAGCCCTTTTTTTTTTGGTAATGACGGGCGAGCTGCCTCATGTGACTCAGGCAACAACCCCCCGCCATGTATGATCATAAAAAGTGGTTGTACTAATCCACCAGGGTCCCAACCCTGCCTGGGCGAGGCCTCTGTGACGGTTCCACTCTGGGGGTTCAGACCCTAGCTCGAGCTAGCCTTGCTTTTGCGTCGAGTCTGAGTCTTGGTCCTTTCTGAACTCGTAACTTTCTAACAAAAACAAGGGGATCATTGATTTCTATGCATATTCCTTCCTCCTCCCTCTGAGCAAGAGCAAACCTACCTCCTCCTGATGATGGCTTAATTATCTCTATCAAGTCAGTGACTCCACTTTTGTTTAGTGTGGGAATGCAATGTCTTTGATTCAATGTGTATTCTGCATCCAAAAAGATAATGTTCCATCCTTGCCTAGTGCACTATCTATTCCATGTGTACCTTTTGCCGGCTGTGGAGTAGCTGATGCCAGCACTGGTTAATGATGACTCACACAGCCATTTTTTTCTACTCACTGTTAGAATGAAAATACAATACAAAGATCTTCACAAAGTATTCTGATTAACAAAGATAACACCCACATGTTATTCTCACTATCTAGATACCTAACTTCCAAACATTTCCTTTTGGGGCTCTTGATCATTCATCTAAATTCTCAATGTTCATAGGTTAATTTATTCTTATTTTGGGCTGCTTATGTTTCTGCACAAATTTGTTAATCAGGTGTACTGCCTATAATTCTGCTCTTTTTCCAGCTATCAAACTGTGAATCAGTAGTGCAAAAAGTTCATTGCACAGTTCTCATATCAACTGTTCAGATGTAAGAAACGCAGAATTGGAAGAACAGAAATGTTGAAATAAGGTACAGTTAGACAGAAAATAAACTGATGGAAATGTTTGGAATTGAGATATGACAGAATTTTCCCAATTGACAAAACTGACCTAGCAATTGCCATCTTAAATAGATCTCTAAAAGGATACATATTCCCCTCAAGAGGTAGCATAATGTTAGTGAGGCAGCCTTTTGGCAAAGCATTTTCTTGTGAATCATCAACAATCAACACTCCCAGTGCTTGGGAAGGAACCTGATCCTGGAGGAAGTATGTGAGAACACAACACAGCATTCACAATCGAAAAAGCATTTCTGTAAAAATGGATATTGCAAAAGGTCACTATGCAAATAGTAACCATTTTGTAGAAATATCCTTTTTGTAATTAAATGAAAGAATAATTATAAAAGCACTTTGGAATTTACAAGCATCACACTAATATAAAGTAGTATTATTGTTAAAAGAAAACCTCCAGGGCAGTACTTCGTTATCTTCGTTGAAATGATATACTATTGAAAAGAAGCCGCTGTCAGCATGCACAGAAGTCAGTTAAATAATTTAGCATTTTGTGAGAGTGACTAATAAAATTCCAAGAAAAAGAAAGGATCCCCTTTGCCTGCTTAAAATGTACCAATCATCCTTTAAGCAAACTACATATAAGAACACTTTTCAGTTTCATCACAAAACTTGACAGTGATGAAAACTTTTTCTCTTTTTCCCTGGTGGTGCATCAGGTTAAAAAACGCACGATGAAGCATCTGCAGCCACTGCAGCACCAGTTAGAATCCCACCAGGGAGTGACCTACACGGAGTAGCAGACCTCTCCTGCCTTGCCCACTGTTCCGCTCAGCAGTGTGTTTCAGTCAGCCTGCCTGTTCTGTGCCTGTTCTGACTCTAACTCTGGTGAATCTTCTCACCCCCACCCCCCACGCCTCTGGCCTGTACCCCAGTTCTTGTATGCATAAATAAATATATCTTTTTTTAAAAAAATAGGACAGTGTATGGCATATTTTATAAATAAATATATAATACTGATGCATTGTTATTAATTAAAGCACCACGTCATTCATATTTCATTAGCATATACCCAAATGCCCATTTTCACTTTCAGAATCCCATTCTGGAAGCTACATTAACTGAAGCTTCACACTGCTTAATGTCCTCTCAACTGTGATTTTTCAGATTGTTCTTGAACATGACCTTATGACCTTAATAATTTGAAGAGCCCTGGTCAGTTACTTTGTAGAATGCTTTTGAACTGGATGCTTTTCTCATGAATAGCCAAAGTTGTCACTGATATGCTCGTTCAGTTCCCTTGGTCAATAAAAGAAAACAGAGTTTAAAGAGAAATAATAGTAGTTTAATTTACCGATAAATTGAGGAGGGAAGCAGACTTGGTCTAAAAGACCACCATCCTGCTCTTTGGCAGAAGACAGGGGTATTTCTGTCAATATAAGACATTCCACACTTGCTCTGCAGTTTTTTTTCCTTACTTTTCTCTAAGAAAAAAATGGTTCATTTTATTGAAGAGTGCTGTTAGAAATCAAGATCTGATTTCTAAATGTTCACTGCTACTGGGTGTCATTGCCTCCATGTTCTCTCAACTGACAGAACAAGGAAATGCATGCATGAATAATAAACCATAAAGAACAGCTTTATTTTCTTATATGAATAAATCTATGTATATATGAATTAACACTGAAATGACTGACTATAAATCATTGCCTCATGTATTAGGTTAACTTTTGGTGATGTGAAATTCTGAGTCTCTGCTCCTAGTTTTTCGTAAACTTACATGTTCCAGCTGTGAGAACCTAAATAACCCTGCCTGTCATTCAGTTTTACTTCTACTATGCATTATAGTAGTATCAGAATCGTTAGCTCATGTCTTCATGGACACAGCCTCTACACCTAGAAAACAGTGCTGATTTATTTTTCTCTTTACCTTTAGTCTAGCAGACTCTACTCATTTCCAAGGTTTCTTAGTTAAGTCTTCCTTCCTCCCTGCTTCCACTAAAAATGTTGCATACATTTGTAATATAATTAGATAGTTTAAGACATTTCCCATTCCATTCCTGGGGACCCATGGTGTCCTCTTTTTAATAGTCTGAATATAGGTCAACATTATCACACAATAATTTTATTACCATGCAAAAAAAGACCTCCATGCTTCACCTATTAACTCTCACAATTCACTTAAAACAATGTCAACTATCTATAAACTCTCTATAAAGACACACTCTCTTTATGCTATCTCTGTCTTCTTTAGAATAATATATAATAGGAGTCATACACCATGTAGCTTTTGCTGACTGGCTGCTTTCATTTAGCAATATGGACTCATTCAAGTCCTTTCATGGCCTGATACTTCATTTTTTTTAGGCTGCTAAATAATGTGTTTCCTCTCCTTTTAGAATGCTTTGTAAGTTTTTGTTGGAAGTCAGACATATTATGTCAGATAATAGACACTGAAATAAACAGACTTTTTATTGTTGTGAGGATGTGAGTGATGACTTCCAAATTCTTTGTATATTGGAATGAAACCAAAAATCTTAGAGACTGAGCAGTGAACACAAAAGGAATTTTTAACATTTGGGAAAATGGGAGTAAAGAATCCTATAGGCATTTTTATATGTTGTCCAGTTTTACAACACCTACAAAGAACAGCAAATCTTAAACAAGACAAAGCATCCTATTTTATTGTCTTTCAACAGAGTAAAATTAGCATATATTTATAATATGTCTTACTCAATTGTTCCTGGAATATAAACTTCCCTAGTTTTTATCTCTATGTGTGTGGTGATGTGTTCTCTTATTCTCTGACATTTATTCATGGTGTTCCAAATAACAGCATTATCTTGCCGTTGTAATACAATATATTTAATGACAATATAATGCCGATAATTTCTTATTCAATGTGCAGTTTTCTAACTTCTGAAATCCCTGAATATGATTATTTCATAGACATCAATGGAAATAAAACATCACCATCTCCTGACCTTCTTCGTGGCCTAGGGATTGAGTTTCAAAGCTACCACAGCCACAGCCCTCCCTGGAGGCAGGAGTTGGATCACCAGTCAGGGAGGTGACCCACATGGCACAGCACACCTCTCCTGTCTTACCTACAGTGCCCCTCAGCAGTATATTTCAGTAGATCTACTGTTCTGCTGCCTACTCTCTCTTTGGTGAATCTTCTCATTCCCCCACACCTCTGGCCTACACTCCAATTTTTCTATGCAAAAATAAAAACAAAACAAAACAAACAAACAAAAAAAACACTATCTCAGCAGCATGAAACAAATGGCAAATCAAAATTAAATAAAAAATGATTTCTTAAATTAAAAGAATAAGGATATATTACTATGGACAGAAAGTGCATTAGGTCTTTAAAAAATTGGCTACCAAAATCATGCAAATATTTGAGGACCATAATTTAGAATATGAGATTTGGAGGGATTTTAATTTCATTAAGTCATTCTTTGATTACATGGTGAATATAAAATCTCTATTTGTCCCTTTATTGGCAATTCTTGTAAAGAAGGATTAATAAAAATACTCTCTAAAAGTCTTGTCCTCATGTCAGAGGATAAACTGTCCATTGATATACCCTGCCTATGATTCACTGTGAAATAATGGAAACTCTATACTTATTAATTATAAGTGAACCATACATTTAATTCATATTATGTATTTTTAAAGTTGTATTATATATGTGTAATATATATTTTATATTGTTTTTAAACTATAAAACATACTTGTATCTAAGTTAATTTCATATAAATCATGTTATCCAAAACGACAGAGTACAAAAATAATTTCTAAACCTTCAAGCAAGACTTATATACTAAGAGTATGACCTTGTTATTTATCAGTGAAATGGGAATAAAGATGTCTGCCTCACAAGGTTTCATTGGATAATCAACATAAATTACAAATTTTTGACTGTTTGGTTAGCAACAAAACTTACAGCAAATATAACATGTTACATTTATTAATACTTATGAGGACTTTGTGGGTGAAATATACCATTTTTTTAGTTCTGAGAAACTGGACAAATAAAGCAGACTGTTGCCTAACCTCTGGATTACATTTTTAAAAAGATGTTAAGACCCATGCAAAATAAATAATGTAAGGAAACGGAAAATTCCTGTCATTTCTTCCTCTCTCAGGCCATAAATTAGGGCATGTACAAGGAAGCAATGTTCACTGTGATTTATTTAATCCTTTCAAAAACCTTATGGGAAAATATTATTTTACTAAAATTTTAAGAAGTTAAGGCAAAAGTCTTGAGAAAAATATTTTATTTTCTGAGAAAAATGATATTTAAAATCATAACGCACTTTAATGTTCTTCTCCAATTTCAATGTGACATTGAAAAGTGTTTCTTATTAGATGATCACCATCAGGTGAACTTTCAATTTTCTTCTATAGCACTGTTGGAGGAAAGATATGTCTGAAAAGGAAAATGTTTTCAAAGGTCATGAAAGAGGGAATGCTGACAAAAGATAGCAGGACATTCTCCCACGGAATACCTTACATAGTAATTTAATTTCTTAAAATACTCAAATGTAAAATTTTCTTTTATCTTGGTTTTGGCCTACAAAGATGAGTAGGACAAAGCATAGGCAGTCAAGCAGTCAAATTGTCGAACATGCTGGAACCTATCTATGCTTTGACATTTTTATTTTTTTTTGATTAATTTTCCAACATTTAAATCTAACTACCTCAGCTCAGCACAGAAGTTCACGCACATCTAACGTTATAAATGTTTTCACTGAAAGTTTCTATGCCTGGCTGAAAATTAAGGATAATTTAAATTTAAATAAATAAATGGCTAAATATGTAGATTGAGACAAAATAATGAGAAAGAAATGAGATATAAAATAGATAATAAAATGTTTTATATCTATCATGTTCAAGCACAGGACTCTTCATAAGTTTGTGTTACAATAATGAAGAGAATTTTTTTCAGAAATATTTGTGACTGACTGATGATATAATATTAATAGAATTAGTTTACTGCAGATTTTGACAACTTATTGGTTTATAATCTTATCTCTGAGTAATCTAAAATGCCTACGTAAAAAGACAATGCCATATTTTCCATTATATCTGAATTCTTACTTTTTTCTTAGCTGTACTTTCCACTGTTCTTTTACCTGGAACAAACAGTTTTATATGAGAACATTTGAAGTTACAGAAAAAGCCTAATGTCTCTGATAAACAGAGATTAACTCAAATTCTGAGAAGTCTGAATATAACTACTTACTATCGTCTCCCAGATTCTTCAGTTTAACTAGTCTATGTTCTAAAGCACTAAAAAGATCATGGTGGTAGAAGAAATAAAATCAATCCTTTAAAAGAAAGACATTATGTTCATGTTCCTACTATTTTGAATCGTGTCCTATTCATATACAACTGCATAATATAAAATATCTTTGAGAAATTTCTGTACAAAATATGCCACTTAATGCTCTAAAATTTTGAGAACAAGAAGACACCAAAATTTAGTCATTGAGGCCATAAACAAAAATATGGTAGGATTTATATTTTCATACTTCCCAACACAACTGACTTATGGAAGCATATGTCTAAAATTAAGGAGATCATATAGACTAAGTTAAAGAAATTCAATCATGATTATTATAGTGGTAAAAGGGATATTGGCATCATACTTGTATGGCAGAATAGGGGTTGATCATTGATGATTATTTTCTTTAGTAATGTTGAAATTTATCAGTGTATTTATTTTTGTATATGTAGATCTGACTCCATTTAAACATTCATTGGTCGCCAAAGTTTTTCTCTCAGTTCTACCCATTTAATCAATAGCTCTAATAAAAACTGGTCTTAATGCAATCAATTTGATTTTATATATCTTAAAATACATTAACTGTAGAGTTAACTAGCTTTCATTTCCACATAGAGAATATAGCTCCTAATAAACTCACCCATTCACTGATGACATCTATAGTCACTGGGAGAATAAAAGGAAAGAAAACCCGAGTGGATGGTAGGTAAAAAGGGCAGGCAGAATTTGGAAGAATGTTAAAACTTTACAGAACAGAATAATCCTGGAAGATTTTTCTCAATTGTATGCATCTGTCTTACTATGAGAAACATCATGGTATGCTATAGTTCTGCTAAAGCATGTAGAAAAACTGCAATAAGTTTTTGTAGAGAAAATAAAGAAATAAACTGGAGCAATATATGATTTGGAATGTGAGGATTTATTTCAGAAAGATGACATTCATAAAATGGAAGTCACAAAGTCTATTTATTAGAAATGCTTTAGCCTATGGATGAACCATGAAACAAACATACTCATGGTAAGGTAAAACATTTAGCACTGAGATCTGAGTTGCCATCTACCACTTGGAGTACAATTTTCGTTTTTTAAATTTTATCAGGTAACATTAGATTGCAACACTGTATATGATTTAGATGTATAATAGCACACGTCTTCAGGTGTTTATTAGCACCACATGCACCACTAAGACACCCATACCCCTCCATTGGGTCTCCTCCTTTATTATTTCTGCACCAGTACCCTCAATTTTACAGTCAGATTTCTAGAGTTTGCTTTTGTGTGCCCTTCATATTGTTTATATTCCATAGGTGAGTGAACACATCCAATATTTGTCTTTCTGTTTCTGGTTTATATTGTTTAGTATAATTGTCTCCATTTTCATCCATGTTACAAAAATGATAAGAGTTCATCTTTTTTATAGCTGAGTAATACTCCATTGTGTATATAACAAATTTTAATCCACTCATCCATTGTTGAACACAAAAAAATGCATTTGATTTAAGTGAATTTTCAACTAAAATAGAAGTCAACTTCTTTCAGAATAATATTAAAAAATCCAGTTGTCGCAACGTAATATACTAAATGTCTAAAATACAATCCAAAGGCATTCAAAATATTAAGAGAAACAATTATTAAGTATCATGGAAATTCATGTTGAAATTACAAAAATTCATCAACACACAAACATTGGAATGCATATGATATTAATCTTGTTTTGATAAGGATTTGGAAAACTGTTCTTGAAATTATTTATTGCATAAAATTATATACTATGCAGTGGGCTTTTCCATTCCTGATTACTTAATCAAGAGAAATGACAGCATATTTATACACAAAAACTTTTACACACAAAAGTTCTATGATTTTCTTCATAAAATACCAAAAAATAGAATAAACCCATGTGTTCATTAATATGTACAAAAATATAAATAAATCTGAATGTGCTAAATTTATATACTGCAATACTACTCAACAATATGAAGGAGTAAAATATTGGGAAACACATAACATTGACACATCTCAAAGTTATTTTGTTGAGTAATCAGAATCAGATGAGAAGAATATGCAGCATAGAACTTAAACTCCTTAATATTTAATAATATGCAAACAGATTACTAGTGGTTTCCTTGGTCCAAGTTCTGAGATAGGAATCAGTTTATAAAGGAGTATAAACATCTTTTAGGAATGATGATCATATGCCGTTTCTTAATTTAGACAGTGACTATGGACATGTGTGTGTCAAATATAATTAAATATATTATTTAAATGGATAAAATTTATTATATTTGATTTAATAAGTTAATGTGTATGAAATAGAACACCCAGATTAAGATAAACTATTATTTATTCCATTGTTTCAATCCAGAAATTTTTTAGAGCAATAACAATAGGTACCAGGACTTTGTAATGGAGCTTTGTGTATCATAGTAACTTCAAGCTATTTTGTCTATCCTAAGCTACATACCATCTTATGAGAGTGTAGGAAATTATGTACTTTTTCCTTTCAAAGCATATTCAAAATCACATTATAATATAGGGATAAACATCAATGATGTACTTTAAATCTAATCAGGGATACATGTCTAGCAAACAATAATTGAATGTCAGCAATTTAATTTAATTAGTTCAGATAGATTTTTTTTGCTATTCTGGCATTCTTGACATTTGAAGTTACTTATTTTTTAAAAATGCAAATTAAACATAAAATAAATTGTATTAGAAAATAAAATTGTACTATTTAGGGTATCATACCATTATAGTTTGAGATTTTTGTTTTTTTAAGTGGAAAAAGTTAAATAGTGTTGTTTCGGCAGAAAAGAAATACTCAGTTTGAAACTGAAGTAATTATGTTTAATTTTTTTAAGAATCAATTTTGTGTGGCATCAGTTTAGACAAATTATATTGAAACTTACATTTTAGCTGTCAATTGTCTTCTATGGATTTGGTTTATAAAAGATGAAATATACTGTTCATAAGAAGGAAAATCTTCACGCAGTTTCTTTTAGGCTTTTAAAAATAGTTTTTCTTTATATTCCTTTATTTTTTTCTCCCTCCAATTCATGTAGAATCAGTTTCTACAAAAGGGTTACTGAGTCTTGGTTATTTTTCTTTCTTCCCATGCACTTTTGAATGATATCATGCAATCTTCTTAATGTCCATTATAGATATGGTTGTTATATTTGATCAGTATATGATTGTAATGTGTCATAAAAATTCGAACATTTTATCATGATTTTTTTTACTTTTTTTTTTTTTTTACCTTTTTTACTTTCCCTTGTTTCCTTAAAAATCCATTATATTGTATGTAATCTAATTTAAATACATATTTACTCATACAAACTCAAATATATACATCTGTGCATATATAAATGTCAAAAAATTGTTAAAATATACAATTTTAACATTAAAATAAAAAATAATTTAAAAATACATTTGAATAAATGAATTTTTCATTGAATAAGCAGTGAAGTTTATCAAGCACACACATCAATTTTGGGAAAAAGGTTTTTACCCATATTGGAACTTTAGGGACACATGGTATGTGTTGGGGGGTCAGAGAGCAGAATGGAACAACATGGACACCCAGTCTTGGATATTACTGCTAGGAGATAGTCAACAAAATACAAACTTCTTTCTTTTTTCATTTTGTTGACTTGTCAATGTAGATAATGCTAGATTTGAAAACTTGTACTGAGTAATAAAGACAACATATGTGAAACTGAGTTGATAAACTATAATTTTCACAATTCAGATCACTTATAGAAAGGGCAAGATTCTAACCTCCTTCACCCTTCAATTCTTTAGTGATTGTAGATTTAACCAGAGTATCAATACAGCTGTGCCCCATGCTTGGTAAAGGGCAATGATACAAACTCACTATCTTTGCATTTTTTCCAACCAACAAGCTAGTAGAGCGGGAATATCATTCACAAATTATCTAATTGTCAGAATGGACTAGCATCACTATCCTAATTTGTTTTGTTGGCTCCATGTGTTTGTATCCCTTAACAATTTTTAGTAGAATGCAACTTCATACTTACCTGGTTCAAATAAGAATATTCTTTAGTACTGTGGATCTTTGACACCATTCAAGTAGATAAGCAGAAAGGAAAACACAGACTTCTATACCATGTGAAGACAATTGTTGCTCACAAACATTATGCAATAATTTAATAACACTCCATGAACTATAAAAGAGAAATGTCACCTCTCGAATTCTTGACAAATGCTAATTTTTGTTTATTTAGTTTTTGTTGACATAAAAATTACAATTGGCATTTACTTTTACTTTGAAATTTCAATTGAGAATCACTTGTGTTTTAGAAATTCAATTTTTTTAACTACTTAAAGAAATTATTTGGTTTACATCTTGACAAGGGAAAAAAGAGGATTTTTTAAAATTTAAAACTAATTAAATCTGTTATTTGGGGCCAATGAAACATTTTAACTGGTTATTAATTAAAGAATTTCTGACAGGATAACTTTGCTATAACAAAATAAAAATGTAGTTCTTAAAAACATTATAGAATATTATCAACATTGAAAATCAACCCCATGGCACTTAAAAACTAAAATTCTGACTCTCCAGCTGATTAGATCTAATGCAAAATGCATTAGTGTTTAGTGGCAGGCATTTCAGAGTGCTTTTATCAAGAGGTCCCAACAAATGCAGTGGGTCATAATGTCAAATCAGTGGAATAATTCATGAATCAACACATACTCTCACTTATTTTCACTTGCTAAACAATTGGCCCTAACCCCTAGTAAATCTATCTTAAAAATTAGAAATTTACAAAGGAAAAAACCTTTAAGTTTTGTTTTTTAGAACTCAATTATTATGTTTTTATAAAACATACTCATTTAAGATTTTATTTTATATGCTTCTATATGTGTATTCACATATTATAATTATTATGAGATTATTTGTTAGATATAAATTAATACATACTTTTTTTTAAATAAGAGTGTTGATCATACTGAAAAAGAAAGCATCTCTCCATAGTTGGCTTGTAATAATTTAAAATTTGGCCTCTACTGACAATTTAGATAGGTATCTAGATAGTTCCAAATATCTTGATACTACATATCCTAATCATTTAAATTTTGCTTTCATTCAGGTATTCATTTTCTTTACCATAACATAGACTTATAGCTACTTGAAAGAAAATGTCTCTTTCATCAATTTTATAGACTCATAAACACCAGTAAAAACAAAAGAAATTATTTGACTTAATTTAATTATATTTTTAAAAATACAGAAAACTAAACTCAAAGATATAAATCAAAGTTTTGAAAATTACTAAAATTGTGAGTCCCAGTTTGAACTAGAGCTTTCCATTCTTCATTTGAACAATTCTTATTCTAGTTATCTTTAGCAATTAATATTTGATTTTTTAAATCTTGAGACACAAAAAGAATTTGATTATTCCATACATGTCACAAATTTATAATAAACACATAATAAGAAGAGAAAGTACATTTTTAGAATAAATTAAATAGATATGATATAAAATAAACAGGTTTAAGATAATGTCTGAGACCTCATGTAAGCTTTCTAAAATAAACATAGAAATACATCATTCAGCAGGGAACCAGCTTTTCATAAGAAACAGATATTACACTCCTGATTAGGCAGCAACATCAAGCAATATATGAAATAATGTTCCAAAATGATATCTTGAATAACAATTCAAAATAATTTTTAAAAATCATTGAATTTTATGCTCAAAATTTTATGCATCTAATATTATATATGCATTTATAATATAAATTTATGCATCTAATATTCAAATAATATAAAAATGGAAATTCTATGATGACTGTCACTGATAAGGTCAGTGTAAGGTTGAAAATTAATTTTATTTTCTAAATAGGTACTTCTTAAGAGTTAGCTGTGTCTTGTGATTTTTTGATATATTTAAAAGATCAACAGCAAAATTTGAAGCATGTTTTACTTTATTAAAATTATTTAATTCATTGATTTTTATTGATTTTCTTCAAAGCATAGTAAACATAACTTCCTTTAGGAGATGACCCACTTGATGTAAAATGATAGCGTAGCTGATCCCTTTTGAAACGAGGCTATGGCCAAAATGTACTAATTTCAGATCAGAAAAAAGCAACTTGGACAACACATATCTTGATAATATGTGACTTCCAATTCTCCTTTTGTTCTTCCTAAAATTTGCCTTTTTAGAAAAATCAGAAGACCTGATTATGAAAACGGTAAAATCTGTAGCTGAATTCAACTATACTTTCTTCATCTACTATTTTTATGAAATCATGAAGTAAGCAAACACTGAAAGAATATGAGTGCTTATGAGACTTTAAGGAAAAATATCTAGTACTTTATTTATAGAATTTAAACATCTTTAACTTTTTCTGGTGTCATGCTATTGTTAAAAAATACTGTTCAACACATGATGATTCAAATATTCTTCAAGATGCAGGCACTAAATACATATTCTAACAGATACAGTGAAAGTCATCCCTAAGAACAGGAAAAAAAAAAAATGACTATAAAAGGGAAACATCACTTTACAAAACATACTGGTGTGAAACAAGTATTTTGATGAGATGCTTGAGAGAACAAGTCACATTATTCTCTTTTAAGAAATGTCTATTCATGGTTTCATGTTCTAACTTATTTCTTTCATAATAGTTAATTTGGCATTGTGATGACACAAGCTGTGAGATTCAACACATTTAAAATTAAACGCCTAGAAAAGGGATGAGTGTGCAGTGTGTTTGAAACTAAGGAAACTTAACATATACTGAAAAGTTTTCAAGGCACATTTTGTTGTGTCCCTTTGAATTGTTAGCTGGATAAAAATGTAGAAACATGTTTTTACTCGGATTTATAAAAGAATGTGAAATATAGTCCTATCATATATTTTTTTTTAGATTTATTTATTTATGCATACAAGCACTGGGGTACAGGCCAGAGGGGGGGGGTGAGAGGTTTCACCATAGACAGAGCGGGGAGCAGAACAGGCAGATCAACAGAAGCACACTGCTGAGGGGAGCAGAGGGCACAGCAGGAGAGGT
>JAGFMF010011629.1:8754742-8823782 GCA_019455555.1 Galemys pyrenaicus
CACAGCAGGAGAGGTCTGCCGCACCATGTGGGTCCCCTCCCTGGCCGGCAGCAGGGATCGAACTCGTGCTGCAGTGGCTGCGGTTTGCTTCATAGTGTTATGCTTAACCCACTGCGCCACCAGGGGAGGCCCCCTATCATATATTTTTAATTTTTATTTTGTTGACATTGAATTTTTCTAAAGCATCTTTGATTATTGCAGTGAAGGAGACAATGTTGTCATAAGTCATATTACAAATTTGGCCCATTTACACACATGGAATATTTTTAAAAATGACATTAGAAAAAAGTGCAATCAAATTTACTTTTGGTAACTTTGATAGTAAACTACGATATAATTTTAATTGTTTCATAGGGGTAAAAAAGCAAAGAAGGGAAAGGGCACTCTAGAAGTATATGAAAACACTCATCGACTCAGAAAAAAAAAAGGAAAGATATGTTGGGTGATGAAACAAAGGGTGATTTCTGTAAGTGTGGGGGGATGTGTTGACATTCTCATTTACATTAACTATGTTGGTATTGTGTTGAATCTGTAAAGTGCTTTTGGTAGGATGGCCATTTTGATAATGTTGATTCTTCCTCTTCAAGAACAGGGGATATCTTTCGATTTCTTTGTGTCCTTTTCTATTTCTTTTAACAGCATTTTATAAATTTCTCTATATAGGACTTTTGTTTCTTTTCTTAGATTGATTCCCAAGTATTTGATTTTCTTGGTTTCAGTTGTAAAGAGTATATTTTTCTTGATTTCTTCTTCTTAAGATTGGTTGTGTGTGTATAGGAAGGCTATTGACTTTTGTGCATTTATTTTGTATCCTGCTACATTAGCTATGTTGTATTAGTTTAGTTAAATTTGAAGCTCCCTCAGTAACCCTCTAGTCTTTCTAGCAATATAATGCCTTTAGTTCCCTACTTAATACTTTCGATAAGTACAACTGATACTTAATTTTATTGCCTTATTGTATGTTATCTTCATTAGTTTGTTTAGCTTTCTTTGATGTGCAAGGTATCTGAAGGATAGAAAATTATTTCCTCATACACAAAATTTCAAAACCAAAAAAAAAAAGACCTTTTGAAGAACAAGAAACCCCCAATCATACAGTAGCAAACTTTCTCTGGGTAACATATTCTTTTTTTTTTTTTTAAAGATTTTATTTATTTATACATACAAGCACTGGGGTACAGGCCAGAGGTGTGGGGGGTGAGAGGTTTCACCATAGACAGAGCGGGGAGCAGAACAGGCAGATCAACAGAAGCACACTGCTGAGGGGAGCAGAGGGCACAGCAGGAGAGGTCCGCCACACCATGTGGGTCCCCTCCCTGGCCGGCAGCAGGGATCGAACTCGTGTTGCAGCCGCTGCGGTTTGCTTCGTAGTGCGTTGCTTAACCCACTGCGCCACCAGGGAGGCCCCTTTTTTTTTTTTTTTACACTTATGTGTAATTACATTGCTTGACTTATTTTTAACAATCAAATATCTATGGTGCTATAAAATTGCTTATTCAGTTTAAGGAAGAATGTAAGATAAACTAAAAATCTATAAGGGGCATCTTCTCACTGATTTCAAAACACAATTCCTTTCAACGATTTTATATCAACATCAAAGTAAATCGTATCTCTCAGGTTACTGGGTTGGGAACATTGCCTCGTGATGCATGATGTTGATGAGACATCATCAATAAGCCAGGTGATATAATTTCTAGTTCTTTTATTTTTCTTAATACATGACCTTTAATGAGTGAGTGAATCCTTGGTGGTCTCAGTTTTCTGATTCAGAAAATGAGGAGATGACACTAGCAATTTTATAAGTAACCATTCAGATATAAAATTCTCCAACTCTAGAGTGCAGTCCCTGTTCTGAACTATATAGCACATTCATTATTTTTAATGTTCTATCCTCTTATCTTATCATCTTCTTATTCCTTCTAACTTGACTCATATTAGATAAAAGTGGAAAATCCTTTTTTTTTTTTTTTTTCACTTAGAGCCATAGATTACATGGTGACTAATTCCACCTTACTCTATTTATAGATGGCAAAATTGCATGCAGAGGGGGAAAATTACTTAATTAACAAAGTTTCTAAAAATTAGTGTTTATAAACCAGGAAATCTGAAAACCACTGACATGGTTCCTTTATTCTACAAGATTAAATGTGTGACTTTTATTTCTACTTTAGCAAAAATTTTTTTCATCAGCTTGGGAGATAAATTAACTGGGGAAAAACATTATTTATTTAACAGGATGCACATCAATGAATTGACTCAAGAAGTTTCTTTAATTATTTAAAGATAATTTATTTTCTGACTCTGTCTTATGCCTAATCGAAATCGTGATATTGAAAACAGAAATCTATCCCTCTTTTTATTAATGTAGTCCTTTTAGATATTTTTGACTGTTTTACAAATGTATAAGATGAATAAATACTAACTAATGAATTTCACACTATTTAGTATTTTCCAAAATCAACATTATTGCTTTGTTTTAACGTAAAAATTCTTTAAAGATTTTTTTTTCAGCTATGCCCTGGGGTTCAATTTCATATTAATATAGTCATGACAATTTTTATAGGCTTATTTTTATTTATTTATGTATACAAGAACTGAGTTGTAGGCCAGAAGTTGGGATCCTCAGGGTATATGTGAAAGGGTTCACCAGAGACAGATTGGTGAGCAGAACAGGCAGATCTATTGAAATACACTGCTGAGGGAAGCAGCAGGAAAGACAAGAGATCTGTTGCACCATGTGGGTTAACTCCCTGGATGGGGATTAAACTCATGCCTTCAGTGACTAGCTTGATAGAGATGATACTTAGCCTCTGCATCACCAGGGAAGCCCCTACAAATGTTTTGATTAATGCAGCTTAAAATATAGTTATCTAGGGAAGGATCTTAAAAATATAAAATTCAAAATAAAGTTTGCATCAGCTGATTATAACCAACTACCAAAGAGATCACAAGTTTTTAAGATGGTTGTCACTATTAGAATTAGAGACTTACGCCAGTAGATTATATAAGTGAAATTAAATAGTAATTAAAAAATGGAAGTTGAGAAATTGATCAAAATCATGAATCCATTCACATTGTTAGCATTTTTTGTTATGAACCTCAAAACAGTTTTATGAATTAATAATGCTGGGAAGAGTAACATATTCCATCTAAGTAAATACAAAATAAAGCAAAGACTTATTCTCTGTAACTAATCCCAATCCTTATGCATCTTGTGATTGATCTAGTAGACTGGAGCAGACATCTGAAAAGAGGAAGACATTTCTGAAAGATGTGTGCAGTGCCACACAATCAAAACTTTTTGTCTTCCCATCGCCAATTAACTTTGAATTTTCACAGATATCAGGAAGCCTCATCTCAAGAGTATTTGGAGAAGTAAAGATTGGAGGTTGTTTCCACAATTGGAAAATAGGTTGAAATTAAGGGTCCTAAAAGTCTTAATACAGCTATCACCCAAATGAGAAATTAGTTAGATTATGTTCTTCATGAAATGTAATAACTCAATGTTGGTTACGGGAGCTCTCTTTATTATCTTCGTGGGGATCCTATGAGACTGCTAGTTTATACTTTGTATTTCCTATCCTGTTAGATTATCTTATTAGCAATGTCCAAATCTTAAGGATAGTAGCATTCTTTAGATACTATATTTAGGATATAAATAGTTCCTAGACCAATATTTTTGGTAAGTAAGCATTTGGCATATTCCATTTGGCCTTTCTGTTCAAATATGAAACTGACTGCCAGTAAATTTAAAAAAAAGGAACTTAATGCATTCCCCATAAATATTGAGGCTACTCTCCACTCAGAAAAAAAAAAAACAAAACAAACAAACTGATATATCTTTATAATTGTAAAATTTCCATTTCCCATTGTTTGTATATAATTTTATTATATATGATCAAATCTCTAAATTCTACTTTCTATGTAAATGTATAATAAGCTTCAGAGGCCTCCCTGGTGGCGCAGTGGGTTAAGGAACACACTATGAAGCAAACCACAGCCACTGCAGCACGAGCTTGATCCCTGCCTCTGGCAAGGGAGGGACCCACATGGCTCAGCAGACCTCTCCTGCTGTGCCCGCTGCTCCCCTCAGCAGTGTGTTTCAGTCAGTCTGACTGTTCTGCTCCCCACTCTGTCTCTGGTGAATCCTCTCACCTCCCTGGATTCTGGCCTGTACACCAGCTCTTGTATGCATAAATAAATAAATCTTTAAAAATAAAATAAAGAAATAAAATGTATAATAAGCTTCATTTTTATTAAAGTGAATGTGGAAGAGAAATCAATAGTTTATATAGTCATGATTCAGGTGATTATATAATGGGTACAAGCAGAAGGTTTATGTCTGAGTTTAATTTGTTTCCAATTTCATCCTTGAAATATTATTGTCATTGCTCATGTATAAATTATATTGTTATTATATATATGTTATTTTGTGTTGAAGTTCTGTACCTTTTGTATACCTTCATGCATTTCACCCCTATAAGTGTTTTCAACAAGGATTTTAAAATAGACTAAAAAAATACTTTGCTAATATCAAATGAGATAAAATAATATTTGTCATTATACCACATGAAGAATCAGTAGGAAGCATGTTTTTTTTTTTTTAATTAAATTGTGAAATATTTGAGAAGCTCTGGCAGTCTTGTACTTTCAGGAGTCTGGGAAAGTTGCAAGTTAAAGCTATGCTAAATGTAATTACTAAAATGCTGGCAAATTGTTCCTTTCTCATGCCATTGGGAATCTCTTTTGCTATAGCTGCTTATTATATGATCATCCTTTCTGTCACCAAATTGATAGGCTGATATTCAGACACTTTATTGACCACTTATTTCAGAGAAATGGAACAATACTTCATAAATCATCCATTTATTTATAAACGCTTGTTCTGGGTAAGCATTGAAATAAGCCCTAAGGTATATACAGACATGAGCAATTCCCTAAACCTCCACAGGGTTGTTATTACTTGACCAATATTTACTCCAGTGGAAATAAACTAGGGAATGTGAATTAGATCAAAACAGGATTGAAATCTTGTCTCTTACTTTGTGACTTTGAAAGATCCTCCTGTCATCTTACCTCTTTAATTTGAAAGTTATTTTTTTAAAAGATTTATTTATTTATGCATACAAGAGCTGGGTACAGGCCAGAGTCCTAGAAGGTGAGAGGATTCACCACAGAGTGTGGAGTAGAACAGGCCAATCAACTGAAATACATTGTTGAAGGAAGCAGCTGTCTAAGCAGGAGAGGTCTGCTGTGCCATGTGGGTTCCCTCCCTGGCTGGGGAACAAACTCACTCTGCTGTGCCTCGGATGCTTCACAGTGCGGTGCTCGACCCCTTGCACCACCAGGGTGGCCCCTAATTTGAAAGTTTTAAGGAAACAAAATACAGTAAATGAGGACCCTTGACCTATATCAGAAGCATTCTGAAATGTGCTGTCTCTATTATGGATAGTCATTGCAAGCAATGAAGGTTAGGGCTCCATGGCAAGTTATCTACCAAACTTGATGATTGTGACTTTAAATCAAAAATTCAGATGGACCATGAAAGTACATTATATTATCTGTCCTACTAATACAGAATTGTCCTACTAATACAACCCCATTCCACAGGGCTTATAGAAAAGTAACACTTGGGTGTTATCACCACACTACAGTTATGTAAAATTTCCTAAGTACCATGTGAATTGTTAAAGCATTAGAGTATTTAAAAATGCTTGGCACATCTGCAGGTGAAGTGTACGATGCGAAACTGGAGGCTGATTATCAACAAGATTTATTTCATCAAATTAAATTTGACCTGAATCAAAAAATGGAAGTTGTATGGTGTGGCTGATATAATTTTATTCAATGTTAATGTTGATTATATATGGTAAAATGGCTATACCTAAAGTCAATATTTAATGTTTGCTTACTTTTAATGAAAATATTCAAACTTCTTACTAAAATCAAATATTTTATACATTTTATCCTATATATAGGGAATAAGATGACCTTACAATTCTCAACTCAAAATGAGTACTCTGAATTACATCTTAATAGCGCTCTCATTGCTAGCATCATTGACACTTGATTAATTGTAAGATATTTCACACTGATTTGTCATATATTTAACATATCAGTTATTAACTGACAGTATTTTTAAGAGACTATTCTATAAAAACCAGTTTGAAGAATATTTATTAAATATGATGAAGACTTAATATTTAAAGTAAAGCTAAAATATTTACAGATCATTTTATAATTGAAATTATACTGCTTCTTACTCATTTGAAAATTATTTTTGAAATGAATTCATTCTCAATCTTTGAATCTTTAAAAATTATATATATATAAATATTGTATATGTGTATTTTTTTAAAATATTGACAGAAAGGAGAATCATGTTTGCATACATTTAATTATATTCTTGGTCAGTAATTATGTAAAATTAATCTTTTAGTAATCTATTCTTCCTATCTGTACAAGCACATGGAATGCACTTGTTCATTAAATAAATATTATCTGTTGCTCATGTAAATTTACTTTTAAAAAAAATATCTAAATGACAATCTCCAAAAAATCATATGGAGCCGCTATTAACTCCAATTTTGTCATTTTCTGGTAAACTTTAAAAAGTAACAAACATTTCAACATCTCTTTTGGTAAAAAAAAAAAAAAATCCTTTTAATCTAATATTTAGTTATAATGCAGTCATAGATAATGACAAAACAGATGACTTTCCCACCTCCTAGCCCAAACTAAACAGACAGTAGTGAAGGTTGATTTTTATCTGAACTCTAATTAGAAGAAATCTCATCAAAATCCTTCTTAAATTTTTTTTCCTCCCTGAGCTGGTAATTATCCTTTAATCAAGCTGACAATTCTAGATGCTGTAATGAAGATCAAAGTGACATGTATTTTCATATTTAATGTTACTTTTTCCTTTTAATTTTGTAATGAGACAAGTTTTATCTTTAAAAGTGATGAATTTGCTTTATATTTCAGGAGCTAATAAAGACAGTGAAGATAAATGCTATTATCATGATTTATAAACATATTTGGTAGTTTACATGAAAAAAAAAAAAACAAGACACTGATGCAAAATTAAATGTGAAAGTGATATATATATGCCAAATAACAAAAGTAAAATTCAAACAAGGGTTAATTGAATGTTAGCCTTATTTATAACTTCTTTTTCTTCATTTTATTTTTTGAGTAAATACTTCATACATTTCTTTTTTTTTTTTTTTTGGTATTTTGTCATAGTTCTGTTAAGATTATATTTTAGCAATTTGTAACAAATACTAAATAAATGAATAAACCTTAAGGGGGACAAATTGGGTAGGTAATTTAATTAAGTAATTAAACAAGTTCTCACAGACATCTTAAAAATAAGAAAAAAAAAAACAAAAAACAAAAACGTCAGGGGCCTCCCTGTTGGCACAAGGGGTTAAGCACCACACAATGAAGCAGTCACAGCCACTGCAGCATGAGCTTGATCCCCTGCCAGGAAACAGATCCACCTGGTGAGGCAGACCTCTCCTGCCTCCCCACAGCTCCCCTCAGCAGTGTATTTCAGTGGATCTGCCTGTTCTGCTCTCAGCTCTGTCTCTTTTAACTCCTCTCATGCCCCACACCTCTGGCCTGTACCCCAGTTCTTGTATGCTTATATAAATAAATCTCCTACCAAGTAAATTCCCTATATACATATTATTGTATTGGTTGTTTTCCTGGTGCTAATCCATCTGATGATGCTTTGATTGCTCTTTCACCCAGAAGAACTCAAGATGGTTTGGGACGATTTTCTTTGTGTCCCCACAGCAGCAAAAATAAGACTATCCTGTTTGAAAAGAATGGTGGAATGTACTTTGCTTATTTCCATTTTGTGACCCCCCCTCCACCTGACCATCTTACCTTGTGACTTCTTCATCTGGTCATTTCCTCCTCCATTATGTCATCCTCTATTTCCTCATGCTCTTTTTTCTCCTCTATAAAACCCCTGCATTTGATACATTTTGAGCATCTCACCTGAATCTGTGTTCTCCAAATTGGACCTCTTTGATTTTAAATAAATATGCTTTACCTTTACAACAGCCTTCCACATCTTTAGATTAGCTACAACACTAAACCGGAACAGAACTTCCCTGTCCTGAGGCCTGTCTAACAGCTGGTCAGACAGTGTCCAGTGTTCAGTCATGGTTTACATATCATGCCAGTTATAGTGGGACTCCGTGGAGAGTTATAGATTATGGAGTGACACAATCAGAAAAAAAATGGTGCTGTTGCTGTGTGAAGAGAGAATTATAGAATAATAAATTTAAAATCCGGGAGAAAAAATATAGAGATTATTGCAACTGTTCTGTTGCTTCATTTTGGATTCTAACAGTGAAGATAAATATCTGGAATAGATTTACCATGTAATTTATGGGTGAAATTATTAAGATGTTGGTAGATCAGCTTTAGAAATTGATAAAAAGTGTTTACTAGGTTTACACCTTTAGAGAAAATATATAAAAATCTTCTATCTGAAAAATACAAAAACATTTTTAGGGGGGGACTTACTTACACCCCTGTGTTTATTGCAACACTATTTACAATAACTACTCTATGGAAATAATCCAGAGGAATGGATCAAATAGATGTGGTATATCCACAGTGTAATACTATACAGTGATCAAAAAAGATAAACTCATGCCATGCGTGGCAATATTGATGGAAGTGGAGGGGATTATGCTGAGTGAAATAAGCCAGACGGAGAAAAATAAAACCCAATACCAGATTGTATCACTTATATGTGGAATGTAAATAAATAAAACAATGGGTCAGATAAAGGCAAACTTAAAAATACCCTTGAAAGTAGACCATGGAACCTAGGCATGGTTGTGGGGGAAGGAATGTTGAGAATAGGATGGAAAGAGAGCACAATTGACTGGTGAGGACTTTGAGTGCTTTGGCAGTGGGTCAGTTCTGGGTATTATACCTGAAGGGAGAGATCTTATACTCTCAAAATGCTACCAAGGATATAAACCAATGGTACTTCTACAAAAAATATTTTTAAAAAATCTATTAATTTTGGTTTCCATGCACATTTGAGATGTTCCGAAAGGAGATAACAGTTAGGCTATATAAGAATAAGTTATGACAAAAATTATTGGTGTAAGGATAACTGGTAGTAGGTAGTTATTGAATATAAGGTAGTATTTCTATAGCTTATAAAGCTTCTAAGTATTTTGATTAAAAATCTCTAAACTTTCCTTGACATATTAGTAAGGGTTCTCAGAGAAACAATTTTAAAAAATATTCTTTAAGGACACATCTTGCTTTCAAATCATTAGCTGAGTAGCGAGGGATCTAGTTAGCAATTTTCAGCAGTGTGGCTTTTGCTTGGCAGTGAAATCAAGGTGTGTCCATGCTGTTAGAGGAACACAGAAGAGGAATAATGAGCCCACAGTGGAAAGACAATGATGAACTTGCAGATTGGGTAACATGTAAGTTGAGTTTTTAAGAATAAGAGCATATTTAAAAAAAAAAATTTGAAAGAATAAAAGAACATATCAAAGAGCAAAAATGCTTTTACCAAAAACTGGATGTGAAAGAGTCAATTGTGGGTCAGAGGAGTGGGGAATGTCTCAGTAGGAATAGAACAAAGTCTGATAAACAATGTTGCCATTTTCTTTAACAAAATCACAAAGTCTTGTATATCATGTGACTTTAACATCTTCTCTTTGCATCCTTCCTATTTTGCATTTCTTATAATTTTATCAACATCTCATATTATTACTACAGGCATCCATGGAGAAAAGTATAAGTCTGTGATTCTGAATATTTGTTCCAGCTTTTCCACTTACTACTCTCTGGGAGATCCTAGCAAAATCACTTAACCTATCTGAAATTCTGATACTTCATCTGCTAAATGAACATAATTATGTATGTAGATCTGCCAACAGTACGTAAAAAAAAAACATTAATTGCAGTTTGCAAAGGTGCTCTAGAGAAATCAAAATGCTGCAGAGTATTAAATTGGTATTATTAACCACTACTAACTATTTTAGTAAATAATTACATATTTTTGACAAGCCAGAAATGTTATCAACTGGAATTAATAAGACAAAGGGCAAATACAAAGTTTTCAAGTCTAAAAATAGTATCTAATATGATACTTGCTTCTGAAACATTTACTACCAAATCTTTATAAAAGTTTAAGTTAATTTTAATTGACTGAGTTTATTTTAAATTGTTTGTTGTCAAGGTAACCTGCTTTTTGGGGTTAGATCTGATGCTTGATTCTGTTCTCTAAAGAAACAATTATAATTATAATACTATAGATTTATGATATCTAAATGTTACGAGATAGTTTTAATGTCTTCAAGTCCAATAACACAAAATATTTTAGAATAATATGATGAAAACATGAAAAGGATTCCAAAATAAATATCTTTGAATGTAAAATTGTCTTTGCTACAAAACAGATGTAAGCAAAGAAAGGTTAAAATAGGTTATGTTATGACAGATAATAAGTATAAATTCTACATAAATAGATTGACAAACTTGTCAATTAGGTGCCCATTAGTGAACTTCAGGGACTATGATTAGGGAAGTTTCAGTTTTTGGTAATTGGGTGCCAATTCTCTAGTCTTCATTATTTAGAAGAAACTAATTCTGAATTAGAATTTCAAATGACTTAATGACTTATAATTTAATAACTACTTTGTTGGGGGATGTTTAAAAATATGTTTTCAAATTATTTGCAAAGAGTCAATCAATGGGATCTTGTTAAGAATTGTTTCTGATTCCAGACCTCTTCAATTGGGGGGACTAGTGTATGTCCTAAAATAGAGACTGGATGAAAACTATGCTGTGTGTCTCCTGAGGTCGCAGCAAAGTTTCCCTGTGGTTCTCTGTTGTTATTCAGCTTTAGAAACTTAAACCATAAGCGACCTACCTCCATGAGGTCTCTGTTTGTAATGAAGCATTGTCCCATGGGAACTTTTTATCCAATATTTGTAAATGAGCAGAAAACATATTGATTTAAAAGGGTTTCAAAATATTCATGAAAATATTTGCCACTGGAATAATTTAATCAGGGTGAAAATTTGCCAAATTTTCAGTTCAAGAAAATTGTATTTAGAACTTGTAGTTATCTTTTCCCTCTCATATGGTATCCTGGTGAAAGGTAGGCAAGAAATCTTGAGATTGAGTTTATCTGTAAATTTCAATGATAGATTTAGAGGATGAATGTGCCAAGTTCACAGAATATCTGAAAAGTGAGGGATAGCATACTCAAAAAAAAAAAAAAAAGAAAGAAGAAACGGTAAGACAGTGAAATAATAATAATAATAATACATCAGAAGCAACTTTAGCCTTTGCATTGGCCAACACATCTCTGACACTGAGTATTGGCAGAGAAGCCATTCATCAAGAGCATGAATATATCAATCAGGAGGTTTTCTCTGAGGTGTTGTCTCAGAATTACTTGACAAAAGGAGAAGGAATGAGTTTCCTGCTATTATTAGAAGTGATATCTGAACATTAAAATGCTAAATACTAAATGTCAACATACTGTTTCTTAGATGAAACTTCAAACTAAATAAGTGAGTTCAGCAAATGAGTATCTATGACAAATTAATAATGATAATATATTATGATAGTAATGGCAGAAGAAATGAGGTGAGAGATACATGAGATTTCTCTACTATCTTTGCAACTTTACTACAGATCAGAAAGTATTCTAAAATAAAATTAGTAAAAGATAGACAGTATAGTAAAAGATAGGTGATATAAATTGAATTTTTTACCCCTTCTTTCCACTGGTGTGGGTAAGAGAAAAATTTAGGAAATTAAAGAAAACTAATTTGGACATTATGCAATAGTGTCATTTTATTTGAAGAATTTTTATAATGAGCCCAAAATCAGGAAAGGAGACAAATCACATTTAGTATCATAGGTTAAGATTATTACTTTGTAAATCATATTATTAGACATCTGCTTTAGGTATACAAAAAGGGTGTCTCACAAAGATGCAGAGAAATCTATTTACAAAAGTCACAATTGTTCAGAATAAATTTGAGCAAATTAAGAATTAAACCAATTCCCAAACTTATAAGGAGAGTTACAAAAACTTATTGTTAACATCATTATTTATGGTTTCTAATAATTTCAAGGTGACTTCTGAAACTTATCTTTAAAAAGTAACAATCTTAAACTTACAGATTTGTTTTTACTTTAATTGCATCATACATAGCTAAAATGTTTTTCTTATAAAAACAATCAGGTAATTTTCTTTCTAATCTTGCATTTAAAAAAATTGCTATGAAATTGACAGTGTTATGTAGGCAATACTTAGTGCTCTTTCCTTCCTAGAGAACTGGAGATTCTTCTATGCAAGTTCTTCAATAACAGATTATTATTTTAAAATAATCATCTAAATGTACTGTAAAGATTTGATTGAAAGCTTGATTGCTTAATGCTGCTCCATTAGCTATATTTCAGATGCTGACAATTTTTTCATTGATCCAATATTTCTGTATACATCCTTAGACTCAGTACTGTTACTTTAATAACTTTCAATATATTGGGTTTTTCTCATTTTTTAAAATTATTCTCATAAGTTTTGATATTTTGCTTCAGGTATTAGATTTTCAAGACCCAATTAATGTTTCCATTTAAAAATTGCATTTCAGTAGAATTAACTAATCTAGATATGAAAATATCACTGAAATGATAAAAAAAAATGGTTTTGTAGCTTCTAGGGCTATCACAAAAGTACAAATGGTTTCATAACAAGTCCAGAGTTGCAAACAACACTTTTATTTGCTCAAAAGCAGTTTCCAGTAGGAAGTTACTGAATAACACGACTTTTTTTAATCAATTAAGAAAACACAAAATACTAATGATGTCATGAACTCTCTCTCTCTTCACACACACACACACACACACACTCCACTACAGATAAGTTTTCTTTTATATTCTTCCACTTCCACTCACAATGCACCATATCTTTTTGTTGGTTAATTAAGTTTACATATAAACCATGTCACAAAATTACAATATGTTAATAGTCAGTAAAGGTAAATTATAGGGTGATTACAATGTGGAAGTCCTAAACTTAGAATTGCCTACCATAACTCATGAGACTTTAAGCTCTACCTTTAAGACATACTTGTTTGGGTTACACAAAGGTTGGTTTTGATGGATTTTAGGGTAAAGGAATGTTCTTGAAGTGATGTTTCCTTTTATGGGAAATATCCAAAGGGATAGAATATAGAAAATACTTGCTTAGCATTTGCACTCTCTTCCTATTTTTAAAAAATACTGCCTTCTCAGGCAGTATTTTAACAGATAAAGAATTATTAACAGATAAAGAATGAAAAAGTCAAGTTTCTGTCCATTCTGGAAAGTAGTGTAAATGCAAAGACATAACTTCATTCAAAGAAACAGTCCTGGGTCTATAGGCCATTAGGAACACAGGAAGGTGTGTTGTATGCAGCCTAGATTTACGTTTCTCTTTTCTATGTTTTCAAAAACTATCTTCTAGTGTTTTAATAAGTTCTCATCTAAATTATTATTATTCTCATCTAAATCTGGGATAGTTTTATAGTCAAAAACTGAAAATAAAAAAAAATGGCTCAAATAAAGGTAAATGGTCCTCCTTTGTTGTAACTGATAAAGACCAGCATTTAGAGTGAGTTTTCAGAATTCCAAACCATTTATACTTGGAAAATAATTTAAATTTGAATGATCATTGTAATTTTACCAATCAAAATGTGTCTTCATTTTAAGTGAAACGAATCAACTTTATCAGCACAGCAGAATGGATAGAGGACTTGCATAGTTTAAGAAACTGACAAATATATATTAGTGTTTTTACAGAAGATGTGATGACTAATTTTGACTGTGGGACTTCAAATTTTCTGGAATGTTTAAACCAATTGTTCAAGACAAAAGTAATTTACTCTTTAAATGAATCACTCAACAGATGTAGTTATTCTGATTGGGTTAAAGATTCACCAATCCCATTCAAATGTGATTTACTTATATCCACCTGCTTACTCAAGAGATAAAATAATTACATGAACATTTAATATATTGCATTATTGCCAGAGAAGTAAAGAAGGCTTACAAATAAATAAAATAGAAAGAATTTAGAAAAATGAGGTAAGATTTCAATGATCTATGTATTTGCTCCAGCAATCATTGCTGAATTTATAAATATGCTAATTGAAGAACTGAGTTTGAAATAAAGATGTATATGATGGGAACATTTGCATAACAAATACTCGGTTATTATAGTGTGAATTCTATTTCCACAATCATTTTACTTCTTATATTTGCCTTTACTTCATTTCATATAACATTAAGAGATCTGGCAAACATTTTAACTATTATGTAACTCTTTCAACAAGATTGCTTTTCAAAACTAGCTATTTCAGGCCCATGTTTCCCCATTTTTATTAGTAAGAATGAGAGAAATAAAACAGAATATAGTAAACAGTAGTAGATAGCTACTTAGAATTTTATGTGGAACAAAGGAGGTAGATCCCCAGACACTGTCTTGGGTGGTCACCAGCACCTTCCTCACCTGTTTGATTAAAGGTCACAGCAGGCCACCCTTTAAGCAGAGAAAGCCTGAAGCAGTCATTGTTAGATGTGGCCTGAATGGTTTTATGTCTGTTGCCAGCATTCGCTTATGATGTCCTTTCTTCCACGAATAACTTTGTAAACTACAAAGCACCTCTGGAAAGAATAAGAGTCAGCAATCTCCATGGAACAAACACAAAGGCTACTACTTGCTTGGTACTTAGACTGTTCAAGTGAAACTCTGTAAAATACTGGAAACTTATTGAATCCCACTAAAAGGGACATAGAACAACAGTCTAAGTTCTACAGGCGTGAAGTGGTGCACATGCATTATGATTCACTAAATTGCATTATTATTAAAATATAGATTATGTGCATTGTACCCATCAATTAAATAAGTAATTAAGGTTATGTAAGTTATCAAAGTGAAAACAAAAACTGGATCTGAAAACTTTAAAAGATAAAATTCCATTGGTTCATGCTTTCATTGGTTCGATTTGGTGTTATGTCTTACCCACATACCACTAAAAGAGAACTGCCACACTATCTAAATTTCTTCATTCCCTTACCCTGACATAAGCTTTTGTCATTAATTTGGTCATTAAGACCTAAAGTCACTACAAAAAAAGATTTGATTTTTAACTTTTTTGACATTATGATTTTTAATTTTCACTAAAACAAAAAGAAAAAGTCAACAAAATACAGAATGCGGTTATAAAACTTACTAAAACAAAAAGTTGTTCTCTATTCAAATCATTTTATCACAGTACCATAATGTTAATATCATTAGATTACAGAGCAAAATAGAATTTTGAACTGTGCTGTGTGTGTTTATGTGTATGTGTGCGCGCATGTGTGCGCACACACAGAAACCATTGCTGCAAGGCTTGTGTGAGACATTGCAAAAGTGAGAGAAAAGGCCATAGACTACAATCTGAAGAGTAAGTAGGAGATACTAGCAAGCAGAGGAATTTTCTAACAGAATTTTAGAATTTTAGTGCTAACAGTGTCAATAAACTTCAAAATAGCAACAAATAAAGAGGATGGTTCTCTAGCAATTAGTAGACCAAGAAATCAGTCCAAAATGACCTTTGGATCTCCCTGGTAGCACAGGGATTAAAGTCTCTGTTACTGCGTTATTGCCAGCCACCACAACATGAGTTCAATCCCTGGCCAGGGAGCTGATCCACATGGCGCAGCAGACCTCTCTTGCCTCTCCCACTGCTCCCCTCAGCAGTGTGTTACAGTAGATCTACCTGTTCTGTCCTGTACTCTGTCTCTGCTGAATCTTCTCACCTCTGCACTTCTGACTTATACTCCAGTTCTTGTATATGCAAATAAATAAAAAAATAAATCTTTTTAAAAAAACAAATCAAAGCATAATGTTCTTTTAATCTAGAAATGTCTCTGTCTCTGCAGAAGAAAGCACAAATCCTTTCTTGAAGAAGTTGATTAACACCCCCAGATGTTTAATAGACTAAGATAAATGAATCTATAAAGAAACCCAATTAACAGACCCAATATGCAGGGGCTGGGAGAGGCACTTTGGGGATTCCCAGGCTCTCAGGACCTGAAACCTGAACTCTCTCCCTAGTCTCCTCCAGTTCCAGATGCAACCAGTGGAAGCCACTGGTACAGAAAATAAAACCAAATACACAGGAGTTGGTCAACTGTCTGCCTTGAGCTGCTGTAACAAAATACCACAGACTCATTGATTTAATTAATAGAAATTAATTTCTCACAATTCTGGAGCTTTGAAGTTCAAGATCAGGATACTAAAATAATCTAAGAATAATCTGCTCCAGTGAGAACCCTCTTTCTGGCACTCTATCACTTGTTTATACATACACACACATGTGTTTGTATGTATAAACAATATTATATACTATATATTGTTACATATAATTATATATATATGTGAAAGCAAGAGAGGGGAACGAAAGAAGGGGAGAGAGAGATAATTTGCAAAAGCATAATCCCATATTGCACTAATCCTTTCATTAGGGTTTCAACTTCATGGCTCATTTTCTTCCAAAAATCCCACCCATAAATCCCATCCCACTGGGAATGGTATTCAGCTTTCATATATGAACAATGCGAGAAAACAACATTTGACAGCACCATGTTTTCTGCAGATGTACAGGTAGTAACTCTGTATACAAGGGCACAACTCTGTTGGTGGAGCATATCAGCAGAAGCAGAAACTACTTAAGTAAGTAGTAATACTGTAGTTCCCATAAAAATGTAGTTTTATGTTTTTAATTTTGATCCACTGAAATACACTGCTGAGGGGAGCAGTGGAAGAGATGGCAGAGGTCTGCTGTATCATGTGGGTCAGGGGATCAAATTCATGCCACAGTGGCTGGCAATAACTTGATACGTTGATGCGGAGATGTTAATCCCTGTGCTACAGGGATGCTCAATGTAGTTTTATATTTTGAGATTAATTCATTTTTATTGAGGTAACATTGGTTTACAACAGTGCACATGATTGAGAGGTAGAGGTTCACACTATCTTCAGAAGTATGTGACCCCACCACACCCCCCCCACTACAGCACCCATGGTCTTCCCCCCTAGTCCTTTGGAAACCCTCCTGTTTGTTGTTTCTAGAGTCTACACAGGAGCGCAGTCATGAGGTATTTGTCTTCCTCTTCCCTGGTTCCATCCATAAAGTAAATGGCAAGAATACATCTTTTTATATGTATTTTATATGAAAGTATAACTTTTATACATGAATGGAAGGAATAATGAAGTGTAGCCTTTTAGTGAACTGAAATCTTTTAAGTGGTATCTGCTTGCTCGGACAGAAGTAGATGATAAGGTTAGATTTATCAAGGAGTGACAGGACAAGAAGAAACCATAGGGTCACCTTGGGACTTTGCCTGCTAAGTGCAGTTCGCCATGTAGATTTTGCTCAACAGCAACAAAGTTTAACTATTCATTAAATGTATTATTTATTAAAGCACCCTAAGGCATGGAAAATTGTTATTAAATGAACTTTCACTAATCCAACATTCTTAAATTTTACTTTAGTCTTCAGATATGTTTTGATATTTAAATATACAGCTGGACACCCCTGGGAAATAAGTTGAATTTCTTTTCAACCTCATTGTCTGAAGTGTTAATTTCCTAAATGTGGTTCTTGGTGCTGACCATCTTGTTAGCTGGGAACACATTGGAACTCATGAACTGTTCAGACTCCACCCCAGAATGAACTAACTAAAAAGTTGGGTTTATGTTCAGTTTAATCACTTTTTTTGTTTGTAATTTGTCTGAGAGTACCCAAATAATACTTAATAGAAATAGCATTTTAATTCAAGAGTCTACCTCTAGAGACCACATACTTTTAAACTACTTTGCTGTGGAGGTCATTTAATTGAGTTTTACTCAACATATCTGGGTTTTGTTATATCTAAAATGTGGTGATATAAGGAAAAATTGTCACTATCTCTGCTTCCTTGTGATTTCTAAGTTGAAATAGTGTTGGTTTCTTGTTCCTTTCTTTATCATGTATAGTTTTTCATGACTTTAACAATGGTTGCATCTTTTCTACATTTTTATATACCTACAATGTTATCATTGCACGCAAAACATTTTGAGAATCATCCAGTTTAGAGTGCCTCAGAAATACGTCTTGAAATTCACTAAACCCTAGCTTGCTACAAAGAAAAATGAGATTTTATTGCTTTTTTTATGAGTAGAACTAACTTATAATTGGGCTAACCCTTTTGGAATTCTAAACAAAAACAAGAAAATGAGTCTCTCCCTGGGAGCTCATTAAATATCCCTATACTCAGAAAGAGTAGTCAATTGTTTTCCAGACAGTTTCTGAAAAGTAAGCTAGTGTTTTGCTAACTAGAGCTCTGACATACCCAGCTTGACAGTTCTGCAATAGTTAGCAAGACTCATCCCTACAAGTTAAAACTTGAGAAGGTTGAAGTCACACTTAACAGCTCCAACCTTTTTAGATTTCAACGAAGAAATGAGAACCCACAAATAGGGGCAAAGGTAGGGAGGGATATTAAAGATACATTCCTAGAATCAGTTATAGAAATTCCAGCTAAGACAAAAGGAAATTGGTGATCTTGCAGAAATAAAACTGACATTTTAGGGCCCTAATGGTTTTCTTGATTTTTTGCTCAAAATCTCCAGTGAAACAAATTTCCTGCTAATATGTCTTTATGGCCTCACCTTTGTTAATTGGGTTGATAACTATCTAAGAAGCTTCATGTTTCCCATACAAAAGCTCTGACCTTGACCCAATAGTTTCATACTAGGACAGTTTTGGTTTTGTGAGTTCTCTTCTTAAACTCTGTTTTGTTCTTGTTTCACGTTTAAGATATGATTCTTTCTCTGATCTTTCCTTCTGAGTTATATTTTATAGAAAGCACAGCAGCTCAATTAGATGACTTGAAAACCAACAATATAATCACTACTGTCTGAATCTTTAGTTGTTAAATATGATTTTTAAAAATAAATACATTGGATATATAAAAATATAAGTTAGATTAAAATACATTAAAAATAAGATACATTAAAGTAACATATTACATAATGAAAAATTAAATTAAATCAAAAGCTAGAGATGCCAGTTTTTCAAAAAAGAACATTCTACACCATTCTTGTCCATATTTAGGAAAATAGATATTAACTATTATGTAATTCTTTCAACTCTTCTTACTTCACTACTTGAATTGACAAATGTCCTGCTAGAGGATGGTTTTCAAAACTGTTGACTCAAAATATAATGTTGTATATATCTTACTCATCTAGTTTCAATAAAACTTTGTATCTGTTACATTATAATTTTTATGATAATAATGCTGTGCTCTATACATCCACTTGAGATCTTAGATGGACAGTGTGTTTTTATGCTAAACCATTATCTCTTTGCGATTACTGACTCATCTCATAAACACAGTAAAAATAATGCTGTGTGTCATGGTAATATATACGTAAAAGTTCTGATCATATACCTAAAAATCATATACCACATCATAAACCAATGTTACTTCAATTAAAAAATAATTGAAATCAGAATATCAAAGATATTTACACATCTGAGTTCATAGCAGTACTATTCAAATAGGTAAGTGGAGACAACACAAATGTGTATTAATGCATGAGTGGATAAACAGAATGTAGTATATCTTTGTACTAAAACACTATACAGCTTTAAAAAATGGAAGGAGATTCTGTTATAAGCTACAATATGAATGAATCTTCAAAACATGCTAAGCAAAATAAGCCAGTTGCAGAGAGAGAAATATATGACTTCAATTATGTGACATATCTCCAGTAGTGAAATTCACAGATATAGAAAATAAATCCTAATGATGTTTATGTGAGACAGGGGGTAGAGGGTTAAGGGGGGTTTTTGTTTAAAATTTATAGCATTTAATTTGTAAAATAATGAAAATGTTTCTGATAATGTAAATATACTTAACACAGATATTCAGAACTATGCGTAAAAATGGCTAAGATGGAAAATATCACAGAAATAAATTAAGAAGAATGTTTGTGGATTTCATCAAGCCTCCCAAATCTGTTTGGTGTGAAAATTATTACAAATCCTGACATTAGATCAATTTTTGACAAGTCTAATTGCCCATCTCAAATTGTATCTCTCTTGGTGTAAAACGTGTGTTAATCGTTACTCTTTTGAAATTAGTCATCACGTAATCTATTAAGTTATGATAATGTATCTGAACACTATGGGTATTAAAAAGACAATGATATAAGAAATGATAGCCAGTGCCAACTTAGAAACAAAATTTAATTGAGACCATCATGTAAACAGATCTGACAAGATTTGGAAATATTCTGAACAAAATCCTTCTCTCTTTTCTCTCTAATAGACAATTTATCACTCCTAGGATTGCCACATATTTTCCAAGTTTAAATAATAAATGTAATATGCTAGTTAATTAACAGTTCAAGAGAATACAATGCTACCTTTAAGACATTTCATTCCAAGTATGAGGATAAATGACATGATTACCTTACTAGAATTTAGCTTTTATAGATGTGCTTTTGAATAAACCAAGACTTTTATATTCCTGGACTCTATAATGCATTTTATCTGCTGATCCTTACTAGTTTCTGAAAAAGGCACAAATTCAAAGGGAAGTTTATAAGTTCCATCTCAGATACAAGTAATAACTTGCAATACAGAGTAGATTGATGGTAATTATCTCCAGGTCCCTATAGTACTATTATTAATGATAATGGTGATTCAAAATGGAAGCCTTTTGAATAAGAGTAAGTGGTTGTAAAAACTGAAATTTCAACCTGATGAATTCACATGCAATCACTTATATTTATAGAACTTCCCAAAAGGATGGAACTGGCAATTGCAGAGACTATATTCAATTGGATCTGGCCTTTCAATTTTATGGAAAGGAATTTTATGGAACTACATTTATATAGCAGTGCTCATTAAGAGAAATGGTTAACAAAATTGCATACTAGATTTATTTAAAAAAATGTTTCATTATAATTGTTTTAATCCTTGCTACTGATTATAGTTGATAAAGAAATGTTATACTTTTATATCACATGGTGTTCCTGCTAGCAGTAAATATTTAGGCAGGACTGGAATACCATCAGCACTTTTGGGTGGTGATCTCAGTAAGCAAAAAGTAAGTGACAGGTAGAGTGAGACATAAAAGTGGGAAAGTCAACATAAATATCTATTATTCATAGCAATGCTTGCCATAAAGGAATTTGTAGCTAGTGAGTCTCCCAAAGTGGTACATGTCCCACCTTCTTGAATTACAAATGAGAGAAAGAATTTTGAAGTACCTGTTAACCATCTTTTACTGCATTGATCGTTGATAGTTTTGACATAGTACCTCTTTCAATTAACAGGTTGCATTAATGTTCAGAATGACTGGGCTACTATTCTGAGTGAAAAACACTAAAGGAAAAACAAAACTAAACAAGTAGCTGGCACTTGAAGTGGTAATGTGTCTGACTAAGGAGAGTTTGGAACGACACAGAACTGTTTGCTGAAATGAGAGGTGCATAAAATGTAGGAGAAATGGGAGGCCAGAAATTTCTGTTACAGTCCACCCTCAAACCAACACTACACTACATCTGTTGATGTTGAAACAACCCTTGATAAGATAATATAACTGCTTATGAGCCCATAACAAATACTTATCAACTTTATTCTCCAGAAAACTTTAGCTTTCCCCTAAAAACACTATGCTAATTAAAACTATTTCTAGGCGTACAAACCAAGGTTTATATTATTCTTGGCAGACTATAGTTGATAAAATTGTATATTAATAGTTTTTATAGAGCCTTGAAACTATGAGAGAAAATGTTTATAACATTCATTTTTCTTCCCACACATTTAGCTGTAAACTTCCTCTGTAGAGGTCAGAACTTCTAATCCAGTAATGCTCATGACTTCAGATAGTAGGTTAGTCATCTATCAAAATACTAGAATGCAATGAGTGTAGGTTACAGTCACCTATCAGGATACTGGAATGTAGTGAGAGGAGCTGATTCTGTTTTAACCTATTTCTTCTCTTATTAGGTACATACATCGTGGTCATTGGTTAAATGAACAATCCATACATCAAATTATAGAACCTCAAAGTATCCTCCCTGAGTTAACAAGTTAGTTGTGCCTGTGAATAATAAGGGATATGTTTTATGTGTTAATAACTGTGCCTTCTTCAGCTAAACTTAGCAAACTCCCATCTGCTTATTATAATTTTCTAGATTTCCCTAATTATCTGTTACCTGTAGCTGTAGATTGCTTGCCTCAAGCAGGAACACAATTTCAGGTTTCTCAAGTCTGTAACTTTTCCAAATATTTGTGACTGGGATTGTTATTATTACTAATATTTCCTCTGAATGTAGGTGTTTTAAACTCTGTTGTCATAAAATCTCAAAGAAGTGAGATGACATCAAAATGACATCTTAAAGGAGGCTACTGATTCTCATGGTCACCCTGTTTTGGCTAAACTATCAACATTAGACTACCTAGGAAATAAAAGCAACTCCAGGCAATGACTTCACAGATTCCAATTATTTCAGTAGTTTCATAAATAATACCGTCCTAATTTGTTGAATGCCTTTGACTCATTTTCATAGCACTGAAATACATATTTTGGCATTTTTGGTCTGGTTATATTATTGCTTATATGTGATTTTTAGTTATTGCCATTTTCTTCACTTTGCCATACTAATATATCTTTAAGGCCAAGAATATTGGCATAAGATTTTATTTACTAAGATTGAACTGTTTGACAATATCTTAATAATTCCACTTTTCACTTTTTTCTTTTTATTTGGACTCATTTCCAAAATAATATTGTAAAAACTAAATTCTTTGAATCAGTTGATGAGTAGGAATGATTAGGAATTCTATTGGTAGTTAAATTTTTCAAATAAGATATATATATTTTTAAAGATTTATTTATTTATGCATACAAGAGCTGGGGTACAGGCCAGAGTCCTAGGAGATGAGACATTCACCAGAGACAGAGCGGGGAGCAGAACAGGCCGATCAACTGAAATACACTGCTGAGGGGAGCAGCTGCCAAGGCAGGAGAGGTCCGCTGCACCATGTGGGTCCCTTCCCTGGCGTGGTATTGAACTTGTGCTGCTGTGCAATAGATTCTTCACAGTGCAGCGCTCAATCTGCTGTGCCACCAGGGAGCCCCATATAAGATATATTAATATCATCATCATAAATGTCTATTAGATGATGCTCTTGTTTACATTGACATCACTTCCAATATTGTTTTAAACATTAAATCTGGTTTTCTGATTACTAGTGATAATTATTATATTCCTTTGCTAAATGTTTAAAGAAAGAGAGCCCCTGCTTTCTGTACTTCTACAGAGGCAAAACTTTTCTCCCTGTTATATAGAACCATGGATGACTAACTTGAAGAGCTAAGACAACAAAGGTGAAAGTCTTTTTTTCAACAAAATTCAGTATTATATGCTAGAGCCATGTGTTAGGAAACGAAATAAGCCCAGCAGGGGGCTGGGAGTGAAGTAGAAGGGAGAATGTCAATCTGTTTTCAAAAACATAGGGTCTAAGTTATTTTGGTTATGCTTTTTGTGAAAAAATGCTTAGTATTATGAATACTTAGTAGTGCATTCTTTCAAATGTATTGTGCTATTAAATGTAAGATTAGAATCATAATTTCTACATATGATTAAAAAGCAGCTGTTGTATTTATTTCTCTCACACAAAAATCTTCTCATAAGTACACAGCATTTATTTTAAAATTTGGCATACTCACTCAGAAAATATGCTTTGCATCATTAATTTTCACATTCACCTGCATGTTTTCAGATGCACTTGACAGTATGACCATGGTTAATGTTAAGTTCAGAAAAAGACAATGTGTCAAAAATAGTGTGTAAATCTAAAATTAAGACTGTACCCCAATATTTTAAAATGTATTGACATTGAATTTTAAACATCTGTAGAATTTCTTTTATTTCCCAGTGACTTTAAATAACAATAGATACATACCATGGGAAGAAAGATATGTTACTTATATAGTTACAGCATGAGATTCAATTTTTTAAATGAAACACAATGGTTAAGAAACCATTGAGAGAACAGTGTAATACAGAAATTACTTTTAGAAGTTAAAAGTTGGGGCCTTCCTGGTGGTACAGGGGGTTAAGCACGGCACTATGAAGCATCGGCAGACACTGTAAAACGAGTCTGATTCCCCGCCAGGGAGGTGACACACTTAGTATGGCAGACCTTTCTTGCCTTGCCGCTGCTCCCCTCAGCAGTGTATTTCAGTCAGTCTGCCTCTGGCTCTGCGGAATCCTCTCAACTCCCACATTTTTGGCCTGTACTCTAGTTCTTGTATGTATAAATAAGTAAATCTTTCAAAAAAAAAAAAAAAAAAAACAACAACAACAAAAAAAGAGAAGTTAAAAGTGAGAAAGATCAGTTTCTACAAAGCCTGTTTTACTGTTGGTAGGGAGTGTAACAGGTCAGTTATTTTGCACAGTGACCTGGATCTACCTTAAAAACTGGGAGACTGGAAGTGCCAGATGGCCCAGCAATTCTATTCCTGGGTGTCTATATGAACATGTTAGCACATCAACTATGTTTACTATGTTTACTTCAGCACTATTTACGATAACTAAGATAGAGATAGCCTTAATACCCATCAATATATGACTGGATCAAAAAGAAGTATAAAACCCACACTAGAAAATATTCTTTCAGCACAAAGAATGACAAAAGGCTGCCTGACATTTATAACAAAATGAAAGGAGCTCAAAGGAATTATATATAGCTAAGCATATCAGAATGACAAAGACAAACATTGGACATTTATATAGTTGATAATTCACCAGAATAAAATACTTATTGGAAACTAGTATACATAAATGAAATAAAGTCCTTAGTTAAGGCGAAATGGGAGGGAGAAGGGACAAAGGGTATATGAAGTTTGGTGGAGGGGAGAGTAGTCGAGTATTTTTTCAAAGGGGTTAACTAATCCTTTAAAATTTTATTATAAAAACAAACTGCAAACAAAACAGAAAAGAGAAGTAATTGGATAAAATGTTAACAGTTGTGAATTCTTAGTGGTAAACTTGTATTTGTAATATTATTTTTCTATATATATATTTTTCCATCCATTAAAAATAGAAAAAAATAGCTTTCACATATAATAGCCACAAAAAGAAAGCATATCTTACTAAAATAACATGCTAACAGACACAATAAATCATGGGGCTACTAAATGTTTAAACCAATAACATTTTTACTTATATCCCAAAGTTCAAATCCAAAATAAGTGTGATAAAAATGGATGACATATTGTAAAAATATGCTTGATAATATATAGAAATAGGAGCGCTGAAGTAGAGATGTCATCAAAAGTAGGTAAATATTCTACTTTTGTGTGTATATATACACATACATACAATGTATATACATTGTATATATGCATATATGTATATATGCATATGCATGCATACATGTATATGCACATTGCATATATGCATTACATGCATACATATATGCATCATACATACATACATGTTATATATGCATGTATATATGTGTATGTGTATGTGTGTGTATGTGTATACATGTATATATGTGTATATGTGTATATACATATATGCCAGCATGAGTCTGAGAGCTGTTTGGACTGCTGAAAAGTCTGATCAGATTTCCAGCTTTTGGAGGCTTAGTCTTTCAACTCTATAGATATTGATTGGAAAGGAAGAAGAGCAGAATTAGGAGAGCAGATGGAAATCCAGTGTTATAGGCAAGAGGTAATTTACCTAGACTCAGACTGGGTATGGGTTGGAATGTATGACATGTTTTGGGTTGGGGATAGGAATTTGAAATTGAATGCATTTCCTGATGGATTGAATATTGAAATGCATAACACAGAATAGGAAAAGTGAGATGTCAAGTCCGATGCCAAGTTTTCTGGTTTGCATCATTCAGTTAAACGATAATATCAATGGCTGAGTGGATATATAGGAGAAGAGATTTGGAGAGGAAGAAATCCAAACAGTTATGGACATTGATTTTTGAACCCTTCTTGCCATCTAAATGAGATTATCAGTATTGTTTTAAATATGTGAGTTTTGAGTTCAAAAGGAGACAGAGACTAAAGAAAATACTGTGGACATTATTGACTTTAAATTATATTTAAAGACATAAGTAGAGATGATATATATAGAGTGCATGAAGCAAGAAGAAAAAATAGCTGCAAACTCAGTATTGAGTCACTGCAACATTGGCAAACTGATTTAAGGACATGAACCAGGAAAGGTTCTTGGAGTAGATTTTAATGGACCACGTATTAACCTTCATTCAAGGAAGTTATGTTTATAAAGGTAGCTATGATAATATCAGATGTTAAATAGATTCATACAAAAATTAATCTTATTTCTTTAAATAGCACTTTCATTTTAAATACTGAAACAGTATTTCATCCATTTAGATTGCCAAATATTGTACACAGACTCTAAAAATTTTTGTTTTATTTAGTTTTTATTCTGTTGCTTGTTCATTCTTCCTGTCGTAAAAGTATTTCAAAAAAACTTGATGAAAAGATCTTCCAGGAATGAATTCAAAGAATGAAAGCCATGCAGTTCTAAGATATTTTCTTTTCTATGTAAAGTATAACAAAAGGACAAATGTATTTGAGGGATAAACTTCAGGTTCTTTTCAGAGCTGATCTTCTCTAACACAATGCACAGAGTATGTCATGGGACTACAGCTTTGTGCCTATAGCAGATAATTTCACAGAACTTATGATTAATTCCAAACTTCATATGTTTACTCTTATCTATGTCTAAACTACTGCTGAGCTTTGGAACTTCCTACAACAATGGGTATACATCATATCTGCCCTGCACTGGGCAACCCTGCAGTGATTATAGAGCACATGCAACTTGAGTAGTTCAACTGAATAATTAAATTTTTCTTTTGATTAAGTTGATTTAAATATAAATTTACAAATTCACATAAGTGGAACATCATTAGATAGCAATGTGCTAGAGTCTTTGAAATTTTTTTGCATAATCTAATTATTACTAAAATCATATTCTCTCTCCCCAGCATCTTACAATTTTATCTATCTAGTTGGCCTTTTCATTTTTAAAATTTCTTATTAATGAATATAAGAACTGGGGGTCAGGTTGGTGGTGTGGGGATGAGATGATTCACCAGATCGACTGAGAAGAGCAGCCAGTGAGGCAGGAGAGGTCTGCTGCACCATGTGGGTCACCTCCCTCCCAGGGGATTGAATTCAGCTGCAGTGGTGATATTGCTGAGATTTAACCTCTAGGCCATGGGGAAGGCCTGGTCTTTTCATTTTTATAACAAGCTGGATAACAAAATGAGTAACAAAAGAAAAATGAAGGCTATATCGGGGTCCAGCTCTTTGAAACAATTTTCTGATGTAACTTGATTTAAATTTGAGTGCTGGTTAAGTCCTTCATTTACTGCAATCTGAATTTTACACTCATGTACTTCTTGTTTCAAGAAAATTTTGAGAGTCTATATATACTATTTGGCAATCTAGATGGATGAAATAGTGTTTCAGTATTTAAAAATGAAAGAGTGATTTGAAGAGATAGATTAATCTTTGTATGAATCTGTTATATATTTGACATCTGATATTATCATTATTCTGTAAACTATTGAAAGTCTTTATCTTAGATTCTGTATCAATTATTGAATTTTTATATTTTTGGTTATATATCTTAAGGCTACATATTTCAAGGTGTGAGAACAAACATTTGTAGTTATCACAAGTACTGGCTAATCGGTAATTATTTATATTGACTACTTCAGATTCAAAACTTTAATGAAGTCTTAGGGTATGTGAGATGAATACAAAAAATGTTCAATTCTTTTTTTTTAAGATTTATTTTATTTATTTATGCGTGTAAGAAGAGTAGTCCAGGCCAGAGGTGTGGGGATGGGAGGATTCTCCAATTCTCCAGAGACAGAGAGGGGAATAGAACAAGTGAATTGAGTGAAACACACTACTGAGGAGAGTAATGGGTGAGACAGGAGAGGTCTGCTGTGCCTTGTGGGTCAGCTCCCTGGCCAGGTATTGTACTCATATCTTAGTGACTGGCAATAGCTTGATAGTGATGAGACTTTAATCTCTGTGCCACCAAGAAGGCCCAGAAATTGTTCAGTTCTTAATGTTAATGTTTACAAAAGGCATCCCAAAATGTGAAATTGACCTTGTGTGAATAATACTTTGTTAAAGTAGGGAATTTCAGACCAAAAAAAAAGTACAAGGGATAGGAAAATTATATACAACTAACATTTATGCACATGAGAAGATGGGAAATTTAGACTAGGAAGATGGTTTTGCAAATCCAAGAACAAATCAGTAATTCCTTAATTTAATGAAATTTCTAATATTAAGATTATTATGTCATATATTCAATGTGAATATGGTATAAAATATTTTAAATCAGAGACCTGTGTCTTAGTCTTGGATCTCTATTGATTAATTATGCTACTTCCATTTTCACATCAGCTAAAGATCATTTATAATACTGCCTGACATACCTACACAGCAAACTTGTGGCAAGTATAACCTTGCTTAAAATACCAGATAACTCTTCCCTTTATTGTTCTAAGTGATAATACAGATCTAAGAATCTTTCACCAATTGAGAAAGGTAAAACATTCTTTTTAGATTATACCACTTTCGATTACTCCTAAAATGTTTCCACTATACTTTTTGGAAAAAAATACATGTTTTGGAGTGAAATGAGAGCTATCCTTTTATATATTGCAAGTACACTTTCTTAAAAATCTGAGTGAGAGCTTCCCTGGTGGCTCAAGGGGTTAAGTCTCAGCACTACAAAGCTATTGGCAACAACTGTAGCATGAGTTCAATTCCCAGCCATGGGAGGTGACACACTTGGTGCAGCAGACCTCTCCTGCCTCACCCACTGCTCCCCTCAGCAGTGTATTTTGGTGGATCTGCCTGTTCTGTTTCCAGGCTCTGTCTCTGGTGAATCCTCTCACCCCCACACCTCTAGCCTACACCCCAGCTCTTATATGTATACATAATTAAATCTTAAAAAAACAAACAACAGTGACTAGAGTGCATATGGACTATAAATCGAAAGAAAAATTGGCCTTTGTGTTCACTGCATGGTCAGATACTGGAAAAAATAAGACAATGGGAAGATGTGGATTTGGCCCCTGCCTTAATATTATCCCCACATGAAAGTGGCATTCTTACTGGTGTAACACTCTATTCAGAAATCATTCCTGACACTAGAGAAGCTGGAAATAGGAAGAATTGAAGGGCAAAAGTATATGCCTATACTTTTGTGGAAAAAGTGGAAAAAGGATGATATGTCATTAATTAGGTTTTTAGGCAGAAATATGAGAGAAGTATGATATTGTGTAATATATGTGAAATGGCACAAAATTCTAAAAGGTTGAAAATACTACAATTATTCATCATTTCAATGTTTATTTCTTGGCAATAATATAAAGCATAGGGATATTAAATTATATTTACAATTTAACGGAGCTGTTAGAGAATATCGTGGTAGAAAAAACACACACTGCAGAGACACAAATATAAAATTATGAACTGAGAATACTGTCTTTAAGACAGAATAGTTTGAGTATAACTTTGCCCCTAAATACCTGGATGACTGTGGTGTATCAATTGGTGCCCTGGATATTATTTTTTCATTTGTAAAATGAAAGGATTATACTTGGGTATACAACTGAGTAGCAATCTATCTCCATTTTTTTCCATTAAGAAATTTTAAGCTTGCAGCTGTTTCAATAGCTAAAAATGTCTCCAAGTACCCTATGATTATGAACAATATTTGGTTAAGTTTTAGATGTCACACTGCATTTTCCTCTTCCTCTCTTTCCACAATGAGGAGATATTTTGTTAAGTACTATGGGCAATCTTTTGTAGAAAAGAAGATATTAGAAGGTAAACTGCAGAAGTGAGAAAGAGAAAAATGTAGAAGTAATCATTCCACTTATCTTAGTAATAGTAGGAAAAGAAATATGATTGTAATTTCTTTTTCACATCTCCAGTTTATAGCACTACCTTCTGCTACCCACTACCACTTTAGAAATGACTAAATTAATGTCTAACTATAGTCAATTTTGGGAAGTCACCTATGTGTTAGCTATCTTATCTGGCACAAAAATTTTCTGTATGTCAACACAGCATGAGAAGAGCTGTTGAAACTGAGGGATTGAGAATTATACAAAACTAGTAATAATTTAAGACTTTGAAAAACTGAAAATATACATCCTATGTAATTTTACAAGTCATTTGTTAATTTAACCTATAATTTATTTTCCATAAATAATAAAATCATGGTCATTTCCTTACAAGTATTCTGAAGCAATTTCTCTGATTATTAAATATTACACAATGTATTCAATTTATTTAAAGAGCAGCTACTGAACACATACAATGTTGTAGGCTTTGGTAGGTAAGCCAGGAAAGCTTAAGGACACACAGAAAATGAGAAAACAGAGGCAAAAAGACAATTGAAAAAGTGAACAATTTAACAATTTAACCAAATGAGAAAATTTTTTGACCATATTTATTCCAAAAATATCTAAATGTGTTTGATGTTCTTATTGAAATATTTATCAACTGAAGATGAACATTTGATAGATGGTTTTCGGAAAGAATGGATCACATTGCTAACTTTTTCCTTGTCAAATGAGTTTGACTCTCCATTTACAAATAGCCACTGGTTCTGGGATTTAAGATATGAACACCTCTTGGAGGTAATATTCAATCTGCCATAGTTATTAACAGTTGAAACACACACACAAACAAATATATGCACACATAAACATACATATGTATAAGTTGATAGACAGATACAAATGTGTTTATATATGGATACTTTATAGTCTTTACATTATTTATTTACTTATGCATTCAAGAACTGGGGTACAGGCCAGAGGTGCGGGGGCTGGTGTAAGGATTCACCCGGGACAGAGTGGGGAACAGAACAGGTAGACTGACTGAAATAAACTGCTGAGAAGAGCAACAGACCAGACAGGAGAGATCTGCTGCACCCAGTGGGTTAGCTCCTTGCCAGGGATCGAACTCATGCTGCAGTGGCTCCAGACAACTTCATAGTGTGACATTTAGCCCCTTGCACCACCAGGAGGCCCCTAAATTTTTGCATTTTAAAGTGGAGGAAAATATACTTGAATATTAATAGTAAAACTTATACGTAGTCATTTGAGAATTATAAAGGGTGGAGGAGTCCTGGAAATGAATAAGGTATTCCAATGAAGCAAAAATTATAACTTTATTTGCAAATTAGTTAACTAAAGAGTAGGTGAACTTTGAATTTGCAGGAATAGAGCAATTGCTATGTCAGTTAAAAATGTGAATAGATATATAAACTTTTGATTATTGCTAAGATAAACTTTAAGATTATATAAACTTTAACATTATTACTAAAGTATCATTATTCTGGTTATTTGGGAACTATACATTTGTTCTAGTAGATTCATTCTAAGAAAATTTCTAAGTAAATTCTTTTGTTAGTACATATATTCCCTTCTTATAAATAGATTTATAGCACAATTCACTCTTTGATACCATGTTTATCTTAAATAAAAGGTTTCACTTATTAAAACAGTGAAACAAAATAATAGATCTTTAGTTTGCTTTTAATAGTGTTAAGATTACCTACAGTTTGTTTCAATTATAAAATATTCAAATGAAAGTCAATTTCTTATTTTTATTTGGTATGTCAACAAGGATATGATAGTTCACATGATAGTTCTTATTACTTCTACAAGATCAAAGTCAAATTTTCTGCTATTTACTCAGTCATTTTTTAAATTATTTTAACTTTTAATTATTTTTTTTACCAAATTATATTTATTGACTTTAAGTAGGTTTATACCTTTATATCTACTTTGTGGTTATGTGTTTAAGTATCTACAAATGTATATTTTTATGCCCCATCGGCCTCTAGTGACCAAATAATCTCCACTATGTTCCAATAAAATTCATATTTCATAATTACCCTAAAATGAGCAACATTCTCTTGCTGTTTTCCAGTGAAGTTTCTCCAGGATGAATATAGTATGAACCAATATATACTACACTGATTGATGGGTTTCTTAAAGCCAGGGTTGACCATCTATGGCTAGTATAGAATGAGTCATGACAGTCACATTTTTTAAAAAAAGTTTTATTGGAGCACAATCATGCTCCTTTGTTTTTCTATTGTGTAAGGCACATTTTATCTAAACTACAGTGACAGTTGAGAATTTACAACAGAATATATTATCTGAAAATACTTTTAGAGGATAAAACTTGCAAACCCTTTGAGACTAATAAGGAATTAAATATGTAAAACAGCAACATTGAGCCACATAAACTAAATGCCAGATTAAGTGTGGTTAAAAAAATAGAACACAATGAATTAGCATGTTCATGGGATTTTTTTTTAATATGGAATTTTTCTAAATTGCGTAAATTTTATTGTATAGTTATTTACATAAATGAAAGTTATTAATGAGTAGATAGGTATAACATTAATTTAACAACATCTCAATTGATGTGCCTTTACTGTTGCCAATGAAACAAATTTAGAGCAAATATTGCAGCATCACCAAGAGGACTTGATGGTTAAACACTATGTCCAAAACAAGAGTGGTTGGTTATTAGCAATGAGCACATCAAAATTCAACAAATTTATTCTATCCCTGAATGTCTGTCATGTATCTCTGAAATCAGTGAGTTGTTTAATACAGTAAAATGTCCAAGTACTTTACAACTTTAAGTGTCAAGAGAGGTTCATGGCAACAGGACTGTTCTGGATGATTTCTCATTTATTTTACATAAGTAACTCAAGTTCAACAGGTAAGGTTGCTTGCTAGTTGATAACATACCTCTTCCTTCTGATACTGTAATATCAGGTTTTCAGGCCTATTCTTCCAGCCAGGAATGGATCCCAGGCTGCAGTGGCAGCACTGAGTCCCAGCCACTAAACCACCACAAGTTTGGTGTACAGCCACAGCAGGAGCTACACTGATGCTCAAGCAAGAAAAAAAAAGCAGATTTGCTTAAAGAAAGACAGTTTATAAAGGAAAAAGGGAACAGGCCAGGAGAGGGCAAGGAAGTCTAAGTGGAGTCCTTCCTCAGGGTATCTGCACCTTCTTTCCTTCATTATTCTAATGCTCATTCAGATTCTGATTGGTTACTTCTCTGGTGGGGGTAGTCTAACCCACTGCCTTAATGCTTCTGTGTCCAAAAGTAAGTCTCTGTATCCCAACCCTTATCTTAACTACTTGTTCCAGAAGGTCCTGTTGCCTGTAGTCCTGGGATGTTTGATTAGTTCCCTTTGGAATTTGTTGCTCTGGAGCCTTCCTTGAATAACCCTAAGTGCTCTCCCCTTGCCCTTTGACTCCCTTTAATGAATCCCATTGTTTTTCATAGGGCCTCTTGATGGCAGTGTGATGCAAGAGTTACCAGGGCCTACACTAAAGGTCCAGCATTTAAACCACATAGTTCCTTAGTAAGTGAGGGGAAGAAATATGAAGCTGGAGTAATCCAATGACACTTAATCTAAATCCATTCTTTGATCCATTTGTACTAATTTAATGCTTTCTTTGCTTGTCTCTTAAGACCCTAATAACAAGTGATAACCTAAATAATTACTTACTGTAAGTGCATGTTGGTCTGGATTTCCTTTTTTCATTGTTGTTTTAGAAAACAATTTTTGTTAATTGCTATATTCATTTTAAAGTATTTCCACCTAAAATTGTTATTGCTATTTATTAAAAGTTATTTCCAATTATTGATTATACAATGATTTCTTCAGTAATTTTGTTCTATTTGTGAAGTCCAAGCTATGATCAAGGAAGCATAGATTGGTAAGGGAAAAGTGAAAGGGAGTCATTTCCTTTCAAAATCCAATAGATAATGTGGCCCGGTGAAATTTGGTTATTATTCATTAAAAATTTAGTGGCACTGCAATAGGAGGCAACACGGCTTACTTCATGAAATGTTCCAGTGCCTTGACCACCTGTAATATGAGGAGGAAAAGATCATAAAGAAAAAGTTAATAGGTGGAGATGGAAAATTATTTGCTTTTCAGTCAAATTGACATCATTTTTATGCAAATGTATCTTTCCTCTTCCTATTCTGTGAGCTATTTCTTTCACAAAAAAAAGATCTTTAGACTAATTGTTGTATCTGCCACTTGCTAAATCTGTTTTCTAAATTACAAATTCAGCCTTCACTGCGGGTGTACTGCCAACCACTTCTTACACAAAAGATCTTTGTACTAATTGTTTTATCTGCTACTTGCTAAATTTGTTTGCTAAATTATACCTTTCATTGAAATAACACCAAAACCTACTCAGGAAGCAATTAGTAGGTATTGACATGGACCTTTTTTTTTTTTAAGCAGACTTTATATGCTTTAGATTGTGTGGGAGGGGCTGAAAGATAGCTGTACAAATAATGTAGCAGCCAAGACTTCAGAGTTTTTAGGAAGATATACTGTTATTTTATAAGTATTTTATAACAGATTTGTCAAAGTTAGGTCTCTTAATGTTTAATATACTTAAAATTTTGGAAGTATTGCATGAAATTTTGTGTTTTATTGTTATTAAAAGTAAATCTTTGAGATATCAGTTCTGAATTTGAAATAGTGAAACTCAGCCAAGATTATAATTTTTCATATTTCCTTCTCCAAATCTCAATTAAGATATGGTGAGAATATTTGCCTCAGGAACAGAAATGCTATACATTGTCCTTGTAGTGATTAAAAAAAGCATGACATAAAGAACTATATAAAAACAAACTTTAATTATCATAATAATACTGCCATGTTAAATTTTAAATTTCATGAGTAATACCATTTGTCATTCTTTAAAAATAAAATTGGTGAACTCATTCATTCTTGTTATGTTTCATAATCTCAGAAAATCAATCTGTACCAACAAACCAAAAATAATAAAACTGAGTAGCTGTCAATGATTCCTAATATGGTATGAACATGAGATAGCATAGGACCGATTTATTTCAATTTTGTGATATTTCTCCAGTTTCACCTAATGAAATACCTAGATAATGAGGATTTTTTTGGTCCAACTTCATTTTACTAGTATTAGAAGAATTTCTAAATTCCAAGATCAAAACAAGCTTTTTAAAAATTTTTTATTGTTGTTTTTATGTTTTAGATAAAAGTTTTCCCAGGGAGATTTGTTTAAAAATAATGTTACAAGGGCCTTCCTAGGGGCCTATGGATTAGTCTCAGTGATAGCATCTCAAAGCCTGAGTTTGATCCCCAACCAGGGAGCTAACTCTTGCACAGCAGACCTCCCCTCTTTCACCTGCTGCTCCCCTGAGAAATGTATTTCAGTAGAGCTGCCTGTTGTTCTCCCCACTCTGTCTCTGATGAATCCTCCCTTCCCTCCCAGCTCTGACCTACACTCCAGTTCTTGTATACAAAATAAATAAAATAAAATAAAATAAAAATATTACAATTAAAGGAATATTTTTTTAAAAAAATATTTATTTATGAATATAAGAGTTGAGGTATAGGCCAGAGGTAAGGGGGCATCAGAGGATTCACCAGATACAGAGAGGGGAACAGAACAGGGACATCTATTGAAATACACTGCTGAAGGGAGCAGCGGGGGAGACAGGAGAGGTCTGTTGCACCATGTGGGTCCCCTCTCTGGCTGAGGGGAACTCACACTGCTGTGGCTCTGGAAGCCCTATCATGTGGCACTCAACACCTTGCACCACAGGGAGGCCCTAAAGAAATAATTCTTGAAAAATAAATAAACAAAATATTACATATTTCAAACCCATTGGAAAATTATTTTAAACTCATAAGTTCTTAGACAATACATTTTTGTCAAGGATTCCCTACCAAAAAAAAAAAAAAATTAAGCACAAAATGTAACATATCTAAATGAAAACCAATAAAGATGGAATAAGAAAATTTTTGTTATTCTGTGTCCACTTAAAGCATTTTTTATAAAATAAATGTTAGTTAAAATAATTAATCAGTGAACATTAATTAAAATGCATTTGTTATGTATTATTTCCTATGGGTCTTATCAGGGATAAATATATACATGTTTTAGAAAGAAAATACAACAATTCTAACTGGACAGATTAACATTTGGTGACCTCAAATGATACCGAATATGTGAAAATTTAATTGTTCAAAAATCAAAGCAAACTAGAATAAATTAGCATTGTTTTAATTTTCCTTATGTTAAAATATCTGAATTTTTTTTTTTTTTCTGAGTCTCACAAAGGCTGCATTACCTCAACTATAAAACTAGATAATGGAGACATCTCAGACACTTAACTGCAGATTTACTGGATATAGGAATGAATTTTCTAGAAACTTTTAAACAAGCATAGTTATATATTCATAGAAAATTAAGCAGCTTAGAATGTATGAAAAACCTTATTTCAATTAAAATACCGTGTAATACAATGTTCTTAGAGTAATTATTAGAGATTGACACTAGGAAGTATTCTAATCAGGGAATTTTGATTAATCTAATCACTCCTTATTGTGCCTATGCAAATAATGTCTCCTTCTATGCTCTAATTTGAAACAACGTTTTTGTTTATTAACAAGTAAAAGGAAGTTACCAGTGATAATGACAGTATTAGGACTAATATTAAAATCCAAGAAGTAATATTACAGAAATAACAAAGTTGATTACTAAAAAAGAAAAATGAAAGTTCATGGACAATATTTACTCAGGCAAACCTGTAATCATCACTAGCCAGAGTCATAAGATAATGGAGAAAGACATTCCCCAATTAAATATGCTGCTCTGTTTCTGAGTCTTTTGAGTACTAATCATTCATATTACTTTTATAAATAAATCACCTCACTCACAAATATTATTTTAAGTTATTGTTAAGTGTATATTCTTATCATTTAATACAAATCATGTCCCCTCCTTAACCCTCCAGTAAAACTTACCTTGTTTCCATGCTTTATTTTAAATAAAAGCTTTTTATTTTAAATAAAATCTAATATGCAAACATAAAAAAATCAAAGATTTTCTTTATGGAAATCTTTAAGGTTTAAGGAAAAGCTGGCATCTTAAAATATCTTTCTTGACCATTTATATTAGTTCAACTTCTATTTATTTATTTATTTATTAAATAGTCAGTAATAGGTACTAATTTGTACATAAAAATCCATCTAGATAGAAATGAAAGCTTGATACATCTGAGAATGAGACATTAATGAAGGCAATTTTCATCTCTTCAAAAGAGTTTAGTAAATCTCAAACATGGCATTCAATATTTAGATATTTAGCTATTTTTAAGAAGACTGCTAAGAAAAATAAGATAAAATAAACTCCAAAGTGAAGTATTAAAAATAGAAATATTTCTCAGAATACAATGTCCTGGAAAAAAATTTTGTACTTTGTCCTCTGAGGCTGGAATATCACACCTACCACATCTCATATTACTTTTTTACTGATTCTATTTATTTCATTTTTTAACTAAAACCCAAATTTGTTTTAAGATTCCTTTCTTTTTTTCCTTTCTTTTTTAAAGATTTATTCATTTATGCACACAAGAACTGGGGTACAGGCCAGAGGTGTGGGATGAGAGGATCCACCAGAGACTGAGTGGGGAACAGAACAGGCAGATTAACTGAAATACACTGATAAGGGGAGCAGGGGTGAAACAGGAGAGGTCTGCTGCACCTCAAGGGTCACCTCCCTGGCTAGTGGCAGGGATCGAACTTGTGCTGCAGAGGCTGAGGTTTCTTTCATAGTGCATTGTTTAAGCCATTGCACCACCAAGAGGCCCCCCAGTTACTATATTTTTAAAAAGTTTGTGTTTATGAACCACACAAAATATTCAGAACTACATGAGGAATAACTAAAAAGTCAATCATCTACATTATACAGATTACACCAAATATTAATATTTGAACCTCTTTTCTCCTCCCTTTATAAGACATCCACTATCTTATATGCCCACCTATAATTTTACACTTGTATTCATGTGTTTTTCCATAAATAACCTATTGTCCTATAATTTATAAAACTTATTCTTCTGTACACATCATTTAGCAGCATACCTTCTGAACCTGTCATGTTTTTTATTTGACCTATTTTCCATCACTTAAACATACTTCAGTCATGTTTCTTATTTCTGTGTAATAAAAATGTCTATGACTGTATCACAATCTACTTGTTCACTACTTTCCCAACATGCCTTTAGAGTGCTTCTGTCCTTTTTTTCTATTTCCAATCATATATGATACATTTAATTCATGTCTCACTTTATGACTGTGGTAGAAATTGGGAATACAATTTTATCAAGCTGCTTTATAAATTGCTTATTTACACTCACACATTCATGAGAATTCATATTTGCAATAGGTAAATTATAGGAAGATAATATCCATAATATGCAATAGTGTTCCTTTGCTGTGACATTTTACACTTTCCTCAATAGTAATGATGTATAAATCTTGATGTATTAGTAATTTAGGTTTTCATCTTCCGTATCTCTGACTCAAAAAATACTTGACCAATTTGATCTTAATATACCTATAAAATTAATAGTTATGAAATGTTTGATTGGAAAATAACTTTTGCAATTTTTGATGTATCTCTGACTATTGCATCTCTGAAGTTAGCTTACAATTACATTCTAATATTTAGCAATTTAATCAATTTTTTACTTTACTATATAATTTTGCTTTAGAAATATATTAACATGATAGTATTAAAATATATTTTATCCCAAAACTTTGACATTTCCTTTAAATCCTGGAATTACAGTCTAGAGTGAGTTTATAACAATTCCTTGTCATATGAATTCTGCAATTGTCAGATCATTATTCAATCCCACTTTTGGCTGATGTATTGTGTAAATTTGAATTTGTATATCTAGGCCTTCTAGTCTAATTAATCTTTTATTTTGTTTTTTAAAGATTTATTTATTTATGCATACAAGATCTGGGGTACAGGCCAAGTTGAGGGAGGTGAGAGGATTCACCACAGACAGAGTGGGGAGCAGAACAGGCAGATCCACCAAAATACACTGCTGAGGGGAGCAGTGGGAGAGGCAGGGGAGGTCTGCTGCACCATGTGGGTCCCCTCCCTGACCAGGGATTGAACTCGTGCTGCTTTGCTGCAGATGCTTCACAGTGCAGCACTCAACCTGCTGCATCACCAGGGAGGCCCTCTAATTAATCTTTTATTTATAAGAATATTATCTGGAAGAAGATGACCAAGGCATGACACTTACAAGATGGACAGAGAGGTAATTGTGCTTGCAGGAATAACTTATGAAAACTGAATACACAATCTTAAAAAATATATAGAGTGTGAACCCTAATACCCAGACCCAGAAACATCCCCTCTGTAAAATTTGTAAATAACTTTCATGAATCCTCTTTAGATATTGTTTTTGCTGTATTTCTCCTTTAAAGAAACTAAAAATATATACTTTGCTTTTCAAAATTCAAGTTTCCATTTTCTCTGATAAAGAAAAATAAGGCATTACTGACTGCTGCATATTTTTTTAGCAAGCAAATAGAAGCCATCTAGAGATAACTCACAAAGTTGCAAGAAATTTTCACTTTTTAAGAAAAGCTTTATCTTGTCTTCTTAAGAAGAGAAAATTGAAGCTCCCATGTCAATCCAAACAATGTAAAATAAAAGACAGAAAAAGAACCCACATGTGAGAGGGAATGCAAATCACCATACTAAGAAGCTGAGAAAATTACTCAGCAGGATCCAAAAATAATTAGGGACTGAGTGAGCATATTGGTAAAATATTAAAAGTACTTTGAAAACTTTTAAGTGACAATATGTTTAGAAGAGGATTTTTTTTCTTTCTTTCTGAACATTCTGAAAATGGATTACCAGTTGGGGTTGAAAGTTGATGCAAAATTTATTTTTCATTTTAATTACAGCAGAACTAAATTGTGTATATGTGAAGTTGAGTCCTAATGCTTGGAACCTTTGCTTTGTTTTTGGATACTATATACACTAGAATGGAAAGACAGGGAAAGAGAAATTTCAGGCACAGATATTCTTCGTTATCTAGACTTCTAGACTTAAAAAAAGAAAATCAAGACAAAAAAAAACACCTCAAAATGTGATATTTTGGGCAAGTTCTAGAAAGATTGCTGCTGCTTATGTATTAATAGAATTAATGCCCTTTAAATCTTTCGGTTGATGCATTTTAAAAACAAACAGCTTTTTTCCATGTATATTAACAACAGTAATATATCAGCCACAGGAAATTCCTCCAATTCTAGTGGAAGGATGACTTTTCATTATTGTCAGTGGGTTAAAATTTGGAAAGATATTAGAAGCTGAATTAATATTCAAAAAGCACCTGTTAACATATATTTTTCATTAATGAAGATTGCAAACAGTATGGTAATTATTTTTCTCAGTTTTGAGAAGAGACAGGGAAAATACAGCGCATAATCAGAGAATAAAGATCAGTTTAATAGGATAGAATTGCTTTCTTCGAAAAGTAATAACGAACATAAATCAAATACAGGTAAAAATAGCTCACCTATGTATGAGTCCCACAAACAACACATGTTGGAAGAAGCAATTGCAACCATTGGCATTTAGAAACAAAGTTCTTTTGAATGTTGAAATTGAATAATTGAATTATAATACAGTCCATGTTTCTCTGTCTTCACTCCTAAATTTTACCTGATTATTCTAATTACTTTTAAATTGCTGATTGTACAGTCATCACAAATATAAACTGTGCCAATTTTCTCCATTGTACCTCAGAATACCTATGTTGAAATTGTCAGGAAGGTCATATATAAGGGCCCCAGTGCTGCCCTTCTGGATACTGGTGCTGCTTCTTATATCCTCTAACACCTCTCCAAATTATATTTGCCTGTGACACTTAATTATTTTTTTAATTTTATTTTTGCATAGAAGAACTGGGGTGTCGGCCAGAGCTGAGAGGGATGCTACGATTCACCAGAGACAGAGCAGATTGCAGAACAGGCCGATCTACTGAAATACACAGCTGGGGGGAACAACAGGGGAGACAGAGGTCTGCTGAGCCATATGGGTCTACTCCCTGACCTGGGATCAAACTCAGATGTTGCTGAGATTCAACTCCTAGGCAACCAGGGAAGACCTGTCAGTGAAGCTTTATACTAAAACCCTACTTCTGACCCTTCCTGGTGGCACAAGAGGTTGAACACTGCACTGTGGCGCTTCCACAGCCACTGCAGCTCAAGTGACCAGGGAGGGGACCCACATGGCACAGCATTGTGCCGCTGCACCCCTCTGCAGTGTACTTCATTCAGTAGATCTGCCTGTTCTGCTTCCCACTCTGTCTCTGGTGAATCTTCTCATCACCCACACCTCTGGCATGTAACCCAGCTCTTGTATGAATAAAATAATAAAATCTTTTTAAAATAATAAATAAAAAATAAAACCCTACTTCTAAGATGTGGAGAATGATTTTTTCACTATCTTATAATTACTTTTGTTTGTTAAATAAAAGAACTCTGGCTTGAGATTTCAAGTATCCGAGTGCCTACTTTTTCAGTTATCTGTTCATAACACTTTATGACTGAGAGTTAGAAATTCAGTTTAGTGGTTAGTGGACCAATTTTTCAACCTCCCTTCTGGACATGAAATCCCTCTCACCTGGTGTGTAGACATTTTGGCAGGTGGTGAGCTCCCTCCTGCCAAGGAGTCCCCTCTCATCTTCCATGCATCCTTGTACTCTCATGGCTAGTAATTACCTCACTGGCACCAGACTACTGTTTCAGTTTGAACTTTCATTGCTGTAGGTTAATTGTCCTTGATGATGACTAACAGTTATTTGTTTTTAAAAACTAAGTGAAATAGAATAAAAATAACTCTTCCCTTTTAGTTTTCACCACTGATTTCACAACAGGAAAACTGATTAGAAGACTTGAGTCATAATCAACAAACAGTATACTTTAAATTGATTTAATTACCAGAAATATCTAAGAAAAATATCAATTTTTGACTTGCTATGAAACCTCAAAACTATAGCAAATAACAGTGCATTGTAGCTCAAATCATTATGAATATTTTGAGGCAGTTTATATAAAAAATTAAATTAATTTTGTGTTTGTGTGTATGTGTTAGGAGATCTTTCAATGTTTTTCTAATGCTCTAATAATGAATTTTTATTTCAGTTTTTGAACCAGGATCCAAGCTGACCCAGGCATTGCATTTGGTTGCTATATAATTTAAATCAACTAATTTATAGAAATTCTCATTATGCTATGTTTTGTAAACAAAACTAGACATATTACCTGTTATCTCACATTCTTCATAACAATTGCCTCATCATAATGTTTATGTATACTCCTTGGTCAGCCCATTTTAGAGTTGCTAATGTGGAACAGTAATTTAGGTCAGATTTTTTTAACTTTTTGTAATTGAGGTATAATTAACATATAACAATATATTCAGACACACAACATAATGATTTGTTATTTGTATGTATCAGAAAATGATCACCATAATAAATCTAGTTAACATGACCATATAGTTAAATATAATTTGTCCTGTGTTGAGAACTTTTAAGATTTATCATCTTAGAAACTTTAAAATATGCATGAGCATTACACCTTTGATCCCGTTAATCTCTCCCCATTGCCTATGGCAATCCCCATCTGTTCTCTGTAATTTGAGTTCTTGGGTTTTGTTTATTAGCTTAGAGTCTACATATAAAAGAGAAAATACAGTATTTATATTCCACTGATATGCTCACATAACATATGGCTCTCCAGTTGGTTCTGTGTTATCACAAACAGCAAAATTTCATTCTTTTTTATGGCTAAATAATATTCTAATTCTATTCTATGACCGAATCTGTGTATGTAAATTCATTTCTTTATCCACTCATCCACAAAAATTTGAATTGTTTTTATATCTGGACTCTTGTGAATAATGCTGCAATGAACATAAGCATGCATAAACTTCTTGAGTAGTGTTTTCAATTTCTTCCCAAAAAGCCTGAAAAATGGAATTGCTAGAGTCCATGATAATTCTATTTTTAATTTTTTGAGGTACTTCCAAATATTTTTGTATATCAACTAAAAGATTTACATTTTTTACTGACAGTTCAGAAGATAATCGGTTTTATCTATTGGCAATTTCCTAAATTATCTTTCACTAACTACTTTATTAGAGATTGATAAACATGCCCTAGACTTGGTATTTGATTAACATTTGCAAAATGATAATTGTAGTTTTATTATTGTTTCTGAGCTTAATATTTGGAATTCTTCAGTAAAGAATTTTTGGTAATCTGTTTAGTTAACTTGAAATCACATAGTACAAAGAAGGTAGAATATATGCTTTATTTTTTCTCTCCATAGTTTATCACACACAAAACATGAAGCTGTAAGAGTTTTCAAAGATGAAAAATTGTTTTCCAAGTAATAATTTTGCTATTTTGGTTTTCTTTATGTGTATATTTAATTAACATCATAGGCATAAAATTTTGCTTCTCTATATTTTAGGCAGATTTCTTTGATTAGCTCTGGGATTTCTATATTTTGGTGTACATGACTTGCATGCAATGATTTTCCTTTAAATATGAGTGAGACTTATTTATATGATGAGATATCAAACACTAGATGGTAGAAAGAATTTACACATATAATTAAGTCCATAATTAGTTGGCTGAGTTAAATAAAGTATAGGTTACTTATGCTGGGCAACCACTAAAGATATAATGAGCAGTGGCAGATATCACATGACTGGTTTAGAAAGAAGCAAGAAGCCTTATTTGGAGTTGTAAGGACACAAGACAAAGAAATTATGGAAATTATGTTTTTTAAAATCTGAAAGCAGCTTCCAAGGAACAACTAGCAATAAAACAAAAGCAGGAATATCTCTCCTTTAATAAGAAGGACATTATTTCCTGAAATACCCAGAAATCTCCAAGTTTTAGAGAACATTTTAGAACCAATCAGTACCTAAATTTGTGCATGCTGTAGACACTGAGTAGATGTAGAACTGAATCATGGATTCCATAAAAACTGATGTATTTTAATGTTCTTTTTAAAGTCATTACATTTGATAATTTTCATTTGACAAAATTTCATATGCTTTTGTGATAAAAGAAGACTTATTACTAGGTATATAAAAACTATCAATGGTAAAAGAATAAATACTTTTATGCAGGGTCAGAAACAATCAATTTAACGGAGTACTACACAGCTGTTAAAAAGATAAATTGTGCCTTTTGCAACAATATTGATGGAACTTGAGGTGATTCTGCTAGATGAACTTAATCTAAAAGTAAAATACTCTTGTCAGATGTTTTACTCATTTTTTAAATATAAATAACCAAAGAAACAAATTGGAAAAATGAAACAAATAGCAACTCTTAGACTCTGAGTAAAATATGGTGGTTAACATAGGGGAGGGCATTAAAGGGAGTAAATTTGATGGTATTGGAGCACTGGAGTTGGTGATAGATGAGTAAAGTATATCCAGTTGTGAAACTGTACATCTGAAATTCTATAACTTTGTAAGTGAAAGGTAAAGCAACCAAATTTGATTTAAAAAGAACCAAGTAAAAATATATACGATTGAATATTTCTTCCTAAAAAAGGTAGGAGAAATCTAACTTATGGTATGATATAGGTGAACCTTATGATGTTATCTTAAAAAAAAATCGTCAAAGAAGACAGATCTTTTATGACCCCATTTTTATGTTTTATGTGAACTACTTATAATAGTCAAAATTATAGAACATAAATTTAAGTAGGGGATTCTAGGGACTGTAGGGAGATGGCAGTGTTTAAACAATAAACAGAATTTATTGTTTAAAGTGGATAGAGTTTCATCAGTTTGCAATATAAAAAGAGCTCTGGAGATGAATAGTGGTGATGATTGCACAACAACATGAACATGCTTTATAGCACTGATTTATACACTTAGAAATTGTTAAGGTGGTAAATTTTATGTTCATTCATTTTACCACAATACGAAAATTGAAAAATAATAAAAGAGTCTTTTATTATCAACACTTTTTCCATAATTGAGTTATTACAAAAAGACTAATTTGTTTTACAAAGGAACACATTTTCAGAACATGCTAAAAATATATAAGCAATGATTTAAAATTAGACATAATAGTCACAAAACATTTGTATTTCCTTTTTCACAGTAAGAGTATGTAAGAAGACTAGATTTTGTGAAATTAATGACAATTAAATCGTGAATATTCTATAACAAAATTACTAGCTCTGAACTTTTAAAGAGCTATGTTAACATCTCAATTTAAGATAATATATAATTAATAATATGTACTATCATATTTGCCTCTTGCAAATTTAGGCTAATCTCGCTATTTTAGTAGTTCTTCACATTCAGTGGTGGCATAACATAAAGATTCAAAGTAGAATACTCACAAGGAAACCCCGTAATATGCTCTACATATTTCCTTTTATAGTTATACATATTATTACTTTAGTATTTATGTTTTATTCAAAAATAAAACTGAGATGAAATTTTTAATCCAAAATTGTTTTTTGTACTTAAAATAAAAACTCAATTCTAGTTAAAGAAAAGTATGACCCAAATAATCCATTTGCTTTCTGACATCCAATCTCCACTGCATTATTTTTCTATGGCTTATTCTATAAATCAAGATTTATAGAAAGAAGTATCATGACAAAGTCTGAAGGAAATCTGTCTCTTTCTTATCCACAATATTTGCATTCTTAAAATAAATAAGTAGAGGCAACAAAAACTTCCTCCTAACTCATAAAATAATTTCAGAAATTAATTGAAAACAATACCTCATGTAAAACACACACACACATACACACACATTTCCCAGTACTGATTGAAGGCTGCCATTTTTGTTTTCTTTTGATTTTAAATTATAAAGCTAAGAAGCAAGACTAGTTCTTGAAAATCTGTCAAATGAATGTACTTTAGACATCACCTATATTTTATGGAGCATGGGAATATTTATTTGTAGCAAATATGAAGGAATTATATATGTGACATTTAACTAACTTCATGTGCAATAATCCATAGCTACTACTCCATCACAAAATTTACTATCTACAATAAAAGAATAAAGTCCTTTAAGGTTAACAACTAACTGCTAAATTAATGATAATCTTATCAAAAATTACAAAGATTGCCAAGCGAACAAAATGTAAATAGTAAACAGTTTTTCCTCAAAATTTCCCACTAACAATGTGTTCTAAATTTCTAAAACTAAAACTAAAATCCATGTTTATCTAAAAGTTTTTCATTGTAAAATTAATATTTTATTTCTGTAATTGTGCAATATTACAGTTGTGAGTTTTAACATCTATACATGTATCTCAATTGGTTTTGAGTTTATTCAACCTCATATTTTGTTAAAATGTTTTCACCAAATAGTGAGTTTTGTGATGAAAAAAAACCTTAAATTAAATATAAATGTGAAATATAGTATAGGTGTGACTTAACATTTTAACTTTCCTTGCTATTTGCCATAAAAATGTCAAAATAATGGAGACAGGCAGATAAAGATATAAATAGGTTGAGGTAAATTTTATGGACTAATGAAGATATAACCTGTTAAAATAAACTTTATATTAAAGTTTACTGCCTTTATGCAATCTAATTTGATGGTTGTTTCTAAATCCAGATCTCACTTTACCTATTGACAACATCTGAAAAACCTCTTTATTCCACTTCATTCACTTTTTTCATTTAGCCTCCCCCTCTTTCATTGTCTCCTCAGCTCTGTGAACTTGAAGAGAGAAGTGCTTAATCTGTAGAACTGATACTACCAGAAGAAGGGACGGGGGCAAGAAAAAAGTGGGGAGTGAGTGAAATGGACTATGGTGGAGGACTCCTGGTGTTTTGGTAGTGAATGTGGTGTATAACAACACCTGAAGAGAAGGTCCTGTATCATTAAAACACAAAAAACATTGTAAATGAGTCTTACCTCAAAAAATTTTGAGCAGTTGTTTAAAACTCAATATGCTGGAAACTAACAATATTCTCATTCTTTTGTCACTTTGTGTGGCAACCTCAATTCAAATTTCCTTGTGCATTTTGTTTCACCATTGTCCAGTCAATGTTTGAAACAAGAAATTTGAGAAGAAACATTGACCCTATCTCATTTTAACCTCTAACAAGTAATTGAACATTTACCTATTAGCTTTAGAGATGAAACGTCTGTTGACTTCACCATTTATTTCCATTTTGCCCTGTTAAGGGTTGTGTTTATTTTGCTTTAATTGAGATAATATTGCATTATAATATTGTTATATAAGTTTCAAGTGTGCAATATTAAATCACCATGTGTTTATACCATTATAAGTTCACCAAAGTTCAATTATATCTTTTACCTTTCAATCAACTCCTTTTATTGGATATTCTGAGCCCCATCTCCTTTCTTCTCTGGTAACCAGCAATTAGTCCTATAGACTAAAAGTTTATTTTTCTTTTATTTCATTCAACCAATTGTTTCTTTGCTCTATGTGGCACAATGAGTTAAATCACACTATGTTTGACTTTCTTCACTAAGCCTTCTAGTTCCATGTTGTATGAAATGAAATGAAGACAACAAACAACTTTCTCATTCTTTGCTCTAATCATATATACTTTTTTTGTCTTGTTCTTTTTCAAAGATGTTTTATTTGTTTGTTTGCTTGCTTATTTATGTGTGAATGATAATTATGCATGCATATAAGAGCTGGGGGTACAGGCCAGACGTGCAAAGGGGTGAGAAAATTCACCAGAGACAGAGAGGGGAACAGAACAGGTAGATAAGTTGAAACACACTGCTAAGTGGAGCAACAGGCAAGGCAAGAGAAGTCTGCTGCACTATGTGGGGCCCCTCCTGGCCCAAGAGTGAGCTTGTGCTGCAGTAGCTGCAGAAGCACCACAGTGCAGTGTTCAACCCCTTGCGCCACCAAGGAGGACCATGTCTTGTTCTTTACCAATATTGCTTCCAGAATTAATTTTTCTAGATGATTTTGTGACTTTATTTTTTGCAAATTACAATAGATGCTCTGACTGGTGTTATAATAATGCCATAATTCCTTAGCATAAGGGATAAGACATCTCATTTTTGCCCCGGATTATGGCTTCAGTCTCATCTGTTGCCATCTTTCTAACAACTATCACCACATACATACAAATTACCCTACCTATACTCTAGAGTTACAGTATTTGCAGTTCTTCCCAGCATACATTTTGTATTCCCTTACCGTTACTTATCCACCAGTATGCTTCTCCTAGCTTTAGTTATTTCATAAAGGTTATAGATTATTTCCTTCAAGACTTCTGTGAATCCCTGTCAGATCTGATTGCTTTTTCTTTAGCACTGTTGTAAGCATTTTTAAGTGTACCTAATGGTTATTTCTATAGGTGTCTTTTTTAATATCAAAGCTAGTTATTTTTTAAAGTGTATCAGAGTTTAATCTTTTTGATATTTGTTCTGAAACTTCCTAAGCACATGATCTGGCATAGAATAAAAGTTCATAAAGTGTGAACTGATGTAAAGTGATAATAGAAGAACAAATGAAGAATTATCAGTATACAGAGGTCAGATATTTCTTGTTAATGGTGATCAAAATGTGGCATCATCTTTTTCTTGTCTTTTTGATGTTAAAAATATATCCATAGATAAAAGCATATTTTGGTTATTTAAACAATGTAAAATTTCATTTGTGAAACTGGCAAAAGTCTAAATGGTATAAGTCTAAATGGAGAAAATATTCAACTAGGTTAGAGCTATGAGTTAAAATTTATGGTGCTCTCATGAAGTAAGATTATTGTCTCTCTCACACACACAGGCACATACACACAGGAAGACATTAGGTTAGTCACTAAAATTTAAAAGTACCTACTTAAGATTTTGCTTAAGTTAGATATATGATCCAGAATGTTTTTAGGATAAAGTAAGCCTAAATCTTAAAAAAAAAAAAAAGGTAAATCAATAAAATCAATACATGTAATTTTTAACTAACAAGGGAGGCAGATGATATAACTTAATTATTTATTGTGTATTAATTTCTCTGATAAGAAGACATGCATAGATACAATAGAGGAAGCACCATAATCCACATTTAATGGATTATGTATTCTCCTGAATGAATATTTAACATAGAATACTCCTCTCACACTATATGCTTTATTTCATCAGAGATATCTTTGTTTTAAATATAATTTCTGAAAAACTTTCAGGTTAAGAAGAATTTTGAATAGAAACAACCAAGGTTATATGTCATACCTCAGTCTTTTATTTTACTCCATTGTGTCATGATGATTAATACCTATAATTTTGAATAGTATTACTTTTGATAATGAAATCAAGGTAGTTTGCTAAGAATATGGAAATGCATGACATTTTGTGACAGACATTTGGTGGAAGAGCTTTTATTCTTACCTGTTTCAGTGAGTGTATTGCATTATTTGCATATTTAGTGTAAAGATAATAGGTTTTCTCTATGGTAAAGCTCTTTTGGTAATTTATCCATAATTGAATTTGGCTCTTAGTTGGTGTCTTGTGTGTATGTTAGTTTATGTAGTTTAACATTCTTGTATTATATTGTATGGGTTACTGCTTTAAAAAATTATGCACCAAGGAGATAAATGTCAAACTCAAGAAGTTCAGATTCATAATTAAACCACCTGCCTTCCTCTTTATATGTGTCACATAACAATGGTCTTTTAATTTTTAACTAACAGAATTATTCCATTCAATTTGACTAGCTTTTACTTTGCTCTAATATCACATATTTGATTACTATTCCATAATTTTTATCAGAATATGTAATGGAAATATATTGCATGGCAAGTTTATTTTTTGAGTTTTTGATAATTTTTATGTGGGATTTTGTGGGTGCTTGAATTAACAGTGTTTGGACATTTCAATCTAAAACCACACTTGTCTTTTAGGAAAGTTGTGAAATGAGGAAATAATTGTAAATTCACATATTATGATTTAGACAAACTCTTAGAAATTTACTTCATGTGTTTTATGTAAATCTTAGATACCTCTACAGTTTTAATCTGAGTTTACTGGAGGGCTGATAATAATGATACCTGCATATAGATACCATACGCTTAAAGTAACAAAGGTAAGTTTCAGAGAAGGGAACAAATTGCTTGGGAAAGAGGCTAGTATCCAGGAAAGCAGAGCTGATTAAAACAAAAATAAAAAGAAGGTATGCTTTGTGAAAACATGTATGTAGTGACCTTGATAAATGCATATAAAAGTTTAGTTTAAAAATAAATACTCAATGATGTTATTTTAATTGAATTCTATTTTGAATAAACCCCCTTTGATTTCCTTTATAAGCCAAGGTTTTTCATAATTTTATATTTTGGACTTTTTTCAAAAGTTGTTTTGTGTTAATGCCTATTACCAGCAGCCTTCAATAGTTCGGAATCATAGTCTTAATTCAATGAAGTTTTTAAAACAATACCTGAAAATTAGATAGCCATAACAATAGTCTGTCTTTACTTTATAGTTTAATTTTCAGACCCAACCAGGGATTATGTAAGGGTTGAGGAAAATGTTTTTCTCCACCATAATCAGTATTTCTGAATAGCATAAAATAACTGATCAAGTTTTTTTTTTTTGTCAATAAATATAATTACACCTGTAAGATGAGTCTTTTTTTTTTTTTTGGTTCTTAAAAAGGATTTTGTAGCATGAGGGGAAGCAGGAATGGTCCCTTATAACAAATTCTTAGTCTGATGTGTATCAAAAATTTGCTAGTTAGTGGTGGGTGTATAGCCTAAGAAGAGAAGGAATAAATGCATCTTCCCTTGCCCCTATGGAGCAGTGAGGAAAATAACACAAAGTAAGAAAGTTCAATATGTGTGCATATACATGATGGGATACTATTCAACAATCAAAAAGATAAACTAGAGTCATTCATAAGAACATGGGTGGAGCTGGAAGGGATTATGCTTAGTTGAATAAGTCAGAAGGCAAAAGAAAAATGCCAGATGGTTTCCTCACTAGGAGGAATATAAGGGACCCAAATAAGGATCAATAAAAAGAAGAAGAAGGAAGAAGGAATAAGAGGAGGAGGAGGAGGAGGAGGAGGAGGAGGAGAGGGATGAGGGAGAGGAGGAGGAGGGAGAGGAGGAGGAGGAGAAGACAAAAAGCACAAATTGGGGATACTTGCTGGGGAGGGAGAGGGTTGAGGGCAGATAAGAGCACAAGGGTCTGAGGTGATGGTGCACTGGTGAAATGGGATGAGGAATCCATGGGGATTACAATTGATGTCAAATATATATATAAATAAAGAAGGAAAGAAAAAAGATAGTTCAATAAAGTTTTCCAAAGGAATGAACAGATAGTACATGCTTAAAGATATGCTAAAAACCCAAATGGCTTAAACCATTTCTTACCCAGCAACTGCAAACTGAAACAATGAAAACAACTGACACTGGTCCAAACTAGCTCAAGATGGCTGTAACCAAGTTTGACTTTTCAAATGCACTGAAACTAAAACCAGCTTGACTCTATGGAGGTTGCCTCAACTGGTTGAAACTAGTTCTGACAGTTTCAAGACAAATAGCATCTGCAACTGTTTCTTTTCGAACCAAATAAGAGCAGAAAACACTGAAACCAACTAACTCTGGTTTCGACTGGGTCGAACCAGCAGAAACTGATTCAGACTGGCTCAAATTGATTCTTGTTTCTTCAAACTGCAGAAACCAGTTCCAACTGGTTCAAACCACTCAGACTGGCTCAAACCTGTTCAGACAGATTGAAAATGAAAACTGTTGAAATATTTCTTTTCAAAGAAATGGAAAGAGAAAACACTGAAACCAAAGGACACTGATTCTGACAGGCTCAGAATGGCTGTAATACATTCTCACTTGTTCAAATACAATGAAACTAAAACAAACAGAAACTGAAACCAGCTGATACTGGTTCAGACTGTCTCAAATCTGCTAAAACTTACTCCCACAGTTTCAAACAGGTTCCAATATGGTGAACTGTTCCAACTGGTTGAAACTGGTGTCAGCTGGTTTGAGTCTTCAGAGTCAGTGTCAGTTGATTTCAGTTTCAATGTGTTTGAACAAGTCAGAGATTGTTGCAGCCATTTTGAGCGAGTCAGAATCAGTATCTGTTTCAGTGTTTTAGCTTTCAGTTGCTTCAAAAAGAAATGGTTTCGGCCATTTTAATTTTGAAACTGTCTGACCATGTCAGAAATGGTTTCTGTTCGTTTGATCTTGTGGAACTGAATTCAACTAGCTTGAAGAGAATGGAATTGGTTTCACCCAGTTAGAGTATGTTGGAACCAGTTTCAGCCAGTTGGAACTGGTTTCATCCAGTTTGATCCAACAGGAACCTGTTTGAATCAGTCTGAACTAGCTCAGTTGAAGCAGTAGGGCTGGTTTCAGACAGTTGGAAGAGTTTTCAGTAAGTTACAGCCAGTTGGAACTGGCTTGAGCCAGTCCAAACTGATTTCAGCCAGTTTGAGACATTGGAGCCAGCGTCAATTAGTTTCATATTTATTTTCAGTGGGTTTCAGTTTCTTTCCTTTTCAGCATGTTTAAAAAAGTCAGAACCAGGTATAGCCATTTTGAGCCAGTTGGAATCAATGGCAGTTGGTTTCAGTGTTTTCACATTCAGTTGCTTCCAAAAACAATGGTTTCCTCTGTTTTGGGTTTGAACCTGTTCGAAGTGGTTTCTGCCAGTATGAACCAGTTGGACTGGTCAGAGCTGATTTGAACCAGTTAGAACCATTTTAAACTAAATTGAAAGAGTCAGAACCTATTTCAGTCAAACTATTTCAGTCGGTTTGTGCCAGTCAGAATTGATTTTGGCAGGTTAGAGCTGGTTAGAAAACTTTGAGCTGGTTTGAACCAGTCTGAGCTAATTTTCTCTACTTTGAAGTGTTTGAAGCTGGTCAGAAGTGGTCAGAACTGGGTTCAGCCAGTTTGAACTGGTCAGAGCTGGTTTGAACCATTCAGAGCCAGTTTCAGCCAGTTTAAGCCTGTCAATACTGGTTTGAGCTGGTTTACACCACTTCTAAACTGTTGGATTGGGTTTCATTCGGAGGTCAGAACTGGTTTGAACAGTTGTGTGCCAGTCAGAACTGGTTCCAGATGTTCAGAACCTGTTTCAGCTGGTTTGATCTGTTTTTTTACCAGTTTGAGGCATTTGGAGCAAGCATCACTTGGTTTCAGTTTCAATAATTTTCAACAAGTGAGAACAGGTTATAGCCATTTGAGCCAATCAGAACCAGTGTCAGTTTGTTTTAATGTTTCAGTTTCAGTTGCTTTGAAAAGCAACAATTTCAGTCATTTTCATTTTGAACCTATTGGGTCTAGTTCCTGCCTGTGAACTGATTGGATTGGTTGGAGCCACTTTAACAAGTTAGAACCAGTTTCAGCCAGTCAGAAACTGTTTCAACCATTTTGAACAGGTCTGAGTCGGTTGGAACTGGTTTCAAACTGTAGGAGATGGTTTGAAACAGTCAGAACTGGTTTCAACTGGCTAGAGATGGTTAGAACTGGTTAGGGCTGGTTGGATCTGGTTTGAATTGATCTGAACTGATTTTACCTGGTATGAATCAGTCAGAGCCAGTTTCAATCAGTTGGTACTGGTTTATGACATATGAGTCAGTCTGAATCAGTTTCTGCTGCTTTGAAGCTTTTAGCACCAGTGTCGATTGGATTTAATTTCAGTTTCAGTTTATTTCACTTTCTGTATGTTTGATCAATTCAGAACTAGTTATGGCCATTTTGAGCCAGTTGGAACCAGTGTCAGTTGGTTACAGTTTTTGTTTTTTGTTGCTTCAAAAAGCCAGAGTTTCATTTGTTTTGGGTTTGAACCTGTTGGAAGTGGTTTCTGACAGCCTGAAGCAGTTGGGCCAGTTTTAGTTAGTCAGAATCAGTTTCAGCCAGTTTGATGTGTTTTGGATATGTTGAAAACAGTATGAAATGGGTGGAAGCAGTTTAAGCCAGTATGAACTGGGTTGAACTGGTCAGAGCTGGTTTGAATAGGTTGGAGTGGTTTCAGCCTGTTTAAACTGGTTGGAACTAGTTTGAACCAGTTGGAAATGGTTTCATTGGTTTGAGGTATTTGGAGCCAGTGTCTGTTGGTTTCAGTGTTTTAACTTTTAGTTGCTTTGAAAAGTAATGATTTTTGTCATTTTCATTTTGAACCTGTCAAGTACCAGTTTGTTGGGGCTAACACTTTTCATAACTGGTTTTGCCTAGTTAGAGTCAGTCCTAACAGGTTTTCACCAGTTGAGGCATTTGGAGCCAGTGTCTGTTGGTTTCAGTTTCAATATGTTTGAAAAAATCAGAAATGGTTACATCCATTTTGCACCAGTTGGCCCAGTGTCAGATGGTTTCAGTCTTTTAGCTTTCACTTGCTTCAAGAAGAAAGAGTGGCAACTGTTTTCTACTTGAACATGTCAGAACCGGTTTTAGCAAGTTTGAGGCAGTCAGAGCCAGTGTCAGTAGGTTTCAATTTGTTGCAGTTTTAGTGTGTTTGTTATTGAACATACATTTGAGCATCTTAAGGAAGAAGTTTTGTATGAATGAGTTGACATGCCATTTTTATATAAATAGTATCTACTACAAAAAAGCATAGAAAAGCATTTACCCAAAAGTCAGTTTTACTTATTTCAAAAAAAAATTCTACTTTGACAGATTATCACTCAATTATACAGTGATTTGAAAAAAATGTACAGAATGAATACAGTTGTTGAAAATATAAATTTTCTATCTTAAAGAAGAATCATCATGAACAGTGATAAATCAAAATCCCAAGAATTCATTAGTTGATATCATATAAATTTGTAGAACAGGCAAAAGGAAGATCAAAGTCTTATTTTTTTTCAATAAACTTATAGTAGATAATTATGAACTCATGAAAATGCCATTGGTAAGCCAAGGACAATAAGAAGAATGAAATTATTTATTTTTAAATGTTAAATTATGTTTAATAAATATAAATATAGAGAGATAGCAGTCAAAAATCAGTCAGCAGGACTACAATGTAAGGAAATTTTTGTCACAAATTCTACCTCCCTCCACTATATAAGCAATGATAGTATTTTTTTCCTTCCTATGATTATTTAATTCTGTTGTACAAATAGAATCCCCAAAACTATTTGTGACTCATGCAAAAAACCGTCCACTATACGTTTCATCTTTTCCTTATTTGTTACTTCATAGGAATTAACTTTTTAGTATCTAATAATTGAAAAGTCTTTAACATTTGATGTATATACTGTAAATATAAATTAAATACATGATTTAGAAATAATATATTATATATTAGCAATGCTATGCTATATAATAAATGTAGTATTATAGTAATATTCCTTAGTAACCTTCCTTTACATTTTAGTAATTTTTCTAGATTCTGTTAACATGTTTTGCATTGTTATTTAACAGGACTCCTTTAGACAGGGCTAATGCTGAAGAATTTTAATAAGGTAAGGGGATATTTTGAAAAACTAAATATGGTAGACAGGTATATTATTAACTACTGTTTGTTTCTTTTTAAGAACTCAATTGAACTTAAATATATTTTCCTTAATCAATCTAATTGAGTGCATTTTAAGACCATGTGTTTGCTTGGCCTCCCATTTAATTGTTTGTTTGTTTTTTCCACCTTAAAGATTTTTCTTCAAGGACTTTGCCAAGACCCAATGTATTTTCTACTTATAGTTAGCTCTTAATTATCTCCTGGGATTACTACCTTATAGATTATTTGTAACAAACCTTGCTTTTCAGAACTTATTGGCATTGCTTTCTTCTCTACATTCAATTAAGTTATTTCCCAACATTCTGTTATTAACACAGGTAACTTAGTGTGTTTTAAAAGTCAAACTGAGATCAAAGATGCAACTGAACTACTAGAAATTACAGTAATACAACCTTATTTTAGTATTTATTTCAAACATGTGACTGTATTTACATTAAAAAATGAAAGTCAAACTATTTTCTGATTGTCATCAAATATATTAGTCAAACAGCATATTTTAATAAGTTTTTTAATATAAAATATATCAAATAATATATTCACCTACCCAAATAGGTGGATAACAAATCAAAAGGTTTAATTGCCATATTCCACACTGTCATTATAAACCATGTTGTTGATTATCACTGAGAAATAAGAGACAATAGAATAGAAAGTTTATACATAATTTTCTCCATGATATTATATGTGAAGTATATCAGGATATTGCCAGGCAAGGGCATAATTACCTGGATTTTTTCATCCAAGAATAGTTTTTGCATTATTTTAAAAAAATTTTTTGAAGGAATAAAATGTTTATTCCTTGGTTGTATACATTTTAAAACAAATGATTCATTGCAAGAAATACCCATCTCCAGTATTGACCAAATTTTTAGCCCCTGAAGCTGACACTCTTAAGATGAAATCAGATACATACTATCTCTCTACTTTTTATTAATCCACTTTCCCAGATCCCCATAGTTCTGTGTGTACAGACGAGTTTATGACAACATTCATAGTCACAGCTGCTAGCTTAAGATTAAGTTTGTCTTTGTCATCGTGAGAATGATATCCTTGTAAAACACCCACAGTTTCTTGTTTGATTTCCTAGAATCTCTGGAGATCTGAATATTTGCTCAAGAACAAATTCTATGTTTTTCTTAGAAGCCTGTTCATAATGATTATACCTTTGTGCTTTGTCCCTCTGTATAGTGAATTTTTCAGAGAAAATCTACTTATCCCAAATTGTTGTCAAAGTGTAAGACCCAGAGATACCAAATAGTGTTACAAGCTAACGAGTTATCACTGAGCAGTGACTACAGAAACCCACATAGAAGGAAGATGGCTCTCTCCCAGGGACTCAGGCACCAAAAGGCCTGAAAAACATCATTTAGCATAAGTTTAGCAAGTAGATGACCTGCCCAAAATAGTACATACATTATCATTAATAACTGTGGTGCATGCATATACAATTACATATAAATGACTATACATAAAAATATGTACTATGTGTACATATGTATATGCATAAACATCACACAACATATAAACAGTCCTAATATTATGTGTTAAGAACATTACTGTGGTAAATACATATTTTAAATAGTATTGAGAAATCACATTTGGATGATTTATCATATCAACTTGTTCCATGTTTCAAGTCATCTGAGACTCAAAACTCTTCTCACTTAGCCTGTGGTTTTACCCATTGTTGTTCTTCTTTTTGCATTAGGAATAACATGTGTTTGCAATAAAGTAGTATAATCAGAATATCTGTTTATAGAACTTTGGAAATCTGGATCCTTTAATTTATTTTGCCATTTCTTTGTCCCTTTCAGTCTAAGCTGTGGATTCAAATGGTTCAATTTTAAAAAAACTTGTGGCTCCCCCATGTTATGTCAAAAAATTTTACTTCCTTCAACAAGAGTCTTTTTTGTGTGTTTGTTTTGGCTTCTACTGAGATATCTGAGGAATATCCATGAGTCACATTCTAATCATGTCGAAGAGCTTTCTGTGTTATTGACTACTGGGATCTAGTTTTCTTTTTGAGGCAATGCCAAAGGTTGTTCAGTCATACTCTTGGCATTCTCTCCATGCCATACTTTGTTAAAAGCCAACCTTCTATTTTTATTGTATTTCGCAAAATGGATATACTGAGAATTTCCAAAAATATCAAGTACAGATTCTCTTTTGCTTAATGTTTCCTCCTTGGTTTAGCTGTTTTCTCCTCTCATTTACTGCAAGCAACAAGAATAAAACATGCTCTCTTTAATACTTGCTCAAAATTTTTGTTTGCTAAATATCCATGTTCATCATTATGCTTTTCATGGTAATGGATTGAAACTCAGTTGTTATCACAAATAGGGTATTAAGAATGCAAGTTTGATTTCAGAGCTAGAAAAAATATATATAGGCTCACTTTAAGGAATAAACTCTATGTAGCAATTCTTTTGAATTGAATCCCTTGAACATTAGGCTTTTAGAACAAAGTTTGCAATATGACTTTCCAAAACCATTTATATTTTGGTGTAAATCTTAACTTGTTAGTTAAGGTAGATCTTTTTTTCTTATCAATGTCTGGGGAAAGACATCGATTTTGAAAGAAAATAATGAGAAATCTAGAATGTTAGTATGGTTTTATCAAATCTGTTGATATCATTGTAGAAAAAAGACAGTTATGTAACAAGGTGGTCCCCAGGAAAGGGGGAGGTTATAGGTTCTCTGCCCCACCCAAGGAGGGTGGAACTGAGTAGGGAAGAGAGAAGCTGGAGAGGAGCCTGGAAGAAAGGAAGGAGGATAGGAAGCAAGAAGGAGACCCAGAGGAGGCACTAGGAGCAGAGACATGTAAAAAAGCTCCACTTGCTTTTTGGTCTTGGACTTGTTGAAACAGATGTGGGTGAGAGACCGTGGGGGAGGTTAACAAGGACAGGGTTTACCTGGTTTTGCTCCTTTTGTCCCAAGTGTGGTGGGTCCCTTCTGCCCCCTTTTTATAGATTCCCTCCTGAAGGTGCTTTAGACTTGTAGCAGGCTTCGGGCCTCAGAGGCCCCACTTTGGGCCACCCCTGCTTGGTTGGACATTTACCCATAAGGGGATGACCACCTTCTGGTGCTTGATTTGGAAACTATATCCTTCCCTTTTGCTTTGTTGCACGCTAATTGTATTAAAGTTCTTTCCACTAAAACTCTTATGTGTTTTGTCTTGATCTGGTGGATGGCAGAACCTATTTAGAGTAGGCAGTCTTGGGGGTTTTTAGGTGCCCCTCTTCCTGTCCTGTAACAGTTAGGGGATTAAAGGACATGGTATAAGTAAGTCTTAGAAGTTGGAGCTAAAGAAACAAAAGGCAGCTACTCCAGGACCCTGGGAAACACTGTTCAAAATAACAATTATTTTAATTGCAATAAATCTGTAAAGATACAGGAATATTGAGAGACAGTGACAAAAATTGATTTTTGTTTTTAAAAGATAATTGTTGATACTTTGTATAGAATGTAGAGAAGAAACAATGGAATCATCAGACAAGATCCATTGGAAACTGCTACAGTGTATAGCACTGGATTCTACTTGTGATGAATAGGAAATATGGAAGTTTTCCCGAAAATAATTCACTCCTTACAAGAGCTAAACTGTAACTTTAAGAAGAAAACAAAAGTCTTTTCTCCAAAATTAATGACTGTTGTTTATCTGAAGTACACAGGCTGAAAAATATTGGGCATAGTGATTTAAAATGAATAATTATGTGGAATATAAAGGAACAAAACAAAGGACCAGACAAAAATGAACCCAAATAAGCCCTGGCAACAGGAATAAGACACAGAATCGAGGTTATAAGAGTGGGAGGTGGGGATCAGAAAAAAATGGGAGGAGGGGGTGTACTCAAAGGTCTATGGCAGAGTATTATGGGTACTCTGGTGGTGAGCGTGGAATGTTGATGTATATCTGAAGAGGTGTGCACCATCTATACGCCTAAAACATGTGCATTATTGTAAAGCAAAGTAAAATCATGTAAATCAATGTTGCCTCAATAAAAATATATTAAACAAGTATTTAAACATGAAATGAATAATTATGAATGAATGATTCAGAAAATATGGATAACTTTCTAACCCTCAAAAGTGCATTGCATTGCTGGTTCTAAATCTTTGTCATTTCTATGTTTACACCACATAGCCTTTACCCTGGGAAGTCATCACCACCTCTGGACTCTGAGATTAGCCCCGGTTCTCACTTTGAAATGTTAGCAGACATGACATAGAGTGACAAGCACTTGAGTATTTCTGTTCCTGCTCTTGTTATCATCAGACAGATGTGTTGAAGCTAGTTTGGGTGAAGTATGAGAAATACAGCCAGAGTCATGAGCTTCATTTGTCTTTAACAAAACCATCATAGATCAATGCAAATTCCATGCCAAAATAAATATTTTAGATTTGTGAGCTAAATAAACTTGTGGCTCTGTGCAACTGAATTTACAAGATTGTTTGTTATGCAATATGATTGTGGCAGTATATAATTGAAACAGATGACAAAGTAACAGTTGTTACTTTTCAACAAATATGCACTGAAGACCAATGATAGTGTATAAAAATGTCTGCAGGTCAGTTTTGTACCCTCATACGCTGAAAGTTTGGGTGCATTTGCATATTTCTAGAGTTGCAAAATGTAAGCAAAAGATTCTTCCTTCATAAAAATGTTATCTGAATTTTGAATGTGCATTTGTGACATGAGAAATAAATGCAATTAATGGATCTAAGGTTCTTAATTATGAAAGTTGTGCCAGTGTGTCTAAGTTGAAATAGTAGTGATCGATGCTCTTTTTCAGTCCTCCAGTATATCCTTCATTTTTCATCCATTTTAAACTAATGTCTTCATAGAATCCTTTACTGGATACAGTATAAGTTGATATTTATAGATTTAAGAAACAGATGATTAATATAACACAAATCCTTACTTTGGGAACAGTGAAACTGCATTTTATGAGATCTCTCTGGTCTAATTACCTACTTAATTGTTTTCCTAGCTGGGGGGACATGACTACTAAGGTGCAAAGACCCACTTATTAAATATATCTTTCACCTGAGCTGGTTAGGCAACGTACATCTTGGTTTCCATTTCCAGGATCCTATGCATGGATAAGTAAGTGGACGGCTTCTTGAGTCTTCGTCATTACCTCTGCTATCACTATCATTTCAGAAACTGCCTTTCTATATCTAAGATATGCTTATTTTTCTGCAAGTTTTCAGAGACCCTTCACTGCAATATAACATGGAGTTGTCAGAGAGAATAAATGCCTTTCCATCAATCAGATTCAATAGAAAATGAAGTCTACTGTAAAATTGTGCTTCTGTCACTCAAGGTCAAGAGATAGTTAAGTAACATCACTCACAGGGTTCTGAAATTAGTCGTCAGTCCTCTACCCTGTTCCAGAATCTAGAAAACAGAGGCTTCCTTTTAAGACCCTCTTCCTAGAGAAGTGGGGACAAAATGACTTTGTAAGAAGGAGATTTTCTTTCTTCACCAAAGGAAAGAAAATAAATTTCCATGCCAGAATCATTTTCTCGCCTGGCTCCTAGTTTTCATCTCCTCCTCACCACCACTTCTGCCCTTGATTTCACGGCACTTGCCTCCTTTCAGTTTTATGCTCTGAGTTTATTTGTATAAACTCCCTTTCATTCTAGCTTCTGATTTGACAGAGCCATGAGAGTGACATTTAGGATGATTAAGGTCTTGGGAGAGTCAGTGCCTGCTCTATTGCTAAGGTACAAAGAGTCTTGATTTCTTCCAGAAACCATCACGCCTTGTGGGAAGTTCTGTCTTACAAGTATAACTCTCTACAAGCCCACAGTATGGGGAATGACTATACTCGAGAGTGCACAAACAGCTGAAATATTTAGTATTTGGCCGCTGAAGATACAAAGAAGCAGAAAAATAGGAGGGACGCAAATGTTTTATGTCACTCTCTACCACCTCAGCGAAGAAAGGCCTTGACTTCTCAAGTATAGAACATTTAAGAGCAGTTCATGATTCTCTTACACTGTGGGATAATAACATACAAATATGAGTCACTGCAGAAGATGCATTAAAACAGAGAGTTGAGCAAAGACAAGGAACCAATGAGAACAATGAGATGAATTTGCTTAGCTTAAATAATAGAGGTTCTGATGTCTTTGCTATAATCCAAATAAAAACAAGCTATTTAACAAATTTGGAAAGAAAATACATCTCTGAGTTTTGGGAATTGCCCTATTAGTATCTTGAAAGATCCAATAGTAATTATTTTAATGATAGTTTATACAGCTTATAGTCCATCAACATATGATAATATATATTTAATATGAATACATTTAATGAACTATATTATTCAACATTAATATGAAGGGGCTATGAATTTGTTTTTATAGAATCTATAACGAAGCAATTGACATAACTTCTACTGACAATAGAAGACACTAAAACATTTTTTTTTCTCTGCAATCTTGGGCACAACCCAGAAATGAATTCTAGTGAATGATTTCTTGCTTTAATAAATACTTTTCTCTCCATATATGCTTTTGCAGACAGATGTAAATTTGTGTTATTGTTGTTGGAGGGTTTTGTGGATTAGCAAAGGAATTGTAATGCAATTTCTTTTCCCAATAAATAATTCAAAAAGAGTGCCATTTTTTTTTTTTTTTTTAGAAAATGTGACTTTTTTTTCCCCTGGAAATAAAAAATAACATGTTTGGAATGCATATGGTTACCAGAAAGAACTGTCCTCCAATGGATGAGTTATTGACGTTTCCATAGGCACTATAATTATTCAGTCTTTAAATCCTCATACATATCCATTATATTTCACCTATTCCTTAAAATCTCTTGGGTTAAACAAAACATGGAAAGAAATGTTTTATCTAATGCCATTCCCTGAGTTACATTACAATAATATGCACAGAAGAAAGCAGTTTGCTTACCAAGCCATGAAAACTGCTTCTCAGCTAGAAATACAAATGTTCTCCTTGATTGAGTTTTAATGAAGATAGATATATACATCTGCAAATTCACAGAGAGAAAGGAAGGAGAAGAGAAAGCATAATATAGAGTGCAAGGGAATGCATTTATGAGCAAACGGAACCTGTAGGCTTTCTTGAGTCAATACAATTGTTTCCTGTGAGTCTGAAAATAAGTGGAGAGTAGCTAGTTTTGGAGAACAACTTTTCCTACCAATCCCTTTCCAGTTTCCTATCTTGTCTTCTTTTCAGCCTAGGATAAAGCTATTCAAATCAAGCCCCTCTTTTTCTGGTTTTCTGATCTAATTATAACAGCCCTTTCTCAGTAATCAACATCAGTGTTACATTGATTTTGTAACACATGGAATTGTCTTGTATTTTAAAGAGTGGTATTTGCCACCCACATTCACTATCTCTTTTTCACTTAGCCAAATACAGCTGCTATTGAATCCTTACAGACCAACTGCTTCTCCCTGACCATGGCTACATTAAGTTTAGATTTAGAGTTTCTTTCACACAATGATTTGTGGTATTTGTTATTTGCTTTCAGAAGATTGCATAGACCTGACAACCAAATGGAAAATAGTTTCTATTCTATGAAGTACTATTTTATTACACACACACACACACCCCACATAAGTTTCACCACTTCAAATTATAACAGAATTATGTTTAGTTCAAAATCTGCTCCCAAATATAACCAAGCAAATCATTAAGAGCCCTAAACATTATGGATATGACAATTTAACACTTAGAAATGACACCTGTAATCTCTAGCGTTTTGTAAATTTTTTTCTTGGCAACCTAATTTCTTCCCCACAGTTCACTGCGGCTGTAAACTCTAAGTGAAGTGGAAGGTCAGGGCAATCAAAATATGGAATTTTGAAAAGGTTGAAGTAGTAAAGCAACTTTCCCAGGCTATATAAAACATTAAAATGTAGATATGTTATATTAGAACGGAGATTACATTGGGAAAGGAAAATGGCACAACAAAAAGTCATTATTTTTAAACAACTATTTCATGTAGATTCTCTAGTAGAATATTGATCTCTTTTTGTCTCAAATATTAAATAACACTTTGTTATAATTTTAAGTTTATGCAAACATACCTAAATATATGCATATATTATATATTTTTATATATTATTTTCTATGTTAGAATTCTGTGTACCTGTTCCATTGCTACCTGTATGTCTAAAACTTGAATATCATGCATGGTATCTCATACAATAATATACAAATATTAGATGCCTAATGACATGTTATTGATATTGAAGTAATTATTTTGTTATCTTTGAAGATTATATACTGTAGGCTAGAATCTTAACTACCTTTACTATTAGGAGTTCAAAAGCCTTCATTTGAGTGGCATTCCTTCCTGCATATTTGTGTTGAAATTTTATATCACTTATTTTTTCCTACAGCTGTTTTTTCATCCCTAAGAGTCAGGTCATTACAACAGAGGGTAGTCAATTCTCTTAAGAGTGCTCAGTCTGAAGAATTTTGATGAATGTGGCAGTCTGAACACAGGGACTTGTCTAATTTATTATTTCCCAGGATGACACTTAATGCCATTCCAGGACAAACGTATGGCAAGCTGCAACCCAGGTGCACATTCATTCTATCAAAGGTATTATTTAAGCACCTACCTTCTGCCAAGGTGTTATTCCAGATGATCAATTCTCAGTGTGGACCTTGAAACAGTTCAGAAAAAAAAAATCAAATAACATTAATTTGAATTTTTAATTTATATTACTTTGAAGTAATTCACTAATCTGTGTGTGTTTTCACTTTTTTGCAACTATTTTTTTAGTGATCAATGTCCCATAAGACATTTCAGTTGCTCCGGGTGTACTAAAAAAATTACATCACTCTTGATCTCCATTTTGTCTATTGCTGTTTGTTTGTTTGTTTTTTACTCTAAAACTGAGTTTTATGCATTTTTTTTCCTCACAGAGATATTCTAATCTATCATTGAGGATAACTCTTTCCTATGAAGTCTGGATACCAGCTATGTCACTAGAAACCCAATTTTTCCATGAATTATTTATTTGACCTTGGGAAAATTATTAACATTTCTGGATCTCTATTTCTTTATTTTTTTAAACATTTATTTATTTATGTATATAAGAACTGGGGTACAGGCCAGAGGTATGGGGGGTGAGAGGATTCACCACAGACAGAATCAGGAACAGAAAAAGCAGATTGATTGAAACACACTGCTGAGGAGAGCAGCAGGTGAGGCAGGAGAGGTCTGCTGCACCATGTGGGTCACTTCCCTGGCCAGGGATCAAATTCGTGTTTCAGTGGCTGCAGATGCTTCATAGTGTGGTACTTAACCTCTTGCATCACAAAGGAGGCCGCTGGATGTCTATTTCTTTGTAATAAATTAATAGTACCTATCTTATGAGGTAACTATTATAACTCTATGGATTAAAGTATGAAATGTTTTCCAAAACATGGTGGCACATAAAAGTTTTTATAATGTTTATTGTTTCCTTATTTTGTTGCTGAACTCCTACTTTTAGTGATCTAGTGATCCTAATGATGAAAAATATTTTTCCTCCTATTTGGGCAATTAATGAAGTATAAATAACCGCAAGATGTTACTTTCGTGTGTGCCCTTCACATGTTTCCATTAAAAACATCAAACACTTAAAGGATAGTTCTCTCCCCCATGACTAATTTCTAATGAGGGACTTGGCTGTCAGATGTCATCAACCAACTCTTCTGATGGTAGGGTATAAGTACTTCACTTTGAAGGGAGTAGAATTTGGGTGACACAGAATTTGTAACTTCATCACTTGAACCACTAAGGTCTAACACGTTCAGTTTGTATGTACATTCCATCTGTGAATTATTCTTTGCTGACTGTTGTTCTCATTATTCATGGAAAACTTTGGAAGGGAGAGAAAAACTGTTATAGCTTGAAAATGTAAGATAATTTTCATTTTTTTTTCTAAAATTAGTAAACACTCTTCATACTTGAGGAGATCCATTTGGTAAAGTGAGACAAGCTTTTCTCTGTGAGGGTTCTGAGACTTTTTTCAACATAACTCTCCCCACTACCCCTCTACCTGGGTGGCTGCTGTGCACCTGTGTTTATCATCAAAGACAAATAACGGAGTACAAGCAAGAAACTCAGGTGGACTAATACAGTAAAAACATGTTTTGCTATTGTTAATCTTGTTATTACAAATATTAAATAACACTTTGTTATAATAACAAGATTAACAAGTCTACCCCCTCATAATTAATCCTGATTGGCTAATCAGGATCAATTATTCCTGCCAGAGCGATGACTCTTTCTTCACTGTCAGTCTACTGGAAAAGTCAGAAAAAGCTGGTAGGTAGCTAAAACTTAATATTTAGTGGGCCTCTCACTCTATGCCCTGATGGAAGTACTCTGACTTTATGAATTGACCTTGTCAGACTGACATTGCAAGAATGGGGAAAGCAGATTCACCAAATAGGTGTAAAGAGTAATGGCCAAGGGGGCCACTCCTATTCTCACTCCTTGATCTCTACACCCATATATAGTAATTCTTGTCTTCACATCCTCCATAGGTTCTTGGAAACTAATTTCAAGCAAAAGACAAGATTATATTATACCATAATCTAACTGATATAGTATTTCTTAAGTTCCCAGGGCGTAATTATGGTCACTAAAACATCCCTAAACTTCTAAATCAGGTCCCTAAACACTAGGTATTATTAGACATTTTGCATTCATTCATCCATTCATTCATTCATTTTCCAACTCACTTTTTCCAGTTCAGGATCATGGTGACTGGAATGCCAGAGAACAAGGGGGATCCATTCCTGAACAAGATGCCCTCTTTCATCACACACTCATCCATGCTCAGGCTGAGACAACTCAGACGTACCAAAAAAACCCTCAACATCCTTAGGATTTAGAAGGAAACAAAAGGGCCCACAGAAAATCAGGTAGAAATTAAAAGAACGTGGCAACCCCATACAGATTGTGGCACCTGACTGGGAACTACATTTTTCCTCATCAACAGTACAATGAAATGACATTATTCTTGTATCTGCTGTACTAGACCTGAAGTTGAGCTTAAAGATGACAGCTCAGTTTATGGTTGAGTCACTGAATTGTCAGTGCTCTCAGGAGATATTTCATCCCTGTAGGGAATAGGTTGGTTGAGAGAACAGGTTGGTAGTTAGGAAATGCTAAGTGTTAGTTTTAACATAACTCTAAGACTTACATCCAGTTTGAGATGGACCACTAGATTAAGATAGATATGCCCAAATTTCAGGAGCTAAGTCTATGTGTATATGCTTTGTGTATGTGTGTATCTGTACTTATGCTTGCAGCTATGAGCGTATTTATGTGCATGGACTAATCTCTCCAGTCTCTTTACTTCAACAGCAGCATGACTTTTATGTTTTGTTTTATCTATTTTCCATACATTTGGTTGTATTTTTCTCTATTATAATCCCTTGAAACATGTTTTCCTCAATCAATATGCATCTTTTCTATATTGCTGTGAATTATATTTTGCCTTATTTTAACCACTTTCTCTAACGTTTTAAAAATAATCATCTCTCATATAAAATGTTTTATTTTCTTTCATAGACAGCAGCATTTTTTGCAACAAATGAAGAAAGGTATACAAACAATGAAATGTTACTGACTCAACCTTTGAATATTTACCATTTACAAGATGCAATCCCAGTTACTGAGAATAGAGCCCATCATCAAACATGAACATTTCTTCTCTCCAGGACCTAGAGTTTTAAAGGAAGAAAGAAAATAAATATGTAATAGTACAGATGGTAATAAATGATACAAAAAAGAGAAAACAGAGTATGGGAAACTGAAAAGCAATATTATATAGCAATATTAAATCACTCTACCAGTGATTTGTGAAGGCTTATTTATAGGGTAAGATTTGAGCACAGAAAGTGAGAAGCAAGTGGCTTGAATATGTGAAGAAAACATTGCAGGCAGAAGGAAAAGCATATGCAGATGCCCTGAGGAAGGAGAAAGCTGGTGTGTTTCTGAAGGAATAGCTAAGTAGAGCAGAGTGGCTAGATTAAAAAATACTAGAAGAGGTTTAATTGAAATAAGGTTAAAGCTGTAGGAGCCCAGACAGAGTATATCACCGTACAATTGGGGATTTTACTCTGAGTCCAGAATGACAAAATTGAGTAAAAGGAATTAATTGTATGATGAAAAATAAAATGGATTTTTAGCCGTTAACTTAATGTGGTGTATATGCATGTTAAGTTTAATGATGCATACCTGAAATTTATATGTTATGATACAATGCTATTACAACAAATTAAAAAAATAAAATAAGATATTTTTAGTAATTAAGTATATAATAGACTGAAGAAGAACAGACCCATTAACAGACATTTTTATAACTGAAGCAAGCTAAGATGATGTGCAGGCTCTAAGGAAACAAGATGGAAATCTGAATTCTGGATTTGTTTTTATAGATTTTGACTAGATAAGATGGAGTCAATGATGGAATCAACGTCCAATGATCTAGAAAGAACCAAGTACAGGAAAGGTGTCTAGGTTTTGCCCCAGGCAACAATGTAATGGTGTAGCTCTTTAATGAAAAAGGAAAATTATGCAGGAGAATAGGTTTGTAGGAGAAGGCATTCAAATTCTAGTTTTGAAAATGTGCAGCATGAAGACTGATAGTGCCAAAGGTAAACTGAAATTCACCAACCAAATTGAGTGGCTTAGGCTTAAAGAGAGTAGTATGGCTAGTGATCACTATTTTATTAATGGCACATGCACAGCAAATTCAGAATCACCCAATCATATAGACATCTATGCAACCTGATGAACAGCATGATGGCTTTTACTTATCAAACTTTGTTTTTCTTCCTATAATTTTAAATCTGACATATAGTCAGAACAAGAATCAACCTTTAGCAATCATGATATTAAGGTAATTAAGAAAAACGATTGAAAGCCAACTTTATCATTAATATTTTTGTGTCGGGGGCCTCCCTGTGGCACAATGGGTTAAACAATGCACTGTGAAGCAAAATGCAACTACTGCAGCAGGAGATTACTGCTGGCCAGGGAGGTGACCCACATGGTGCAGCAGATCTCTCCTGCCACACCCGTTGTTCTCCTCAGCAGTGTGTTTCAGTGGATCTGCCTATTCTGTTCCCCACTCTGTCTCTGGTGAATCTTCTCACACCTGGCACTTCTGAACTGTATCCCAGTTCTTATATGCATAAATAAATAAACAAACAAATAAACAAATATTTTTTAAAGAATTGTGTATGTGTACTTGTCTATTTATGTGTTGGATGTAGTTACATGAAAAAGAAAACCATTATCTATATTTATTTTTTTTGTTTTTTTTTTTTAGATTTATTTATTTTATGCATACAAGCACTGGGGTACAGGCCAGAGGTGGGGGGGGGGGTGAGAGGATTCACCACAGAGAGCGGGGAGCAGAACAGGCAGATCAACCGAAGTACACTGCTGAGGGGAGCAGCGGGCACAGCAGGA
>JAGFMF010011629.1:8824794-8881548 GCA_019455555.1 Galemys pyrenaicus
TTCATTTCTGATTGCTGAGTAGTATTCCATCGTGTATATGTACCACAGCTTCCCGATCCACTCATCTTTTTTTGGGCATTTAGGTTGTTTCCAGGTCTTCCCTATTGTAAAGAGTGCTGCACTTCCATATGATCCAGCAATCCCACTCCTAGGAATATACCCAAAAGACACAAAAACACTGATTCAAAAAAATACCTGCACCCCTATGTTTATGGTAACTATTCTTTAAATTATAATTAATATTTTGATATTAATATACATATCTATATATAGTACATACATATACATACCAATGTTACAAATAACATTTTTGTGAAGGACATATTCATAGAATCTTCAAAACAAGGAAGATTCTTTCTTTAGTTAGTCAATTTCCAAGAACTTCTCTGACATAATTTTATTAATTACTTTATGATATTTTCCTCCCACATTATTGTGAGCACAGAAGGGACCGAATAACAGGAGTGACATTTCAGTCACTCTGGTTATTTCCAAAATTTACTATAAGAGAGCGAGTTGGTTCTTGCTAAATACTTAAGTGACTGAAAGAGATAATTACTCAATATACTCATGGATTCACATTTTTTATGGACAGAAAGACCTGAGACATTCCATGATTGTAGAATTGAGATTAAGTAATTTTCCATTAACAGGTAGGAACAAAAAGGCAAGAGTGGAACTGGAAAGAGAGGTTTTACTTTTTCAAAGATTTATTTATATTGATTTATGCATATAAGAACTGGTATGTAGGCCAGAGGTGCAGGGGCTGAGAGGATTCACCTCAGACAGAGTGGGGAGCAGAGCAGGCAGATCTACTGAAATACACTGCTGAAGGGAAAAGCAGGAGAACAGGAGAGGGCTGCGGGGCCATGTGGGTCAGCTCCTTGTTGGTTGACCTTCACTTGATAGTACAGAGACTTTAAGCCCTGGAAAGGGAATTTTGAGGGGTTTTAAACTATGCACTAAATATGTTATTTTTCATTATCATTTTCTGGTTTTGGAATGTCTCAGTACTGATTCATTAAATGAACTAAACTTGATCCATTTTTTTTCTGAAAGTAATGAGGGAAAAATCTTGTGCTTAAATGTGAGTGAAATGTAAGTGTGTGGAAGAGATCAATGTTCTCCACCATCCTATATTCATGTTTAGAGAAGAGCAATTGGTCCATCTCAGGAGGGTCAGAAATAGTGGAACAAGAACAGAAGATCTTGTTTTGAGCATGCATAAATCAGGATACTGGCAAATTCTTACAAGTAGCTGCCAGGGAAACTAGTAGGCTCTAATTTCTTCAAACAGATATAGAGTGAGTACAGTAGAATCATTTCTTCATGATTAGGATCATGTACATCTAAATTTCAATTTAATCAAGAGGCCCAAGATGAAAATTATATGTAATCACTTTCTATATTAAATTTCCTCTATCTTCACTTTTCTGAAAGGATCCTAATAGGCTCACTTAACTGAAGGGAAGCAGCATGAAGAGATGCTAAAAGAGAAGACTGTAATAATAAGTCATTAAAAAAGTATAAAATAATTTTGCCTATATGTATAGGAAATTGGGTAAAAAAGTTTCCTGGGGATAAATAGTTTCAGTCCAGTAACTGGAAATGAAAAAAAAAAAAAAAAAAAAAAAACTACAGTAAAATTTTAGTTCTGGCAAGAGGAAATGTTGAAATTATATAACTAAAGTGAATTTTGAAGGGAACAGTTCAATATCTTTATTGGCTTTTCTCATAATCTATAAATAGCTGAAGATATGAAAGATAAAAGAAAAGGGATATAAAATTACTAAAGAGTGAAGAATGAAAAATAAGAAGAATTGAACTTTTAGTGGTAAATTTAATGTAGCATGTACACTGGTTGATTTTTTAATGATGCGCGCTTGTAATGTAATACTGTAATGTAATGCTACTATAATAAAAATAGTTATTTGAAATAAACTAAAGGAAAGAGAAAGAATACTATCATGAATTAAAGATATTCAATACTTATTTGAGTGGCTAGCCACTCAATAAAAACTGGAATAAACCTCTAGTGCATACATTGTTGTACTGTTCTTTTATTTTTTTAGTGCATTTCTTTTTGAAATTTTCTTCTCTGTAGTTTTCCTTGGAAACTAGTTTCTAGTTGTGTTTTGTTTTTTTTTTCCTAGTTTTTTTTTAGTTTCATTAAATAGTCAATGAGGATATTCTACCTTTCTCCTAACCAAAATGATCCAGTGGTTGCACTGTTAAGTTTATACTCAGCTAATTTGAAAATAGAGCAGCTTTTTTCACAGTCACCACAAAATGGGAATAATCAAGATGCTCTTCAATATGTAAATGGCAAAACATTCTATGATACATCCATACAAAGGAGTACAGTTTAGCTTGTTTAAAGATAAAATAATGAGACATCATGCCAGGTAGAAACTTGCACAAATCTTAATGCATATTTGTACTTAAGAAAAAAAAAAAACTACATAGTTTATGATATGTATATTTAAATTTACAAGACATTCTGGAAAAGGCAAATAAAATTAGATCAGTAATCATGTCAATGATTGCCATGGGTTTGGAGAGGGACTTGACTAGTGAAACAATAAGAGTATTACTTAAGACAATTACAATGATTACATTGAAATGGGTATATGACACTGAGGCTTTGTTCAAGGTCATTGAAATTTACAATGCAAAGAATGAATCTTGCTGTATGTAATTCAATAAAAATCACTGTAGCATTTGAGGATGGAATTAGTATGAATTACATGCAAGAGGGTTGGGTAGAATAGAATTAAGTGGTACTAAACTGGAGTTGGTTTATCAATATGAATCATGTCTGTGAAGTAGATTTACAAATACAGTAGTTATGCACATATACACTGATTCACAAGCAGTATATGTTCCTCGGCTCCATTAGCTCAGAGAATCCAGAAGCTCAGTGCTCAGCTCTTACTTTTTAGTATAAAAGAAACCAAGTTTCCTTATGTAATGACTGTTTCTAAGACTCGTTCACAGTAAACACAAGATGAGCTTCTTATAGTACCAGGAGTTAAATGAACATTCAAATGAGATCGCAATGATAGGGACATGTCAAAAAGATTTAAAAAACAACAGAAAGTTTCCAGGGAAACCTTGAATATTTAGAGCAAAAACGTAAATAATGTAGCATTGCTTATAATCAAAATTAATGAAATACATATTCATGAGTTTGTGCTGATAAAAGCAAATGGGAGAAAATCAACAAATTTCCCATGGCAAGAAATTCCAAATATTTATTTATATATGCTAACCTCAAAGGTATAGTTTATAATTCCCATACCCTTAATACCTAATTTCCTTCAAAGAGTACAATGAGGGTAAGTAACTTTACAAGGGAGAACCTGGACAAACATTATCTAAGCTAAGTGATAATGGTTAATATCATTAGTGATGTCATGTTGATTGGCCTCATATGGTGTGATGAGAATGACTTTTTATCTGTGTCCATACAAATATGCCCACTCCTAGTCTAATAATGAGAAAATATTAAATAAACATTAATGGAGGGACATTATTTAAAATAATCAGTACCCTTCAAAACTATCAAATAATATAAAACAAGGAATCACAACAATCTAGAGATTTCCATACAGATGATAATTTACTGTGGTTTTCTAGGTGGGATCCTTGGGCAGGCAAGGGATGTTAAGTAAAAACTAAGTAAATCCAAATAAAGCATGTTGTTTCATTAATACCAATTTATTGACATAGCTTTTTTTTTTTTTAAAGATTTATTTATTTATGCATACAAACACTGGGGTACAGGCCAGAGGTGTTGGGTGGTGAGAGAATCCACCAGACAGAGCAGGGAGCAGAACAGGCAGATTGACAGAAACACACTGATGAGGGGAGCAGCGGGTGAGGCAGGAGAGGTCTGCCTACACCATGTGGGTCCCCTACCTGGCCAGGGGCAGGGATGGAACTCATGCTGCAGTGGCTATGGTTTGCTTCATAGTGTATTGCTTAACCCACTGCACCAATAGGGAGGGACTGACATGGCTTTTTTTGTTATAAATAATGCATCATGTGACTACAAAATATTATCAATTAGGGGAATTGGGTTGATTTGTGTGAGGCTTCCTGAGCTATCTTTGCATCTGTTTTACAGATCTTAAGCTATTCTAAAATAAGAATTAAACTAAATCAAATAACTTTAACTTCTCTTCCACTATGTTATTGAATAAATAGTTTGTATAGGAAATTAAAGTTATTTTACTATTTAAAGAATAATTATTTAAATATTTGATATGTAATTTCTTAAGTTTTTTTTTAAACTAACAATCTATTCTTTCCTACTAGGTTAAAATGCATATAAAAAGAATTTATCATTTTACCAAGTTTAAGGGTATTGTTTTGTGGCATTAACTGTATTTGTTTTGATGGGCATCATGGCCTGCATTCATTTCTGTAACTTTATCCTCCCCAAACTGAAACTACTAAATAGTAAAATAAATAATAGATTTCCATTACCTGATCCTATAAAAGTATTTTTCCCTGTCACCACCATTGTAATTTGTCTCTATGAATTTGAATATACCAGAAACTGCATTATCAGTGAAATCAAATAATATTTGTATCTGACTTATTTCACATTTCATAAGACTTTAAGATTCATCCAAGTAGCAGCATATATCATAATTGCTCCTTTATAGGGAAAAATGATAAAACATTATTTGTTTTATAAAACATGTTTTATGAACATGTCTTTATTCATTTATCCCTTAATGGATATTTGCATTGTTTCCTTATTTTGGTGATTGTGAATAATGCTATGATGAATATTGATATAGAGTCATTTTTCAATCTCTATTTTCAGTAATTTTGAGTATATATACAGAAGTGAAAATGCTGAATTATAAAGTACTTATTTTAAGATTTTTGAGGAACCACCATTAAATGCTCATACAAACCACAAAAGAAAATATTGTCTTGGCTTTAGATTTCTTCACAGTTATTATTGTGCCAGCAGACTCTAATGACCTGTAAGCATGTCAGAAAGACTTTTTCAAGTTATAGGATTGAAATTAATACTTTCATCTTTGTTGCACTTATGAATAAATAGCCAAATGTAGTCTAAATAAATAGGATGCATGAGTTAACATAGTTTGTCTCTAAATTAATATACAATCTAAGTTCTCTCTAACAGAAAAAAACAAAACAATTCCATCTATATCACTATACATATTTTCATTGAATTTTAATGGTAATAAAGCATTCACATAACAATTGAAAATTGAAACTGTGTATATATGTTTGCATTCAATTATCTTAATTCTTTGAACACATTTTCTTTCTTCAAAATTACATTCTGTATTTTATTCAGTTGTTTTCTTATTCATATATTATATAACACATTGCTATGAAACAGGGAAGTATCACTTTCTGCTTCTCTATCAGAATCCAGTATATTCCATATATAGTTGATGTGAATTAACAGTGAGCCAAGTGTTAGTATGAGTGAAAATAAGAATTTACATGTTCCATCCACTCAATATGCCCTTTAGTTGATGATAAATTTACAGACAATCAAGTCCATCAAAACCTGAATGTATAACATTTACTAGAATAATATCTTCAATTTTCACATGACTCTATAGTAAATTATAAATAGTTCTATATGGTAAGGCAAAACTCTGTGGGGATATTATTAATGCTAATGTCACAGGGTTTATTATCTTATGTTGGAAGTCAAAATACTGATATTTGGGAAATGATATATACCATCACATCACAATTAATTATGTCAATATAATATTTATTATTGTTATATTGGCCAATAAATATTTACAGAAGTTGTTCTGTAGCTGGCAAAATTTTCAGCACTCTATACTAGTGAACAATACAAGGTTTTTCCTTTTGTAGTTTGCTTTATGGACAGTGTTAGAGGAGATTACAAACAGTAAATCATTAAATTATTGATATTCATACTACCTTTTGCTGTTTTTTAAACATTCTTGTTTATTTTGCCCCTCAAGCATAGTCAGCATAGTTTTTTCACGACCGAGGCACCCTACTTTGCTTATTATATTACATGTTATGTGATAAGTACCTAGAAAAACTAAACTAAAACTGAGCAAGATGTAATAGAATCACTACATTTCAATTTGCAATTTATTCTGAGACAATAATTATTTAAAAAAAAGATTAAAAATAATAAAAGATATTAAGATGTGTAGTTAGATGTATGGGGCAAGGAGGAAAAAGTAGGAAGTGACTATACTTTTAATTAGTCAGAATAAAACTCTTTTTATAAATATCTCAAATTGGACACAGATAGACTAATAGAAAGTTGATGAGCTAATGAACTAAAGAGACCATTTTTATTCTAAAAATATTCAAATTCATTTAGTTGTTTTGGCAGTGTACACGCCAACCAACACATCTGCAGGCTGTGTTCTGCTTCCTTGCCATTATGTTTGACCTCTGCTTTAAAGTAGGGAATACCTTGGAGCAATTACTTTCTAAATTTAGGCTAGTGGCTTTCAAAACATTTGTTTTATCAGGGAATAAGTGACTATATGTAAAAAAGAACACTTGAGGCTAATTTTTACCTTAAAGTGTACTCCATTCAATCTAATTATCTACCAGCTTTTCCCATTACTAAAAATGTAGTCAAAATACATTTTAATTCATCCTTGAGCTATTGACTAGACCTCTTAACTAATCTGTTTCACTTCGGCTCTCTCTCTTTCTTTACCAGATAAGCCTTCTTAGACTAAATACATGATTGTTCTACTTACTTAATCACCTTCAGTTGTCCCTCTGTTGTTTGCTGAATCATATTCAAACACCTTTATTCCTACCATCCAGTCTCATTTTTCTGACATTATGTTACACGTATATTTCTAAATGGCAAGTCTTTGTGTTGGGAGTAAAGGATGTTCTGACCAGGACCTCCTTGGTGGTGCAAGGGGTTAAAATCTCAGAACTATAAAGCTACTGGCAGCCACTGCAGCAAGAGTTTGATCCCCAGCCAGAGAGCTGACCCACATTGAGCACTAGACCTCTCATGCTGCTCCCCTGGCAGTGCATTTCAGTCAGTCTGCCTATTCTGCTCCCCACTCTGTCTCTGGTGAATCCTCTCACCCCCCACACCTCTGGCATATATGCCAGCTCTTGTATGCATAAATAAATAAATCTTTTGAAAAAACGGATGTTCTGAACAAACTCCATAAGCTTCACAAATAATTTTAAGGACCCCACACCCACCCCAGACAAAAGATATCCAAGACACCAGAGATTTCAAATCCCATAATATCATTACCACTGAAGGGAGGATCACTGGGCACTGAGGGTGGAGTTGAGCAGCCAGGCTTGGTATATAGCATATGTGGGTCTTGGGGATGCTTGGTTTTTGCCAGCTTTCAATGTGCCACTGTGGTTGCAACTCAGTGGAACTAGTAGGATGCATTTGCCAATTTAGCCCTCCCTCTTTCTCCTGAAACTATTCATTTCTTGATTCCCCCCTCTTTTGGTAAATAAATGCTTTATTACCCTTTTTGTGTGTACTTGCTGTTGAGTCTCATTATAAATCCCTCCTAAGTGTGTGGGTAAGGACCCATAGTTAGGCCAACCCATTTCATATTGGGGCCACCCAATGACATTTACAATTCACATAGACAGAGAACTCTGCACCTATTTTGCACTTCTGTTATTTTTCCTCAGATTTTAATTAACCTCATATTTTTTTGTTGAAATGATACTCTGTCTTTTAGCATTGCAAAATCAATTGTGTGTTACTTTCTCACATAAAAAAAAAATCAATCTTTTTAAAGTGTAATGTTTCCATGAGGATACACTTATTACTAGTACTTTGGCTTGCGTTGTCATTATTTTTATGATTTATATTCTGGACAAGCTTGAAAATATTTTCATTTGTCTACTATTCTAGATCAATCTCAAGTGGAAAAATTTCAAATTAAAAATTTATAAGAATAAGCGAGTTGACATTCGTCTGTCCATTACCTCATGATACAAATTGAAACATAGGTAAACTGTCTGGTAAAATTATATCTTTATAGATACTTTATCTTGACATTGAGAAATCTTCATGATAAAAGTGATGGTTCCCAGGTGTGCTGAGAGACCCCAAGGTTCTTGATTTCGTTACAAGAAAGAGTTCATAAAGGAGTCAGTATAAGTTTTTTTTTACAAATAAAAATTCATTGTAGGAGAAAGTCCATACTCAAGAGAATCCCATCTTGGGTCTGAAGGCTGCCAGTATAAATACTTATTTAGTTTTGAGGGTGCATAGGGTCACAGATCAGATCTTGAATGGGTTTTGAAAGTTTCTGCTAACAAAAGGGATAGGAATTGACAGATGTGATAGTGAAATTTGGCCAATTTTGTTTATCAAAAGCACTCAGCCCCTAACCTCCTATTCGTTATATGATAGGAATTATACAACTAGTATTACCTGGTGTGAGATAAACTATTGAATAGTAGGTCTTGAATCAAACTAATAGTTTTGAGTCACTTTGTTCTAAAATGTGCACAGCTGTTTTTCAGAAATACCGGATGGAAAAAAATGGGGCTGTAGGCATTGTGCTAAATTTCTGCTCTATTTCAAAAGTACTTCTGATGTATGTAGTTAATAAATGAAAGTATGCAAATGGGTAGATATTATTACAGGGCAGGGAGAGGGGTACCTCAGAACCCCCAAACTTGCACTCTCTGAATGGGTTTTGCTATCTGCAGCATTAAGACAAACATATATAATTTTTAATGGAAAGGAACTTTAATATAATTAGGGTACAATATAGAAAGGATAAAGAATATAGTTACTAAGTATTTAGAGTTATCCGTCTCCTTGAGGGTAAAAGTTTAGCTAAATAGGATTGGCCTAAAGCAAGGCCCAAAAGCCTGGCACAAGTTTAAAGGATCTTTTAGTAGAGACCTATAGAAAAGGGCTAGAAAGAGTTAGACAAATTCAGGAGGAAAAGAGCAAAATTAAAACTAAGATGAAAGCTGCTATTGTTAACCTCCCCACGGGTCTTTTACCCACATCTGTTTTAATCAGTTTAAATAAAAAAGCAAGTACAGATTTTATACATGTTTCTCTGCTTTATGTGCCTCCTCCAGTTCTTCTTGCTGCCTGTTGGCCATTTGTATGTCTTCTTTGGAGTAGTGCCTGTTTAACTCTTCTGCCCATTTTCTCATTGGATTTTTTATTTTCTTTTTATTCTTTTGATGATTTCTTCATAGATCTTAGATATAGCCCCTTGGATGAATGGTGTACAATTATTTTTTTTTTTCCATTCAGTAGGGTGTCTTTGTTTTACTATTGGTTTCTTTTGCTGTGCAAGTGCTTTTAGTACCAATTGTTTATATCCCTTTTGTTTTACTTACTGTTGGAGACAAATCCACAAAGTAATCTGTGATGTGTGTGTCATGGAGAATTTTGTCTAAGTTTTCTTCTATGAATTTTATGTTTTTACTTCTTATATTCAAGGCTTTAATCCATTTGGAATTAACTTTGTGTATGGTGTGATATAAGGTCTAGTTTCTATTATTTTGCATTTGGCAGTTCATCTAACACAAAAGAGCCAATAATATCACTGGATCAAGAAAACCCTCTTCAGTGAATGGTACTGGGGAAACTAGACCCCATGTATGCATGCAACCCCTCCCTATTGTAAATAGTTCAATGTTTTAGGCAATAAACATGGAGAAAACTAGAGTGATAGCACATCACTTTAATTTGTGTTGCTTTAAGGTAAATAAAAACACACATATACAGGGGCATGTATAAATATTAAATGATTGCATTGATATTATATAATCAATGTTATTTAGCCCATATATAATCTGAACTTATATGAAATATATATTTATAATATATAATATGTAATAAGTACATGTAAACATAGTTGATGAGCAATATATGATCCATGCTAGTGTTATTTCAAGCACCATTATTTTTTAGTCAAATCTTACTTAATGAAGAATTCAAATGAGAGATAAACCTAATTTTTAAAGAACTTTTGCTTTGGTATTATGTCATTCTTTATATTCTAGATAAATTTCTTTAAAAACATTTAGTATGCTGTACAAGGTTATAATCTATAAAATATATAGTTAGGAATAGCTTACAGAAATAAAACTAATGATATTTAGAGTACAAAGCTTATGAGCCTGATATAAAACTGGTCAAAACTCTAAGGGATTTGGCAATACTGTGGTTTAGTTTACAGCTGCACAGGATATCAGAAACAATTTGTGTTACCATAATTTAAGGGGGCATAACTAAGACATTGTGAAAAAGGGGAGGGAGGTGGAACTTAATAGCCTACATATACAAGAAAAGGACAATTTAAAAAATCCACCCCTTTAAAGAACTTGTTAGGGTACTTTTGAATATCTGTAACATAGATAAGAACATATATGGTTAATATGTAGATATACTGTAGTTATAATTTATGAGTAAATTGTTCCTGAAGGATTGATTAAAAAAGAAAAGAGTGTTGAAATAAATGTATCTTTCTTGGCTTTAGTTCAATATTAAAAAATAACTTCCATGGTAAATGGTAACTGTAACTACACTCTTAGTTGCATTGGGAGTTTAAATTCATACTCTATGGACTCAGGACAATTCCAATTACTTTATTCATTAGCATTATAATACCTCTGAGTTATATATTATGTACTCTGTGGTGTATATACATAAGAGTATAAGAACATTTATTTCATCAATGCTTATCATCAAAATGACAAGAACACTAAATATCCTGTTTTTAAAATCAAAAATTAATTTTTTTAGTCATCACTTACATTAAAAATTACAGCAATAAACCATTATGTTAAGACCTCACAGGGACACTGTAATAGTAGCAATGCATTTCATCTTATTTAATAGGCAACTTTTTAATAAATTGTGAGTATATTAAATTCCAAAAAAATTTACATGCCACTAGAGAATGTACAATGTAAAAGACTCTGAATTATTTTCCAAAGAGAAAACTATTTCTCAGACATGAACATTATAAGGTATTTCACTCTGATCAATGCATATTTCATTATTTAAAATTTCTCTATGTCTGAGCATTGGGGCATCCTTCTTTGAATAACAATTATTCTTCTTTTATTAAACCCAAAACTCTGGTCTTAAATGGTTCACATAAATAACTGTGACTATTTACTAATGCACCTGCAGATGTTTGTATTCTCTCATATTGTTACATTTCATTGGAATCTAAGATTTTCTTGGGATAATCATACAATTTAACACAGTGGCATGACCAACTAATTTAAATGATATTGTGTTGTTACTGAACAATCATAGATTTGGGACATCCCTGACTATTGAGAATTATTGAAAATTAAAGAGAATTATTATTAGTCCTCTAAAAGCTGAGCATTTACTACAGAGAGAACATGATGCCTTACTTTAAGATGCAACCCCTAAAAGATAATAAATGCATAAATAAAATTTAAACTCTTATGTCAGGCAATTTTGATTTTATTTAATCTTCACAAGTGAAGTGAGTTGACAAACAATCTGGTTGAAGTCTCATTACATTTGAAGAAACTGATATCAAATACAGAAATTATTTGACTAAGATCAGTCAGTCAGATAATAATAGAGAATTCTCTAGCATTTACTCAAGGTATAATAAAATTCGGCCTTCCATGGTAGCCTAGGGTTTAAGTCTCAGTGCTATTGTCATTTGGCCTAAGTTTTATCCAAGAGAAAGAGCTAACCCACATATGGTTGAGCAGACCTCTTCTGTCTTGCTTGCTGTTCCTCTTAGCAGTGTTCTGCTCCCCACTCTGTCTCTGGGATCATTTCACCTCCCAACCAACACCTCTGGCCTACACCCAGTTCTTCTATGCAAAATGAAAATAAAATAAAATAAAACAATCCATCATATTCAGCGGTGAAAGGACTACACTGATCGCCTTCTTACTTGAATTTTTAATGCTGAAGCCCTTAATCCCCAATGTGACTGTATTAGAAACAACTTTTGAAATGATAATTAAGGTTAAATATGGTCATAAGGGTGATGTCAAAATGAATGTGCTTATAATAAGAGGAAGATGCACCAAGATGCTTGCACTCAGGGTGAGGGCAAGGACATTTGAGGACACCAAGAGAAGGCCAAAGTCCATAAACCAAGGACCAATGACTCAGGAGAAACTACCTAAGCCTTGATCTTCGATTACCAACTCCCAGAGCTGTAGAAAATTAATTTCCCTAGATTAAATAAGCCCTAGTATATTAATTGCTGACATATTAATTGCTGTCTCCTGGATATAATTTCTTTGACTTTCTTTCTACATTCTGGTATTTGTCTGACATGACCCCATGCTTCTTTCAGAATTTATTTTTTTAATTAAATCCTTTTCCAAGTTTTCCAATGGTTTCTCTACCTTCCTGGATTTTTCCTACCCATTTGAATTCTTGTCACTTGTAACATCATTGTTCCAGTGCAGAAATGATTAATAACCAACTATTTGCTACAGAAAAACAAATGTAGTTTAGAAGTCTGGAATCAGGGGGAAAATTACTAAAGAAATTTATTTCAAAGGGTAATTTTGCAAAGTATTTTAATAAGGACAGTGATTTAATTTAACATTTAGTACTGAATATTCTACTGAATATGTGTGATGACTTCCAATTCCATACAAGTAAGAAACATGACAATTAATTACTGATATGTTTAGAATCCTGAGTAAACCTGATGAACTGGCAAAGTCAAGACTACCAAATCCGTTAAGGAATAAACTATGAAGTTCCTTATGTAATAAGCAAAAAATCTGGGACTTCTGAGCTTAACATACTGTTATAAGTTTGAGATACTATCAGGTAGGTGAGATGATCCCATGTACATTTTAGAATTACTTTTGGCAACAACATATATAATTTAATAGATGGTGAACAAACTAGACACCAGTTTGTTATGTTACAAGGTAAAAGTGGTGAGTGTTACTACCTAGGCAATTGTGAAAGGAATGAAAAGGATACATTGGATTTTTAGTTATTAAAGAGCGTTATAAAAAAAAGTGATGCCCAATTTTATATGCTGGAAATATAATCCTCAGGTTCTTTTCCTGGACCACTGATAAGTGAAGGGAAATCAAGAAAAAAATGCCAAATATCTTCCATCACATGATATAAGAATGTTCCTCTTGTATGTTCCAAATCCCATATTGCGTTATGAAATTTGCTGATAAGAAAAAAAGAATAAAGTTTCAAAACAGGATAACAGTCAATGACATACAACACATTAATAACAGAAATAGTCTTCATATTATTAATTATAAATTACACAGTTGTCTAGAATCAAAATTTTAAAACATATCCAAAGGAGAGGTTATTAGTGCCTGCCCAGTAAAACATTTTATTATTGTTTTAAAAGTGCTTAATGAGTTTCATTTAGATGTAAAAATACTTTCCAGTAAAACTAGTATTCTTAATATAGTGCTAGCCAGAGTTGCCCTTTCAATATCATAATAAAATGGAAACAAAAAGGGGAAAATGCAGATTTTTAGCAAAAAGAGAATGATAATTAATGGCCCCAGGGTTTTAAACTATAATGCATCTGAATCATAAAATGGATTTTGACTTTCTGTTCAGAACTGGCTTAGAAATCTATCTATTAAAATATTATCAGGAGATTACTCTGTCAGAACTGGAGAAGAATAAAAGATGGGAGCACACAAAATTACAGCTTTGCAATTTCAGAGTAATTTAAATCTGATATATTTCTTTTAAAAATTTTCCACAAATGTTTTTTCATGCTGAAAATTATTCTAAATGATATGACTTCTTTAAAAAGTGACCTCAAGGTCTTGAAATTATATTATCCAAATCAGCTACATCCATTATTTAAAATAGATATAACATGATCATGACACAAGTTTAAATCAGATTTCCCCATGTGAAGATATCTGGTGTTGCTAGAGTTTTAAAAATTAGATTACAATTAGTATAATACATGGTTTCTATCTTCAGCACACGCTTTATCCTTTCCTGCATCTGGAAGGCACAATTAGATAATGTGTACTGAACAGCAGCAAGTGTAAAATATTCAAGAAGATGAATAGCTTCATATAAATTAGAGATGGTAAAGCTTGATTAGTTCACTTTAGGTTAATGCATCTTGAGAGTCTCTCTGTAATTCTATGAAAAATAATATCTGTGGTTTTACATTAGAAGTAAATCACCCTAGAAAATGAATAGCATAGAAAATAGTATGTCACTGGTTAATTTCCATTAAATAAGGTGTTGCTTGTAACTTGCCAATATGGATTTTATAAGGTAATTTAAGACCACATAAAGCCTTAATTTTCAAGCTAATATTTAGATTAAATATAAGCCCTTAATTTAGTATTAACTTTCCATGCAAAGAAGTTTCATTAAATAAGACAACCCATAAAAATTATTTAAAGTGTAAGGAACTTTATAGAAATCCTTATATTATTATTTTATTATTTGCTTTTACAAAAAAAAAAAACAGTGCAAGTATAAAACAAAGGATGTACTATTCTTTAGCTTTTGAATCAATATTGCTTCTCTTGTGTCTCATCATAAACTAACCTACTTTATTCGTAAAAATTTTATTTTAAATATGTGTAGCCTTATAATTTGGTAACACTGCTATGTGATACCATTTTTAGTCCATGTCTCGGGTCTGACTCTCTTTACCTGATTATGTAAAACATTATTTTGGTGGGGAAAAGGTGAGCTTGTGCTGATAAAACTAAAATATTTGAAATGCACATTTTATAAGTTAGTCTTATTTTATAGAATGTTTTGCTGGTTAGGGATGTCCATTCATTTTGTCATTGTTTTTGTTTAGAAAGTAACCCATAAAATTGAGTGCAATGTTCTATAATGGAATATAATATACTGCAAAGGAAATATACTCCGACCACCTGACATAGTATATGCCAATAAATGGGAATTCTTTTGACTCTTCTACTAAGTAAGTTCTGTAATATTTTGACATAGAAAAAGTTGTTGTAGCTTCCCGGTACTCATGGTGCTTGTTTCAATCATTAAATATGTGAGAACTCAGTAAGATGTTTTTTTAATGGATAAATAATTTTTTTTTGTTTTGCTTTTTAAAAATTATTCTCTGTAAACACTAACATTGAACTAACCACTGAATGTGAGTCTACATTTGTGGTGTGTGTTTGGAAAGTTAATATAAATACTGATTTTCTAAAAAAATAGCAAAGGGAATGGTGAAGTTATAGGTAAGTGCTCTAAATTTGCTTTTTCTTTTATTCTGAAGCTAAGAATATTTCATGTATAGAAACTGGATCATGTGGAAGATATCTGATTGGTTAGAAATGAAATCTGATATGTTAGAAACTGGGACAGGTTAATATGACCCTTTCTTTCTACTGTTTATGGGTAATAAGAATGGTATTTCATCTACTTCCTGTAAATGATTGTCCTATCTGAATTGTGTCCTAGGAAAGAAACTCTCCATTATTCCTATTTTTGTATACTAAGCATATTGATGATAAATAGACAAAATTATCTGTATTTTATGAAGTAATAAAGAATCATGAAAATGTGCATTATTAAATTAAACAAAACTTACTAAAATAAGTGGACTATATGGAAATACAGATACAAAGATGAATTGGAAATATGTAGAGCAATGTTAGCAGGCAGAATGAGGAAGCCACAGACCACATAAATCTGACTGCTCTAAATGTGTTCTGCCACCTACCACATAAAGACAAACATACTCTTAGTGACTAAGATATTCAATAGTAATAGTAATAATAATAATAAACTCTTGGTTTCTTCTTCAAGCCCCTGGTGCAAATCCCAGGCTAAGAAACAAGTGCATCTTCTTCATGTGTCCCACTGGCTCTGTGCCTTCTCTAAGACTTATCTTCTTCAAATCTCCCTGTTCAGTCCTTTTCATCTCCTTGGTATTTAGATCCACCCTTCAATAGATGGGGCAGAGAACATGGAACCTCCCCTTCCTATGGGGATTACACTGTTAGAGTATTTGAAATTAGAAAACATGGAATTCCTATGATACTCAAAACTAATAATAGAATATCCTTATGAAATTAAATGTACTAAGATTTTTTTAAATGAGAATTAAGGAATTGCAATGTAAAGAAGATAAATAAGTTGTTCAAACAAATGTAGGCTTAAGAGTAGGAAGATTTCATACTAAAAAAAGAGTTGAAATAATTTTTTTTCAAATGTTAGATTAAGTGAATGTCAATTGTGAACTACAACAAAACAAGAGTGTTTACATGAACCCACCTGAGATAATATTTATGGAATATGAATATAAATTTTAAAAACATTTAAAAGTATTCATAAATGTTCCTAAAGCAGATATAAGACAGAAAATAGTTTCTTTAAAAAAAAAACCTGCAACAAAAATGATCTATCTGTGATTTTCTTGATTTCATGTATTTGCAGACCACAATTACCGGAGTGGTAAAATAGCTTACAGCCTCACCAGCAACAACTGGCAGAGAACAGAGTTCATAAATAAAAAAGTAAATTACAACATGAAATTCTAGAAGTGAGAGACATTTTAAAAACAAAACATCAAAAATATGAATATAGTCTTTGCTTAAATCTGTATTGGGTGGTCCCCAGAGAAAAGGGAGTTCCTGGTTTTTAGCCCCACCCAAGGTAGGGTGGAGCTGAGCAGGGAGGAGGAGAAGCTGGAGAGGAGACTGGAGAAGGAAGCAGGATGGAGAGCAAAAAGGCAACCTGGAGGAGGCACATGGAGCAGCGAGACATAATACTGAATAAACTGCACTTGCTTCTTGGTCCTGGACTGGTTGGAACAGATGTGGGTGAGAGACCCATGAGGAGGTTAACAATGATAGATTTTATCTTGGTTTTGATTTTGTTCTTTTCCTCTTAGACTTGTTTGCCTACTTCAGACCCATTTCTATGTACTCCTGTTGGAAGGTGCTTTAAACTGTGGCAGGCTTTTGGCTTTCATTTGTGCCAACTCTTTGGCTGGACATTTACCCATGAGGGGATGAGTACCTTGGGGTGTTTGATTTAGAAACTGTATATTTTGTCTTGTCTGTATTGCACACTAATTTTATTAAAGTTCCTTTCCATTAAAGGTCTTTCATGTTTTTCTTGATGTGGCAGGTGGCAGAACCTATTTAGAGTGGGCAGGTTTGGGGATCCTGGGGGCCACCCTCCTTGTCCTATAACAAATACACAGGTGACAACTGAAATAAACATACACAGAGCCCGTATCAGGGATGTAGGACAAAACACAGAAAGGACCAGACAAGTAGTTACCACTGACAGACAAAGCAAGCAGCATCTGGTAAAGTTTGTGATGTTATTTAAAACTGAAGAGATTATGCAGAGTTCAGTTCAGGGACTCAAAGCTGGGCCCTTGCTCAATTGATATGCCAGTGAACGGAATTTAACGCTGAAGAAACAGCTGAAAATTGATAGTGGACTCTCCAGAAGCAAGAGAATTCCTGAAACAGTTAAGAAGACAATACTGATAACATACTGTGTTTAAATATTTGACAGATGGCCAAATCACAAAGACATAGAGGGAAGCAGGATGGAGGCAAGCCAAAAAATTAGGTGCCTATGAAAGTTTTAGAAACAATAAATAACTCAGAAAAACAATGCAAACCAGACTCTGTGTGCTATATTATTCCTAATGCCCAATTTTCAAGTGAAAATTACTAGACAACAAAGAAAATTAGACTACACTTAGGCAAAAAGAAATGTCATTGCTCTAAATTGCATTTGAGCAAGACTACATACTTTATTTAAAATAAAAGGACACTAAAGCAGCTATTATAAAAATGATCAAAAATTATGAAAAAAATGTTCTGGCACAAAAAGAAAGTTATTTTAATGAGTTACAGATATGCAATATCAATAAATACAAACTATAAAATAGAAATGCTATATTTCAATATACCCTGATGAAAACTGAAAAATTCACTAGATTGTTTCAACAGCAATTTGGAGATTGTAGGCAAAACAATAGAGGGTAAAAATTATTAGACAACAAGTAAGACCAGGAATTATATATCCAGTGAAATTATCCATAAAATGAAATAAAATAAGTTAGAGAAAATAACATGTTTTTAAGAAAATCATAAAGAAGAGAAAATTCATTTAGGTACTGCAGCATTTATCAGTAAATTTACATTATCTGCTATAAGATGAATTATGTATATGTCAGCATCTACATCAATATTGCTTTATATTTTATACAAAACAAGGTAGGAGCTATACATATTACTAACACTGCAGATCCAAAATGTAAAGATAATGTGAAAAATAAATTCATGCTTGCCAACAGGTATAATGATTCATGCATTGATAACAAAGAATAGCAATATGATTAGTCTTTTTCCCTGCTGTAATTAATATATCTGGCTTATAGTAGTCTAGTCTATACAGTAATCACTTTTCATGGCTCAAAATTTTTTTAATACATTTGTTGGGGAAAAAAATCCATGTATAAGTGGACCTGCACAGTTAATGTATGTTGTTCCATTTCAACTGTGTATCTAGGCAGTCAAACCCCAAGTATTACACCCACAGTGATTCTATCAACCCAAACAAAATAGACTGCGATTCTAGCCAATCAATCCTAAACCCTCTTAGGATTGTCCAGAGTTCTTCCAAGGTACTTAGTTACTTGCAGCACCAATCTCCATAATTCAACTTTTTTTTTTTTTTAAGATTGCTTTACTTATGCATATAAGAACTGGGGTAAAGGCCAGAGATGGGTGGGTGGTTGGATGAAAGGATTCACCAGAGACAGAGTAGGGAACAGAGGCAGCTTAACTGAAATACACTGCTAAGGGGAGCAGTGGGGTCGAGGGAGGAAAGGTCTGCTGAGCCATGTGGGTCAGGTCCCTGGCTAGGGATCGAACTCATGCTACATATGAAGATAGATTCATAGTGCTGGACGTAACCCCTTATACCACCAGGGAAGCCCTCATAACTCACTTTTTAATACAACTATGTTTCTGATTGTCTGTCTTTAATATGATTACCAACTAAAATTTGAAAGCTTAACTCACAGCCAACTGAAATAGTATATATAGATAAATGAAATCAATATTTAATAAGTTCTATTTTTATTGAAAGGAAGCCACACTGGTAAAATCTGAGTTTCACTTTATGTTTAGTTTTCAAATAATGGTGTATTCTGAAATAACAAGAATATTTTCAAGATTAGTCCTAAGGCTTTCACAAAGATAACAATTTCTTTGCTCTTTCCCCTAGGGTAAATCATTTCAATTGTCACAGCACTGGTAGTTATTTTATTGCTGAAAAATCCTGACTCAGAAAAAATGTCACAGGTAATTTTTTTTACTAACTGTTGCAGTTTAAACTTTCAGAAATTGCTGATACATAATCTGTCATTGGGGTTTAAAGTTACTTTTCCCTCAAAAAGTTAGCAGTTTTTAATTTGATTATTTTCCAATACCATGAAATTTTATAGTAGTGATGAGTACTGATATCTAAATCCATTTTTCTTAAGGTACCAAATAATCAATTTTAAGGAAAGATAAATATATTTTCCCAGTGAATAAGATACACATTATCAATGTGCATATCAAAAGTATACATTTTTTACTTGATTTTTGGTTAAAACTTTAAATTTGTTATATGTCTATTAATTATCACAAACTGATCAGAGGAAAATCTATGTAATAAATACCTAACCTTTAAAGTATGGTTTTAATACTTAGATATTGAAAGTACTTTGAAGAGTTGCTGTTTCATGTTTCTATAGAATTCAAGGAACTCATTTTTAAATTGGGATTATAGATTCTCTACATTATCTTTTTTATCTTTCATAATCATCTTGTGTTGATCATAACAACATTGACCATTCTTACACATCTTGTAAATTGGTGTAATACAAACCAGCTATCATTCGAAGGCTTGTGAATGGAAAAACAAATGAGAATGCATTTGATTAGATTGGGTTGTCAGAAAAGTCATGCCATATATATTTTTTTTTCCCAGCAAAACATGTCATGACTTTTCTGACAACCCAATAAATTGATTTGAGTGCAAATTCATCTAATGATCTGTTGTGAGGATCAAAGCTACATAAAACAAGTTAATAGTAATGAGCAGTACATCATTTGGAGGAAATATTTTTGTATTATTTATATTATTTATTTAACATTATTTACATTGTCAGAATAGACAAATCATACTACGTTACAATGTATGGAAACTACTTTTTTTAAAAAAAGAATATTTTTACATTTTTAATGAAAAATTTTCCTAGATATATATTTAATATGAATTTTGATACTATATAGTAGAGTAGATCTCTTCGCCTAATTTTCACAAAACCTCCAGCTTTGCTATAATTAAAAATTAATATTATAAAATATATTCATAAACAATTTTTGCATGTCAAGTGGAACACTTTATTGTCATATTTAATTGTCTTTGTATCTGAGCCATTGCAAGATTTGATGAATGGTTAAAACAACCTTCTTACCCCAAAACTGGATATATCAAAGTTCTTTGTATTCCACAACAATCCTAAATTTTTCATCTTGGTAACTTAGACTACTCATTTTGAAATTGTTAGACACAAAATTAATATATATTATTGAGCAACTAATTTTTTTTTTAAATTAAAACCCCTTTTATGAATAGAAGTCAAATATTTTCCTGTACTATTTCTACCAATTTTAGTTAACCCAATACAGGAAATATTAACTATTAGGTTGTTTTTTAACTTTGTAAAAAAATACTATATTTTCCCTCAAAATGGACTTTTGGAAAAATTAATCAATTTGACTGACATTATATTCTGTGGATATTTGGTAACATTCCTTTCTGTGCCTTTTACCACTTACTCTATTCAACAAATCTTTACTTTTTGAATAAATACTAGTACTCCTAGATATCAATTATAGGGTATAATCAAATATGCCATCAAGTCATTTGGAGAAATACCATAAACTGCACATATTTATCTTCATTTTACTTTGTATTTCTTGTGGTGATTTTGCATGAGAATTAGTTTGAAGTAGTTGCTAATATTCCAAATTCTAGTTTTATAGAATGCTATGAAATATGTAAATAAATTGATATTTTCATTCTATAACAATTTTTCAGGTTTTCCCAAGCCCTTTTTACATCTATGTGCACATTGTATTTTTTCCAATCCAATATTTATCTGACAGATATAGTAATTAAACATAGTATGCTAACCTTCAGAGGTTAATTGAGGAAGGATACACTATGAAGGTGGAATTAAAGCAAAGTCAATCTAGCTTCGAAGCCCGTGGTGCTTAATAATCTGTACAATTTTCAACTTGTCAATTGGTTAGGCATAATGCATACCAACATTTGAACATAAAACTTTTCATCAATTGTCTTTCATATTTGCTTAATGTTTTTAAAAAAGAGTATTTTTTGCCCTGCCTATCATTTGTGATTCCTCTCTAGTTAGGATTTCATATTCGTCTAACATCTTGCAATTAACATATCTTTTTCATTAAGTACCACAACACTCTTTTCCCCCTCTTAAGACATGAAGTCTTTTGACTTATTCAGTTTACTTATGTTTGGAATCATAATGTATGTGTGTGTTATGTGTAATTTTTGTATAAATACAGTTTATTTATAATTGTGTATATATTTATCTATATGTAATTATATATGTAACTTATATTTCCACCATATTTTGGGGGGAACTTGAATTAATTTTTAAGGTTTTTTTTTGCCTTATTCCTTTACTAATATGTAAATCACTTATGATATCTCTAACTCATGAGTTGTAACTCATGTTGTAAGATTAAGTGGGATAAAGTGTCTTGAGCTATATTAATTAGGCACAAATAACAGAGAACTCCAGACACTGTGAAACCCTATAAACACTATGTAATTGGGTTCAAGCTATTTTTCTTATTTTTATGTGAATTTTCATCCTTATGATTATTGTCAAAATTCATGATAACTACAGCATGTATATTTTTATTTTTCAGAAAAAAAATTAAGAAACGAAAGTGCTTGATTAAGGAAGGCAAATGTTTCTCAACAGTGCACCATAATCAGTGAGGAGCAAAACATGTAAGATAGTTCTAGATGAATCTATGGTTCTTCCAAAACCAAAATAAGAAAAGAAGAAGGAATCAATATTTGCTAGGCAAAGAAGTAATATCTTCTTATATAAAACCAAAGTAAGCCCTATATAAATGATAAGTATTATTGTCTAGTGATTGAATCATTGTTACAGATGTCATTTAAGATAAAAAGTCAATGCTCACAAGATTTTCACAGGAGTCATCAGGAATTTTTAAATCTGTCCTCCTTGAAAGTGTTATGGAAATTTAGACTGAAAATCACACAAAATTAATCTTTAAGTATGACTAGAAACTATAAAAAAATTTCCCTCCTGTAATTAGCACTATCAGTTAATCACACTTTTGTATTAGGACATGAGGATATGTGGTAGATGCTTCATAGAGAATGGAAAATAAGTTGTGAAATTTATTTTACAAATTAAAGGTTTTATAAACAAAACACTTATATTTGAGTGTGAAATACAAATTAGTCTCTGGATGGATTCTTACTATATACATCAAAATCAGTAAATAGCATACTTAAATGCACTTTTAACCTATCATGTAAATCTACGAGAATATTATTTAAGTGAGCTAAACAGATACTACCAAAGTTTATCTCTATAGAGAGTAAGAAGATATATCTTTTCTGGAACCAAATTAATGAGATATAGACTAGACCAGAACCTAAGCATTCATGGTTTTGCTCTTTTAAAGAAAGCATCTAGTAACAAGTCAGACTGTGGAGCTATCTATTGATTAACTTTCAGATGAGGTGCTGAGACAACAGCACATTAATAAACCATCTTTGACGTTGTTAATTATTCTTATCACTCAGTTTGCCTTTGTGTATATTCATATCTGTGTGTGTGCTAGCATACATGTGATTGTGTGTGGGGTGGGTACTACAATAATAAGGGTGAATATCTCTGTTACCATTCCTGTGATTAATTAAAAACTGAGATAAGTAGAGAAGATTATTTCTTCCTTCATCCTACTCATCTATTAATTTGTTTTACAAAGTTATTTACTAACTATAAAATAATATTTTGTGGTTATTTCCCATAATCTAACATACTCATCTATTAATTTGTTTTACAAAGTTATTTACTAACTATAAAATAATATTTTGTGGTTATTTCCCATAATCTAACATAGTATATCTACATACAATATAAACTGTATATTGTATATTTACTTACAATAACATTGTAATAGATTTGAGATAAGCATAATTTGATTATTTCATTAAGAAAGTATAAGAAATGAAATGGCAAGAAAATATATGTTAATGCCCTAAAGAATAAATATTTTTGGCACATTAGCATAGTTTAGATATAAACCAAATGATAAATTATCTATAATGAATCTATTTTTATATTTGGAGTAAAAAAAAAAAGAATGTTAAAGAACAACTATGCCATGTTAGTGAATTTTATTTTAATATCTATTATAAATCTCCTAGTGTTTGACTGAAGATTTTATCATGTGACTGGATGCAAATATCTAAAATAATAAAATATTAGATGCTAGACTGGACATTAAAAATTTACTTCAACTACCTCTTTTTACAGATGAAGTGATACAGAGAATTTAGTCAGCGCTGGGAATAAAATAAGTCTTTCTCTTCCTCAATTTATTTTGACCAAATAAAACATTTTTATAATAATTTGTGATCTTTAAAGTATCCTTAAGAAATTAAATTAAAACCTAAGTTCAAATGTACAAATAAATGCTTTTAAGTTAACTATATTTAGAACAGTATAAGAATTTTATAATAATGTTTATTTAAACATACATTTTCAATTTTAATATTTAATAATTTTTCAAAATGTATTATAATGGTGAATATTTAATTTTCCAATTATTTTTCAGATCTTATTATTACAATTTAAAAAAAAACTTTTAAACTTAAAAATAACAAGTTATTTCATTTACTTATTAAATAAAATGGTGCTTTATAACTTTCACTTCTCCAAATTTGATCACTTCATTTTCCCCATCCATGTTTTAGCCACCAAAATTTAGTATTTTGAAATGACAATATAATTCAAAAATGTGTGGCTTGACAACTTGGATATCCATATAAGTGTTAAATTGTTCATCAAGAGTCAATTCAACTCTGGGCCTCCCAGTGACACAATGAGTTAGGCAATGCACTACGAAGCAAACCACAGCCACTGCAGCACGAGTTTGATCCCTACCGCCCTCCAGGGAAGGGACCCACATGGTGCAGCAGACCTCTCCAGCCTCACCCACTGCTCCCCTCAGCAGTGTGTTTTAGTTGGTCAGCCTGTTCTGCTCCCCACTCTGTCTCTGGTGAATCCTCTCACCACCCCCTTTGTGCCTCTGGCCTGCACCCCAGTGCTGGTTCTCATATATATATATATATATATATATATATAAATCTTTAAAAAGTTATATATATAATAGTATATATATAAAAGTAATAATTTGTAGAATTGATATAACAACTTAAAAGGAAATACAAAATTACTTTTCCTATCTTTAGAAATATTTAACTCTGAAGAGGATAAAAAAATCAAAGAACAAAGCTTCATGAGCTTGTATTTTATAACTCTCTTATGAAGCTGTATGTTGAAAGTATATATTTCTTCACCATTAGGTTTAGATAAAATTATACTGTTAACTGTTAATTAAAGTTAATTTTTTTCTATACTGTTTGAAAAACTGATGTGACATTATCAAATGCTTAACTGATATTCATGTTACACTTTTTGCAAGTATGTCAGCCACAGTGTTGCTATGAGTATGTTTGTTGTATCACAAATGAGTAATTAATGTCCCCACTTTTATTCCAAAGTGCACTAAATTTTGAGAACTCAGATGTAGACCAGGTTGTACTTAAAATTGTATAATGTCTGTTTAAATTATTATTATTATTATTTTAAGATTTATTTATTTATTCATACAAGAACTGGGGTACAGGTTAGAGCTGTAGGGGAGTGAGAAGAGTAATCAGATAAAATTGGGAGAACAGGAAGAGTGACTGAAATACACTGCTGAGGGGAGCAGCAGGAGAGACAGGAGAGGTCTGCTGTGCCATGTGGGTCACCTCCCTGGCAGGGAATTGAACTAGCACAGAAGTGGCTGTAGATAAATTCATAGTGCTAAGACTTAACCCCTTGTGCCATGAAGGGGGTCCCTTAATTTTTTTTTTCAAATGAAACAATGAGGTTATTATAATAAAAGGAATAAAATATCTTTATTGAAATAAATTTGGTTCACAACATTGCCTATGATTTGGAGATTCAGGATCATACTTTTCAGTGTCTATTACGTGAACCAAACCCACCACAGCTCCCATAGTCCTTCACCATAGTCCATTTTACACCCTCCCCACTTTGCTCTCCTCACTCTCAGTTCTAGAATTGTAGCCTCAAATGTACAGTCAGGTTTCTAGAATTTGTTTTTGTACCAGTTTTATCTGACCCTTTGTTTTGTTTCTATATATTCCACATATAAAGAAAATTTCTCCCACCCACCCTGGTTCTTAAAGAAAGGTGGTAAAAGTATTGGAATAGAAAGAATTGCACCACCAATAGCCTGAACTCCACATTTAATCAAATTCTAGCAAACATATTTTATGTCATTATACTTACATAATTTGTATGTAAACACAAGTTTTCTTAGTTTAAAAAAACAAAACATAAAATTAAGAAAAATATAGCATTTTCAAAAATCAACATTTTTGGAATAATTAAATTAAAAAATCTAGATGAGATTATTTGAATAGCACACAATTTATGACATAAATTTAAAAAAAATTAATTTAACAAACAGCAGATCTTATAAAAGCATGTACAAACAGCAAAGCCAAAAATCTTGTTATATGAAAACCATTGCTTGATAAAGACAAAATAAGAAGTTACCTAATTGGCTAATAACAATTTCAATTTTATTTCATTAAATAGACTTTAGACAGTTTGGTTATATTAACAAATCATAATAAGAAACTAATTAATATTCTCAAACAAAAACTGTACTAATTTTAAAAATACTGAATGACTTCTGAATTTGATAAAAAAGAAAATATTTAAACCAACAATAGTACATTTGACAACTAAGGAGCTAGTTTTTTTACAAAATCTGTGATTATAAAAGCCTCTATTGTTCTGTTAGTCATCTAATATTTTATTTTTATTATGCTTTGTTTTTTAAAGTTCAGAACATTAAGTTGTAATATGGTTGCTTCATTCAGTATATCATAATACTCTTACAGATTTCAAAAAATCAGAAAATTACAAAGTTGATACTTTTTACTTAGTGAGTTAAGAGACATGTTACACACACATATATTAATAATATGTCATGCCAATTGATGTTTCATATATAATTTATATTCTTAGTAAAAACAATCTTATTCTTTTGAATTGCATTCCTGTGGATTTACTTTGTTAACTCTGAATTGCTACTAATATATAGCATTTGTAACATGTGTAAAATAAATTTTAGAATTACTGATCTGGCCTCGCTGGTGGTGCAGAGTTGTTAAGCAATGCACTATGAAGCAAACCACAGCCACTGCAGCACGAGTTTGATCCCTGCCTCTGGTCAGGGAGGGGACCCACATGGCACAGCAGACCTCTCCTGCCTCACCTGCTGCTTCCCTCAGCAGTGTATTTCAGTCAGTCTGCCTGTTCTGCTCCCCACTGTTCTGTGTCTGGTGAATCCTCTCACTTCTCTGGACTCTGGCCTGTACCCTAGCTCTTGTATGTATAAATAAATAAATCTTTTTTAAAAAAAAGAATTACTGATCAATTCAAAAACAAATGTACTATTTTACTTTTTACCTTTGAAGAAGTGTACAAATATAATCAATTATTTCCAAGATAAACCAGATCAATAGCATAATCATAGTTTACAGACAAGCCTGATTAGATAGATAATGTATAGGTAGATAATAGAGATATAGATGGAGTCCATACCCTCTTCTTTGAAGATAATTATGAAACTAAAAAAAAAAAAAAAAAAATTTTTCTTAAATTTGTTCTTCTTACTATGGATGGTCAAATTAAAATACAACCAATATGGCTAAAACAGAGGTTAATGATGAATATATATTTGTCTTAAAAATAAAATAAGAATGAAAACAAAATGAAAGTTAACTAAACAAAGCTAAAATTGAAACTGTTAAAACCAAAAAAATGAAAAATTCTCTAGCATCACCATGGCAAAAATAAGGCATTGAACTAAGTAATCTTTGCACATGTTGAGCTCAAAATATTGAAATTATCAACTTTAATAAATACCTACACACTTGGTGGTGAGACACTTAGCGTGCTCCCCAAACTTAATTCCCATAGCTGTTAGCAACTATATATTCTGCAGACAAAAGGTTAGAAGAAAATACTCTTGGAATCTTTCAAGTCAACAGTAAATATCTAAAGACACTAACTTTAGACATAGACATTTTCCAGTGCAATGCCATTGGCTACAATATTGCAGTAATGAAAGACCACCCTTACTTATAAGAATAATGCAAATGTTAGTGTGCAGACTGAGGGGGTACTCCAAGACCCCCAAGCTCGCACACTGTAAATGGGTTCTGCTATCTGCTGTATAAAGATAGCATACTCTTAGTAAATGAATGACTTTAATAGACTAGTGTGCATAGGAAAAGAAGAAAGGGTTATATTTTCCCAATAAAATACCCAGTTACCTATCCCTTCATGGGGTAAAATTCCTGTCAAACAGTTGACCTAAAGCACAGGTCCAAAAGTTTACCACAAGTCTAAAGTACCTTTTGGTGGCAAACCATAGGAAAGAGGCAGAAGGATTCAGGCAAGTCTGGGACGAAAGAAGTGCAAATCAAAGTAACAGCTGCCATTGTCAGCCTCCCCATTCCACTCTCACCCACATCTCTTTCAAATGTCTCTATATGTAGAGATGTAGTCCAATTTGTTTGTATTCTCTTTTGTTTATCTTGCTGTTGGAGATGAACCCACAAAGACATAACAGAAGCCAATATAATACATGTTTTACCTGTGTTTTTTTTTTAAGATTTTATTTATTAATGCATACAAGAGCTGGGGTACAGGTTAGAGTTACAGGGATAAGAGGATTCACCAGAGACAGAGTGGGGAGCAGAACAAGAAAATTGACTGAAATATACTGCAGTGGCTACAGAAGCCCCATAGTGTGGCTCTCAACCCCTTGCACTACCAGGGAAGCCCTGTGTTTTCTTTAGTGTGGTTTATGGTTATATGTGTCACAGCTAAGTCTTTAGTTCACTTTTAATTTATTGTGTGAGTGATGATGGTAGGACAGATGAGTAGATTAACAAAATATGCTTTATATACACAGTGGGATACCATCTATCCATTAAAAAAAGAAAAAAAAAAGATAAACTTTTGGCATTAGCAACAGCCTGTTGTATGGAAATGGAGAGGACCATGTTAAGCAAAATAAGACAAAAGAAGAAAGAAAAAATCACCTGGTTTCACTGGGGATTCTTGCACCAAAGAGTGATACCTCCTTTACCTGTAGAAAGATAGATTTCAGGAGACTGGTCCACTCTTTGAGCCAGTTTCCAGAACTTTGCTAAGAGTTTTACTGCCTGCTCCACCCCCCTTTTAAGCCAACTGAATTTCATGTACATATAATTGTAACATTAATTCCCCCAATTAATTCATACTGTGATTATATAAATTTGGCTTGAGTCATGGGGAAGCCTCCCTGCCTCATGGAAGTTGGTTCTCTAGAGATCCTGAAACTGATGAAACAAAGATGGAGAACAGAAACTAGGACCCAACGGTTGCCTCTAGCATCTGGAAATATTCCCCAGTTGACAGCCAGTGAAAAAACTTGGATTTAAAGTCGTGTAAATGCAAATGATTAGATTATGTCAATGAGCTGAATGAACACTGGAAATTTATATCCCGGAGACTTCCAGAATTAAAACACAACCCTACACACACAACGTGATTTTCAGGTCTGGCAGACCTGTCGTCAAATGTCTGATCTTCAATAATGTGAGAAAATAAATTTGTGCTAAATAAATTTGAAACCACCATATTTGTAGTAATTTTGCTGAGTTACCAATAGGAAATTCATACATGATTAAATTTTCCTTACAAATATATATGATAAAATACGAATGCAGAGAGGTGTCACTGCATTCTTCCTAAAAGTATTATGGAAGTTTGCAATTTAAATGTGGGTTATCTTTTAAATTGGTGAAGGAAGAAATGTAGAAAAGTTGCTCCAGAGTGCTCTGGCATAAATGCACATTCTTTCCTTATACTTTCACAGAACTAAAAATCAATCAGTGTGGCAAGACCAATTGATTACATTAAATCAGCAAAGGACCAAATACTTAATCCTATATCCTCAAATTCTAAAGTTTTCTGTACCTGCTCTCATCACTTCTTTTATGTTCTTTTATCAATTTCAATTTGAATGAAAATCAATTGGATAAAAAGAACAGTATAATAGAGAAATGTGGCTTTCAGTGACTTAATTACCAGTAGAATTACAGAATGGAAGAACTAATCAAGCTCTGAGAAATAATCTAGAAAACATCCTGTTCATGTAGATGAGAAAGCCAATTCAAAATACAAAATAAACTTGCCAAAGATTTTGTTATTAGTATAAGACTTAGAAAAATTCAGACTTTCTAATTCAATTTCAGTCTCTTGTTTCTTTAAACTATCTTCTGTATCCCATTTCAGTTCCTTTTAGTACATATTTATCTCTTCTAATGACTTTCATAGTTCACTGTCATTTTACTATTCAAAATAAGCAAAAGTCATTTAGCTTATCCTCTGTAACATTGCTTCTTTAATCTCTTCTGATAACTTTTTCAATAAACACCCACATCCGTTCCATCTCACCTATTAAGTGAATTGTTTGGGGGTGCGATTTTAGAACTGAAAAAAGTGCTGTTCAAAACTGTGACTTGGATGAAAATAAGTAATCTTTGTAATTAAACTGAAATCTTTTCAAAGAGTTCTCTTCCTCAGACGTAGACTTCCCACTGCTAAAAAGTAAATTACTTTGGAGACATTTTGGGGATCTGAAGTCTCACAGATTCACTGGGACACACAGTTTTCCAACACATGGCCCCAGGGAAACCTTCACTTCTGAACAGATGCTAATGTTTCATGCAATTTAGCGGTAGATATGGTAATGAAACAATTTTATTTAACTTCAGTCTAGAAGGAAGACACAACCTGCTTGACTTGATAATGTTCACAATGAAACTGCCTTAAGGGTATGGAAATTGACACATATCTAAAGTTGTTTAAAATTTACAGAGTACTTAAAATGTCTTTTTGTAAATAAAAGTGTTCTTTATTTTATTATCTTTTATCATTATTGGAGTAAACTTTTAATCATCCTAACCATATAGTAATTGGTGTGTCAAAGACAAGCAATAATGTTTTATTGGTCTTTTGTCTGTTTTTATCACTTTTCTTCACAGTAGCAATGTCTGAGAAGAAGAAAGCCTATTTTTAAATGGTAAGCTATGAGGATCTGTAAATATCTTAGGAAGTAATCTTCTCTATGAAATTCTTTGTATGATGGTTTAAAGAAAAATACATCTTGATGAATGTGTGGCTTTACATTATCGATGATTGCATTTTAGTATCTGAATATAGTGAGTGTAGATTTCCCTTCACATTTGCCTTGTCTGTTTTCTAGAACATTGGTTAAATTAAAGCATCAAGGAGACACTAGTGCAATCTACACTAGTGTGACACTATTATTACCATCAACTAATTTATCATAACTAAAGACCAAGTGTAAAAAGACCAAACTAAAAAACTTGACATCTTTCTTGACACCAAATGCATAATAAGTTATTCATGTTTATAAATAGGTATCCATTGGCATATCATTATATACTGTCAAATATTCTAGTCATGGTGATGTATAAAATTTACTCTGTCACATAAATAGTGAGGGAATCCTGAGAGAGTGCAGATGTCAGGATTTAATTGTATAAATAAGAAGAATCAAGAACATATAATCATTTTAAGGTAGTAGCAGGTTTAAGCTTAAAATAAAACTTCCCTCATGCTCTTGCATTGGAACGAGACTCCTGGTGGTCTGTAAATTCGGGGCATCGGGCAGAACAGTAGCTTGTCAAAACAAAAGCAAAGCAGCTGGCACTTTCTAACAGGCAGTCATGAGGAACTGAAAGAACAAATTATTAAGTGAGAGTCCATGACTAAAGCACATCATCAGAGAGATTACCATCTACACCAAAGAAGAGTGAAAGATTAAAATATTCCTTAACCCAGGAAAGAATTGGAGCTGTAGCTTGAAAAAAAAAGGCATCAGGTAAGATTATTTTTTTTACTTTTAGTAATTTTAGTAAAGAAACCAAGTCACTTCAAATCATTCCTACCTCCTATCTGTTGCCATTGAACAATGAAAATGGAACCCTGTCGATTTAGTCTGTAAGATCAGTCTTCTGAATAGAGAAGAATGCAGACTGAATTTTTAGCAAAGGTGAAAATATTCTACATGGAAAGGACATTTTTTAACCTTCCTTATGTTTCATTCAGCCAACATGTGACTGAGGGGCCCACAGGAAACCCAAAATCTCAAGGGGTGCATTTTCTAAGAAAACAGATACCTGCTGCAAAATATCATTAACGTAATTGGTGTAGGGAAAGAGAGTGAGAGAAAAAGAAGAAAGAATTTCAAATAATAGATTCACATAAAAAGTTCCAAACTTATGGGCCTCCTTGGTGGCGCAGTGGGTTGAACGCCGCGGTGAGGCATCCACCGCACAGCAGTACAAGTTTGATCCCCAGCCAGGGAGGGGGCCCACATGGTGTGGCAGACCTCTCCTGCCCGGCCCGCTGCTCCCTTCAGCAGTGTATTTCAGTCGATCTGCCTGTTCTGCTCCCTGCTTTGTTGTTGGTGAATCCTCTCACCTCCCGCGACTCTTGCCTGTACCCCAGCTCTTGTATGCATAAATAAATATATCTTGAAAAGAAAAAAAGGTCCAAACTTATCCATCCCCTTGTTGGCAAATGCCCAGCCAAATAAACTTGGCCTGGAGCATGGTGGATGAGGCTTGTGGACTTTCCACAAGTCTAAGTGATGTCCCAGTGGGGTATTCCAAAAAAGGGACCAGGCAGTCTCAGAGAAATGGGATAGGATAGACCTGAAATGTAAAATGTACTGTAAATCCAGTAGGAGGTCCAAATATCATAACCTCTGTCCCTGTCTCTGTCGTTCATCAGGAGCAGCCCTCCCTGTTGTCTCTCATCCACATGTCTCTCTTCCACATTCTCATAAGGTAGACATTTGTGTTGTTACTAGTTTTTGATTAACGCGAATAAGTTTTTAAAAAGAGATGTATCTTTATTTATGCATACAAAAACTGGGTTGCATGTAGACCAGAGGTATGTGTGTGGGGATGGGGTGGCTGAGAAAATTCAGCATAGATAGAATGGGAAGCAGAACAGACAGATTGACTGAAATACACTGCTGAGGGAAGCAGTGGATGAGACAGGACAGGTCTGCTATGTCATGTGGGTCAGCTCCCTGGCTGGAGATTGAACTCATGCTGCAGTGGCTGGTGATAGCTTGATAGCATTGATACTTAACACCTGTGCCACCAGGGAGGCCCATTGTGAATATAGTTCTTATAAACTTTCAGGTGTAAATTGTCTTTGAATATGTATTTCCGATTTTCTTTGGTAAATGTCTAGGAGTAGAATTGTAATGAATGTCTTTCAGTAAGGGTAGATTTCCAAGCAGTTTCCCATAGTATTTGCACCATTTTGCAGTTCTAGCAGTGGTGTATAAGAATTCTGTTGGCTTCCCAAAGTCACAGGTATTGTCAATGCTGTATTTATAGGCATTTCAATGATTAGTGTTATTTCTTTGACTCTCACTTATTTTAGTGACATTTCAAACACTTCTTTTATATATTTATGCAAAATAATTTCTAAATTAATTTTTATTTGCTACCATTGGATTAGTGATATCTTGATGATTTATGCAAATATATTGCTGTGAGTGAATTAATTCTTCATTTTAATTGTGGTAATTTTCAAAATTAAGCCTATCTTTTCATATTTCTTGATGTTAAATAGTATTTATTCCTGATAAATAAGACTTACCACTTACTTAGCACTTCCTATATGTCAGACAGCCTTCTAATGGAGAACATATTAACTGATTTAATTGTCAAAACAAATTGAGTCATGGGGAAATTAAGAAAGTTAAGTAAATTTTTTTGCAACCATTGTGCTAGAACTGAGATTCTCACCCAGCCTGGTTAAGAAACAACCCATTCCTTACTACATAAACTATTCTTTTCTTCCTTCCTTTCTTTCTCTCTCTCTCTGTTATTTTATTTCTTTTACTTCTCATTATATACATATCAACATTTTTTGGACATGAGATCAGAAAAGAAAGAGTAAAAATGAAAGAAGGTGACAAAGATGGATAAATGCAAATGAAGGAAAATATATTTAAGTGAAAAGCAGCTGATTTCAATGCATATATTCATATATATGAAAATGAATATATGTAAATATATATTTATATTATATAAATGGATAAATGTATACACTTATATTATCTGCAGGAATACAATTTATATACTTATATAATCTGCAGAAATAAATCTTACATCAATTCATCTTTACTTTGAATTAAAATGATTTTTCTTACTGGCAAACAATTCTAAACAAGACAATAGATTTATAATATAAATGAGTAAGAGCATATATATAGATATGACCAAATTTATACTTCTTTTTCCAGTATATTCACAAATCCAGAAAATTAACATTTCCTAAAAACTAGAATTGAAAACATACATCACAGTGTTTTTAAATTTTCACTATTTCCTAATTTTCTTAAAATCAGACCATTTATAAATGTCACATATGATGAGCATTTTCACTTTTCAGACCTATTGTGTTAGAAAAGTCAAAAGAGAAAGTTATCTAAGGAAAATTTTTCTGGGGAAAGATGAAGAGTGATGAATGTATATTTCCTTTTTATCATTTTATCATTAGTAAAAATGTGTATACATTAATACTTTTGTGTTATCATCAGTAGGATCATCCAGAGTTTAAGCAAAACAGCAAACATGTTAATAATTTAAATAGAAAAACAAGGGAAAAGAATTAAATAGTGCTATTCCTGAACATTCCAGATAGAAGAACTAATAAGTAATTTTTTTTTGCTTAGTTCTTTATTACAAATAAAATAATCCCAACACTCCTTATTTATTTCTCTACTTATAAGCACTTCCTTTACTCAAAAAAAGTCTTAGATTTTGTCCACTTATTCACACAAGAATTTGGGTTACTCTCATTCTACTGGCAGTCAATTTCAATTACTTATGTTATCTCATTCAGTGAAAGAAACTTGACTTAAAAGACCACATATTACAGGACTATATTTAGAAGACATTTAGGAAATATAGAGACAGAAAACATACTAGAGTTTGCGAAGGATCAGGGTTAACTACCACTAAATGTGTGGCATGTAGCATTGTGATTAGAACTGATCTATACCTTGATAGCCTAGTGCTTATATGACTGTGTGCATTTGTGAAAATTCATAGAGTTATAAATACAAAAAGTCAATTTCATAGCAAATAAAATATACCTCAATTTAAAAGATAATTTAAATTTAACTACTTGAATGTTTCTATTTTCTTATAACCTCTGAAATTTATGCTTCTGTTAAGTTCTTTGACTCATCAGTAATTTAAATTATTTCTTCTGGTTTATGCTGTATCTGTTAGCTTTAGGAAATATCTGTCTTTTTTATACTTAATGATTTGTCTTCTTTCATGCATTCGCCTTATCTGATAACAAAGTTGTGATTCATGTTTTAGTTTTGCTTGTACTCACCTCATATTTCTTTGCTCATGATTTTACATATAACTTTACAGAATTACTTCTTTTTTCTGTATGCCTCTTATATTCAGCATAACATTGGGAATATTTACATTCCCGATAATACAATTCTTATTATTTTTTGTAAGTTTAATATCTTTCCTACACTGATTGTTCTAAGAGGCAAAATGTAGAATCATATTTTTTTCTTTGTAGGATATTAAACCCAGAGAAGTAGGAAAATGATGAATATACCACTTTGGGACTTTCTTCACAACTAAAATATCCTGCAGTTAAAAATACAGACACAATTCTTTCTATGCTGCTAAAATTGTCTATGCCCATTTGAGTGTTTTCTTAAATGCTTTTGACAGTGTTGATAATCTGTGAGAGATGTTGCCACTGTTGGAACCTCACAGAGATTTCTGAAAATAATACCCTGATAGTATAGAAAGGTTCATATTTAGTTATGTAGTCCCCAAACATGCATTTCATTTTGTGTGTGTGGAAGGAGCCATATGCTTCACTGAATGTAATGATGAATTATAAACCATCCAAGAAAACAGTGCCAGTGAAGAGGCAGGAGAAAAAGGGAAGTTAATACAAATCAATGCGTAGGGCTGAAATAAATCGAACCAACTGTGCTTTCACCTCCTATTTAGTTTGTACTTTATATTTTTACGGTAATTTCTGTGAGGAGTTGTTATTCGTGTGCTCTATTTCCTACTTGGTTTTTAGAAGAATGTGTACAGTTTGATTATTATTCTAAGCATTCTAGAATATATATTCTAGAATATATATTTCATACTATCTAAAAGTGATTGGTTTTTAATATATAATAAATATTTGCATGAATTTGTGGGATTGTTCTTTGCTGTCAGATTACTAAGAAATAAAAACTTGAAATATCATGACTTCTTCAAATTGCTATACAGAATAAGTCAATGCTGCTCTCTTATAGCCATGTTTATGTTACAGATATCTCGCCAATTTATTGTGTATATGTATATATATGTATATGGATATATATAGATATATCCATATACATATATATGTGGTAGTAATTCTTAAAGGCTAAAGGCCAATGCAAGAGGAAATTTTTGTCATTTTATTTTAGTATCAACTTTCATTTAAATATATATGAAAATAGGGCCTCCCTGGTGGCGCAGTGGGTTAAGCGACACACTATGAAGGAAAACGCAGCCATTGCAACAAGAGTTCGATCCCTGCTGCCGGCCAGGGAGGGGACCTACATGGCGTGGCAGACCTCTCCTGCTATGCCCGCTGCTTCCCTCAGCAGTGTACTTCCGTTGATCTGCCTGTTCTGCACCCGGCTCTCTGTGGTGAATCCTCTCACCCCACCCCACACCTCTGGCCTGTACCCCAGCTCTTGTATGCATAAATAAATAAATCTTTAAAAAAATATATATATGAAAATAAAGATAATTTGTGCATAAAATGCATGCTGTGTTCCTTCACTGTAGGCCTTGAGCACACTGTAGGCCTTGAGTCTAGTGACAACAGCATGTTTCTTAAGTAGTAAGTTCCTTCGCTTTGTTAAAGGGAGCTATGAAAAAAAATTATCATCATATCAATCTATCCCAAATTATGGAGATTTTTTGAATATCAAAAAATATACAAGTGCTATAGACACCTATGAGATTGTATAAACAAAGTTCAGTTAGTGTTATATGATTCCCACTTTGAAAAACATTATTATGCAGCTTGGCTAGAAGCTTTTCAACATAAAATCTATTGTTTTCAAATGGTGTCATCAAGTATGTCTTAACTTCACATACTATGAATAAAACTTCTTAATCAAACAATTTCTGTTTTATTTGCTACATGTGGTGTTACACAGATAGACATGAGATAGTGACTATGACCAAATGTCCCTAATGACTGACCGCATGTGTTCTTAGTCTAACTTGAGTGTTTTCTGAACACTATTAGTTAGTGTATATGCTGGCCAGTCTGAAGTCCATAAAGAAAATGAACAAACCTCTTTAAATTGTGGATATTACTGAAGTTAACTATTTATTCACACTATTGACCCTCAATTTTTAGGTCTGTGTGTCAATAACACATGATAGAGAATGAGAACATAAGAGCTTCCCAGGACAATTCAATGGATCTGCAGAGAAATCACTGCTATATATAAAAGCTAACTAGAACTTTGTGTTGTGAAAAAATCCCCTTATGATCTTTGTCAAAATGAAAAGAGAGTTGCAAGAAAGTCTGTATGTGTGAATGTATGTGTGTTGGACAAAGTTTCCAGAATAGATTTAAAATGCAGTTTTACCATTATGTCCAGTCTTCAATGTAGTGGGAAGTATCATTCCATCAATTTCACTGTGCCTTACACCTGCCCAACTTGTCTCCTAAAGATCCACAGGGCTTATATTTCATAATAATTCAGATCCAGGAGAAATAAAATGGAGAATTATTCCTTTTTAATTTAATGATTCACCATATCATAGACCCCTTATACACAAATATCTATTTGTGTTTATCTTTAAGCTAGCCTTACAGACTTAATCATATTTAAACAGTAGCACAAAGAACAGTAACTAAATGAACCAAAAAAAAGACAATTTTATAAGCTTTATATAAATACTATATTTTTGAAGACAAATTTATGAGGCACTTAACATCAGCCCCATTTCACAGGCTAGAGCAAGAGACTGATTATCGTTAGCTAATTTATCATAGATATATCTTTAAAAGTGGTGAATCTAACAATCATCAAATCAAAAAATACATACATAAAAAAGGGGGAATAAAATTTTCATTATTTGTACTTTGATGTGAAATTAATGTCATTAACAAAAGTATTTGTGATATGACAAAGATCTAGAAATGCACTTTCTTATGCAAGTTAGTATTTATTGACAACAAATATTTCAAGATCTTCTCATTCCTTCAATATAATTATGCATTGTTTACTTTGATGCTATCAAGTTCCTCCTTTTTATGTCCCTATTGGAAGTTCCTTTATTCATAACTTAACTGTTTCTACTTCCTCTGGATATGCTACCCTATATGACCGCATCATATAAAGAGCTTATTTCTTTTCTCTTTTGTTGTTTTTTGACATGTTCATGGCTGAGAAATCACATGTTGAAAGCTAGTAATAGTTGATATCCACACTAGAAGTATTGTCTTTCAACTCGCCCACTCTTTAAATATCAGCACATTATTCAATTAAATTCTTGTTAACTAGAACTATAAAATTTGTATCTATTTTTAAAAAAGTGTATCTTTTTTGCCCATGACAATAACTATTTCATGTTCAATGAAGAATTGAAAATAAACAATCATATCCCATTGGTAAGCAGAAATAATTTATAACATGGTAGTATTAAAGTCAGTGTATATAAGTACATACATATGTATCTGTACACAGGTACATATGACTATGGATTCCCCAAATGAATTATAATTCCAAAACTAGTAATTCACATTTCATCATGAAGAATTATCTTCAATCTCATGGAAGCAGTTTTTAATGCTACAGGTCTCAGCTTTATACAGTATCTCAATTTCAGAAAAGAATGTTGTATTTCTATTTGCATAGATAAAAGGCACAGTTAGTGACTTTACAAAGAGAAGGACAATCGAAGGTCCTTTCAAGTCTTTGCATCTTGAAATGTGCAGCCTTAACAACAATGTTAAATATTTCTGTCTTCTTTGGATAAAGGAGTAAGTCTTGCTAATACGGATCTTCATCAGATGATGATGTGTCTCTACTTTTCTGAAGTATAAAACCTGAGAAAATACAAATAATATTAGAATCAAAGTGTCAAGCATAATAGCAATTACTTTGGTCCTGAATATACATTTGTATTTCCCCTAGTATAGGTAAACTTGCAACTGACAAAGCAAGTCTTCCAGGTCTCTTAAAATGTTATTGATTTTTGTTTCAGAAATTAGAAAATAAAAACCACAAAATCCAATTTTGATGCATATGGGAAAAATTATTTTTGTAATCTCATTTGGAGACATAAAAATAAATGCTATATTTTGTTTTCTAATACCATTATCCAGTTTTCCTTCCCTAATTTTTCAATTAAAATAGTTCCAAGTAAATAAATGCACAAAATATTTAAGAAGACCTTTCCTGTATTTAGCAAAATGCAAAAATTAATAAATGATATTTAATAACATGAAAAGTTAATGGATGAGATTAAAACCAGATATTACAATCCTGAACCCTTGAGAGAGTAGAGCCATAAGCCCCAACTCCTGAGCTTAATTTCAATTTTTCAAACTGAATTATTGCTACATAAGTTGGATAGACATTGGGGAAATCAATCATTAAATCTGCTACTGTGTTTCTATTAAAGCTCAAGAAAACTTAGAATCCATGCATTAGGATATAAAATGCTTGACAATAGAAAACAGATTGAGATGAATGTTTGCTGTCTGAATCTCAGAGATATCTTCTTTGGTTTAAAATGAGCTCTAAACAATCTTCCACCATGGGCCTGCATAACTATCATGAATCTTAATTTTATTGTTGTTGTTGCTATTGCTGTTTAATTGTGGAAGTCATCAGAGATTACACTCTTTCTCTTGACCTTGTGGCAAAAGCATATTGATCCTGTATTAGCACAAGAGCAGCTGCAGTCAAATTAATGCAATCCTCTGCTAAATTGGTTTTAAGGTATCTCTTAAACTTGAATGTCCCTTACACTAAATGATCTTTGTAACTTTCTTTAAGATGCAACATTTCATCAAGTAAATTTTGTTCTAGTGAAATTCATTATAAATACCCTTCACTTATTTCTATACATTATTTAATATTTTAAAATACCAACATAAAATTCATGACTTGCTCAGTCTGTAAGAGCTACCATACACTATATATATTTATTGGATGTTCATTAAAACATTTGACTATCTTTTTAAATTGATGGGTCCTATTATGAACAAACTAAGAAATTACTATGAAAGTTACACTATAATATGTTTCTACTCTTCCCTAGAAAAAGACCAAATATTACACTTTTACCAATTTCATTAAAAAGAAATTGCTAAAAATCAGAAGATAGATATTTATGTTGGGGGAAGCAAGGAATTTCAAAATGATTTGAAAACAAAAGAATTTCTTCATTTCAGCAGGAAGCCCAGTTAAAACTATGCAACTGATTCAAAAACTATAAGATACACTAATAAGTCCAAATATAGTGGCCATTATGAATAAATCAACCAAGACAGATGGGGGTTTGGGGAATTTGAAAATTAGGGGTAACATGGAAAGTTTGGGAGATGCCCTACTTGGTTGTTGTTAAGAGGCAACTCACTCAAATCTTGGCTCTTCTCTGCCCCAAAATTATATATTTTGAGGATTTCAAAGATATCATCAAAAGCCATCAATCAGCTACAATATGAAAAATAATGGGATATTATCTTGAAGTAAATTTCATAAAAAATAATCTCTAATAACCTCATTGTGACCATGTGATGGCACCAGAGGATCTCAAATAAATCTTAAAAATATTGATATGATTTATCCATCACCAGAAGGTCAAATTGTACACTGAGACAAATGAGAGTGTCTTACAAAGTTGGTGATGGTGTCTTTGGAAAATGATTCAGATGTTCCCAGCAAAATGCTGGCAAACTATCAAGGTAAAATTTGGAGAACTCCAGGAAGTCTAATAATTCTTTTAAGGACTTCCATATGAATCACAATCATTCATAGCCTGCAATTGTTTTAAATATGGTGTGATTAATATTTTTTTGTTCTTATCATGGGTTGAATCCCTTCACTGGGAGAAGATTTTAGCAGTGACACTGAAAAATTTCTTAGATGAATCTAACTAACACTGGACACTGAATAAATTCACAAAGACTTGAGATATACACAGAAAATTGCTCCTGCCAAAATCTATAATTAACACAAGTGATAAAAACAAAAACAAGAAAAAATTGAACTTTAAAATAAAATGAATATATCTCAGATAACTTCAAATTTCTTCTGGAAAAGACATACAAGAAAGACTGCTTCCAATCTTACAAAAGGACTTTTTCCAGATAATGTTAAGTACTATCAAACCAGTTAATTACCAGAATTTTAGATAGTTATATTCATGTCTATTAATTAAAGAATAGAAATTATTTTTGGATTACTGGAGACTCTCTCAGCCAATAAATCAATGTTTACATTTCTTAGAAATCCTCCAGATAATTTCCTCTGGTGGTGGGGAATGACACAACTTTATGAAGTTTACAGTCTACTGTTTTTGAGACCCTGGAAAACTAATCTCATATTATCAGAACTACAAATGATCATGATTTAGTCTGCCTTTTTTGGTTATTTTCTCAGATTTTTTTTCCTGTATGATTGTTTATAATTTTATATTGCTTTCAGATCATTGATACCTCTTTACTATAAGACCTATAGTGCCTATATTCTAATTATTGAGGTTTACTTTACAATCATATAAAACATATGATTAAATTCTCTTTTTATATCCACCAAAGTTTAAAATCAAGTCAACTTTTATTCCTATGGTATCACATAGTTCCCATTGTTACCATTTGCTTGTTATGAAACAATTGAATATATGGAATGTGCATTGAGTTACTTAGCTACTTTTTATATGAGAAACAATATGATAGACCAGACAATCAAAAAACTAAAATCTCATATCACGGTACATATAGAAATGTACCATGGTTCTTTAACTAGAATGGGTGTTTAACTAGAATATTATAATTTTTAATTTGGCTTTTATAAAATTGATTTGGAAAATGCTAATTTGGAAATTAGGATGTGCATGAAGTGGTCACACTTTTGGAAATGGGATGTGCATGAAGTGGTCACACTTTTACAAATCTAATCATGAATGTTCAGTGTGGAATTTCTGAATCAGCTCTACACTACCAGATGATTATTTCAATCAAATATTATTGTTGCAGACCTGAATGCACTTGTAAATTGGTGCTAATCATAAAATAATATTAAATAACTTCAGAGAGAGTATTTTGTCTAAAAATCACTGAGGTATCAAGAGGAGACACCACTGAGTTTGTATAACTTACCTATTTGCATTAGGATATCTTTTATCTCAAAAGTCAATACTATAAAGAATACTTTCACATTTGCCTCAGAAAACTCTTACTAATTAATTTTTCTAAGTAAGTGATTTTCTTATTTGAGCATATGTTGCCTTATTTGTCCAACAATTTGCCTATCTCTAGAAAGATCTAACTTATGAGGGTAAACCTTTTCTAGTCAAAACTGACTTCAGTATAGGTTGAGTTTCTCTATTCATTTTTAAATATAATGTGTTCAAAAGAAAAGGATCTTATCCAAATTATTATATAGACAGTAATTGATGAGTTATATGAGTTGACCATAGAATGTTATTAAACCAAATTTGCTTTTTGCCCCTTCAATGCTATTGAATGAAAACTCCAGCAGTTCAAATCTTTTTGGTCAATGTTAGATGATAGAATATATTTATACTTAAATTTCAAAACACAGTCTCAAGAAATGAGAGTCATCCAATATTTTCATTATACTTCAGCCTTGATTGATGGGAAATCACAAGAAAGTCACCTGCAGAAGCTTGAGTTTTCCATGTATATTCAATTTGGAGAATATAAGCCTTCTTCCAGTCTCTCCTTTTGATTACCTCTTTCTCCTATCACTGAAGCTGGTTAACATACCAGCATTTAAAGATAGTTATGGTGGTTGAGAAGAGAAAATCAAGGAACCAAGTTTTCATCTCACCTCTTCATTTTCTAATGGTTATGTCTAAGACTTCAAAGGCTCTTCTCACTGAAGTAATAATTTTCTGTCATTTGTTCCTTCTCAATGATTGATTTTCTCACAATTTAACTCACACAGACTCCATGTTATACCTCTGTCATCCCAGTCCAACAGATAGCCTGAGGCAAAATCTTTTAAAATAAAGTTGGTCATATAGAGTTAGATTGGATTCCATAATCAAGTCCTTGAGTTCACATTTCAATCATTATTTAGTGACATTAGAAGTAATTGTGATTGTGTAGCAAGTAGTAGCAAATGCCCCAAACCCTCATTGTTTCCTTTTATCTCTAAGCAGCATGCTGCCAAATATAAGTAGCCACTGATCAGTATTTTTCAATTTCTCAGAGAAGTTTCCAAAATTATCTATGGGTTAGACTACTTCCTGTTCTCTGGGTGATCTCCTAAATGATCTTCTTGTCAAGATTGGGGTCTGAAGCCACCTTCATTCTTTATTTCCTGGGGTGACAGTTGAATTTGGATTTGGAAGGATTTGTGAAACAAGATAGTAATTTTCTCCAAGGACCTATCTTGAGAAATAGTTTTGAAAGCCCTTCTCAGTACTTTTCATATCCTTCATCTAAGTGAAGATTTTCAAATTTATTGATACATAAAAACCTCAGCAATTTCCCTGGGAATTTTGCATTTCTAACCAGTCTCTTTATTCACTTTGGAATCTGATAGCTATGGTATCTCAACCATTCATAGGAAATTTCTAAAATTTACAATCCATCACAAAGTTAAAAGTGAAAGAGAGACTGAGCCAGAGAGAGTAGAGTGTTAATTGTAAATCAATTAATTAAATGAAAGTGGATATTGTTTTTCCTGTACTCATTATAAATATACTTAATGAGGAAAATAGAATCCTAAAAGAATAAAAAAGTTAACTATTGCTCTGTAGAAATATGGAAGAATTTTATGCTTTCAAATATATATTTTTGTTATAAAATATTTATAGTAATTACATGCTGTCATTACAATCAGGAAGCAAAGTGAAATTTTTTTAATTAAATGAAATTGAAAATAAACCAGGAGCATTCTGAATAAACTTTCAGATCATCCAACTTCATTTCTTCCATTTTCTGCTGGGTTATCACCTCAATTCTCACAAATCCTCCCAACCAGAGATAGGGGCACACACACATGTCATACAAGACATAGCTACGCTATTAAATCTCTTTTGAAGTATGTTGACCCAAATCTAAAGTTAGCAATGCATATTTTGGTGTCACACTTTGTATTCTTTGGTCTTGTCACTAAAGTTTTAATGTTCTCACAGGATAGTGGAAAGTTTATTTTTCTTTTTAACCTCATTTTCACTCTCTGGAAGTCTAAATAGGTCTAACTAACTACATTAGCTAAGGTTAGCATTTTAAAATGCCATCAAATCTTCACAGTAAAGGATCTTTCACAGTTTAGGGAAACCCAAACACAGGGTGAATTTGCTTATGACCAATTAGTAAGCTTAGCTATCTCACAAAACACAGGATTCCTTCAAGGCAGCACAGATCTAATTGAGATTCAGTCACAGTAACAGACAAATGCCAAACTTCTAGTGAGATTCCTTCTCTCTCTCTCTCTCTCTCTCTCTCTCTCCGCCTCTGTGTGTGCATGTATCTATATATACGCACGCACACACACACATATATACACACTTCTATATGTATATGTGTGTATGTGCATGCATGCATATATGTATGCATGTGTACACACATATATTTAAAATATGGTTGATGATCATCTTCAAAAAAATTTCTTTGAGGTGTTATCATTATTTTAGTAATAACTGTGATTGAAAACCTCCTTGAAATATTTAATGATTAAACATCTGCTAATTTCTCATCAGTAGAACTCCTGTTGAGAATACGGTAGAAATTCGATATAATTTAGTGGATGCGACGTTGAACAATCAGTGTGAGAACAGCTTGCAAACTTATGACCTAGGCTTGTATATTACTGATAAAAGTATGTGGAAAAATGCTCTAACTTGCTTATTTTACCATTTCTCCTTACGAGTAAATCATATCTTTTATCGAATGCTTAACCAGACATCTGAACTCATTCCAAAGAATCACTCCTTAGTTGAGATATTTATAACAGTGAAGCTAGTCCTAACAGACTTTCTTCATGCATCTAGTCCCTTTTCAAAATATATCAAAACACTCGCACTAGGGCAGTCGGGTGAGATGGTGACAGTGTGAATATACTGGGCTCAGCCCCTTCCAGATACAATAAAACTGTTGAAAACCAAAGCAGAAAACCCTTAAGAGAAAAGTCGAGGACCACAGCACTCGATATAAGCATTAGTCGGGCAGAAAGGGGTAGGAAACAGGAAGAGAACTTTGTTCAGAGTGATAATGGAGCAGCACATCCCGTTAATGGTACAAGCAGCTGTGTAGCACAGACCCGGTAACGATCGACTGGGGCAAATGACAACACCAGCCCCACGAGACCTGGTGGTGCACTGGACAAGGGGGTGTGTGAGCAGGCACTTAGGTTGGAGATGCATCTTGGAGGGCTGCAAAGTGGCCACAAAGAGCGAAGACTATTGGCTTGAGTCTGAGGCTCTTAGAACAGCGACAGGCTGCACCTGGGAATACAGAAGAGACTACTTCCCGAAGCCCAGGCTGAGTTATCCCAAACCCTTGCCACCCCCGGAAAAATAAAATGTTTGAACAGATTAGAGAAAAGTGAATAATAGATTTGAAATTCTCAGGAAAAAAATAGAAGAGAAAATTATATACACACCTTATTTTATTGCACTTCTATTTTATAGGGCTTCACTGACATTGGCTTTTGTTTTTTTTTTTTTGTTTGTTTGTTTTTTTCAAATTGTAGGTTTGTGACAACCCTGTGTTGAGCAAGTGTATTGAAGCCGTTTGACAATAGCACATGCTCACTTAACACCCCTGCATTATATTTCATTAAGGTCTGTGTATCGTTCTGTTAGATGTAATGATACTGCATGCTGCATAGTTTACAATAAGGTATAAACATGATTTTTATCTGGACTGGGAAACCAAAACATTTGTGAGATATGCTTTATTGTGATGTATGCTTTATTGCTGTGGTCTGAAGTCAAACCCACGATATTGAAGGGTACCTGGAAAAGCACAGTGAAAGGTAGACATGATGGGACCCAGGGGTGTTGAGGGACCCCAAGGTCCTCGATTTCTTCCCAAGAAAGAATTCATGAGGGAGTGAGTGTAGGTGAGTCAGAAGTAGATATTTATTGTAGGTTCAAGTACACACTCAAGAGTTAGTGCAGATTCAGAGTGGAAACATACCTTAGGTCTTAAGGCTGCTGATATCAATATGTGCTTCGTTGAGGGGACATAGTCTCACAGATGGAATAATGAGATTTGGTCAGTTTTGTAAGAATCAGTTTTGACCAATTTTGATTAATAAAACCACCTGACCTGAACCTCCTGTTAGTTAGATAAGATTTTTTTTCAACTAGTGGCCCCTGGTGTGAGATAGGGTTTGAGTTGCTAGATGGTGGAAGTGGTAGGTTTTGTACTAAATCCTGCTCTACCACAGAAGCATTGAATGCTTATAGTTTATGTGTGAACATATGAATATGTGCATAGCTAGCTATGTAAAACAAACATGTATACCCATATGCATATATGTAACTAGATGATTAATGAGCTTTATGACACGTAGGTAGACCAGCAGAGTATCAAATTAAGTTACTTTTACTTCTCCATTGGCTGCAGGTTTTTCTTTCTCACTGAATGATTCTGAGACCAACAGATTGGTTGAAATAGCCATCAAGACAGATCCGAGTGCAGTGATGTTTACAAGAGAGGATGAGAAACTAGAAACTTGGTTTAAAATAAAGGCAGTGGAGTTCATTCTCTTTTACAGGTTGCCATAACAGTGTCTTTAAATAAGGCTCAGTATAAAGAGAAGTATTTTGTGAAAGTTTAGGAAACATTTGAAAAGAGAGTAATGCACACACTTTGATGTTTTTATTATCAACCTATTTCCTAGAATCTCGAGATGAGAGTTAGTGCTTTGGTTGCCAGTTTGGCTTAAGGTGTTGATAAAGTGATGTGAACAGCATTGCCTTGGACTGATAATACCAAGAAATTTATAAGAGGGAGAAATACATTTACATCTTGTTTGGTTTTGCATCTGTTTCTGGCAGCTGCATGCAAACACAATGGAAAACATAGATAGGAAACAATTAGAGAACTATTACAGAACCATTATGTAATTAGGAATGTCAAATACTAGAAAAGGTTATGTATATTTTTTACAAAACCTCTTTAGAGGAAATAGTAAGAGATTCACATAAATTCAATAAATGTTAAAAAATGCCTGGCATTGTCTCACTATTCCCACTATAGTATAAATTATGAAGAAGATTAATTTGAGAATGGTTCCTATTTGAGGTCAAAATTTTAAATGACTAAAATCATAAATCTTTATGCCAATTTGGACAAGAGATGAGTCATTCAACTTTGTCATATTCCCCTGATGAGTAGGATTTGTGTTTGCTTGTTTGTTTAGTTTAATATACTGAGAATGGAGACATCTTCATTTAATTGGTCCCAGACATATTAATGAAAATATATCAGTAATCAGTATACATCTTGGAGCTAAGCATTTAATTTTCACTATTAAGATAATGTGAATAAATACAAAATAGGAACAAGTTAACTTCTAGAACTAATAATTTCTGGAAAATATTGTCATGTATGAAAAACTATACAAGCTCAATTTAATATTTCCAAGTTTAAAAATGATTTATCTTATTTTATCAGTGTATGTAAGATACATATTTTATGTAATTTATAATATAAATAATGATTATAAAACATGAATACATGCTTGAATAAAAGGAATTTATATTTTGTCTTTTTTTATCATACCTATAATCTTGGACAGTATGAAATTTCTTTAACGTAAAGAGATTTAGTTATTTGAGTATAAGTAATTTCCTGTACAATAGAGTAAATTAAGCACACTAATATATCTGAAATCCCTCTAAGGATTACTTTAAGTTAGGAAAATACAATTTAGTGTTATCTAAAAGAGACAGTAGAGGACATTTCGGAGTAAGAACCAATGAAAAAAATGAAGCTATGAGTTCATTGTGATCTGTTAAAGAAGAAGAAAGGACTAGTTCGTTGTGTTGGGATTTAATTCCTGTGTGCAGGCCTACCTACTTGTACATCTCAGCTGGAAGGATTTTAGCAAAGCCTATTAACTTGTAAGTTCTGCACTCTCCTATTCTACATAGATCTCTCAGTGTGCATTTATACTCAATGAAGAAAAACTAGCAGGAAACTGTCTTACTTATAAAATTGAGGAAGAGAAAAAAATGATTTAAAACTTATTTAAATATAAATGGTCAAAGTTTATCAAAATTATAAAGGAACACAGCATAATCACACAAAATGCTTAGGGTATAAGTGAGGATGTGAGAAACAAAATGATATTGGTCAAAACCATAAGTTTAATTAGCTGAGGTTAAGAAATTAAGAACAGAAACAATGGGGCAACAGATATAATAAATCCAATAAATTATTGAATGTAATTCTTGTCATCATTTATTTTAAAGTTAGCTAGAAATTATAGATGTCTATAAAACCATCTTTATCTTTACCAACATCTCTTGTCTGGGTCATTACCCTTTAATTCTTCTTTATTATAAAATATTTCCTTGAATCAGTTAGTTCCAGCAGAATAGCAAATTATCTTAATAAATACAGCCTATATCTCCTATCACTCTTCTGCTCAAGACCACCCAGTGGTCTCTCAACTCAGTTTTTGCAAAACCAAACTTAATTTCAATATCCTATAAAAGCCTTATTATCCATGCATCTTTTTCCTCTGATCTGATCCCTTCTCTCACTAGTAACCCCCAGCTCATTTTCTTCATCCATACACATCCTTGTATCAGATCTTTGTAGTGTTGTTTTACAGGTATTTCCACACAATAGGTAAGTCACATCTTTATCCTGTTTATCTCGAGTCAAATATCAATGGTTAAGAACTAAACTTCTTGATAAGGTCATTCTGGGTCCTTACATTTGAAATGCAACGAACATTGACACTATGCACTTTCTTTACTTTTGTCCCAAAATTTCTGTCATTTAACATCCTTCCAAGTTGTTTTCATTTGTTTGTCTTTGTTTATTTATCATTACTGTAACTACTATCAGTGTATGAGATCCAGGATGATAATTGTTGTTATTATTATTATTACTACTACTGTAATTATTTTTTGGCTACATTCCTGGAAGCTACAACAGTGCCTGACAAACATCAGATATCTAATAATGAATGAAAGAATACTTAGTAAATTGATTCAAAGATGATATTTGAATGGATAAATCAAGTTCAAAATATATCACAGTTTAGTTCTTGACTCAGTTTGGCAATATTTTTGTATCATTTCAGAATACATAGTTTAAAAATTAAAACTCATCTAAAGAGACATGGTGAAAACTAGACAGATGGAGATATGTTAGTAATCTAAGATTTAGACTGACATCATTGTAGAAAATATTTAATTTTTGTGGGAAAAAACTGAAAATATATTCAGAGGAAGACGTTAATATAGTTTAAGAGAAGAAAATCATATCTTGATGCACATGAATTTAGAAAAATAATAAAAATTAAATATTTAAAACATTGAGTCCTGCATTTACTACTATGTCAAGAACAGAAAAGACAAGTCACAATTGTAAATACAATTGTTAACACTTTTGATCTATGGTTAACACATATCTGTGACTATTGTAGAAAAATTATCACATTTTGATAATGTTTCCTGAAGTTGGCTCTGTCTGTTACTTAGTATGATGTTATGATTCATTATTTAAAAATAATTAGATTGTTTTGTCCTTCTATTTTGTCATTGGTGTTTCTCAAATGGAAAATGTGTTCTGTGACTAGAGGGATCATATTGAGAGAAGCAGTCTACCCCATTAACTCCACTTCTGCTAGGACTTCTGCTAAATCACCCTCCACAGAGCCCTCTGTGTTGTCATTACTTCATCTCCTACTAAATTCTTCTAAGTCTCATGAATATTTGCTAAAGAGAACAAGATACAAGGTAATCAGCATTGTCTCCATTCCTTTATTTTTTGTGGGGAACTGATTTTATTAATGTTGAATATATTTTACGGTTCAATTCATAAAGATGATTGTAGTTGCCTCCAATTTACAGTATATTTAAAATACATGATTTATGTGTGACTTAGGAAACAAAAATTGTTTTTAGATTCTCTGGGCAAGAATTTCTAAAGTCTGAAGCTGAAGTTGGAGACAGGCTCTTGTGATCTTAATCTTTACTTATGCTGCAATGTCTAGAGCTTATTAGAGTTGCTGGTCTTTGGGTGGGCAAAGAAAGAATATCAAAGGCTAAATCAATCTGCATATTGATAAATAGGTTGTAGAAAACTCAAGTGTCAAAGCCTTGCTTAGCCTGATTTCTGCTTGAACACCCTATTAAGTAGCAAATGTACAGAGTCAAGAGACTTGAAATTGAAAAAAGGAAAGAGCAATGGAAAGGTAGCAATCACTCTGTTCTATTAGTAAAGGAAGATTTAAAAGCTATTGCTTTCCTTAGAGCCCCATTCACTGCTCAAATGCCAGAAAACCAACAACATCTTTTAGTCTCCTGATATTGAAAAATACCTGACAATACAGGTCTTCCTGGTAGAGTGCAATGACCTTTATTCAGTGACCAGTAGATGCTTTTTAATGAGCTAATATCTATTTTTAGAAAAATCAAAGTTATTTTCACATCCCAATAGAAAAAATAATTATGTTTAATTAATTTGCATTTTTGTTCAAAATTAAATGGAAAAAAATATAGCTAGTATTACTGTATTCTGGCTTATCCATGGGAAAGGGACGATGGCAGTCCTTGACTAAATAAATCATATACTAACTTACACCAGTGATAGGACTGTGACAGAGAAATGCATGGAACTCTTTGTATGTGTGCTATGGTTTAGCAAAAACAAAATATTCGAGGTAGTATATGATAGAACCTCAATTGTATATAATGAATAAACTCACAGAGTCTGAAAACTTCAAGTCTATTTGGTCAGTTAGATGCAGCACTCTTTTAGAAATTGAATTATTAAAAATATTTACCTTTTCACATTTTAATAAGAAGTCATAAAGTGCAAAATGTTTAAAATATTTTATTGTCTAATAAAATATAGATTTAATATAAAATATGTTATATATTATAATATATTAACATAAAATATAATAAAATATAGATTTAATATAAAATAAAGAAAGGGATATCAACTTGATAGTGGAATAGTTCTAGAACATTGGTGGTATGAGAGGTGTAGAGATAAATATATATATATATATTTATATATATATATATGTGATGCCTGAAAAATACAGTTTTGTAAACTAGTAATTTAAAAAAAAGCCAAATTGTTGACATACGAGATTAAGAGAAAATAAATTGGTTGTTTAAAGTCATAGGGTTTTGTGGTAATTTGTTATACAGGAAATGATTACTGTTAAATCTCTAAGACATCTAGTTTCTCAAGTAAAATTAGATCTGTCCAGGAGATCCTGATATAGTCTCTCTGAATAATAGCTAATAATAAAAATAGTAAGCGATATTTATTGGTAAGCAATGTGCTAAATATTTTACATTTATTACTCCAATAATCCTCAAAGTAATAAAATGAGTACTTTTCTTATCTCTACTTTATAGATATTGAAACACTGAGACTTAACATGTTGCCCAAAGTTCCACAACTAGAAATGTACACAATGACTTCCATTTTCAATATAACTAATTTTTAAGGTAATAGAATTATCTAGCATACAACTTCCTGAAGTTTCTCCCAATTTTCTTAAAATCTCACAATTTTTTTTCTTTGACTAGGAGTGAAAATATTGAAACAAAGTAACACTATATCATAAGATGAGAAGCCCACCAAACAGCTATGGCATAAAATAAAATAAGTTTTCTTTTTTTTTAAGGTTTATTTATTTTTACATATAAAAACTGGGGTGCAGGCCAGACGTGTGTGTGTGTGTGTGTGTTTAAGAGGATTCACCAGAGACAGAGTGGAGAACAGAACAGGCAGACTGACTGAGACACACTGCTGAGGGGAGCAGCAAGCCAGGTAGGAGCGGCCGGCTGTGCCATGTGGGTCAGCAACCTGGCTGGGGATGGAACTTCTGCTGTCGTGGATGCAGATACTTCATAGTGTGGTGCTTCACCCCATGTGCTACCAGGCAGGCCCCAAGTTTTCATATTTTTTTCTTTAATTTTCACACAGCTATTCAAAATGCCTTCCTGATAGAAGTTTCAACAAGTATGTCTATACGAAAGGTATGTCATTGATTTATGCGGCTAACAGAATACATCACATAAACAGCTCATTTTCAGCTACTCAGAAAATAGGAATGGTGGGGGAAATGGGCTTGCTCAGAAATACAAGATTAAATAAGCAAAGAGTTATAATCACTGAGCATCATTAAGAAGCTCTTACAAAAATAAAATAAAATTAAATCAGAGCAAGTATCAGCTTCTAAGAGACCAAATTAAAAATACAAAACAATACCATTCCTTAATATGTTAGCGTATGTAAAAATGACTTGAAGAACGAGCGTACACTAAAACATTTTTAAATAAGTGTTCAAGTATAATGAAAAATACCTAAAATATACATATCCCCTTTTTAGATAACTATAGAACAAATATGCATTTTACAAGCAAGCACACTGAGGAAAAAAAAAAATATATTACTTCTCAGGAGCAGAATCTGGTCTGTTTGAATATATCTCTTCCAAGATTAAATAATAATATTTATTTCAATATATGCAAAAAATTACCAAGATATGTTTGTGATCTATGAATTTACAGCTTTGTTCTCTCAGTGCTCCAAAAAGCATACAATTATCAATGACATATTTATCCTCCCTTTATCCACCTATATGTAAACACATGTACATGTGTAGTATTAACTGTAATATATGTAAGATATTTTCCTATATATACATGTAACTACTTATATACATAAAATATTATTTCTATACACCATCAATAATTATATACTTAGAAATAACTTACTTAGAAATAACATACACATATTTATTACAATACATGAGTTTAAATATAAAATGTAGAGAATGTTAAAACTAAGGAACACAAAAAGTTACATCACTCTATTTGTAAACTGGAAGACATTAAGACATCAGTTTTCTAAAAGTTTATCTACAGATAAAACACAATCCATATAAAACAACATGAAAAACATGATAGAATGTGAAGTCATCTATAGGTATTGGAATCAATTGCTTCTAAACTTTTATTAATTTTGAAGTTTTGATCTTCTCCTATGAATCATGAAAGGTCTTGATGGCATCAAGAGAGTGACTTCTTTTGAGGTTTTCACTTTACATTGCCTGCCCTTATTAAATATTTTTCTAAAATGCTAAGACCTAAAAATCAAAATGGCTCCTGGAACCATGGACTGCAGAATGCAGGTTGTATTAACACACAACACAGATCCCCTGTACATCTCCCTTTTGGGTGTTCCACTGCATGCCACTGAGCAATTTTATTTTGAAAGTCATCATTTTTTTTCTGAGCAGTAGATCTGAATTGGTCTCAACTCTCAGTGGGATTAAAATATTCAATAAACCATGTAGTAAACAGATATGCTTTCATTAGGCTTTATTTTTACATTCACAGAGTCCAGGCAGAATAGATTTAACAAAAGTCTCAAAGGTCCTAGGATCTTGTGATTTATAAATGAATGCTGGCTCAATTTAATGCCACAAGCTATATTGACCCTTAATAAGAGAACCAGTCTGACTTTTGAAGTTTTGAAGCCAGGCATTGACTTTTCTCTAGCAGCAAAATTTCTAGCTGGCATCCGCTTGTAATGGAAGGCTTTTGCTTAGTGTAGCCACATTCATCAATTTTCTTGATTACCTCTTTTGGATAATTTGCTATATCTTTACATTACCACTTGCTGCTTTACCTTGCACCCTTAAGTTATGGAAATAACTTCTCTGCTTAAACCTCATGAACCCACTTCTACTAGCGTCAACATTTTCTTCAGAAGCTTCTTTAGATTTCTATCTTCATAAAATTAGAGTTAGCACTTTGGTCTGGATTAGGTTTGGGATTGAGGGAATATTTTGACTGGTTTAATCTTCTACTTTGTCTATATCAACAATCAGAATCTTTTGTTTTCCTGTAATGTGTGTGTTCAGCTGAGTAGCACTTACAATTCTTTCCAGAAAGCTTCCTTTGCATTTACAACTTGGCTGTTTGACTCAATAGGCTTAGCATTCTGTCTCTCTAATCTCCCAATATGTGTTCTTCAGTAAGTGTAAGCATTTCTAGTTTTTTGCAAGTACTTACATATTTTATGCCATAAAACAGTATTTTATAAATTAAAAATGAGGAACGTGTAAATCTTCCTTTTAGTTAAACTTTTAGAAACCATCATAGGGTCATTAATAAGCCTGATTTCACTACTGCTGTATCTTATGAAATAGGGAAGCCAGAAGAAAAGGATAGAGATAAAGAAATGGTCAGTGGAGCAGTCAGACACCAACATTTATTAAGTAAGTTTACTATCTTAATAGGTGTGTTTCATGGCGCCCCCAAAACAATTACACTATCATCATAAAGGGCAACCCAACAGATCGCCATTACAAATATAATAATAGAATATTTAAAAATTGCAAAATAGTCACAATATGATAGAGATATGAAGTGAGAACATGTTGGGTAAATGGTCCTGACATATTTGCCACAAACCGCAGTTTGTGAAACAACAGCAACAAAATAATAATATTTGTGAACCTTAATAGTGCGAAGTGCAATAAAATGAGGCATGAATATCTAATACAACAGTTTTGGAAGTATCTGAATGTATCTTATTCGTATTACTGACCTCACTGTTATATATAATTTAGACTTCCTTTGAATTAGGGGTATATAGACAACAAAACTAATTTTTAAATGGTGTGTAAATACATACATTTGTAGTTATAATATATATCATACTCTTTCATCATTTGAAAATCAATAATTGCTTAAAAAATTCAAGTAAGGAGTCTACACAGAAAACTTACATAGAATGATCTTATTTATATAATTTCTTCTATAAAATGTGCTCCCAAATGTATAATAAGGAAATGTGATTTCCTAAAGTGGAACTTGGTGCCAGAACAACTCTCTCTGATTGAATTTCCATTGTCAACACTCACTTACATGATTCTAAGGGATAGACAGAGTAAATAGGGCTTTACAGAGGGTTCATTTTATCCTCCTTCCAACTAAACCGATTATTTACAGCTCTAACTGTGCTTTTAAAGGAAAATCACACTTTAGTAAATAAAATAATTTTTAAAATCTTTTAGTTCTGGGGAAAATTGATTCTATCTTCCAATATTAAAAACAGAATAAATAATTTCATCATTTTTGAAAGTTTCATCTTAATATTAATATCACATATTTAATTGGTTCCACTGGATATTGAATCAACTCAACATATTCAATTTTACCAAGAAAGGAACTGTTAATATACTCAAAGTCTCAAAGAGTATAACTGTTAAAAGTACAGATAGGAAATTATGGTCATTAAGTTTCATACAGCTTCAAATACTTTTGAAAGTATTTTGACATTCTGTAAATATATTAAAGAACCATTGACACAAAAATTGTATGCTAAGTTAAACTGTATTATTTATATGTTTTTAAAAAGCATTCATCTTTGACAAGGAATAGTTTCAAAGGAAACTTGCTGATATGATTTTGGATACTTGCAACTATGTGTGCAGTACTACTTTGCTGGTTTAAGGGGAAAAATATTCCAGTCACAGATTTTATTTTCAATTCTTTGGAAATCTTAGGCTCATAAAATTTGGAGTAAAAGCTATTTATTATTATTTCTACCATTTGACCAAATCAATACTGATATATATATACACACACACATATATATATATTTACACACATATCTATATATATATAAAAGCTTTATTGATTTATACATACAAGAACTGGGATACAGGCCAGAGGTGTGGGGGGATGAGTGGAGAACATACCAGGCAGATAAACTGAATACACTGCTGAGGGGAGCAGTGCGTGAGACAGGAGAGGTCTGCTGTGCCATGTGGGTCAGCAAACTGGCTGGGAATCAAACTTGTGCTGCAGGACTGTGGATAGCTTCATATTGCTGTGACTTAACCCCTTGTGCCACCAGGAAGGCTTTGGACCCTAATATGTAATTAATAGAGCATAAAAATATGTGGTTTCAGAGAACAACATTGTTTTAAATCAGAATAACATTCTCCATTTAGAATAAATATGAGAATTCCCATTGATATATCAATGCAATTATACTAACATTGTCAAAGAGCACAGACATGCTACAATATTCTCTAAATCTCTTGTATTATTTCTTTCCCAAGTCTCAGCTCCATATACTGATCAGTGAGATAAACCTACCAACACTGGATTAGGGTGTAGGCTTGGATATATTTTGTTTTCTTGCCATACTATGTTTACCATGAGATTACCAAATAGTTATTACACAGGGACACTCAAATTTTCATCATTTTATCAGATTGAATTCTTTGAAATAGTGCCTACGTCTTTTCAAATGTGCTTGGTAAAAAAACCACATGATTATATCAATAGATGCTGAGAAAGCTTTCGACAAAGTTCAGCATCCATTTATGATGAAGGCCCTTGGAATTCTGGGGATAGAAGGACCAAATCTTAATAGAATAAAGGCCATATATGACAAGCCCATAGCCAGTATCATTCCCAATGGAAAAAAGTTAAAATCCTTTCCCCTAAGATCTGGAACAAGACAAGGATGTTCTCTTTCACCACTGCTCTTCAATATAACACTGGAAGTCCTGGCCAGGGCAATAAGGCAAGAAAAAGGTATACAAGGTATCCAAATAGGGAAAGAAGAAGTGACGATATGATAATATATGATATGATAATATACATAGAGAACCCCAAAAGCTCTACAGAAAATCTACTCAAGCTAATTGGCCGGTTTAGCAAAGTAGCAGGATACAAAATCAACA
>JAGFMF010011629.1:8883041-8895385 GCA_019455555.1 Galemys pyrenaicus
ATTGAGGTGATGGTGCACTGGTGAGATGGTGATGGGGAATACATGGGGATTACAATTAATGGCAAGTAGATGTAAATTTTAAAATATTTTAATAAAAAATTATGAAAAAAAAACATGCTTGGTAGCAAGTTTAAATCTCCCTTTTTATTTGGGGAAAAGAGGATTAGAAATATAACAAAAACTATGCTATTCAGTTTCTATTGGCTATTCATACATGAACTACTAGTTAATAGAAAAGTCTTTGAAAACATGTGGTTATCTTTAAAATCCATCTCATAAGGTCTACTCCTCCATACATGGAACTCTCCTCTGAGCAGCCCTCCAGTGCCCACCACCTCACCACTGCAACTGGGGGTAGGAAGAAGATGCTTGATGAACAGTGAGATTTGAAGGACACTCAAAGGAATTAAGAGTGGGAAAAGCTCTGTGAAAAATGGGTGCTATGACCAGACCAGATTATGTCATCACAATCTGTGATGTAGCCTTTCCATACAAACCTGGCACTTCTAAAACAGCAAAGTTTTTCTGTTAACCTGGGAGAAGAATTTGAAAAACTACAACTGATGGCGGCAGAGCAACCCAACTCTCACCAACTTTAGAAAAGATGCATTAGATCTGTAACAGTGTGATATGCATAGAAAAGGAAGGTTCCAGGTTTCCTGCCCTATTCAAGGAAGGATGAAACTAAGCAGAGATGAGAAGCTGAAAAAGAGGAGGAAGAAGTGAAGAGAGAGGAGAGAAGAAGACTGGAGGAGGCACAGGATAAAAAAAGACACATGAAGAATAAACCATGCTTACTTCTTGGCCTTTTATCAGAGACTTTGGGGACATGGAAAGAGACACTTGGGGTAGGCTCACAATGACATCCTTTATCTTGACTTGTGCTTTGATTTTGTTCTTTTCCTTCTAGACTAGCTTGATCCCTTTTGCCACTTCCTATAGGTCCCCACCAGCAGATGCCTTAAACCTGTGACAGGCTTCTAGGCCTTAGTGGTGCCACTATGCGGATAACTCTGAGAGTTCCATGAGGAAACTATTTTAACTATATTCTTTCTCTTTTCTCTAGTGCACGCCAATTGTATAAAAGTTTGATTCCATTGAAGTTCTTACACACTCGAGTATGTTTTGTCTTTATGTGGTGGGTAGTAAAACCCATTTAGCAGGCTAATTTGGGGTTACTAGGTTGTAACCCTCTCACCCTGCCTGATAACAATTTCGTCATGAATGGATGAGAAAGAAAGCACCAGAACAAGAAAACTGGGAGATGAGTGATTAGTAGTGGAATTCTTCAGGTATAATATTTTGGGTCTAGAAGAAGTAGGATAAAAATTCTATCACTGATTTTTTTTTTAAATTCATTTATTATTTATGCATATAAGCACTGGGGTACAGGCCAGAGATGGGGGGTGAGAGGATTCACCACAGAGAGCGGGGAGCAGAACAGGCAGATCAACGGAAGTATACTGCTGAGGGGAGCAGCGGGCACAGCAGGAGAGGTCTGCCATGCCATGTGGGTCCCCTCCCTGGCCCGCAGCAGGGATCGAACTCATGCTGCAGTGACTGCGGTTTTGCATCATAGTGTATCGCTTAACCCACTGCGCCACCAGGGAGGCCCCTCTATCACTCACTGTTTAGACAGGAATTAGCTGCAAGAATGATCAAGCTCAGTTCAATGAGCAGATCTCCTGACCACTTTTTTTTATTACTGTATTCAATTACTTTTATTGCCAATATTTTACATACAATTATTTCAAAATGTTGGTTTCATTAGCTTCATCCCTGTGGTTAGTAAACAAATTGCACTAAAAACATAAGTAAGAAATTGCATTTCATACAGTGACTAGAATAAAACCCAAATTTAGCAAACACCAATTCTCATTATTTGTTGTATGCTTCTTAATAACCTAAGTAATTACACTTTCTTTCTTGCCTTGCTATATCAATATGTATTTGTTTTGCATATTTGAACTTTTTGAAAGTAAATTATTAATTATGTATATATAAAAATCACATATATAGCTATAATATTGTCATTTTTGTGCAAGAGGTTACGTCTCAGCACTATCAAGCTATTGGCAGCCACTGCTGTGTGAGTTCAATACCTGCCAGGTAACTGACCCACATAGTTCAGCAAACCTCTCCTGTCTCACTCGCTGCTCCACTCAGCAGTTTATTTCAGTACTTCCATCTGTTCTGTTTCCCACTCTGTCTCTGCTGAATACTCTCATCACCTACCCCTGTACTCTGGCCTACACCCAGCTCATGCACACATAAATAAATAAACCTTTAAAAAGAAAATAATATTTTATATTCAAAGTGACTTTTTAAAAATAATCCATTTTGAAAATGATAGACTTATGTTATTTTTGAACCTGTATGAAAATAATATTTTGTACTCAATATTCTATTATAGTAATATGCCATGAGTTTGACTGTTCAGAGGTATAAGCTGTCTAAGCTCTAAAATAGTGAGAATCTCTGTAAGTTTTGTTGTTCTTTTTTTAAATTTTGTAATACATTTTTATATGTAGGCTTTCTGGGTAAAATACGTATAACAGTCTTGATTCATACTTACAAATTTTATTCCAGAATAATATGTCAAACTTTGGTTATATTTTAAAAAGATACACATTTTAATTCAGTATAGAATTCACAAAGAATGGGGAATCCTTTTTTAAAATATATATCTGACATATCTTATATTTGAATATATCATTACAACACAACTCCATAAAAAGTACACCATACCTGAGAATTAGACATATTTTGTATAGATACATGCTCTAAGAAGATGTATGGATTACAAGTAATTAAGAGAAAAATTGTTCAATTGCATTAAACTGTAGGATAAAGCAAATAAAATAATGATGGCATACCATACCACCACAAATTCTCTAGAATTACAAAAGTATAAAATGATTTTATCAAATTTTACCAAGGATGTAGAGCAATGTGGGATTGATTACAAAATTCTTTGGAAGATAATTTTAAAGTTACTCAGAAATTTAATATTTACCTATCACTCTCTTCACTTTTACAGCTAAGAGACCTTTAAATCTAAGAGAATTATTTATTCAAGATATATATCCATTCAAGGACTTGGTTTATTTGTGTCTTCATTTTAGAAGCAAAAACCTGGAAAATTTTGATTTAGTACAATGGGATACTAGTTAGCAAAGGAAAAATAAATGAAGTATTGATATAAACAATGTTTAATCTCAAAATACTTATGTTGTCTTTAAAGAGTTAAAAAAGAGACTGTTTAATTTTATCTCTATAAAATTACTGAGAACACAAATTAATCTGGTTGTCTGGAGTAAGAATTAGAGAGGGAGAGAGATTATAAGGAGGTATGAAGTATATGAAAATTTCTTGTATGGATGTTTATGCTTTCCATCAATACATGGCAAAATCCATCAAGTTGCATTTAAAATATTTGTATTATTGCAAAATAAATTTTAAAAACTCTAAGAAATAAGAAAAAAACTATATTAGTATTTTTTTCTTTTTAAAATAGATAATTTTTAAATGAAAAAGTAAAAGAGAAATTAGAATAGTTACAATTTTTATTTTTAAAAAGTGATGAACCTACACTATATAATAATTAAGACTGTGTCATATTGGAAAAAACCAAAGCCTTAAATCCAAGAAATAGAATAGAGACTAAAAATGGACCCATTCTTATTCAATTGAGTTTTAACAAAGTGAAGGCAATTCAATTTTAAAAAGTATTTTAAAAAATATACATGGAGGAAAAATATCCCAATGTGAAATCATGTAGATTATTAAAAATTAACCTCAGATAGATTAAATATAGTAAATAAATAGGTTTAAATATAGTAATTAAAACTGTAAAGCATATGAATGAAAAGCTTTGGTGAACACATCGTTTAAGATAGATCAATTAAATCATAAAATCAAAATATTGAACTTTACAGAAATAGAAAGTCTTTTGATGAGTCAAATAATAGAAAAATATTCTAAAAAATAAATCTGCAAAAACACTGGACTATATGTCAATGCAAATATGAAAACAGGGCCTCCCTGGTGGCACAGCAGGTTAAGCAATGCACTATGAAACAAACTACAGTCATTGCAGCAGGGAGGGGACCCACATGGCGCAGCCGACCTTCCTGCCTTACCCGCTGCTGCCCTCAGCAGTGTGTTTCAGTCAGTCTGCCTGTTCTGCTCACCACTCTATGTGGTGAATCCTCTCACCTCCCATGACTCTGGCCTGTACTCCTGCTCATGTATGCATAAATAAATCTTTTTAAAAAAAGAAAAAATATGAAAACAATAATGAGAAGATATGTGGGCAGACATGTCACAAAAGAAGATATATGAGTAGGTGAGTAGTCAATACATGAATGAAATATGCTTATCACCATTATTCATTAAAGATATACAGCTTAAAACCAAACTGAGATACCTCAGTACACCTAAGAAAGCAACTGTCATTTTTTAAATGGCAGTATCAATTGCTGGCTAGTAGCCAGGTGAATTACAAATTTCATAGAGTCAGCAGGAATGCAAAGTGGCACAGTCGCTTGTCCAAGTAGTCTGGCAGCTACTTAAAATTAAACATACACTTATAAGACCCATCAGCTTCTTTCCTAGGGAATTACTCAAGAAGAAAAAAAAAAATTGTATCTATAAAATAACCCCCATGTGAATGTTTATAGTAAGTGTGTTCATAATCACTAAAACCTGATCTCTGTATTAACATTCAAATGATGAATAAATCAACATGCTCTGCTACAAGGAACTATCACTCAGAAAAAAAAAAAAAAAGGAAAAAGTCATACAACATGCATAGTCAGCAGGTACCATACACCATCAAAGGTGTCACAAGCAACAATATACATGAATCACAGGCATTATGCTAAATGAAAACAGTCAAACTCAAATTTCTACACATATATGACTCAATGCACATGACATTCAGGAGAAGTCAAACCAGATCGATGAGTTCTTGGAGATGGGGGGGTAAAGATGACCACCCAAAAAGAGATGCAAAACATTTTTTGGTAAAATGGAAACATTCTATTATTTGTGTGTGTGTGACAGTTAAAAGTACTGTATGATTTTTCCAAAAATTTTTAGGATTATATAACCTAAAAATATATTTTGCATATATAAAATACATATCCCGGGCCTCCCTGGTGGTGCAGTGGGTTGAGCAATGCACTATGAAGCAAACTGCAGCCACTGCAGCACAGTTCAATCCCTGCCACTGGCCAGGGAGGGGACCCACATGGTGCAGCAGACCTCTCCTGCCTCGCCTGCTGCTCCCCTCAGCAGTGTATTTCAGTCCCTCTGCTTGTTCTGGTCCCCACTCTGTCTCTGGTGAATACTCACAGTACCCCGAATCTCTGGCCTGTACCCCAGTTCTTATATGCATAAATCTTAAAAAAAAAAGATCTATTAAAAAAATACATATCCCCAAAGAAATTATTTAATACTAACACCAGGGTGTCCCTAGTGATTTAGGGGTTAAGTTTAACTTCTATCACAGAGACAGCCTAAATTCAATCCCAGCTGGGGTGCTAACTCCCACATGGCCCAGCATACTTCTCAGTGCCTCTCCCACTGTTCCCCTTTGCAATATATTTCAGTAGATTCCCGCAGCTCTACTCCCCACTCTGTTTCTGATGACTCCTCCTAACTCCTGCACCACTGGACTACCTCCCAGTTTTTCTATGCAAAAATGTAAAAGAATACATCACAGTCAGACCCTATAGATTATTTAAAAAAAAGAAATATTTTGATAATATTGATATGTTAATATTGATGTTATTTGAGGACATAAACAATTAGATGAGTTCTTTGCAAATACTCTCAACAACACTGAAATAAGAAAATAATATAATTTAGAAAATCCAAAATAGCTTTATAGTTTCTAAAACTAATTCCAAACTACAAATGGCTCTACAAAGAAAACCCAGGAACTGACAATTTAATCAGTATAAAGTTTTAAATGTTTCAGGAAGAAATACCAATGAAGGGGCATTTTTATACATACACACACATATGTATATGTGTGTGCATATATATAAATATATATAACATTTAGATGATAGACATAAATTTTATATTTTATATATATATAACATTTAGATAATATTTAAAGATGATACTTTTAGATACTAGAAAAATTTTTCGCTAATTATGCCACAACCTCCTACCCCCCAATTCATATGTTAAAATCCCAACCATTGATCCTCAGAATGCAACTGTCTGGTGACAAGGCTTTAATGAGGGTACAATATGGCCAGCTCAGGTGTCCTTAATGCAACTTGACTGGTGTCCTTATAAGAAGAGATTAAGACACAGAGAAGACAAGTGATGACAATGGACAAAGACAGCCATCTACAAGTCAAGGAGAAAAAGGTCTTAGAAAAAAATCACCCTGATTAGCAGCTTTCTAGCGTCCAGGTTAGTGAGAAAATAAGTTTGTGCCTTCAAGCCACCAGTAGTCTCTGCTATTTTCTTATGGCAACTCAGCAAATAAATAAACATCAAAGTACTATGATTTTGAGAAAAAGGAAACAAAGTAAGCCTTATTATCACTGAGGTTTTCTACTGGCACTCAAATTTTGGAAGGTGGCACATGAGAAAGAAAAAGACAGAACATCGGTATCCCATTGTTTTGAGGACACAAATATTGTAGGTTTTGGAAGCTGAGGGAGAGATAAATTCTTAAGGAGAGAGGAGGAAACTATTTGGGACTAATGTTTTGCAAATGGTAGTGTTTCTCTCCTCTAATTTCAAATTCCATTCGGTTGTTTTTAACACATAGCAGCTGCATTGACTGTTGCATATTAACTGTAGAGTGTGTGACCTGTTGTGTTTTTATTTCCACCTCACATCCATTCAAATCTGTTTGAATCTTCTGAACACTTAAAAAATATTTCAAGATGTCAATTCTTCCAAACAGGATTTCTAGAGTAAATGAAATCTCAATCAAAATGCCAGTAGGATATCTTACAGATATTGATAAATTGATTCTAAATTTGTATCAAAATGCAAATACCTGAAATAGTTAAAAGACTATGAAAGAAGAAAAATATTTCAAACAAAAATACAAGTCTTAAATTTATCTGATACTGTAGACCCCAAAAGAGAAAAAAAAAATGTTTAAATTTAATCTATGAGGCTGGTTTTACAAATTGCGGAAACTGGAAGCTTATAAGCAAAAGGTATCTGAGCTTGCACAGGTGTGACTGACCTAGAAATGAGCCCCAAGCCTGCCAGTGCAAAGGAGGAGGGATACCCAGAGGTGAGGGGCCCATCAAAAGAAATTTAAAATTCCAATCTCTAAAGAATAAAGGGTTTTCATATCTCATAAATGAATTGCCATGTAACTTTAGATAGTTTTGCCTCTAACCTGCCCCTCAGCCAAAGAAATTTATTTTCTCTATCCTCAGTCCCATCCCCAAACCAACATAAACTCATTCTCTACTTATATGGGAAGACAACATTGAGTTCTTGCTGGTGGACCTGCAATAAACATTTTTTCCCTCTCAAATCTGACTTCATGGTGTTAGCCTTTTATGTACCTTAACAACAATGCTCAGTAACATTTTCTTATTTCAAGATTTAAATGTATAGTAATCAGTACAACATTACATTGGCACTAGAATGGACACATAGCTTAATGGAATAATATAAAGATATCAGAAGAGGACTGATGATACTAAACTGGTCTTTCAAAAAGAATAAAAAAATAAAAACATGTCAATGAAAAAAAAAAAAAAAACCAACCTTGGAAATCAACAATGCTGGCCACATGCAAAAACAAACAAATAAATAAATAAATCTAGACATGTACTTTATAGCTTTCATAAAAGTTAATTCAAATGGTTCATTGGCCTAAGTGTAAAAATGCTAACATTTCTTATGTCACATAACAGAAAATAAAGGTGACCTTTAGTCTGGTGTTGAGTTTTTAAATAAAATACCCATGGCATGATCCATCAAAGATAAAGCTGATGTCTGACTTTATTAAAGTTTAAAACTTCTCTGCAAAAGGCACTCAAGAGAATAATAAATAGAACCAACAGACTGAGAAAAAAGCATTGGCAAATGCATACCTGAAAAATAAAACCGTTGTCATACACACACTAAACTCAGCTTCAAGAAAACAAACGGGAATACATTGGGGAAGGGGTTTCTAAAATGTTGTGAGATTTACCTCTGGAGCTTGGCCAGATCTCTACAGTAAATATCGGAGGGGGATAAAACCCTCCTGCTGGTTCAGAGAGAAGGGACAGAAACCATTCCGGAAATACTCCAGAGCTCTCTGCTCTCCGGGTGTATCAGAATCTAAGGGACCAAGGGGACAGGTCCAACTCCAGCACACTCTAGGCATCCTGTCCACCTAAGGGAAAGAAGACAATTCAGATCCAGGCTCAATGAATTCCATTAGCAGAGAGACATTGTGCAAAATACCTGAGAAGTACTCCTCAAAAATGTCAATGTCTTAAAAAAACAGGAAAATCCTGAGAAACTGTCACAGTCAAGAGGAACCTAAAGAGACTTGACAACTAAATGCAATTTGGTAACCTGGGTAGGATACTGGAATAAAAATAGAATGTTAGGAGAAAATCAGAATAAATATGGTCTATGATTAAAATTAACCTATCAATATTATATATTCATTAATTGTGATAACATACTATGTAATTCCTTATAATAAAAATGTGAGAGGCTGAGTGTGGTGTACACATGAACTCTCAGGGCTGTTTTCACAATAATTTTGTAAATTCCAAGCAGGTCAATGATAAAAAAATCTTAAAATATAATTTTGCCATTTTTATTAAGAATGAAATTATAGGAATCAATATTTCATGTATAAAAATAAAAGATTATGTTTTGAGTTACTTGTCTGTCATTTCTGCATTTAATGTCAAGAATATATTGTTTTTTCATCTTAGTCTCCCTTAACCTTGAATTGTTGATGACTTTTCTTTTTGTTTCTATTGCTTAATAAACAGTCTTGACTTTATTTACTGTATCTAATATATCCACAAAATACTGTTATTCAGCTGATAATCAAACCCATCAATTTCTCTAAGATCTAGAGAAAGCACTAAGTGAAAATACATTTAATAAGGATAGACAGTGATTCAGTGTTCCAAAGATGCCATTAAGATAAAAAACAATGCATGTCTCTGAATAAATGAAAAGGAAATTACTGAAAAATAAAAGTTGACATTACTTTTTGCTTTGAACACAGTTTAAACAACAGGGTTCGTTTTATCTAAAAACTTCATACTTTAATATAAATATTTATTTTCAATTATGTTATATCCTCCCTTTAAATGGATGATAAAGCAATCAGAAGTTACATATAATTAATAATTACAATTCAATAAAATTTAATATTGAAGGGTGAGGGCATTTTAGACATGCATATGCAAATATTTTAGTTATGTATGGATACATACATTAAAAATACATTATACACTATACATTAAAATTAGAAAAGAGATAGAAATGATTTTAGAGCTTATTGTGTAATAGGTTATAATGCTAAAAGATGCTTAAATGTATTTTTGAATTGCTAGTCTGAGGTTTTAGACTCATCTCATGTGTGATCATCATTTGACTTATGAATCCATAACAAGAAAATTAAATAAAATATCAAATATTAAATAAATATCAAACTTTAAGTAGATGAAATCATGTAGAAAAGGAAAATACAAATAAAAATATGGAAGTCCCGTCTTAGGGGCAGAAAAAGAACACAGAGTAGGTACCAGTGAACTGTATGACAAAGAGCATGCACATGTACACACACATAATTGCACACATCTTATGCTTTTTGTACTTCATATTTTCTATTTAGTTTTTTTCCAATTAGACATCTATGAATTCTGGAGCTATAATTATCCTCACTTGTTTATTTTTTAATTTGTTGATCCACGTGCTCTCTTACTGGTGACTGTTACTTGTCTGCCCTGTAGGAGCTATTGTTCTAGGCACACATGACTCCTACCCTCATGCATATTCTGCTGATGTTTGTTTTGTAACTGGGTGGTCCCCAGGAAAATGACTGTTCCAGTTTCCTTACCCTAACCAAGGTATGGTGGAGCTGACAAAGAGAGAGAAGCTGGAGAAGATGGAAGAAAGATGGAGACTGAAAAGGAGACCTGGAGGAGGCACCTGGAGCTGAGAGACTTGTGAAGAAATTGCGATTGCTTTTTGGTCCTGGACTGGTTGAACAAATGTGGGTGAAAGACCCATGGGGAGGTTAACAATGACAGCTTTTATCTTGATTTGAATTTTGTTCTTTTCCTCCCAAACTTATCTGTCTGTTTCTGCCCCTTTCCTATGATTCCCCAGTGGAATGTGCCTTAGACTGTGTCAGGCTTTGGGGCCTCTGTGGCCCTGTTTTGGGTCAACCCTGTTTCTGCTGGACACTTACCCATGAGGGGATGGCTAACTTTGAGTGCTTGATTTTAAAACTAAACTGCATTCTTCCCTTTCTCTGTATTACACACTAATTGTATTAATTTTCCTTTCCATTGAAAGCCTTATGCACTAGAATATGTTTTGTCTTGTTGTGGTGAAGGCAGAACCTATTTAGAATGGGCAGGTTTGGGGGTTCTATACCCTGTACCAGTTCAAATTGCTTAGCAGACTCATTATTTTCCTGTTTCACAAGAACTTTAGAGTGAAGTTATTGAGTCTCTGGTTTTGACTTATAAAAAATATATTTCTTAGTCTGAGTGATAACTAGAAATGGTAACCAGTGTCTTCACTGTTCTACTACCAATTAGAGAATTGGTTGATTAAGGTTAGTTATGAGTTCTTACTATATTGTAGTTTTACCTCCACTTCACAACAGAAACTTCCCTAGACCAAAAATTTAGGAAATAGGGAGACTTAAAACTCTGATCCCTGAATTGTATTCCCTCTTTAGGATTAACATACACCGGATAGCCTATCCTTGTGATTAACCATTAATTGGCTCTATCTGCATTCTGAGGAACATGAAAAATTGATTGTATTACATCTGTCATAAACTTCTCTGTGTCCCTCTGAGGTTGATAGTAGCATCAAAAACATACCTGCTGATTGCTGAAGAAAACAGCCTGCTGGGAAAGCCAAATGTCTTGACTCCTGTTCCCTACACTGCTAGTTTCCTGGAGGAGCCAGAGGCAGGTTTAGGGGTGATTAACATAGTTGTTAAAAGCAACTATGCAAATTTTGCAAGGCTAGAAACCAGAGATTAGGGGGGAGGAGTGGAGAGGTACAAACAGTTGTTACAGCAAACCAATCTTAACTCAAAGTAAGAAATTCCACAAAGTGAAAAATTTCACCAAAGACCAACATGTGATTGGAATATGTGGTGTTACTAACCATAGTAATATGGAAGACAACCCAAGACAGTAAGATCCTTCTCCAATAGAAGAAAAAGAAGAATGTCCAATAATGCAATTAGGTCAAGCGTGTAAGGATAGACCAAGGGAGGTTTACAATATGGAATTCGTCGGTGACTGTAAGAGTAGGTTAGCATGAGAATGACCATCTTTAATTCCAAGAGAAGCCATTTCACTGAGTACCTGACTTGGGGAAGGGGAAACTAGGTAATCTTGAGGCATCAGAATGTTGGGGAGCGGGACTTGGGGAAGAAGGAACTAAGTAATCAGGAAATGGGAGGTCATATCTTAGGGACCAGATATTTTGGCTGAAAAGCTTATCTTGTCAGATCACCAGGATGTGGCACAAAGCAGAAAAATGTATAGCTATGGAAAATTACTGTTAGTTGGATGTTTTGGAAATGCTATATAAATCCTGGTCTTTGAGTGCTCGGGGTCCTTGTTGAAACCCGCTGTGTCGGGCAGATACTTGGACCCCAGCTAGCAGGAAATAAAACCTCGTTGTGTGACTTGCATTATTGTGAATGTTCTCTGTCCATTTGAAGGGAGGTCAATACTGGACTCTAACAGTGACAATAATCAGACAATGTCTTTGAATAGTGAGGAGGGAGAGCTGATCTATTCTGGCTTGATGATATAAAAAGATGGGGGAGAGCAGGAAACAGAGATATTAATCATAGATACCTTCCTGAGGAAAATTTGCTTGAAAGGAAGGAACATAATAGGAATAGTAGCTGAATAGAATGTATTTGAGAATTTATTTTAATTATTTATTTAACTTATTTATTTTGATTAACTTATTTAAATTATTTTAAAATAATTTATATTGATGAACTGTGGCTTAAGTTCACTATTACTAAAAGTAGGCAAAACCCTACATGACATACACATCAATGACATCTTTGGAGGTACAACACCTAAAGCACAGATAGTGAAAGAGAGGATAAACAGCTGGGA
>JAGFMF010011629.1:8895459-8905852 GCA_019455555.1 Galemys pyrenaicus
AAAAAAAGTAGCAACAACAAATGTTGGCGGGGATGTGGAGAAAAAGGAACTCTCTTACACTGCTGGTGGGAATGCAGGATGGTCCAACCATTATGGAAAACAGTATGGCAGTTCCTCAGTCCACTAAGAATGGAACTTCCATAGGATCCAGCAATCCCACTCCTAGGAATATATCCAAAGGACACAAAAACACTGATTCAAAAGAATACCTGCACCCCTATGTTTATAGCAGCACTCTTTACAATAGGGAAGACCTGGAAACAACCTAAATGCCCAAAAACAGATGAGTGGATCGGGAAGCTGTGGTACATATACACGATGGAATACTATTCAGCAATCAAAAATGAAAAACTAGATGAATTCATAGGAACATGAATGGAACTGGAAGGGATGATGCTCACCAAAGTAAGTCAGAAGGCAAAAGAAAAATACTGGATGGTTCCTCCCCTAGGAGGAATATAAGGGAACCAAATAAGGATCAAAGAAAAGAATAAGAACAACAACAATAATGATATAACAATAAAGAAACAAAAACCAAAAATGAAAAGACAAAGACAAATTGGGGACACTTGGTGGGGAGCGGGGAGAGGGAGGGTTGAGGGAAGATGGGAGCATGGGGGACTGAGGTGGTGCACTAGTGATATGGTGATGGGGATTACAATTGATGTCAAATATATATAAATTAAAGGGAAATATTAAAATAATAAAAAAGGAAAAACATCATCAAGGGGAAAGTTTTAAAAAGTTCTATAGTTTTAAAATGCAGTGACTATTCTCTTAAGAGCCACTTGTATTATTAGCTTCAGGTAACCAAAAGCCTGAGAAAAAAGGGATGTATAATCATAAAACACTGATTTCCAGTCTCTCTGTCAACAACTGGGGGCTAGGACTACATTTGTCACAAGTCACGACACCATTATAGCTCTGTGCTTTAAAAAAATGATTCACTTTTGTGGGGAAGGACTGGGATGAAGGCAGAAAGAGCACAAGGTACTGAGGTGACAGTGCACTGGTGAAATGGTGATGGGAATTCCATTAAAAATAAATTAATTTAATTTAAAAAATTAAAAAAAGTTTACTGTTACTAGCATAGCTAAAATGAATAAATTTAAAAGAATAAAGATAGCAACTCTAATGGATGATAATAATTAATTTAATACATAAAAAACACCTTTATGAAAATAGTAGGGAAAGCTATTTTATGAATTTTCTGAATTGTATTTGATAGAAAATTATTACTAGGTAACACTAAAGGTTTTTTTTTTTTTTCTTTTAAAAGATTTATTTATCCATATAAGAGCTGGGGTGTAGGCCAGAGGTGTGGTGGGTGAAAATATTCACCAGATACAGAGTGGAACAGAACAGGCAGATTGACTGAAATACACTTCTGAGGGGAGCAGTGGACAAGGCAAGAAAGGTCTCCTGTGCCATGTGGGTCACCTCTCTGACTGGTGATTGAACTCTTGCTGCAATGACTGCAGATAGGTTCATAGTGCTGCACCTTAACTCACTGTGCCACCAGGAAGGCCTTAAAATTTGTGTTTTCCAACTTCAATCCTTTCTTTTCACAATCCTAAAGCAACTTGTGTTTCTCTGGTAATTTTTTTTCTTTTTTTTTTTTTAAAGATTTATTTATTTATACATACAAGAGCTGGGGTACAGGCCAGAGTCCAGGGAGGTGAGAGGATTCACCAGAGACAGAGCCAGGAGCAGAACAGGCAGACCGACCAAAACATACTGCTGAGGGCAGCAGCGGGCACAGCAGGAGAGGTCTGCTGCGCCATGTGGGTCCCCTCCCTGGCCGGCGGCAGGGATTGAACTCGTGCTGCAGTGGCTGCTGTTTGCTTCATAGTGCGTTGCTTAACCCACTGCGCCACCTGGGAGGCCCCTCTCTGGTAATTTTGAGGTGGAGAAAATGTATCCAGATGAATTACTAATCTCCTTTACACATTTCATCTGTGAGAGCTTACTATTTTCTCTTCAGGGTAGGAAATGAGATAATGGGAATTAGCGTTTTGTTCATTTGCAATCCAGTTACCTGAAATAATATTGACATGGTATCTAGAGTAGAAAGGGTGTTTTAAAATTAGGGTATCCCCTTAAATCTAAACAGTTTTTACTCTAAAGCTTAGTCAATTCCTTCCTATATTCACTGTTTCAGAGAAGTATTAGTTGAGTCAAAATTTTAAATGGCTTTTCTGGTAAAATAAACAATTGGTTTACAGCACTCGATGAGAGGGATGGTCTAAGAATGGTTTATTGTGACAATGCAATCATTTCTAGGTATTAAATTTCAGGATGAAAACTATAAATCATTCACCTTGCCAGAGGTAAATTTGACTTATTTCTATGTTCAACATGGGCATGGACACCAAGGGCAAATGAATCAGAATAACTTGATGAAAAAGCCCTTAGGCAAAAAAAAGTATTTTTCACATCTGACATGAACACACATGTTAAATCTTCTCTACTATAAATGATTTAATTACATATTAGTCATTATTTGTTCTGCATTTTTATTACATAATATGTAATGAGAAATTAAGGATATGGCGATAGATCAAGACTATATTTTTTTAATAAAAAGCTTAGCTTTCATTTTTATCTTTAAAATTATAATTGAATTGTGTCAATAACTGTACAAATTTGTAATTGTATATTTGATAATATAACACTCATATTGCTTGGTTTAATAGGTGTATGAATTTACAAATTTAATGAAAACATTGGTATAAATAACCATGTAGTTTACTTTAGCATTGAGTTTTGTATTTGTTCAACTAAAAGGCCTTCATTGTACTTCAAAAGCTATCTGTTAAATTTCAATGTAAATATGAATCACGTTCAAAGCTAATTCATTCTGTAGAGGGAGAAAGCTAAAATTCTTCATTTCAAATTACTTAGTTATGCTACAATTTTGCTCATCACAGTTTAAGTCACAAATAGCATAAAAATGAGGTTTTTTTGCATTATTTAATCTTATTTAATATAATTAAAGAAAAATCTTTATAGTAATGGTGGGTAAATTCCAACATGAGCTTTGTTTCAATGAAAAGAGATTCTTGAGTATGTGAAAAGGATGTATTCTATTTCCCTTTTCCTTCCATATTTCTTGTTTCTACTTTAAATATATATCTACAACTTAATAACTTTCACTAATGATTTAAGCTGATAATTATTTTTATGGGAAATGGTGATTTTTGCTATTCTCTCATTCTCACTCTTTCTTTCCTTCACCTGAGGATCTGACAATGAATAGTCAAACAGGAACAATGTCAAAGATGAATGCAGGAGACAACTGATAGATTCATTTACAATTCACTTACAATCACCCTGATTATGTTAACAAATATGTATAAAGTACAGAAAACGTATGAGTGGCCCAACAAACACAACGAAGAAGACACATAGATTTACTTCAAAGAACTTTAGTTCAATTCATTCTATAGTAAATAATTCACCAAAAAATATATTCACTGTTACCAGCTGCTTATAGGTCAATATAATTTAAAATGTTGATATTAACTCATACATTTTATCCAATGATCAGACTTTAAGCCAAGTTATTAAATCAAACACAAGAAGGAAAATGTTTTTGATAGTTCCTAGGTTTACTGTCACTGAGGATTTAATTTTGGGGAAATTTCATGGGTCATTATTTACTCATAAGGAAATCTCTATAGTACAATGTAATTCAGAAACTAAGATTGAGTTTAACCACGAAATTTAGAATTTTTATAATAAATATTGGAATTTTATAACTATCAAAATAATGTTAAGTATTTGTTTGTTTTTAAAACACAAAGTTCAGGTCCTTTACTGAATATTGAGATGATACACAGGAAAAAGGGTTTGTTAGTCACATCTTTAAAAAATTATCTGCCCAGTCAGCTGTTTTATGAATTTTATATGTGCTTAATTTGTGCATGTTTAAAGTGTAGAATGTATTGATTTGATACTGCAAAGTAAATACTTCCAGAACTTTACTTAATACCTGTATTATGTCACATAACTTTCTATGTGACAAGTGAAACAAAAATATATATCAAACAAAACAGGTCCAGGATGTCTTCTTTTCATAAACCTTTAATTAAATTTCAGAAAAAAGTTAACTTTTTCCCATGTAATTTAAGTTCATAAAAAAAAATGTTACTAGAAGTTAATTGCATAGTTCCATGTTCTCAACCATACTAAACAGAAGTAAGCATATAGGACATGTAACACAGGTGTAAATTAGATCTATTTTTATGCTTTAGAGCCAAGGAATAGCAATTTTCTTACTTCTATTTAACCATGGCACAATGTGCAAACTGTACTAATAAATTAGAGGGTAAAGAAATGTGTGCTTCAGGTGTTAGTCTGAGTTTATGCTGGTGATAGTCATTATTTTCTGCATTATTGAGCAGCAATTATCTTGCTTCACATATCGCCATAGTATTTTAAAGTTTTACTTTCATCTGAAATGACTTTTAGTTATCATGAGAGCTACAAGATGCTGAATAGCATGGCGTATTGCGTTTGTTGAGAAAACAGAAGCTGATCACTCCATTAATCCAGAATTAGATGAGTCTATGTAGAGAGATCTGTGATGGGAATATGAAGATTCAGATGCACGTGTATATTTATGTAGCCATGTGGAAAGCATGCCATATTATTTTATTTCTCTTCTAAACATATAAATAATTAGTGAAATCATATTTTATTTGACTGTTTATTGCTAATGCTTGCAAGGTACCTTATGATTTCAACTTAATATTTAAAATATATTACATGTAAATTACCTTTAGTTTCTTCCTTGTGAGTAATAAAATGTTATTTTGTATAATGTTTTTAGAATATTTTGTGTTTCTACTATAATGTCTTTATTTTATATAAATAATACTTGATATAACTCTGATATATGTGGTAAGATATGCATACTTATGTGTGTCTTCTTTCTCTCCCTCCCACACATCCACCCCTCCCACACACATACATACACACATATACATCTATGGTGAAGTTAAATGGATAAACTGAACATGAGTGAAAGAACTGTCAAAATTAAGGGTGACTTTTGGTTTCACTGGAATAACTATGTGATGATATATTTGGAAGAATGTAGTTTGGGAGAAGGTCCTTTCAGGGGAATGTACACTTTAAAATACTGCAAAATATTGATATAACAATGTGACTTCAAAAAAAGTCAGTTATTAATAGGATCTGTGAATCTAAATATATAGATTGGGAATACAAATAATGGTCTTTTTCTTTGTGATAAAAAAGAGTCATAAAAGTAGATGAAGTCATCTAAATAGAATGTAAATATTAAAGGAAACACAATGCTTAAAATGAGGAAATATTTAGAAGGTATAAGAGAGCAAAACCAAAATATAAACTGAAAATAAATGGCTAGAGAAAAAGAAAAAAATGTGATTTTGGATCATCTAAAGGAGAAGTATATAAAACAAACAAACAAAGTTGGATATAAGTCACTTATCAGATGATGTGCAATTTTTTTCCTCCCATTTATTAGGGTTACCTTCATTTTGATGATAGTTTATTCCTCTGTGCAGACATGTTTTAGTTTGATGTACATGTACTTGTTTATTTTTTTCTTTTGTTTTTCTTGACATTGCAGTAGAGTCCCCTAAAACCTCACTAAAACCAATGCCATATTTATTTAGTCTTTATTCATGAAAAATGGGGATGAAATAGTGTCAAATCCTTAAGGATTTTGCTAGGATGAAATCAGTTCATGCAATTATAGTACTGAGAACACTAGTTTTAAGTACGGAGATATCAATACTAACTTGCTATTAAATTTAACTATTACTATTTCTTGCTGTTTCCAAGTTATCAGGAACTATTTCTGAAACCATATAGTTTCTTCTGAGATACAGACAGTAGAATTCAATGGAAAAAAAAAAAGATAATGAGGTAAAGTACTTTTCAAAGACAAAAGGAATGCAGGTTGTAGAGCATATTACAAAAATCTAAAGGAAATACAGTGTTACAAAAACACAGAGAATGGACAGAAATTGAAGATGGTTTTGACTGGTGAAGATGGATGGGGCAGGAACAAATTAGATGCATGATATTACTGAGATTAAAACATAAAATCTTAAATTGTCTATAGTGTCCATGTGTAGCAGGACTACAATTTCAAACACCTTATAGTACAGAAAAACTACCAGAAAGATCCAGGTGTCATGTGTGAGACTCAAATATAGTAACAGAAGTCACATTGCCTAAATAGTCACACTCTAAGGGACACATCTAACATTTTCATTTTTCAGATTCTAATTTAAGGAAAAATATGTCTGTTTCAAGAAACGGTTATTTAATAGACTTATTCTGTAAAATAAATTCCAAGAAAAAAATCCATTCTAACTTCAACTAAAGCAGTAACAGATTTGACTGTGGTGTGCTAATTGAGCCTTTACATTTTTTTCTTCTTAATAGGTCAACGTTTCCAATAATTCAAAGCAGCAGCAAGAAATTATTATTTTAAAAATGGTCATTTAGGTTTCCCAATGATAAATATAGAACCGATTTTCAACTGATGGATTAAATCTTAGGTTATAAGTTAAGGAAAAGAAGGCGAGACAGTGTAAATTGACTTATTAAGACAAAATCAAAGTGCTTTAGAAAATACTGTTTGATACTTTAGGGTATGAAAAAGAAAAGAAAATACGATACTCACTATTATGGAACTAAAATCCAAGTGGCTAGATCTAGAAATACGCTCTAGGCAGTGGGATAGGAAATGTGTGAAACCTTGTCCAACTGATATCAAATTGGAAATTTTAATAGGCTAATGAGACTGGAATTGAAGAATGACTTAATTTTGTCTTTTACTGAACTGTTATTGAAAGAGATTGTATTTCTACTACATACCCCTACTAATATATTCTTATAAAAATCAAAGACAGGGGGCCTCCCTGGTAGCTCAAGGATTTGAGCACCGCACTGTGGGGCTTCCACAGCCACTGAAGCACAATGTTGGTCCAGGCCAGGGAGGGGACATGGCGCAGGAGACCTTTCCTGTCTTGCCCGCTGCTCCCCTCAGCAGTGTACTTCAGTCAGTCGGTCTGCCTGTTTTGCTCCCCACTCTGTCTCTGGTGACTCCTCTCACACCCTGCGCCTCTGGCTTGTACCCCAGCTCCTGTATGCATAAATAAATAAAATCTTAAAAAAAATCAAAGACAAACACTTTTAACATAGCATTTTGTGATACACTTTAAACTGATTCTGAACTGTATGATTTTCCAAATATTCTCCTTTGATAGGTTTTATGGTCAGTCGGTTGCTGATAACATGGAGCAAGTTAATTAAAACAGTATTATCTCTTGGCCTCCCTGGTGGCAGTGGGTTAAGCAATGCACTATGAAGCAAACCACAGTCACTGCAGCACGGGTTGGATCCCTGCTGCCAGCCATGGAGGAGACCCATATGGTGCAGCAGACCTCTCCTGCCTAGTCCGCTGCTCCCCTCAGTCTATCTGCCTGTTCTTCTCCCCACTCTGTCTCTGGTGAATCCTCTCACCTCCAGTGACTCTGGCCTGTACCCCAGCTCTTGTGTGCATAAACAAATAAAACATTTAAAAATAAATAAAAAAATACAACAATATTATCTCATAGATTCAAATAATAGCCCATACACATGTGCATATATAAATGTACAAGGCCAAATGCACCCTAGTAAATATTTGTGCTGTGTACAATATGTTTGATAAATGTAACACGTTTAACCGGATTGTAACAAATGGAATTTTTCAGCAAGCATATAGTGGCATGAAAAGGAATCAGTGATTAAAATAGTTGGCATTTTAAAATGGGCAGTGAATAATGTGGAGTATTGTTGCTAACTGTAAGTATTCTGATTACTGTTGCTTTTAAATTGGAAAAGGAATCTAGCTTGACCAAAAACTGATTAATTAAGATTGTCTCCACAAAATATGTTTCCTTGTTTATGTTAAAAATATGCCATTAAAACTAAAAGGTTTTACATGCCTGCTGAGCTAATAAATCCCATCCCCAACTTATTTTTCCCTGTGGCATTTTTTTTTTTATGGCTGCTATTCTGACACTGCTAATAGCTTGCATGATAATAATCACACACTCTATTCTCCCACATCTCTATTGTGTTAAACTTTCTTTTTGCAAAACTGCCAACAAGAAAACATTAAAGAGGACTCTAATTTTAATTGCAACTTGGATCTTCCTTTAGAGAATTTTCACTTTACAAAAATGGATAAAGTTAACATGACTTTGGGGTTGAAATGCAGTTTCAAAGTTCTGATTACTATTACTTTAACCTCAAAAATAACTCTTTGAACACTAATGAAAAAAGCCTACATAGAATGGTAATGTTTGTAACATAAAAATAAATGAAAACATAGAACATGTTATTGAAGTGCCCATCACAAAATCATACACTTGTGAAGTAAAAGTCCATGAAACTGTAGATGGTAATTTTTTTAAAAAAAAATCATATATTTATTAAATGGGAAGTGTATCTAAATTGCAAGAATTTGTTAAAGCTAATTTCAAAAAATAATATATAGCTCTAAAATTAGGAAAACAGAGTTTGATCCCATTTCTGAATGGAATGTTATTATACTACAATGGCCAAAATTAAACTTTACTTATTTGGTAGAAATTATATTAAATAATACATGAGCATTAGTTAATGAAATAGTCACTATAATGTACAATGTAATTATTAAATTTTCATTTTATATCTAAGACAACTGAATATCAAAGAATAAGTGATTTTAATAATGGTACAAATTTATTAAGTAGCAGAGCTGGGATATGGCATGTTTTCTGAAAGTATATTGAACTTGTCTAAATGACATAAAATTTGATTAACCTCTAAAACTGATTTATTTTTTCTAACCTATATTTATATAGTATGTCTCAGTGTTTGTTACTGTCTTAGACCCTGAAGATACACTGATGAAAAAGTATATTAAATGACAGTCCTCATAGAATTGATGTTCAGATAGGAACTTATAACTGGTAATAAAAGGAAATAAATGAGATCCCATCTTTGCAAGATTATGAAAAAGGATTCAAATAAATAAAAGTATGAGAACACTCTTCATCTAGTTATATTTGAGCTGATTCTTGAATGCTGAGACATTCATGAAGAGATAATCAGAAGGGCTATGAAGGTTTAATGTACATGCAATTGGATTCTCAGTCAAAAAACACAACAGTGAATATGGTAGATGTGATATAATGAGAGATAATAGCTTGAAGTTTTGCAAAATTATTAGAAGACACCAAAAAAAAAAAAAAGATACCTAATGGGCTCCATGAAATAGAAAAAAAATAATAAATAATACATTTTTAAAGAGATTTTTCAGTTACAAAAGTAAAATTCAAGAAATTTCCATTGCCATGAGACACTGTATATTTCTAACACAAAATTAAATCACTATAGTGATATAAATAATAAGTAGAAAAAATATTCAGTGGGAACTTACATCATATATTTAAAGTATAAGTCAGCAGTAGGATATTTGTGAGTATGAAGATGTCTGAAATAAAGTTTTAAAGGTTAAAGCAGAGCAGAGAATATAGTGAAAAGTACCAATGGAAAGTGGACCGGTCAAATCTTGGATATTTAAGGATGACATACTGTCTAACAAAACTGTATTGGTAACAGCACAATAAGACAAGCCATTCTAAATTTAAATGTGCTTGTTTATATGGTGTCAAAAATTTAAAGCAAAAATCTATGTAGAGACTCATGGAGATGCAGACTCAACATCATCAGATTCATATTTATACACACAATAAATAGATTATATATATGCACACACTAAAAATATGATCATATATTGACCATACAGTAAATCTCAATGCACTTCCTAAGGCTAAAAGAGTCTCAAGTTAGCATCCAAGATACAAAAGAAAACAAGTACAATTTTGATGTCAAAAAAAATAGTCCACTAAACTATTAATCAAAGAATCTAAAGAAATCACAACATACTTATCTGAAAGGTAAGATAAGGAATGCACATTAGTAGTTGTGCAATGCTGCTGGAAGAAATTATATTCAGACCTTTTTCACGTTACAGAAGATTTACGGCCCAATGGACGTTGTAACTTGAAAATACCGTACTTTGAAAAATCCACCTTACCTATTGAACGCCCTAATGTAGCTTCTCTACTCAAAATACTCTCATTAGCCTGAAGCTGGGCAAACTCACCTGACAGTTTATTTTATAATAAGATCTGGAATATCTCAGACACGAATGTTTTTTTTTTTAACAATTTAGAGAATTTATTTATTTTTTTTCATTTTTTTATTAAAATATTTTAAAATTTACATCTACTTGCCATTAATTGTAATCCCCATGTATTCCCCATCACCATCTCACCAGTGCACCATCACCTCA
>JAGFMF010011629.1:8906818-8964140 GCA_019455555.1 Galemys pyrenaicus
GGCAGTATTCTAGTTTCATTCTTTTGCATGTAGCAGTCCAGTTTGCCCAGCACCACTTATTGAACAGGCTGTCTTTATTCCATTGTATGTTCTTTGCTCGTTTTGTACACAGGGTGGGATTACAAAATACAATCACCAACAAAAGCTGGCAACACATGTCCCTGTAGAATATTGGTTGTTTTTTGTCAGGATCCTGAATGGAGCTTAGCCTCAGGTGCCTGCTGTGAGGACCTCACCGTATTTCTGAGGGTTGCTGGTCCAGGAAATATGGAATAGTAAGTTGGTGAAAGTGAATTGTTACAACTGCTTGTGAAAGTCTCCACTGACGTGTGAAATAGCTACGTAATGTTGAACACGTACCTATTCTGATATGTCAGGTTATATTAAGGAATATGTAAAAGAATGTTCTGCAAATATTACTACTGGCAGCTAGAACTTGGAAACAGTAAAAATACCAAGAATATAACATGAAAATAAATTGGGATACATGAAGTGCGATTTTATTTAGCAATTAAAGATAATGAACTCCTTCAAGTTGTTCAAGAAAGACGAAGCTCACAGATATAATATAATGAAGGAAGTCAGACACACCCAAATTACACTTCATATTTTCTTTGAGGTAAAATTTAAACAAGTAAAACTAAGCTGTAATTTTGGTGCAAATATATAGGTTGAGAACTCTAATAAAAACTGCAGAGTAATTATATAGAAACAAGGATAGGTGAAAAGAGGGAGACTGGGAAGAAATATCCAGAATTCTTTAAGCTTCTAAAAATATTTTAGTTCTCTTTTCAATGTGTTAATTATGTAAGTATCTACTTAACAATAAGCACATAAATCTGTACTTTAATTATTTTTCTTTAACAATTAAAGGTAAATCATTTTGTTCACAATACAGATTAGACTTAAGAAAGTTGAGGTAGTATAAAAAATATATTGGAAGAAATGTGCTATTAACAAAAAAGAGTAGAGATTATTATTAAGGAATATGATTTAAGTTTTTATTTATTTAGTTCTTTTTAATAATTATAGGTAACATAACATTGACATGGAAGTCAAGATATTTTATAACTTCTGAAAAATTAATAAATAAAAATAACTAGTTATAATCATAGATAAGGCAATACATTTACAAACTAACAGGATGTAATAGGAAGCCATAGAATTTATTTAATATCACTATAGAAAAAATAATATTGAAATATCATACATTTCTGAACTATCAGATTTTCAAAAAGGGAAAATACATATTGGAATTTTTGGTATGTGTACATAGGGAAAAATGTGTCTTTTAAGAATCAATAAGCATTCTGCCATACAGATATTTATAGTAAAATTTTGTTCACGATCCAGAAGAATATCTGATAAAATCATTCGAAACTTTAAAAGAATGATTTTCTTTATAAATAAAATTTACACTTCTGAGTATTGAATCAAAAAGAAACTTTCTAGTTCCATAATAATTAATGCTATATTTTATTGCAATATTTTAACAATTGCTGAAATAGAAATAAAGTTACCAGTATATTGGAAAATTGAATAAATTATTTTATTTATGTATATAGGAAAAGATAGCTGAATATAAAAGCAGTTTGTAAAAAAGCATATTCTATATTCTCCTCTATGGGGAGAATACACGATTTATTTACTGAATACATCAGTATTTACTGATAACACCATATGGTTATCCACCCATCTTCCCATATATTTTCATAAAGAATTAAAAATAATAATGATAATGGACAACATTCATGTGTTACTTAATTCAGGTCAAACACCATTTTTGAATTCTTAATACTTAATAATCGTATTTAACCTTTCAACTTTTTACAAGTGCCCTGTAATAAAGATATTATTCCACTATCTTTTTTTTTTTTTTCCAGATTCAAAAATGTATGTCGGGTCTCCCTGGTGGTGCAGCAGGTTGAGCACCGCATTGTGAAGCATTCACTCTGGGCACAGCTGCGTGAGTCCAAGCCCCAGCCAAGGAGGGATCCCACATGGCACAGCAGACCACTCCTGCCTTGCCCGCTGCTCCCCTCAGCAGTGTATTTCGGTCTGTTTGCCTGTTCTGCTCCCCACTCTGTCTCTGGTGAATCCTCTCACCTCCCATGCCTCTGGCCTGTACGCCAGCTCTTGTATGCATAAATAAATAAATCTTTAAAAAAAAAAGTGTATGTCACCAAATAATCAGGAAATAAGTGATAAAATCCAGAAAAAAATTATATTTCAAGTTTTATATGATCATATTGAGTTTTCATATAATAACTAACATTTACTGAACCCTCTAAACATCTTACATCTGCCCCTAATTAACCTGCCCCTAATAATCCCTAAGTGATAGAGTAAGAATTTTAATTCAGGTAACTTTTTAGCATTTTATGTTCTTAAACAGTACACAGAACCCACCCCACTACAATGTATTGTATTAAAGCAAAATGGAAAAGCCATAATCTCATGGTTTATTTCCCATCTCCCCCCTCCTGTTTGCTACAAAACCTGTAAGGACTTTTTTTTTTTTGGAGATTGCCTATGGAATGGAGTTGTCTAACCAGGGAAATTCCACTCACACTACCAGCCCTCAGACAATGGCTTCCTGATGTGGAATTAAGAAATGCTGGGTCAGATCCTCAGCAGGAATAACATTGGGGTGCACTTTGGTGCTTCAGAGTGGTCCTTCTGTGGATAAGGTCAAGGCTAGTCTTTATATAAAGACCAAACCTTTGCTCAGCTCTTTCAGTTTCCCATGTGTCTCACCTCCTTTCCATTAGACATTTTCCAAAGAACACTTTGGACCCTTTCTCCAGCTCTCAGATTATGGAGTCTGACCTAAAACATCTAACAACATATTTTCAAATGCAGATACAGAGAATGTTGAGATAAACATGAGAATAAATGAAGTTGACTGCAGATAATAGACTAGAGAATTGAGACCCTCCAAAGGCAGCAGTTCCAAGTGAAATCAACAAGGTGTGAATTCAACTTCCACACTCAATTTTTCCAGACGTGAAAAATATGATGATTAAATTTGACAAATCCTGTAATTAAAAAAGTTATATTATTTGAGATAAAATATGCTTACAAGCTAACATGGTATCCAGGCTCCATTATTAAATTCCTGTGTTTATAAATTTTTATTTTGTATTGTAATAATCAGGAAATAAGTGATAAAATCCAGAAAACATTTTATATTTCAAGTTTTATATAATCATATTAAGTTTTCATATAACAACTAACATTTACTGAACCCTCTAAACATTTTAGATCTACTCACTTATAAAATCATCATAGCACATCTATTAGTAATGGTTATTAATTATTAAAATTATTATTAAGATAAGAGCTGACACAGATCTATTACCTTACTCTGTATGACAATGGACAATAATAGTTTCAAGTGTCAAAGATGTTTTAAGCATTTTTCTATATTTCCACTGATCCATAAAATTGATCACTTTGCTTTATTCTACATTGAAATTAAATAAAATATATGAAGAAAATAAATATCAGTTAAAAAATTTCAGTAGAGGACGTTGAACTCCTGTAGGAAAGTTTATACATTCACAGTACTAATCAATATCAGTTCTTCATAGGATCATTTAATCAACTTTATTGACTGTTGAATCGGCCAATATAAATAATTTGGTTTCAAGCAAATACATCTTTGAGGAAAAATCACAAAGCTCAGATTTAAGAGGAGAGGTGTCAAGGAAAATTAAGGTTAAATTAAAAAAACTTACATAGTCCCATGGAAATAAACATGCATGTGATTTACAAGGTGAGTTTATTTTTCTGTTGCCTCTTCTTAAAATGTTTTTATCATAAATAATTTAAAAATTGATATTTAATAGTAGATTTTCATATTACTGAATACCTACAAGGCTAAGTTACCAAAAAACTGCTGGTTGATAATATAAAGACATAGCAGAGACTATAGCTTGGTGAATGAGCTAGTTGAGTAGACTTCAAAGAATTAGTGACAGGTAGTAAGTCTGAAGTAGGAAGAAAAATCAAATATACGCCCTCCTAAATATATCAGATGGCCTATTAAGTATTTATTTGAAAAGAAGGAGCAACCACCGGAGCACAGAGACCAGTGGTTCTCAAATGTGGTCCATAAGCATGAATATTGATATTACCTGGGAGCTTTTTAGAAATCCAAATTCTTATACCCCACTGACAATTTAAGGAAGTTGAGTCTGGGAGGTGGGAGGGCAGAAATTTGTCTTAACGAGGCACATAAGTTATTCTTACGTACTCAAACATTTGAGTTTATATTTCATAGTAACTTATGAACTTTTACATTTTATGCTGTATTTAGTAATTCTTCTTCTTTCATTTCTAATTCTATTTATTAAAGTTTGCAATCTTTTTTGTTTGCCTAGCTAGACACGTATTGGGTTTGTTTATTTACATGATGAATAATTCCTAGTTTCATTGATCTTTTGTATACAGATTATTTTTATTTGTATCTCATTAAGTTTTGCTTTTTAAAAAGTTTTTCCTCCCACTAACTTTGGGTCTTTTTCATTCCTCTTTTGTAAGTTGCTTTATATTAAATAAAACAAACTGAGTGGTAACAAATTATTTGGGATTTTTCTTGTTCCTTAAAGTGGACCTATATTGCAATTATCTCTTTCTGCTGGGTTGAGACTTCTCTTGGGTTTTTTTACTTTGCTTCATTTTTTGTAATAAGTTCCTTTTTATTTATTTTTTGTTTTTTCATGGTTTGTGATAAGAATTTTCCTTTGCTTATATTAATATGTTTATTTTATACCTACTAAAAGAAACTGGATATAATCATATTTTTTTTTCTTTTTGTTAGTTTGTTTTTTACCTAAGACCTTTAGGCATCTATTATTATATAGACTGATGACTATGCCCCCCAATCCAGTGGTTGATGCTCTATAAGGGGTAATAGGCAGGAAGGAGATGGTGTAATAGGTCACCTCCAGTGAGCACTGAGTCTTTTAACTTCCTATTGGTAGGTACCAATAGGAAGGTACCTGTAGGTACCTTGGTAGGTACCTATAGGTACCAATGCTTTGTGGTGGATATCCTCACTGATCCTCCCCCCTAAGCCAGATCCTTGGATAAAACATTTTATAGAGTCTCTTTCCAATCTCAACCTCTGGACTGTCATTGAGCAATAGAAATAGTACTTATTGTCACAGGGCCACTGTAGGGAATTGTTCTCTTAGGTTTTTGAATATAGACACTATCCCTGTGTGCCTGCTCCTGTTATTAAGATCCAGGTACTGGATGCTCTAGTAAGTGAGAACATTCTGTTGTCTCAGTTTGGGCCCTGGTGTGGGTAAGGCAGTTAAATGTAAGGCTTTACATTTCACAGTCTCAGACTGCAAATATAATCTATTTTATGAGAAAACATGGGTGATTCAATCTTGTTCTCCCCAACATGAGGAGCCTCATAATGAAGTCAATAACCACTATACTCTACACTTACTCCCACAGTGCTCTGCAGTCCATCCTCTGTCGCACCAGCTGACTCTGTGCCCCGCTCTGTTCAGGACCTGGTTTTTAAAGCCCCCTATATGGGCCATTGAGCCTATATGGGCCTTGAAAGCCTCTATAAAGCAGCGACCTCTCCCCTCATGGGTAGCTAATTGAATTACAGTTCCAAACACAGTTGAATTAGGTTTTCCTGCCTCTTTCCACCATAGCATTGTTCTTGGTATGATACATATTTGTATATTTTTCAAGGGTTGCTTTTGCATTGTAATTTCATAAAGAATATGTGCAAGGGGCAAGTCTAATATATTCACTGTGCTGCCATCTTGCCTCATATTTCTATTTTTCAGATAAGATGCTAATGTAGCCTGAAAGAACAATAAAAACCGGTCTCCAGTTGAGCTAACTAGGTAGTCACTAACCAATGAATAAAGTAATGATTACTGATATATAGGAACAACGTTGAGTTAACCAAGCTTTGTCCTGGTCTTACAAATAACAATGTAGTCTCAGTCTTTTTCCATGATTGTTCTTTTTATTTAGGGCACATGTAATTCACAATTGTTTGCATCCATGTAAGAGACCTCAGTTACAACTTCTATAAGTGATTTCCAGGTTAAGGCTAAGTACTTTCTGAACACTAAGTCCACACAAGTGTATGTTTGCACATGTGTATGTGTGACTGCCCCATATTTGTTATTATATCACTATGGTAAATTTTACCCAGCAATTGTACTTAATTGTAGTTGAAAAGATTGGATTTTTAACTTAAAAACTATATACAAAACAACTATACAATTCTTATTAGAATCATAGATGTGATGATCTTTCTCTAGATATGCATTTTTGGTTTTTTAGTACATTAAACTGTTTATTCATGTGGTAAGAACAATAAGAAGAAAAATTAGTTGTGATGGGTAAAATGCTTTTCAGACCATATATATTATCAACTTCCATCTGTGACTACTGAAGTTTGGTTTATGAGCAGCAATTAAATTGCCAAGTTGATTTTTGTAATCTAAGTTAAAATGATTCTTGGTAATACATAATTGAAAAAACATTCTCTGCCCTGCATCAGATAGTGATTACACAAGCCATCAAATTTCAAAAAGCTTGCATTACTACTTATTGTAGCTCCATCTTTATTTTTGTCCAATTTCCCATCTTTCTAAGTATCACTAAATTCTGATGACTTTATGTCTCTATGTGTGCTCATTTCACTCACGTCCTCTACTACACCACCACACTAAGAGATTCAAATCTTCATTACTTATTACCTAGATTCCTCCTATAGTTTTCTCTTTTCATCATTATGAATTATGTCACTCAGCAGCAGACACAGTGATATTTATATAATCTATCACTTTTATTAATTTCAAATAATTTTATGAGTATGGCATCACAGTTCTAGACTACCCACAAACTCACCTATTCTAGAATCCTAAAATATTGATTTGGGCCTCCCTGGTGGCACATGGGTTGAGTCCCAGCACATTGAAACTATTGGCAGCAGCTTGAAGAACAAGTTCAGTCCCCAGACAGGAAGGTAACTCACATGACACAATAAACCACTCCTGTCTCTCCTGCTGCTCCCCTCAGCAGTAGAATTCAGTAGATCTACCTGTTCTACTCCCCACTCTATCTTTGGTGAATCCTCTCAAACTCCTACACACACATACACACTTCTAGCCTCCACCCCAGCTCCTTATGCATAAATAAATAATAAAAAAATCTTTTAAAAATCTTAAGAAAGTAAAATTCATGGCAATTGATCTAAAACTCATAATTTCTGCTACCATTAACCTTGGTCCATGATATTGTGGACAATGTATAGACTATCACAAATGTGTTAGAAACATTGGTCCAGTATATAGGAGCACATTAAATAGGACAATACATGACTCATCACTAAATCACAAGTGGAAAAAGACAGCTAAGAATTTTTGTAGTCTTGTGTGTCTGACTTTGATTCCATTTGTATCCAAAAACCTCTAACATTGAAATAGTAGAGGAATAGAGGAGAAGCGCTGGAAAGTCTTGAGCATAGGCTGCGATGTGGAATTCTAAGATGCTAGAGAAATTATTTTTCCTGGAGATTATTTTTTTTAAGATTTATTTTATTTTATGCATACAAGAGCTGAGGTGTGAGCCAGAGGCGTAGGGGGTGGTTAGAAGATTCACCAGAGAAAGAATGGGGAGCAGAGCAGGCCGATCTACTGAAATAAACCGCTGGGGGGAGCAGAGAGCAAGGCAGGAGAGGTCTGCTGAACCATATGGCTCAGCTCCCTGACCAGGGATTAAAATCACTGCAGCCGCTGACGATAGCTTCATAGTGCTGAGACTTAACCCCCTGAGCCACCAGGGAGGCCCCTCTTTTCTTGGCAATGTTAAGATCTATGGTTTCACCAAGGTCATATGGCTGAGTAGATAAGAAGAAAGCTATTTGAAGTTGAACTGAAGGGTCTCAGGATGAATAAACTGTTATCAAATGACTCATTCTTTGCTTCCATTTTACTGATTCAATTTTCTCCTTGAAGATGCCCAAGTCTTTCTGAAAGGAGACCAAAGTGATCATCTTGGAACACTAGAGCATGACTATCACTCTATATATCACAAAATTCTGCTCTTATGTCTCACAATAAAGATAAACAATCCCAATTTAGTTACATTTAAAGTAAATTTTGGTTTAATATGGTTGACATTATAGTTCTTCAGTCAATACATCACTGGTAATTATACTGGAAGTAAATGTAAAATTTAATTCTTTACTCTTGTTCTCAATGTATAAGCCTTTATCAGTCAGAAAGTCAAAATGTGTTAATGTTACAGGGTAATTTTAATATAAAATGGGTTTGTTGGATTGGGTTTTTATTTGTGTGTTTGAAAGGTACTTATAATGTTTTAATTGTAAGCACACATAACAAAGGTTAATAAAGGGTTTTATTTATAAGATAAGGGGAAATAGGGTAGTGAATGACACAAGGAGAAAAGAGGGATACAGATTTGTAACAGGGTGGTCCTCAGGAAAGGGGGAAGTTCCAGAATCCCGGTTCTGCCCTACGTGGGTGGAGCTGAGCAGGGATAGAAGATGTTGGAAAGAGGAAATAGGAGGATAGAAGGAAGAGTGGAAGAAGAAAGCAGGATGGAGAGCAGCAAGGAGGCACATGGAGCAGAAGGACATGTGAAAAAACTGTGCTTGCTTTTTGGTCTTAAACTGGTTAAAATAGATTTGGGTAAGAAATCCATGGGAAAATTAACAATCGCAGCTTTCATCTTAATTTAAATTTTAGTCTTTTCCTCCCAAATTTGTCTAACTCTTTCTAACCTTTTTTATGGGTTTCTACTAAAAAACCCTTTAAATTGGTGGAAGGCTTTTGGGCCTTGCTTTGGGCCAATCCTATTTGACTGGACTTTTACCCTCAAGGAGATGGGTGATGTTAAATGCTTAACTCAGTAACTATATTATTTATCCTTTTTGTATTATACCTTAATTGTATTAAAATTCCTTTCCATTAAAAGTCTTATATGTTTGTCTTAATGCGGCAAATGGCAAAACCCATTCAGAGAGGGCAGGTTTGGGGGTTCTGGGGTGCCCTTCTCCCTGCCCTGTAACATTAACAATACAATTTCATTCTAAAATGAAAATTTTAAACTTAATATAATCACAAAACTATGTCATGTCAGTATATCATAATAAAACAGAATGTAAAGCAACACTATCTTTTTATGGGAATATTAACTTGACTCTAAATATTTTATTAATTAATAAGCACCATTATTTTTGCAAGTCTAAATTTAATATTAAAACAGAAAAATATTCTTTTTAATAATAATGCATACTGTCATCCAATTTTCTTTTTCTCCAGCTGGCTTATTTCACTTAGGAAAAATACCCCCAGGTTCATGTTGTCACAAATGGCAAGAGTTCATCTTTATTTTTTTTATAGCTTAATAATATTCTCTCATGTCTATGTATCACATCTTCTCAATCCAGCCATCTGTTATTGGATACTGAGGTTGTTTCCACAAGTTGGCTATTGTAAATAATGCTGCCATGAATATAGGAATGCCATTTGTAAAGATTTTTTTTTTCTTAATTTTGACATTGTGAATACATAGGTTTTATTGTTTATAACAAAAATGAAACTTCAGTGTCATATTTTAAACATTTAATAAATGTAATGTAATTTATATTTGTAATATACATTTAAAGAAATGATTGTCAATGTTAAATTAATACTAATTTATGATATAAGATATAAATTATTAATATATTTTTCAGGACATAATAAAACATGAGCAAATAAAAATATAAAATTTTAAATTTAATTGGGTCTTTTTTTAAATTGATGTAACATTGGTTTATAAAGTTTTTTGTGGTTAAGAGGTAAAGGATTTCCTCTTCAACTGCTCTCTTAAATATAACAGGAGGGAAGGAGGGAAGAGGGAAGGAGAGAGAGGAAGAGAGGGAGGAGGAGAAGAAGGAAGAGGAGGAGGTGGAGGAGGAGGAGGAGGAGGAAGAGAAGAAGGGGGAGGAGGAGGGGGAAGGGAAGATGGGAAGGAGGAGGGAAACAACCAAAATAAATTTTCACTTCCAAGAGAAATGATGTTAAAGTACAATATATCTTTGAAACTGAAGGAACAAAATCTCAGCTCATTACTTTCTCTCTACACTTCTTTCCAGAGTGCTGTCAAATGTCATTATTATAGTGACTATTTACATATAGTGCCATAACATGGTGAGCTTAAAGGTTAAAGCCAGTAGTAGAAAGAACTTCATTAAAAAACAACAACATCAAAAAACTACATTTTAGAAATAGAAAGGTCTTTTTACAAGCAATGTTAAATGGAGAATTAAGGCAATGACCCAAATAATTAAAGTAAAACAAATCCTATGTATCTGAGAGAAAAATAGAACTTTGAGACTTAAATCATCACAAATTACTGTCTACATTCATCAAATTAATGGGGTAATTGCTCAGCATGCACTTTAAATAGACTATGCATCTCTCACTGAAGTCGTTTCTATACGCACACTGATATACTGATTTTTTCTTTTTTTCTTTCCAAAATCTCAGTGATTGAATTCTTTTAATAAAATGGGCAAATTTTTATATTAAAGCAGGAAAATATTTTTGAAACCCCTCACTATATGATCACATAATATTAAACTTGTATTAGAGCAAATAAGAAATTGCAAAATAAAATATTATCCACTCAAGTCAATTAAAATATGTAAATTGGAAGCTCCTGAACCCTACAAGTCTGCATACCTATCATTTTCTAAATGATTTTAAATCAGTGCTGTCAAATTCCACTATTTCAATCACATGACACTTTCAAAGAGTCCTGGACATTATTGTACACAAGAAGTGTGTACAAGTGTTCTGCTTCAGTTGTCTCTAGTCCTTCCTTCCTGTCTTTCTCTTGTTCTTGGTCACTATTCTCCTCCCCAAGTCTCTCTCTCTCCTCCTTTACAAAAGAGAACAATAGAAAATAAGAAATAAAAAATATTTATTTTAAATGGGCTACCATCTAAGCCATGTAAGCATTTTGGGTGTTTAAGTCCAGACTAAATTATACAACTATTTACAAAAGGGAGTTCAGATTTTAAATAAGATGATAATTTTAAAGTCAAATTTTAAAATCAAACTATCAGGGCAATTTAATAAGAAGTAAAGCATTGTAGAAGAAGGAAATAAATAAATACTTTTAATTATGTGAATGAGTTCAGTGCCTATGAGACAGGAACCAGAATGGAACATCTGGAATGTGTTTTGAAAATGTCCTACAAGAAAGACCCTCTGTGAGGTTAATTGAACATATGAGTGGTAAAGTTTTTACTGCCCCTCCAATTTTCCCATACAATCTTGAGCAACTAATAGTCACATTCTTACTGAGAATGCCAAGAAGTACTAAAGGATAAAGTTTAAAATTTAGTACCGAGATACCCGAAACTAATCTTTGTTCCAGACATTTTGGATTAAAGCAAATTACTTATAGAATTCAAGGTACCTTGAATACAGATAAGGCTGCAATTAATCTTGGGGTTATGTAAGGGTTTTTGTGACCTGTAGTGGAGTAAGATGATTAAGTGAGAAATTCTACTAGACAGGATAGTCAAATCTAAGTACGATTTGTATTTCCTCTATCCTCAAGCCCTTGCCTAATGACACTTTGGAAAGCCTTCTGTGACCTTTAGTTTTAGTTGAGTCCCTCTGCAGACTACAGGAACACACCACACAGCTGTTATTCTAGATAAACCATGTCAATGAGACCCCAGATCGAGGTAAAAAAACAAGGTAAAAAAACAAGATGATTTAAAGCTTCAGGGTCAGTTCCCTTTATGTCTGAAATTAAATTAATTTTGCGTGTGAGGTGGAGAGGTTCTTAGTTTACCGTCAAAAGGTACGAGGGAAACTTTGAAGCAGGAATTAAAGTGACATTTGTGTGAGAGCAACTTACAGACACATCTCCCTAAGACATGCAGAAGCAAACAGTTCCTGAGTTGGAAATGAATTATTGGAAATCATATGAGATTTGCTTAATTTGCTAGATAATGTTACATGCAGCCTATGATTTGTTAGTGGAGAAAATTAAATCTTTATGTTTTTGGCAAGGAATGGTAGCATCTGCACAGCTCAGAGGGGAAATTAATGACTGATATTTTTTTTTTTTTTTTTACTTACTAAGTTGCAATTTGGACTTATCCACCTACATGTCTATAGAAGCTCTGATCCACTTTCATTCTTATTATAAGTTTTTCTGGTAGCTCATTACTGGGGGGAAATGAATATGAAACTATCACAGTGGTTGGTGTTTTAGGATTCACGTTGCAGGCCAATTTTCCTGTAGTTCAGGGAGGACTTAACAAACTTATAAAACACAGAGCCCTGGACTTGTTTTCAGTCATTATCATTGATCTATGGAGACTGTTGGATTTGAGGGATTTGGTGAATTCCTACTTACCTTCATGTCCCAGCTTTTATACTCCACACCTTGAATATCGCCAGCCTTAAAGTTCATGCAAATTTTCAGTTGAACAAAGTTTATGACTCCGGTCATTCAAAAATCATACAAACATATTTAATTTTAGTATAGTAGAAAATTTACTCAAAATTGTGATAAAGTACAAATTTTGATATTGAAAGGCAGTTTATCAAATGGGTGAATAATATGCCAGTGTTTGAACCAAAATTAAGGTAACTACTAGAATTCTGTTATATGTGTGTTCCCAAATTAGCAGACTTAATAAGTGGATAAATTTGAACTTTTGAGATAATGTGTTTTTAAGACATCTTCAAGGTTATTAATATTCACACCATATATAACATGAAATGGGCATTTAAAAGGTACAACTATTTGCCCAAAAGATTCAGTCATGAAAACATTCATCATTTGATCATACCTGTTAAATCTTACTGCTAAAAAATTGGAATCTATTCAGGAACAATGCAGACATATGTCTCACTTTCTTGGATTTAAAGATTTGGTGACATGTTTACATGTATTGTTTATTTTCTAATAATAAGATACCAAACTGGGAATGTTTCTAAGAGTTCACTTAGAAGTATCTGTTGAACTCAGTAACTTATCTGTCTGATGAGCTGATGGGTTCTGTTTCCTTAGATAACCTTTAGATAGGTTTCAATAATTGTAAATAGCTCCCTACTCGCAATTTTCTTTTCCTGAGAGCTATATTGTACATATTAGTTTTTAGTGGATGTACTGGAGACTTAATGAGATCAACTACCGAAAATTATACAATAACATGGTTAACATTCAATCTTTCTTATATTATGATTTAACTTCTGAAATCACCCTAGACCCTCTGGAGCTTCTACATTTCAATTTCTGCATTACTCTCAAAGAGCTATACATGCTCCTGGTCAGAGATCAAAAGAATCTTTTATGTAACTGCCTTAGAACTGAGTGCATTCAAAGAAAAAAAAAGTGAGAAGAAAAGAATTTTGAATTCATTTTGGGTTTGATAAATATTTATGTGGTTAATACATTCAAAAGCAAATTGTAACATTCTTACAATTTTCTGTGACATATGAAAAGATTGTGAGGTAAATCGAAAGGGCTGTGTTTTACTTGTAGAATTTTTATGTGTCACCATTTCAAAGAATGACATACTCTTAATATTATACTACATCTTATATTGATGTATCTGTCAGTAAGATTATGACTTGTTGTCATTTATATAATGATAACAACATGAACTTCTGATAAACTGGCATCTATATGCTATACTTTGCAACTGGTAATGATGTTCTCAATATTTATAGGAAGATAACCTCCTAAAATACAGGGATAGCTCAGAGTACAACCAAAGAAACATTCTCTCCTTTTAAATTTTTAAAGCATTATTTCCAATGTCAAAAACTTTGAATTCCAAAAACATACACTATTGACAACATTGAATTATACACCCCCTATCATCTATATTTAAAAATAAATTATTGTGTACAGATAACACATTTCCTTGATTCATTTTTCTGGTTTTGTGTGGTTTCCATTGCTTGACTACTGGAAATAATGCTGAGGTAAACATGGGAGTGAAAGCTTTCTTTTGGTTAGTGTTTGGCATTCTTCTGATAGATCTGCAAGAGTGGAATTGCTGGCTTATCAGATTCATTTTTAATCTTTTGAGAAACCTCCACAATGCTTTCTATAAGGGCTAGATGATTTTACAGTTCCACAACACCTTCATCAGCATTTGTTGTTTCTGATCTTTTTCGGTATGGGCCATTCTCACTGCTAGGAGATTATATCTCATGATGGTTTGATTTCTCTAACATTAAATGATGATGAACACTTTTTCATGTGCCTGCTGGTCATCGGTATGTCTTCTATGTAGAAATGTCTACTTAGAATTTGTCCATTTTTTATTTATTTTTGTAGAGTCATATGAATTATTTGTAGATCTTTGATATCAGTCATAGTACTAATCAGTAATCAAAAAATATAAACTTATGTCAACAGAGTCACCATGAATGGAGCTGAAAGGGATTGAGCTAAGTGAAATAAGACAAAAGAGAAAGACAAAACAAAAATGTTATTACTAATATGTGGAACACAGAGAAACCAAAGAAAGGTTCAGACAAAGACAAGCTCTAAACCTAACACTTAAAAAATTACCCTAGTACTGTGACATCTAGAGAGGGAGCATGAACAGAAATGTGAGAATAGGGTGAGGAAAGAGCATATTGAAATAATGGGTAGGACTATGAGTGCTTCAGAAGTGGGTATGTGCTCTGGTGAGTACAGCTTGGGGAGGGGGGATACCCAGTGCACCAACTAGGATGTAAATCAATGGCCTTCAATTTAAAAAAAAAAAATCTTTTTTCAGAAGGGAAAAAAAAATGGATGTATCACACCTCCAGACCAAAAGTTATTTTATAAAGCCATAAGAAATAAAACGGTCTGGTACTGGAACAAAACAGACACACAGGAGGCCAATGGAATAGAATTGAAGGAACAGAAATAAACACACATATAAACACATACACACACATACAGTTATGCTGTGACAAAGGAATAAAAGCATATAGTGGAATAAGTATGGTCTTTTCAGTAAATGGTGTTGGGAAACTTGTCAGTTGCTTGCAAAATAATGAAACTAGATCATTATCTCACATCAACCTCAAAATCTATCAAAGGCTTGGATGTAAAACCTGAAAACTTGTAATGCATAGAACAAAACATAGGAAAGATATTTCAGGACATAAACTTTAGTGATACCTTTAGGGATTTTCCCCAGCAGTAAGGGAAAAAAAAGAGAACATAAATAACTGGGGCTACATCAAGTTAAAAAGCTTCCTTAGAGTGAAAAAAACACACTAAATTGAAAACATACCCAACTGAATGGAAGAAAATCTTGGTACACAAATATCTGGCAAAGGGTTGATATCAAAGGTATAAAAATAACACATAAAAATCAGCAAAAACAAAGCAAATAACCCAATTTAAAAAGTGGGCAAAGAAACTAAGCAGGCATTTCTCCAAAGAAGATATTCTAATGACCAACAAGCATGTGAAAACATGTTCACAATCACTTATTTTTTAATTAAAGAAATGTAAACCAAGACCACACCTGTGACGATGACCCATACTGAAAAGACCAGAACTTACAAGCGCTGTTGAAGGTGTGGAGATAAAAAAAACTCTCTAATACTCTTGATGGGAATGTGCATTGGTCCAACCCTGATGGAAAGAAGTATGGAGTTGTCTCAAGGCTTTGGAAATGGACCTGCCATTTGGCCCAGTAATTCTATGCCTAAGCATCTATCCCTGAAATTCAAAAATACTAATTTGTCCCAGAAAAGATGAGTTGATCAAGAAGATGTGGTATATATGCACACAATGAAATATTACTCAGCAGTCAAAAAAGAAAAACTCATGCTATTTATGGCAACATGGATGGAGCTGGAAGGTGAAATAAGCCAGAAGGAGAAAGATAAATACTGGATGGTGTCACTAATATGTGGAATATAAAGTAAGAAAACTAACAAGTAAAGACAAGCTTAAAATCTTACCTTTGATAGCTGACTACAGAACTGAAATACTAAAAGGGACAGTGAATGGAGGAACTGTGAAAAAAAAAAAAAGGAAGTAAGCACAGTAGTCTATGGTAGTGGAATATAGGTGAGTTGGTGGTGGCTGCACTACGGTGGTAACACCTAATGGGGATATCCTAATATTGCCTCAAATTTAAATAAGTGAATAAATAAATAAATACTAAAATATTACTAGTCTTAATATGTAATAGTTAAATAAAATTACCTGTAAAGAATAGGCAAAGTATTTAAATATAGACACACATTGTAGTATTTTAGTAGCAATATTTAGTGTGTCTTAGTATATTCTTGTCTTTTTACTTCTAAATACAACATAAGCAGATGAAACTAAGGTTACAGAATGTACCAACTAGGCATATAGAAACATTTAAAGTTCAAAATTTCTATTAACTTTCCAATTTCAGTTCCAAAAATTGCTTCTTCTTTCATTTTACCTAATCACTGAAGTTAGGTCTGAATTTATACTCCCCATAAAATGCCACATTTTAAAATTGTTATCAACAACACCATGGAAAATGAAAGCATCATTGCCTGAGAGGACTACAATAGAAAGTAGTCTATTAAGAAAAAGAGATGCCAATTAGATTAACAAAATTGAGTCATCTCTTGACACAATATGAAATATTGCATAGGTATGCCAACATTTTGAAATGTTATAGATGGTATTTTAAAAAGAGAAAGCTATTCATGCATTTTAAAGTGAAATTGCATTAATATTAAAAGGTATCTATTTGCACAGAAAAAAAATCTGTTTTTCTCCAACTGGATTTCAGAAGTATCTGTGTTAAAGAAATTTTAATGGGTCATTTTGAAAATAGGTTAGCTTTGCTTTTTACATATATTTCTACACATTTATCTATATATGTGCATTAAAGTTGTATAACATACGTTTTGTTTGCCATGCCATTAAAACCAAAATTAACATAGAAATAATAAACAAATCGATAAAATAATACATTTTTGTATGGTATATATGTTAATGCTTTGTGGGAGGAAATGAAAACTCAGAGAAAACATTTGTGTACTGTTGATGAAAATGTAAATTGGTACAGCCATTGCAGAAAAAAATTATTAGTGCAAACACTCATTTTTATATACACCCTATGTGTTACAAGAGATTATTTACAATAACCAAGAGCTGGAAGTGACATAAATGCCTTAAGACAGTGAAATTTGTAGTGAAATAAAACAGACAAAATGATGCATTATATGATTTCACTTATACATGGTCTATAAACAAATGAATAAAAATAAAATATAAGACTGTAATAACAAATTATTAGAAGGGAAGAGCATAGTAGGTTAGGTAAAACAAATTGAGTAAAGGGATGAGTTGCATGGTAAAGACAAACTTCAGTGGTCAACCTATGGTTGAATTTATATTGATGGACACCCTATACCACATAATAAACTAATGTTCTCATACAGAAAAATGAGAACACTGCTAAATATCTGCACAATTTCTTTGCAAAAATTTATTTAAGGTCTCCCTGGTGGCCTAGGGGTTAAGTCTTAGTGCTTTCATTGCTACGTCCTGAATTCCACAGCCCCCACTCTCCCCCACCCCAGCCAGGGAGCTAACCCACAAGGCACAGCAGACTCTTCTATCTTCCTGCTGCTGTCCTGGCAGTGTTATTTCAGTAAATACCTGTTTTGCACCTCTCTCTGTCTCTGGTGAATCCTCTCACCCTCACACCTCAGTTTTTCTATGCAAAAAAAAAAAAAAGATATATATAGAAACAAAAAGTATGCCTAGTGTAATAGTATATAAAATTATAATTATATTCAGTGATACTGTTCCTTTAGATTTGCAAACTTAGAAATCTGTAATATAAATAAGAGTGAAATGAAGCTATCAGCATTATGCTAAGTGTATTTTCCACCACCTCTTTTTAACTTAAAACTTTTATTCATGATTTCTTATTAAAGTTACATCACTATAAATGTTTTTAGCTTACAAAACACAATAGTCATGGTCTTTTATATTTTATATTTTGGTAACTTAGCAAGAAAAACTCCTTTCATATTTCACACTAATGTATTTTCATAAATTTGGAATTTAGTGTAATTAGTGTGTTTAAAATATTTGTGCTATTAAAATGTCTGTTGTGGTTATAAACCTACTTAAATAATCTCAGGATGCTCCTGAACCCTATGCTTGTATAAAGAAATGCATATTATATTGTATTTTAATTTAGTTTCAAATTTCCTTAAATTCCTTTTATTAGATATTAAATATTAAAGAAAATGTGTTCCTCCGCATGTTATTCTATAGTTTCACTGTGAGAAAAAATAATTGATGGATATAGGATTTTATATGTATAATATTGGTTTTCATAGCATTCTGCCTAAGCCAGAAGGGAAGATGAAATATTATCTGTTAGCCATAAACACAGATGGTGCAAAAGAAAATCTTAAAGCCATCTTACCATTTCTATAATACAAAACAAAAACAAGACATGTCCTGACAACTCGTTTTCTCTAAAATAAAGATAATTTATTATGTAAATTACATTTTATTAAAGGAGAATCAAGTTGTCCAATATGGCAGATCATTTGGATGGGATCATTAAGCATCTAGGATGATGCTGTTTTTGAAATCAGTGGGTTTGGAGAATGGGGTTCTTGGGTTCACTCTGGGAAAGGTTTCACCAGAGCCCCCTGTTCAGCAGCACGTGGCGAGTTCCCAGGCAAGTTTCTCCAAGAGGCAGAGACGTTAGTTATTTTAAAGAGCAGGTTTATTAGGAAAATGGACAGAAGAGCAAAGGACACTTGCATAGACACAAGTGGGCAGGAAGAGCTGCCCTGAGAGGGACAGGTTTGCTGAGAGAGGCCTGCATGGTTGCAGGCATGTGGCCTTAAGGAGAGCTGCCTCCACTGAGAGAGGTCAGAGAAGAGACGCCCCGGCATGGTGCCGGTCAGAGGCAGGCAGGAAGGCTGCTGCCCTTCAGAGGAGAGGGTTAGGGAGGAGAAGCACCTGCATAGTCACAGGTGGGCAGTAAGATGACTGCCCTGAGCCAGTGCTGAGACTCCATTGCTATAGTCTTCTTTTGGTAGGGAGGGGCTTGAGAAGATTCTACAAGCATGTGCCCTCCGGAGATTACGACAGTGGATTCCAGAGATATTTGCTTGGGTTTATGGTCTAGGCGTTGGTGCCTAAGAATCTTTGTACTGGTTGAGTTAGTGGTTGTTAATCCCTTCTACCCCGACCTGTGTGAGCCTGATCTCTGGTCTCAAGTTGCCTCCTTCCAATCGCTCTACTCTTTTGTCCTTCATCATAGTCTAAGCTCCTTTTATATGTCTTCTGAAGGCTGCCTACTAAAATGCATTAAAAGATAAGACAGTGGATGTTAACTCTGAAAATATAAACAATGATTTGAAAAGATTCATTATAGCTAATGTTTTAGGTGTGACTTTGATGCTAACAAGTGTGAAACTTTAATCCATTCCAATAATGGAGGTGAGAAACAAAGCAGAAGGCCATCCTGCTGGTGTTTCAGAGACTGTTTCAGAGAAGGTGGGAATAGAAATTGAAGCTGCATTTGGCAGGTTTCCCCTTTAAAAGACAGTTTCAGTCTCATAACAAAAGGAAAAGCAAAGAGTGAAGAGTGAAAATTTAAATACTTTAAAATATATTTAATTTGCATCAGAATCTTATCAAAGATGAATAAAGTTGGGATACATATTTAGGGATTTAAAAAACCACCTGATTTCTGTAAATAAACATTTATTCCATTCAACAAAAATTCACTACATAAATCTGACCAGAATTAGAATGCTGGAAATTTTAAAATAAATATATTTAAAAACATAATTTTCTAGTCAAGAAGTTAAGGAAAACATTGAAAATAGATTTACGATGTGATTTAGTAATTCCCTTCTGTGTATGCATCCAAAGAATAAAAAACATTAATTTGAAAAAATTTTATATATATTCATATATATTTAGCATACACACACTATTTTCTTTGCAACATTATTTACAAAAGCCAAGATATGGAAATGTACTAAGTGTTTAACAATGAATGGTTGAATAAAGAAGATGTGGTATATATACATGATGGAATACTACTTAACTATAAAAAATATAAAATCTAGCTTTAAAACAATATGTATAGAACTTGAGTATATAATGTTAAATGAAATAAGTTATAAAGAGAGACACAAATAGTGGGTGATTGTACTCATATGGTGTATATAAAGAAACAAAAGGAATAGACAAAAATAAATCGATATAAATTCTTGAATTCTGACAACAGAACTGCAGTTACTAGAGTAGAGGGGAGTACAGAGAAGGATTATTGGTAGGTATAATGTAATACTACACATATGAAGAGGCGTGAACCTATATCCCTAGATCATAAAGGTTGTAAACTAATGTTACCCCCCACAAGACAAACAAACAAACAGAAAAATCAGAAAGAAAGAGGCTACAGAAGCTTTGAGAATGAGTATTATATGCAACCAGTTATCATGGGATATGACAAACTCTAAACAGACAGACACACATACACATTATGGAAGTCAACCTTATTGGTGCATGCACATGGGGGAAGAAAAATCAATGCAACACATTGATTTAAACTGAAAGTTAAAAAACACCATTATTTGATGTGTAAAAGTGAAACTCCCCTAGATATTCCTGACAACAGACATAGGAACACAGAGGATGACTCTGAACACATTGTTCTAAAATGCTTGCACATACATATATATATATATTAAAATGCTTTTATATATGTATTTAATATATATACATATATATAAAATGCTTTAATATATATATTAAAATTCACTAAGGATAATGTTTAAATAGTTTACTGGTTATTGTTTGAGTTGTGTGCATAACTGTATAATTATTTAAGTTAAAGGAATAATAATAATGGGATTTATTTAATAAACTAGGGAAAAACAAAAAGTTTGTGGGGTTTTAATGTGGTTTTTATTTTACTTAAGCAGTATTTAGTGTTTTTTTAGTTTTTTTTTTTGTTTGTTTTTAAATACAGATTTTATTTATTTATGCACACTCCAGCAAGAGCTGGGTACAGGCCAAAGTTGGGGTAGGTGAGAGGATTCCCCAGAGACATAGTGGGGAGCAGAACAGGCAGATAGAGGGAAATACACTGCTGAGGGGAGCAGCAGGAGAAGCAGGAGAGGTCTGCTGTGCCATGTGGGTCCCCTCCCTGGCTGAGGATCAAATTCGAGCTGCAGTGGCTGCAGAAGCTTCACAATGCGGTTCTCAACCCGCTGTGCCACCAGGGAGGCCCTGTGTTTTTTCAGTTTTAAATAAAAGTAGTTAAGATGGTGCTTTTTTGCTCTTGAGGGTATGGACCTCCTCCCAAGATGTTTTTGGTTTTTTTTATTATTTTTTTGTTGTTGTTTTTGATGACTTGGAGCACTTGCAGGTAGACTTTAGGTTAGGTTTTAACTTATGAAGAAACAGAAGATGCAACAGGAGATGTTTTTGAATTTTGCTGGGATTTCCCAGCACAGCATTAGATAAGCAATACTTAAGATAACAGCTGCAGTATTTTTTTTATTTTATTTTATTTTATTTTTCTTATTTATATATCTTTTACATCATTTTTCCTTTTTTAACAATATTTGCTCTCTTTTCTCAGGTGTAGTCCCCATAGAGTTTCCAATACACCCATGCGCCATCGCCACAGTCCCATGTGATCTTTCCTCTCTCTTTCCAATCCCTCTACCTCCCCTTCCTTGCAGGATGTCTCTGGTGTATAGCTGTTTATTTTTGTTTTGTTTTATTGTGTTCTTTATTATTATTATTTTTCCTTGATGCCTTATTTGGCTCCCCTATAGTCCTCCTACAAATGAAACCATCTAATATTTTTATTTTTCCTTCTGATTTTTTCACTGAGCATAATTCCTTCTAGCTCCACCTGTGTTGCTGCAAATGGCATTAGTTTATCTCTTTTGATTGCTGAATAGTATTACACTGTGTATAATATCACATCTTCTTGATCCAATCATCTGTTTTGGGGTATTTGAGTTGTTTCCATGTTTTACTATAAATAGTGCTACAATAAACATAAGGGTACAGATATACTTTTGAATCAATGTTTTTGTGTCCTTTGGATATATCCCTAGCAGTAGAATTGCTGAGTCAAATGGTAGCTCCATTTTTAGTAATCTGATGATCCTCCACACAGTTTTCCATAGTGGTTGGACTAGTTTGCACTCATCTGTTGTTGCTAGTTTTTTTTTTTTTTTTTCACATTATCTTTTCATTTTTATTTATTTTTTTGGTACAATAAAGTATAAATTTCAGAATTTTAATGAGAATTTCATTCCATAGCACCAATCCCCATTTTTTTATTAAAATATTTTAAAATTTACATATACTTGCAATTAATTGTAATCCCCATGTATTCCCCATCACCATCTCACCAGTGCACCATCACCTCAGTCCCTCGTGCTCCCATCTTCCCTCAACCCTCCCCCTCCCCTCCCCACCAGGTATCCCCAGTCTGCAGTATTTGAATGACAGACAAACCACCACACTCACGCCTTTGCTTGAGGTCTTTGCCTTCCCTGCAAGACTGTAACAGCAGCAAAACCAGGCACAATTTCAGTTGCTAGACTATATGCAAAGTCTCCAAAGTTTTACTCTGAGTTTGGCTGCTGGAGGCATCTTCAGGAGTCCACAATAGCCTTTTGGAAGATCAGTGTGGTAGGGGCCGAAATTTGCTGACCTGAAATGCTGAAGATCCAAAAATGCTGAATCCCAAAGACTGAACGGATCCGTGCCCCTTTTTTAAGTCCCTTATATTTTTATATCTGTTTTCCCACCTCAGAATGTGATACATTTTAGCATCTCATCTCTTCTATTTATTGATTCTCACCAACAACCTCTTCCGCCACCTGTAACAGTCTTTTGGCTTCAGCCACTGCTTATACTAGAGCTTAATCATAAGCAATAATTATAATTTAGAGCCCTCCAGTATATTTGACCCAATCTCTAACTTGTTTGATGTTTAAGATTCAGTTTGAATTTCTAATCCAATGAATATTCAGTTTGACACTGTCTCCATTTTGTTAATGATTGATTGGAAAGGTGCTCTGGAAAGTTAAGGACAAAGTCTTGGATCCAATGTCTGGGAACAAATCTTAGCTTTTCCAATGCCAAACTCTATGAACAGGATGACATTCCTCAAGTTTCCAGGTCTAAGCGCCCTCACTGCATAAGTAAAGTGTCCATTTCAGATGGTTTTTGGAACTTCTTAAGTACTTATATGCAGAGTTCTTAGGCACATGCCTGGCAAGGTATGTGATATAAACATGATATAAACATTGGGTAGTACTACACTTATTTTAAATAATAGTTTAATGTATAGATAATAAATGGAATTTTGTATTCTGAGGTTAAAACTGTAATCAAATTATATCTTTAAGAAATTTTCTCCGTTATTAATTTGGCTGCTTTGTCTAGCTTATATACATTATTCTACTTTTGATTCCATTCAGTTTACTATGCTTGCTTAGTCAGCCTTGTAAGCTAACCCCGATTCCAGGCAGAAACTCAGTCATCCATTATGTTAGCTCTGTTATTTAGGATCAGTGGTTAATGGATTTCTGATGTAGATGGAAGTTTTGGTGTAACTGAGATATCACTTTGACAGATGAGGTCACAATAGCTTTAACTGATGTTCTTTCAAGCCCGAGGAATACATTGTTGCATATGTTTGACTAAAGTGTTTTCAGAAGCAAAATATGGTACTCAGCAGTTTAGAGTATACAGACACATTTTTAAATATTTTTCAAGACCTTTAACAACTTTAAAAATTGATGAAAGTAAAATTATTGTTAATTAAGCATAATGTTTTTAGTGAATAATTTGAAAGGGCTACACATTTTCAGTATAATAAATGCTGTTTTGATGCAATTTTTGTTAAATTGAATTTGAATTTGAAGTTATTAAAATTAGTGCATTTTTCTTCACAACCACTATTTCATTTATACTGTTATAATTTCTGAGTAGAATATTCTAAAGCAACAGTAATTAAAGAAATAAAATTTTATTTGAGAGTTTATTTTTCCTTTTGTATTCAACTATTGATATTATCACAGTAATACTAAAGTATCATGCTATTATTCTATTTAAGAAATTAAGCATTAAATATTTTTAGGTTATAAGAAAAGAGTGAAGGATTTTGGAAAATTACCTAAATTTTTGTATCTTTCCCTGAGTAGTTTAATGTCAAATTATAGTTCAGATGAGTTCACTCTAATGTTTTTTTGTACATTAAAAGGAATTATCTGAATGTTTGTGTGTGTTGATATTTAATACAAAACAATGTATTTTCAGGTTAAGTGAATTACAATGCTTCCAAGGTATTATTCTTGCTACACAATATAGTTGTTACTTTACCTACTAGTAGGTAAATACAGAGACTAAAACATGAATGAACAAGACAAATTATAGATAGTAGCAAGTGGATATACAGTGACAAGATATACAAATGAATATACAGTGGATATACAAATGGATATACAGTGACCAGAAACAGCACTTCTCACTGGAGGTTTTGATGAGCTGATTCAATTGGAGAGAGCAGCCATGAGAAGATTTTGGCAAAGACTTTCACCAGTAGGACACCTTAGACTGTTAGTAATAGTAATAGGCTTTCAATATGATATGAGTATTGTATAAACAATTGGGAGACTAAAATGAGTTTAGAAAGATAGGCATAATTATTTTAATTTTAAGTAAGTTTGTAACAATGGGAACAACAACAACAACAAAAATTAATAATAGGAATAGGACACTATGTCATTCAGACTTAGTAATTAATTTGGGGCATTTCAGGGATAATTAGATTTGGATAAGGTCAGAAGGTGGGGACCCCATGATGAAATTAGTGCCCTTATAAGAAAAGTTTTGTGTCTCCTCTTCTAGTCCTTATATGTGAGTAGAGAGAGGGAGAACAGCTGATTTTCTGCAAGCCAGTTTGCAAGAGCATCTGACCATGCAAGTACAGTAATGTCAGAATTTGAAACTCCAGAACTATGAGAAATAAATTTCTACTGCTTAAGTCAGTGATCTATGATAAATGGATAATGAGCTTAGCACACGAACACACAAATTATTTCAACTTTGTGTGTTTTTAAAGTAACAAGTCCTCTTCTTGCTTATAATCTTTTTTTTTTTTAAGATTTATTTATTTATACAGACAAGAGCTAGGGTACAGGCCAGAGTCCAGGGCGGTGAGAGGGTTCACCAGAGACAGAGTGGGGAACAGAACAGGCAGATAGAGGGAAATACACTGATGAGGGTAGCAGTGGGTGAAGCAGGAGAGCTCTTCTGCACCACATGGGTCTCCTCCCTAGCCAGAGGTAGGGATCAAACTCCTGCAGCAGCAGCTGTGGTTTGCTTCATAATGCCTTGCTTAACCACTGAGCCACCAGGGAGGCCCATTTTCTTTTTTTTTTTTTTTTTGAAAATGCAAAAGATAATTTGGAATCAGTTGTTTTGTTTAAAGGCTACTTTTATAAATTAACTATATTTCAGAGCAGTTTCAGTTTCAGAGCTGTTTATTAGAAATACAATGCAGATTAACTCATTTATATATTTTGTCATTCTTTCCTGCATACATTTTGAAAGCAATAATTCCATTTACAGTAGACAATCAAATGGAAAATTTCTCCTGACCAAAAAGTCAAGTTGTTTTTTTGAAAATTGAGATTTCCCTTGAAATTTCTAGCAGTACCTAATGCTCATACAGACTTTTACACTGGAGAAATGCAGAAGAAATAAATAAAGGAATTTGACTATGTAACTATGAACTGAAAGAAGGATGATGCCATAAGGGAAATTAGGGAAGCTGGACAGGGTAGCTGTTTTTTAGGGAACATGATAAAATGACTTTAGATGTGCCTTACATATGATCAAAGGTATTTGATCCTCAAGGTTTTTTCCTTATAAAAAATGTACTGGCTATTTGCTACATTATTAATAAAATAGCAAACGGAAAATAAATGGAACTTTGCTTTTCCATTTTCATACATTACCAAGAAGTTATTTTTAGTGATAAATAAAATAGCATTAAGACAAATAACTAGAAACATCAAAAGGTTAAAAAGTAGATTGCAACTCAAGTAACAGGACAAATATCTAGCACTAATTTAGCTTAATATGGAGGAAAATGATGTGTATTTGCAAAGCTTCTTTCTAAATTACCCCTCCCAGTGCTTATGTAGCATTTTTGACAATATTATGTTTCATAATAAGTCAATAAACAAATAGGAAAAAAGTATGTTTCATCCTCACTCATTTTACTTGACATTTATAATTTATTAACAAATAATTAGAACAAATTGTTCTGCAAATTAAAATTAGATAACTTTACGGAGAATGAAGCTTCAGGAAGAATATCAAACATGTTTAAAATTATCTAATAATATACCTTACCTTCTTTGAATTTTATTCACACTTGTTCATATGTAAGAAAAACCACACAACGTACATACCTACAGTATTGAAACAGATGTTATCAGGAGGTGTTTAAGAAACGATACTTATACTTTATACAGCCTACAGTCCTTTCCAATATTTTTATAGCCTGTTTTATTTATTTTTAATGACGATTACAACTCACTAAATATGATGAAAACATTATATGATACAGTGATCTGAAAACGGACATAGTAAATGCAGAGCAAATTTATGCCATCAGCATTAGCAAATAGATATAGTAACTACTAAAAATTTTATAGCACGTCCTAAGTGCTAGATAATACTAAGCAAAAAAAGTAACTTCTCCTAACAAATCCTACGAATGAGGTATTTTATAGATCTTCTTTCAGACTCTGTTTTTTTTTTTTTTTTTCACATTCAAGGACATTCTCTAATTCACTATTTTTTGGGGCTTATCACTGATTTTTTTTTCCTTTTTCAATGCATAAGTAATGCTGATATATAAAAGAAAAAAAGTAGAATTTCTTCTATCATTACGTTTGCTATTTCATTTGAACATCAAGGACTGTCTATTATAATTAAAAGTCAATGCTTCTTCAGCAAGTGATTCTATTTTATTTAGAGCACAGGTTAAAAAAAATAGTTTGATAAGGTAATAACTTGAATAAATGGTTTAGAGAAGACATAGAAGATTGATTTCATGGGTATTTACCTGGCAACCAGATGTCATGCTTCCATATCTAAAATGCCTAAAATCATAGTCATATTGAATTATTCTAGCAGTCTTGTCATCAGCCAAGTGAACGTTATGATAGATTAAAGGGAAGTCATGATTCCAGAATTGCCAGTTCAATTACATTATTTGTGCACCCAAGTAATTATGATTTTGTTAAATATAACAATAAAGTCATGTTTATGGTTTTTAGTGAACTGTAAAATATAGGTAAGCACATTTTATATCTATTTTTTTCATCTAGAATGCTGCTTTGAAACCCTAGGATTATTGATACGTGTTTCTCTACATCACTCCCACATCTCCATGCATTCTGGGTCTACATCTCTCAACTCATTTTACTTCTCCTAGAGATATTCGCTAATATCAGCTTCTAATAGTGCAATGGGACATCTCTAGAAAAATGCCTTTCAATTGTATCATCCAAAGGACGGGTGAGTGGTAAAGAGAAATTCTAGATGCTTCCACCAGAGAATAATTTCTAGAAGACAACAGATGTCTTATACTCAAATATTTTGAGTTCTATTGAGAGTGTGTTAAAAGGGGCACGATGGTAGTTAGAGGAATTCTCTGTCACAAGTCTTGCTCAGTTAGTATTGTTCATTTTCACAAGAGGTTTTTCAACTATAAAGAGACTTTGCAGCTGCAGATAAAGAAACACAAGCAGTTCTGGACGGCCTTGCACAGAATAGTTACCTACAACATGTCTATAAGAAAAACCTTACCAAAGTAACAGAGATCTTCATTAACATGCTAACTGACATGACCCCTGTCACATATATTCAAAATACTAATGAGACAAGGATGTGTGAGACAGCGTGATGTGCAACTGATCAGAACCATTAGAGGACAGTCCTGAACACACCTGACAGGGCTCTACTCCACCTAACAAAACCTAACCTTACCCCTTTGCTTGTTATAAAAGCAAAACTACACTTTGTTCAGAGGCTTTTTTAAGGAAGTCTTTGTGGAGCCTGTCCATGCATTAACAAAACACTTTCTCTGTTTTATGAATGTGATGTGTTCTTATTTCATACTTGATTGAAGCTCTCACTGCCCTGGGTCATACAACATATAGCTAGATTTATGTGTATTTTGATCCTACCTAGCTTCTAAGTTTCTTCATTGCTACCCATGGATTTGGTTTCCAACATAATAGAAGCAAAGCTTCTAAGTTCTCCAGCAAAGGGACATGAAAATTATGTTTCATTTTTTTGTTTTAAATTTGTAAGTATCATCTGATTTAATCTTCAAAATTTTCTTGGCTGAATTGTAATGATCATCATTTTACAGAAGTAGTCAGGGAATCCTTTTGTTGAAGGTCCAATTTGTTTATTGCACTATTTTTATAAAGAATGATGCAATTTTTATACATACACACGAATAGTATTGAGTCATAAAGGAAAGAAATCCTGTCTTTTGTCTTGTAATTGATGAAACTTGAGGACATCATGTTTAGTGAAATAAACTAGACAGGGCCTCTCGGGTGGCAGAAGGAGTTGAGTGTTGCACTGTAGGGCTTCCACAGCCACTGCAGCATGAGTTTGATCCCCAGTCAGGGAAGGGACCCACATGGCACAACAGACCTCTCCTGTCTTGTATGCTGCTCCCCTCAGCAGGTTATTTCAGTGATCTGCCTGTTCTACTCCTTGCTCTGTCTCTGGTTAATCTTCTCAACACCACCACCACCACCCATGCCTCTGGCCTGTACCCCAGCTCTTGTAGCATAAACAAACAAACAAACAAACAGATAAATAAAATAGATAGATAGATAAATGAAAATCTTAAAAAAAAAAACAAAAAAGAAGGAAACTAGACAGGGAAAAATAAGCAATCTGTGATCTTATCTATATGTGAAATCTAAAACCAGAATAGAATGGCTTGCACAGAAACTGGTTATTCAAGAGTATAAAGATTCAGTTGTATAAATATACAGAGATCAGTTGTAAGACATTGTGCCTACAGTCAACAATATTGAATTGGGCACTTAAATATTTGTTAAACGTAAGTCTCATGTTAAATATTCTTAATACAACATAAAAGGTATAGTCAGAGAAACTCAAATAATTCCCATTTCCTCCCATTTGCACATATGAAAAACAAGTATAACTTATTTTGAAAGAATGCATTAGAATATTAAAGTTCAGTAGCACCATTTATATAAAATGAGACAGTGTCTATTCTTATTCAACACAGTTTTAATAGACACGTGATACAAGGTGTCAGCAATAATTATTGAAACAAATGGATGGTATTCAGGGTCATGGAATCATTAGCTCACTAAAAGGGATCACAACTATACTGTGGTTAAAGGTCAATTATAGCACTGGGTGGTTGCATTGCATTTATGTCAGTGGTAACAGGCAATCAGGAAGGTCAAGTTTGATGAGGACTGGCACAGAGATTAGCAATGACATTTCAAATGGTCTTGATTCAAACAGTTCCATTTCTATGTTCAGTGCTCTGATGAATTTGCATAAACAAGCTAGGATAATAAATGGAATTTGTAATATTGTTACTATAAGTTATACTAGCTATGATTCTATTGTAGACATCTTATTTTTATCTCATAGCAGATAATAAATTTCAGATTTGATGGATGAAGATTAAATTTCCTTTATAAATATTGAAATGAATTTGTCCTTGTATAAAATACTAGGAGTTTTTAATTGAGCATAAAAAATTATAAATTTACTCACTGATGAATTATATCATCTTTATTGTGATTGCTTTCATTAAAATAATATTTAAGATGTGTTATGACATACAACACAGATACTTGTGTGTTATAGCAGTATATACAAATACGCTATAAATTACCAAGTATCAGTATTAAAATAAAGAGGACTAGTGAGTAGTGTATAAAATGTCTTTACAAAAAAATGAGTATTAAAAATATATATTTATGATGAGGATAGAGTTGAGGAACATATTTTGTGAATAACAAATATTTTATAGGGTGGATTGGATTGTCTTTGCAAAACTTTGATAAGTCAGCATTTTAATGACTTCAAACTTTTATTTTAAAATAACTTTAAAAATAACTTTATTTCATATTGCTAAGAAGTTCACAATTTTGTAAGTTATTCATATTTGAAAATTTTAAGTATGGCTCAACTTATGAACCATACTTTAGTTTCTTTTATAACCACACCAAAATTAATTGTTCCATAAAAAAATAATTTATATAAATTTTATAATTTATAAATAATATATACATTATTTATAAATTAATTAAATATAGATATGTTCATAAATTATTATAAATATAAATAATTCATAGACATTATTTCATTAGTTTCATTTTTGTAATTTTGGTGATTATGTTAAAATATAATATGATGCAATGGCATACTTAACAACTTGGCAGTTTATCAGAATTTTGTCAGATTGTGAGAACTCAGCTATTACAGTCCACAGATAACAAACAATTCAGGAGACTACAGAAAATTCCTGACCTTGGATACAGGATGTGCTGTTATATAATATGTATCAATTTTACACAAGAGGAGAAATAAATGTAGGTAAGATAAAGTAAGTTTCTTCTTCCTTATTTCTTTTCAAAGTACTGGTTTTGACTTAATATATGCATTTATCAATGGATGGATTTTTAATTTCATGATATTAACTCCACTAATGAGTACCTGTTAGAACTAAAATAAAATATATAACCAGAGACTCTCCTATAACCAGAGGTGTAATCACCAGAGTTCTAATTCTTTTAAAAAGTGTATATATCAATGCCGTTTTTCTGTCATGCATTTTCTTCAACACTTTGACAAATTTTACAGAGATGTAGAGATACAAGTCCCAACCCATGTATAATTCACATTATGTTCATGTATTTCCCAGAATATTATGTTTGTAGTTCAAATATAAGAAAATGTATGACATGTTCATACATTTTCTTTTTTCTTTTAAAATACTAAAAGTTCATCTCTAGGTTCTCTTTGTAAAATTACATAATGATCCAGAAAAACCTTAACATTTTAATGAATGTTCATTTATTAAATGGTCAATTGTGATTTATATTTAACTATTAAATTTATATGTAAATCATGAGGAAATAGTTCAATATTTAGCTCTTTGTTCATGAAGTGCATCATTCAAACCTCACATACATTGAAATAACTTGCTTTCAGTTCTCACATTTACTTAACTAATACTCATGCCTTACAACACACACATGCATACTCATATTTATAAACAAATATCTATAACTGTGAGGTTATTGCCTTCCTTTTTTGTGTATACGTCTTCATTGTTAAGTAATACCTTAAATGGCCCTGAAGCTTTGTGATACACATCATAATAATCTTGAAAGGATTCATCTTTGTGTCTCTGTAGAGCAGGCAGACTTGCATGAGACTGTGACTGAACCCCAAGACACCAGAGGCAGTGGGGAAAGGAGGTTTTCTTGGGACTACATAATCTGAAAAAAGTCTTCAATGAAAGAAGCTGTGATTAAATTAAAACACTCTACTTGCAAATAACATATCAACAAAGGGTTTATAGCCAACATATGCAAAGAACTCATACATTTCAAGAACAAGAATACAAACTCAATCAAAACTGGGCAGAAGATCTAAATTGGCACTTTTTAAAAGAAGACATACATCTGGCTACAGGTACATGAAAAATTGTTCACCATTACTTATCTTCTGGGAAATGAAAATTGAAACTACAAGGAAATATCTCACTTGTGAGAATGGCCCATATGAGGAAGAACAGAAACAACAGTTGGCATGAATGTTCAGATAAAGGAACTCTCCAAAGGTGTTGCTGAGAATGTAAACTGGTCTAGGCCCTATGAAAAATAGTGTGAGACTTCTCAAAATAGTAAAATTGGATCCACCATATGACCTAGAAATTCTACTCTTAAATATCCACCTGAAGAAAGCAAAAACACTAACTCAAAGGAATACATACCTCCCTGTGGTTATGGCAGAACTATTTAAAACAGCCAAGTAATGGAAACAACTTATGCGTCAATATATGCATGAGTGGGGTCAGGGAGCTGTGGTATATACACAATGGAGTACTACTAAGCTATAATTAAAGGTAAATGTTTGCCATCTGCAACAATAAAGATGGAGCTGGAGGAGACTGTGCTAAGGAAAATAAGTGAAAAGGAAACAAACACACACACTGGATGGTGTCATTATGTATTGAAGATAGAGAAACAAAACAAACCCTATAAATATGACTGTCAAGAATGAGCCCACCAGAGCAGGAGCAGAAGGAAGAAGAGGCAAAGGAAAATGGGGAGGGGGCACAATCTATGGAGAAGGACTTTGGGGGTTTTGGTGTTTGGTATGTTGTGCTACATACACCTGAATGGTGTGATCCTGTATGTATAAATCATGCACAGTTTGTAATTCAATGTTAGCTCAATAAAATAAAAAAAAACTACTACACTATAAAATGTTGTATTCTCTGAACTAATTATCAATGACCCAGATGTTCTTTATATGTAGAAAGAGAATAATCATAAGTCTGTTAGAAAGAAAATAGAGTGAGTCTTCCAAAGTTTGCTGTCACCTGACTTAGACTACTAGTGACATTTTCATTTGTATTTTCTTAAAGGAAAGTAACTCATTCTCATTGTTATATCCTTCAAAAAAATACTGAGGATGAACCATTAAGAAGTGAAGACATTTTCTGTTCCCTTAAATCAGCTGAACGTGGGCCTCCCTGGTGGCGCAGTGGGTTAAGCAGCGCACTATGAAGCAAAGCGCAGCCACTGCAGCACGAGTTCAATCCCTGCTGCTGGCCGGGGAGGGGACCCACATGGTGCAGCAGACCTCTCCTGCTGTACCCGCTGCTCCCCTCAGCAGTATACTTCTGTTGATCTCCCTGTTCTGTTCCCCACTCTCTGTGGTGAATCCTCTCACCCCCCACACCTCTGGCCTGTACCCCAGTGCCTGTATGCATAAATAAATAAATCTTTAAAAAAAAATCAGCTGAACGTGATTATCTTTCTACGTTTATTTTAAAATACCTGCAACTTACCCTTAAGATGTAAGGATTATTTTTCCTGCACCTATACAAATACATGCAATAAATTTATATTAGACTGCGATAAAATAATATGTTGCAATAAATGATTATTGATGATTTAATATTCATACCTAATTTTCTATTTATGCTTATTATGTTCTCTAACATTACTAAATTTCCACATTCTTAGTTTATACTTCTTATATCTGTTGCAATAAACCATGCATTCAATTTATTTCTGTTTAATTTTAAATGCATCTCGTATCTTGCTTATCAGTAATAGACAATACATCTGCACTAAACCAGAGAAAAAGTCTAGTCCTCTCCTTATTTTATTTATGAGCTTTCTGAAAATGTCTCATTTCTAATATCAAATAATTGGAACTATCCAAATTACTTCCTTAAAGTATATATTCTACACAACAAATAGATTTATTTTCTAAAATTAAAATTTTTATCTTTTTCTTGTACAAACCCTGCAAACCCTTCCCACTTTAGTCAGAGTAGAAGTATATGTTCCTACAATCAACAAGACTTTAGGTGACTTGAGCTTGTCCATAGTTAGATCAGTCAGCTATTACTTCTTACTTTATTTCATTCTCCAACCACATTGCTCTCTGATTGTTATACAAACCTGATCTTCTCCCTTGAGTTCTGTGTTAACCGTCCTCTCAGCCTTCAATTATTTTTCTCACATTTGCTATTTAACTCACTCCCAATTTCAAATCTTTGTTCAATTATTTGTTCAATTTGCAACACACTATGAAGCAGACCACAGCCACTAAAGCACAAGTTCAATCCCTGCCGCTGGCCACAGAGATGACCCACATGGTAGGGCACACCTCTCCTGCCTCGCTCGCTGCTCCCTCAGCAGTGTGTTTCAGTTGATCTGCCTGTTCTGTTTCCCACTCTGGCTCTAGTTAATCCTCTCACTCTACACACCTTTGGCCTATATACCAGTGCTTGTATGCATAAATAAATAAATCTTAAAAAAAAAAGTTGAGGGCTACATAGTGATCTTATGAAAATGTCTCATTTCTATTATCAAATAATTGGAACTATCCAAATTACTTCCTTGAAGTATATATTCTACACAACAGACAGACTTATTTTCTAAAATTAAAATTTTTATCTTTTTCTTGTACAAAAGGGAAAGTTTATCTTTCCCTTCAGAATCTTTATATTCTCAACTTAATAAAACATAATTCATATTACATAATTATCATATTACATAATTCACATTTCCATTGCCATGATTTTTTCCCTTTCTATCCAATAAATAGAAATACCGTAAGGTAGAAATATCTCTGGTTGATTTGTTCATTAATATACCACATGATCCTAAAGCAAGACCAGAATGAGAGTAGGCTTCTGATCCTTGTTGAATAAATGAACGGGTGAATGAACGCCACTGTGCCTTAAGAATGGGAAACAACGGGGTCAGTGGTACCACCATAAACATCACATTGTTGAGATTGGCCCAAATTTCATGGACAAATTCAATGTAAGCGAAATATTTATCACAATATCATGTATGATTATAGGCAAAAGAAATCTACCTCAATGTAAAAGGGAAGCTTTCGTTCATTAAATTGTATTCAATTATGTTTAAACTAAAGAAAATTTTTATATGGCACACATATTACATGAAATATAGAATCATGAAAATAATTTTAGATTCTTTAGAAAAGCATTTGATGTGAAACTGTAGTGCATTCGAAACCATACACACACACACAAATCATGCTTGGTCTATTATGTAGATATTGAAGTATCTTGATAGACAAAAGAAGGAAAATGAAAGAAACCACCTAAGAGAATAATTTATTCATCCTCTGTGCCAAAATTGGAATTATACCATTCAAAATTAATTTTTCATTGATCTCTAATGTAAAAAATTTAAGCAAATTCCTGAATGCAAAGTCATGATCTTGTTTTATTTTATTTGAGCAATTTAGATTAGGAATATGGATCAAAGGAAGAAACATCCTCTGAGAAACCGAGTAATTTTAAATTTATAAAAAGATGAGGTATTAAGACTAGTAGCTTGTAAAACAAATTATGGCCTTTTTGTGAATAAGAGTAATGAATGTCAAATACCAATTCTTCAGCTAAGATGGCCATTTTGGAAAAAAAAAAAAAAGAAAAAAAAATGATTTCACTGAACTCCTCTCTAGAATACTGAAGTTCTGGCATCTCTTATTTTATAAATTGGTGATTTATTGCAAGTCAAATTCATCACTGTTTGAAGTTAGATATCTGTAAAATAAATTGCATGGTGCCAACTGATCTATATTTAGTTGAAATGCTTAGATAAGGTTCATTTACAGTCTTTCTTCAGTGAACACTCACCTTCTCACTTTTAGTTTCAATTCTAATGTTTCCTGACCCCAACACACCTTGTTTATCATGCGAAGGTAAACTTTCTGTAGTTGCAATAGGTACTGACAAGGGACTTAATTACCACTGCAATTTAGATTAATTTAATTCCATTCAAATGAGCATTGATTGGCATTCGCATTATAATTAGAACATTTCTCAAAACTGACTCAGCTTCACATATTTCCTTTGTTAATCTGTCCTATATTTAACCTTCTCATAAAATTAGACAAATTTAAATATAAGATAAATAAGTACTTATTTCTATAAAGGTAGACATTTTTCATAATTTTTATCCTATGACATATAGTAGATTGTAAAAAAGAAAATCCAAATGTCACACAAGTTGATCAAAAACTATCTGTCTAAACTAAGAGGTCAATAACTGATTCCCACCATTGTTTAAGCTGGTATTTCTTTAGTGATGATAACAATATTTCCAAAACAATAATAATGATAGTAGGTAAATGTCTGGAAGTTAAGTTCAAAGCATTCTACCACAAAATAAAATTTTTATCACTCTTGTTCTGAATTTAAATTATTATGACACAGACACAAAACTAAGCTATGTTTTAAAAGGTCAAATATCCCAAGATCTACAATATGTAGAATATAGAATAAGAGAGAGATAGATAAAGCCAAACTAAAAAACTAACTCTTGAAAACTGACTGTGGAATGGGGGCAACCAGGGCTGTAAGGGGAGAGATAAGAAAAAATAGAGAGGGAGCACAGGGTTCTATGCTGACTTGTTTGTGGGTACACTAAGGCAGCATTACCTAAATGGGGGACCCAACACTTCTATAATAGAAACAGTGATTTAAACCAGTATAAACTAAATGAAATATTGAAAAAAAATAAATGAATAAATCATTATTTCCAATTGCATGAGTATATTAACATATGTTATATTCTCATTATTTTATTTGGCTTTCCTAATAATCAATATTTGGATATAAAACAGACTGACAAGGATAGGAATTCTTTTATAACTGTAACCACTAAACCAACTAAACGTGATTTCCATAGCAATCACAAGAATTCTTTGTAAGTAGAATAAGTTTACGTTAATTGAATGGAATATTTTTAGTGTTATGAATATCTTATTCCTTTCCATATCTTCATTTTCTGCTAGATGCCTAAAATTCTTAAGAAAGACCCTGGTCAATACATTAATTTTAACATGAAGAGATCACATAAAATAGGAGTTACACTATTACCAAAGCATTTTGTATGTGTATGGGGGGGACAAGATTGATGGTAAAAGTTGTGAACAAGGCTGAACAAGAAAAAAGAAAATTTTAAATATAAGAGTAAAGTAAAATTAATGAAGGAAATTAGAGGTTCATAGCAGAACTTCCTCATTGCCAAATTGATTCCAACACTGGTCTTATTGGCAAGTTCATCTATAACAGGATACGTTGACTGAGGTGACAGATAGAAAATATTACAAGAAATCCAGAGCACAGAAATAAATTATATTGCATCGATGATTTTACAATGAAATGGCAATAATTTTACAAGTGTAAACACTTGTTGCAAAGTCAAATTTATTTTGCAATCTCTAGATGTGTTGAATATAGGTTGGACTGAGTGAATTTGTTGAAAAGTGAGCGAAATGGACAGGGTAAAAGATTCCTAACCTAAAGTTAAAAAAAAAAAATCCTGTCTTGAAGTCATTCTATGTTGTAACTCTACTTTTTAATTGATATACTGTTATTACTATTAACTATACTAAAGCCTCTAAACACTTTATATTTTTTACTATGGAAGGATATTGCATATGGAGAAATTAATGCTAATTATAATTTTAAATTTTAAGTGAACCATTTGTTTCTATAAAGAGATTGATAGCTAAATCACTGTCATTTTAAAAGATATCTTTTGATATTTATTTAATGCCAATTATTAAGTCATTTGCTTTCTCAGCTGGCTTTCTTTTCCTTTTCTGCTAAATCACTAGTTGTGCCATACTGTGATCTTCTCATTAACACGTTAGACACATATAATTAGCACATTATTTATTGCTTTTGATGCAATTGCCTATTCAAAAGGATTAACACTTTTCTGTATACTCTGCTGTAGGAACCACAGATTGTAAAGCAAGTGTCTTTTGACTTTGTTTAACATATCAGAATACTGAGTACAATCAATATACCAAATATAATTGTTAGCTGTATGGAAAAGTTAATATGGCTCAAGACACATGATAATATAATTTCCAATATTTAGATTTGTACATCTCTTACATATTTCTATAACTACATAGCTCTGTTTGTATATATAGTTTAATAATCTCTATATGTATATAGTACACATAACATATATGTATATGTATGTATATATAAACATCCTTTCCTGAATTAATTTAAATAGCTTGAAAGGGATACATGTCTCAAAGGAAATTGTTAAGAAAAAGTAAAGTTTGAAGGAAATATTTGTTCATATATCTCAGATATTTATAATTACTGTTAGAAGCATAATGGGCTCTAAAGAGTTATACATGTTTAATTTTGCTTAAAAGACTAGTTCCCATACCATTTGACAAAAGAAAATATATGTATGTGTGTGTGTGTTCCACTATTCTTTTATAAACATTTGACTGTATTTAAAAAAATTTAGTATACTTTTATTTTACATAAAAATGTTTCCTAAAATACCATCTCATTTAACTTAAATTTAAGCATATATACACAAATACCTTTTTAATATTTTATTTAAAAATTTTTATGTATATAATGGTGACACTAAAGACATTGTTATATTTATCTTCCCATTAACAAACTTTGGTTAATTTTACTTCCAACAGCAATAGTTACTTAAATTTTATCTATAAATTTCTAAGAACTATATATACAACTGTTAAAAAAAAAAAAGCCTGCAAAATGATTGAAGTCTATTTCTTTCATTAACAGAAATTTTGAAAGCATGGATTCCATATTGATAATTTGTGCTAAAGTGAAAGATAGTTTTTTTATGATTCTTATAATATCTGTTAAAATAAATTCACTTCTGTTCTCTTTATTGCTAACTTCAATTTAAAGATTCAAGGGAACCGAAAGAGAAAAAAAATAAGAAAGAAGTTAGATTCTGAGTCAGTCTCTATTTTTTAAAAATAAAGATATTTTAAGGAAAAAAATACCTCCATCTAAGTGAAACAGAGATATTTAAGAGACAGTTGGAAGTCCTCTACTACATGATAGCTCTTGGAGAATGCAGATATAAAGTACTCATCTTTGTTTGAAGCTGCATTAATATTATCAGTCATATTTCAAATCAATCAATTTTAATATGCCCTAATCTAGAGGGGAGAACTCTTGGTGTTCATGTATTTTTATAGAGAAGAGGAAAAAAGATTTTAGGTAAAATTAGCCAGTTCCTTATCTCTGATGAAAATTAAAATAATAAATAGAAATTTTAGCCATTATAAAATTATGTATATATTAGGTAATTTTGTCTTTAAAATGTTCTTTGTGATTTCTAAATTGAATTTTATAAGAACACATAAGAAGAAGAAACAATTTCAGTGTTGTTATTGCGATCCACTCCCTAGAACATTTATTAATTTCTTAATATTTAGTCAATAAAATAGTTGGATTGTTTTATAAGGGATCTCACACACACACACACAAGTTGTATTGTAAGATATAAGAAGAACAATTTTGTTTCTAAAGTCTGTACTTCATGAAATATTTAACTTGATGGAATATTTAAAGTTCTACTTTCAAATTTTGAATCATTTTGTGAGGTGAGTGGTTAATTGTAGAAGGAAGGAATGTAGCAAGACCCACTTTACCTCTAAGAGAAAAGATGCTTGTTCTATATGCTGAATAATTCAAGGTTTGAGATAAAAGTACAAAAGTCTATGCTTAATTTCAGTGACTCATTTTAGTGAACCAAGGGGAACCCTAAAATATGTTAATGGATAAATTATACATGTATAATATATATTGCATGTGTATTACACATAATCACACATATATGCATAATGCATATTTTTCATATTCTAGTCTTAACAAAAGTTTCCACAAATCTTTCCCCTTAATTATTTATAAAAACAATATCCACTGAGATTGTACCCTTTATAAAAGAGAGCCATTCAGAGAGGTACTTCTTTCTTTTAAACATAAGCCACTAAAACAGACCTAGGTTTTGGACTGAGAGAAGTTATTAAACAAAAATGGACAACAGAGCAGACAGAGGTCTTGAACAACATTTTCAAACGTTTCCTTCTAAGTGACGTTCACATTGTTTCTGATTTTAGAGTGCAGGCAGGACACAAAAAAATTGTTTTACCTAGAGATGATCGCCAAGGAGGGTGTCATGCCTCAGCCTGTTTTAATTTTCTTTCTATTGTGGTTTACAATCATATTTATTTATATAGCATTGCCTGAGATTGATGGAGGAATTTTGACTGAGATATAGTGAGATATAGCACTCTCTCACTCTCTTGTTTGTGAGAGAGAGGGAGACTCTCCTTGTCTGCCATGCTGAAAATCTCTTATTTTAGTATATTCATATATATATATTTTTTTTATTTTTAAAGATTTATTTATGCATGTAAGAGCTGGGGTACAGGCCAGAGTCCAGGGAGGTGAAAGGATTCACCAGAGACAGAGCAGGGAGCAGAACAGGCAGACTGACTGGAACACTCTGCTGAGGGGAGCAGCGGGTGAGGCAGGAGAGGTGTGGGTCCCTTCCCTGGCCAGCCGCAGGGATCTAACTTGTGTTCAGTGGCTGCGGTCTGCTTCATAGTGCGTTGCTTAACCAACTGCACCACCAGGAAGGCCCTATTTTAGTATATTTTTAGACATGCTATTTGCCTTAAATCGTTTCTTCATAGCTATTTTAAAATTGATTTGCAGTTTAATAGGTCAACAATTGTTTTTTTCAACAGCTAACGATTATTTCATATCGTTTGAAAAAAATTCTATTGGTTTCAGTTAATTGAACAATGTAATTTAATATTAAAAACAAAGGGTATGTTATTTTTTCAAATAGAAGCTAATGTCTTCTTTGTCTTTTCACTTCAAACACATAGTAACACCTGCATCTAAACAACTTGTCAACTCACATGGCTTCTGTGAAAAGATTGACAATATTAGTAGTGACAGGTTCTGAAGAATCCATATAATATTCTAATAGCCATGTAAGACAGAAATCTAGTGAGCAGGTGGCAAGACAGAACTGCTAAATGTGCATCTTAAATGCATTAAAAAATATCTGGGGGGCAATGAGGAAAATAAGTAGCAAAATTATAGATGATAAACAAACAAAACCCTCGGCCATCAGGTATACCTCTTCTTAACTAGTTTTTATTGTTAATAGAACATTTTTTATAGTCAAGAGATCATGTTATTAAAAAAATTTCAAAATATATTAATTGTAAAATAAATTGGTAGTGTCTAATTACTATTCGCGTTGATAACATACAAATGAAAGATGATTTTGCATATTCGTTATTTTTGGAGTGATTTATAGTTACTAAAATTCATTTATCCAAAAACACTGGAGTTGGTCATTTTTTTTACTCTATTTTAATTTAAAATAGCCATTATTAAAATAATTGTGTCAACAATTACCCATCATTATTTTTACCTGATAAACCCTATGATATCATTGTAATAATAGGTTAATATCAAGACACTGGGACCACCTTGTTGGCATAATGGATTAAGCACTGCCCTATAATGCATCCATAGCCACTGCAGCTTGAGTTCAATCCCCAGCCAGGGAGGTGACACACACAGTGCAGCAGACCTCTGCTGTCTCACCTGCTGCTCCCCTAAGTATTGTATTTCAGTCAATCTACCTGTTATCTTCCCCACCCTGTCTCTGGTGAATCCTCTACCCCCCACAACTCTGGCCTGTACCCTAGTTCTCTTATGCAAAAATAAATAAATCTTTTAAAAAATAGAATCAACACACTGGAATTTTTCATATGGCAGTTTTCCACACAATAAAGGTAATTATCACTAAACATTAGACTTGAAATTTTTCAAAGTAAATCTCACTAGTGTGTATGGAATAGATAATTTGAAGTTCTACAACATAATTCCCTTACAGGAAGATACTAATATTTCATATATTGAGGACATTACATGGATTTGCATGCACAGGATTCAGTGAAATGAGTAGCATAAGGTAGGATTGTAAATATTGTAAAACAAATTAATTATATTGGTCAGTTACACTACGTATTTAAAGTTGTCCTCAGATTCTCAATTTGTAAATGCCCTGTGCTCATTAATTAGTGTATAAAATCTTTTCTTGAATAGTTGTGGTTATTGTAACTGTTATTTTTATTTTTATGTATTTATAAAAATTATGCTTAAAGTGATATATGAAACAAAATAGATGAATCTCAAGTAAATAATAAGTGAAGCAGTTAGACTAAAAGGCCTACATTGTGTATTATACAAGCAGAAAACCAATCAGTGATTAACAGGAGACTGATCACTGTGTGAACAGATTGATTACAAAGTGCAACAAACTTATGTTTGGGTGTGACAGAATTACATAGATGAACATGATTGCTGCACAGTAGGTCCCCAGTTACTTAGTGAATCCTTTAACCATGGTGGATGCTAATGTAGGCTGAGCAATCCTTTAGTTTCTATATAGTTTTTACCTATTAGAAAATCTTTCAAGAGAAGAGAGGGTCCTCCCTGGTGGCTCAGTGGGTTAAGTAATGCACTGTGAAGCAAACCATAGCACAAGTTCAAATCCCTGCCCCCTGGTCAGGAGGTGACCCACATAGCACAACAGACCTCTCCTGCCTCGCCCACTGCTCCCCTCAGCAGTGTGTTTCAGTCTATCTGCCTGTTCTGCTCCCCACTCTGTCTCTGGTGAGTACTTTCACCTCCCATACCTCTGGCCTGTACCTTAGTTCTTGAATGTATAAATAAATAAATCTTAAAAAAAAAAATCTTTCAAGAGAAGAGAGACTCAAACTAAGATAAACAACAAAGATCAACAAAATATTTAAGTGTGTCTGAAACCCTCATAGGAGAACGCACATATTTTAAGATTAACCAAATGGAAGTAAATATTCTAATAGTTCTAATTAATGAGTGTTTACTTAATGTGTTGATTTACACAATAGTGTTAAAAAATGAACCTATTTCAATGTCTAAAATGTTCTGAATGTCTTTAAACATAACATCATAGCATACCAGATTAAAAATCTAAACTTGAAGGAAAATAATCTTCCCTGATTCTAACTATTTTATCAATAGGAGTGCAAGACCTAGAAATTTTTAGTTATTTCCCCTCTGTTTATGGGAAGAGAACTAAAATCTCTTTTCTTAGTTTCAATTTAGCACTCTTATCCCAATACCTGTTTAATGGCTTGAGTTTTCAATTCTGGCTGAGTTAAACTGACAAAAGTATACCCTCAAAATATTAAACAAATATACAGTATTTCTATTTTCTAGAAATATAGCTTTCTTTGTACTTTTTCTATTTTTAAAGACTTAAAAAATTCACTGAAGATTAACTTCCTTTTTTAGTCTTTAAATCAGTTGGGTTTAGTGAAATGGATCTAGTATTTTACTCCCAACATCAACTGCATAATCTTTTTCATCTCTGTTTTATTCTTCATTGCCCAAATGTAATTGACTAAAATAAAATTAGTTCAGCAGATTTTTCTTCAGATAGTTGAAGCTGCAAACATTGATTCCTGAACTAACAGCATTTTTTATAATAATGATACAGATAAAGATCAGCATCATTAGATTATAGAGTACAATTTCCCAAATATTCTTGGAGAAAATAAATTGAATGTGATTATTAAGACTATCCTCACAACAGTTTCTTGAAAACACCCAGAATATCTATTGCAAACTTGGATCTAAACCATTACTTTGCTATTAAACAATTTTAGATTAAATGTCTATAGTTTAACACAATTATTGTCTCATTACACAGAATGTTTGTTTTATATAGTGTACACTTCAACTCCTCTATTTAGGAAATGAAACATATTACAACTTCAACAGACAAAACGTATACTAAATTAAAAAGAATTAAATCTTTGAGTAAGTGAAAATTAATTACGTAAAGGTCTTTATGATGCTACCTATTAAAATAATCAAAGTTACTAATCTCATCACAGAATAAAGAGTGACTTTTGGAAGCTGTTTGATAAAGCACTTTAGAATATACGCCTGTTTATTGTTGTCAACAATAGATCATTTGAAGTATTTATTGTCTTTAGGAGGAAGACGTTAATTTTGGTGAAATATTAAATTATGAATAAATTGAACAGAAATATGGAGACTAATTTATAGTTTTTCTTAAACACAGGGACATTGCTGTAATTTGTGGCATCATTAAAATGACTTTATAAGCAGTCAGTCATTAAGTTATTTTAATTTTCATTTCTAATGAAAGAGAAAGCTCTGTAGCAGATGTATTGTGTGACTATCAAAACAGTCTAAATCTTCAAAACTGCTTTTGGGATTTCGTGCATAAATTGTTCTTGAAAATTAATTCAAAAATGAAACTTTTACCTGTTTTACATTGTATTGAATAAAATTGGGATCTTCTTTCAACTATGGCTGGTATTATGGATTGAATAGTGTTATCCCAAGTAAAAATCTGTTGAGTCTAAAGCACAGGTATGTCAGATTATGACCTTAATTGGAAATAGAGTCACAGAAGATGTAACTAGTAAATTCAGATAAGAGGGGTGTGGGACCCTACTTCCATATGATTGGTTAGAAGCTGGCCTGTGAAGACACACAAGGAGACCACAGTGTAACAATGGCAGAGATAGAAGTTAATCAACTGTAAACCACTAAATGTCAACACTTTCCAACAAACTATCAGAGCCTAGGCAATAGCAAGGAAGGGTCCTCTACAAGGTTCAAAAGGAACATGATATGGATGAGAGATTAATTTTTAACTTCCAGCCTACAAAACTCTCAGACAATAGTTTTTAATAATTAAATAAAAATTTAAACAATTTAGGACCATTTAAAAGATACATTTAATTTGTACTTTTTCTATTTTCAATCAGAAATGAGACTGCAATTGAAATAAGAAGTCATTCCAAATTTTCATCAGTGACAGACAAAAATAATTACATGTATACCTTTACAGTCATGCTTGCCAGCAATCTATAAATTTGCTTGCTATTTTTCTTAAATCAGATTCCTTATTAAATACATGCCCACTGAAATCCTGCATGTTTAGATTTTCAGTTTTGTTCCAATTTCCAGTAGGATTGAAATTGAAGGAACTAGATTGTTACAGAAGTGGTTGATAATCCATCTATAGAGATGCTTATCTCTAACCTTTGGTATCAATTTGGCATTCTACTATAGAGTATAAACTGACTATTTGCATCATTGAGACCTAGCCTTGTATACACACTTTTATACTATCAACTTTCAGTCATCCTAAACTGTTATCTCTATCCTAGATCTCTCTCCTAAAGATAAGATTTATGAAATCACATGCTTAGTTGGTATCTAATAGATCCTTCAACTATAACAGACCTTTCAAAGTCAATATATGAAAACAACTCTAATCACCCTTCTTCATGGTTCTGCCCTTCCCACTATTGAGGTAGTAAGAGTAAAACAAAGTTTTCCTGATGTCTATTCACTAACATTACATTTTTACATTTCCAATACTATTAGCTCAGTCTGAAACAATTTCCCATATCCATATACTTCTACAGTTAACATAATCCTTCTTATGGAATAATATCCATTTCTACCTGATCTCTCTAATTTCTCTGTCCCTTCTTTATTAATACCATTTCCACCAGAGTAAGACTTAAATGTGGACTTTCTGTCTGGACAAAACTGCTTTAAAAGTCCACAGTAGTTCATTACTTCAAAAAATATATATACTTTTCTTACAATAATCACAGTGCCCTTCATGCTTTGGCTTCACTTCAATTCATTAAAAGTCCCCCCCAAAAACATTATTTTGGTGTAAATCCCATTCAAATACTTAAGGATATTCCAACATTCTAAAAGGTCTAGTTATAGCTAAAAGCATGATCTAATTTTCAGGTTATTTAAAATAGTGCAGTGTCCCCAGGAGTTATTGGAAATTTGACATAGTTTTCATTTTTCCCAGAAATGCATTAAATACATTTACAATAAATAGAATATAATTAAACCCTACTTTCTATACAGTAGTGTTTTCCTGTAAAGATGTCAAAGATCCACAAATAAACATTTTAAATTTGTGACCATATGTATAGTTTAGAAATATATGATAACAGAACATCCAGGAAGTTTATTCTCCATGAGTATAAATTCATTTTGATTTGCAAAGTGGTTAGAGGAACTAGGTAATTTATGGATCAAATGAGCACATATTTTTGAGTAAAAGTGGTGGGGTGGTTTAAATTTGATGTAAATTAGGACTGTTGAAGTGAAAAATGAGACATATGGTCATATTAATTCTAAGATCACATGTGGTTTAGTTTCTGTCTGACACTCCCACTAACACTATGTCACATTCTTATTTACTTTCTAGGTATACCATGTGCTTGAGCTTTCTGTTAACCCCAGAGTACACAAGGCTAGAGTAGAGATTTTTCTAGATATTTACAAGTTCTACTGCATCAGGCTGGCCACCCTGGAGGTCTACATATTCTGGAAACCCTTGCAGTTATTTTGAGCCATGTTATTTTCATTTTCAGTTGCTTTCCCAGTCTATAAAGTTACTCGAATGCTGTTCTCCATAGTCCCACTCTTTGCTCCTTTGTTCTTCAGATAGAAGAACATTATTTCCATTTTCATAGATGGTATTCTGCTTTGCTTCAGAAGGATAACCTGAAAATAGTTCAGAGTGTCACTGGATCCAGAGCATCCTGTGACTTGAGATGAAATTAAATTACTTCTTGGACATGGAGAACAATAGAACACTAAGAAATGAAATGCCATAAAACCAAGGATTTTCAGAAATAAATGCCTAGAAGCTACAGCAGGGGCAGAAGCTGGGGGTTTGTTGAAAACCCTTGTTCCCTATTTGTATTGGGAGTAGAAACCTGATTAGTGTGGAGGAGTACTCTTAACTGAGAGAAAACACATATGGACATGCTGGGTGAATCAGGAGGGTAGGAAGGGTAGGATTCCCAATGAAGAGGACAGGGAACAGAACTGAATCCCCTCTCCCATTCCTTCCAAACTAAATTTGAACCCAAGAAATTGCACTGAAAGCACAACCCTCAGAATGCAGGGTTGTGTACAGTAGAGACTCTGGACTGGCAATCCAGAGGATCAAGAGCAGTACCCCCCAAACATAAGCATGCTCCTTTTCTAGGTGTTTTAAAATCATCAGTAGGTATGAGATAAATGTGATGTTTTGTTTTTGTTTTTTTATACTAACACATACTCTGATGATTAAATGATTATCAGTTAGGAATAAAAGAATTAGTGTTAACCAAAGGGATTTGAATTTGGGAGATGACAACTTTCATATTCACATTTAATCTGTTGCTTAGCAGAAGGCATTAAATCACCAGAATTACACTTATTTGAATAAAACTACAAATCTAGTTGTAGCACTCTATCTATGGATTCACGATAAATATATTAGAAAATGCCATCTGCTATCAAATATGTGACCTTATTAATTAAAAAAAGATAATTGGAAATATTAATACAAATAGAAATGTATGAAGAATCAGATATTGAATTTCCTCTGTGAAGAAAATCATTAACAATACAGGCTAACGTAATTTGTGAAGAAACCTAACAACTTTGGTAATTGTTAATTAACACTGATTACATTAAGATCTATATGGGAAATATTGAGTAGTTTTACATGTATAATCAATGAATTTCATAAGTAAAAATTACATTCAGTTGAAAAAGAAGTGTTCTGTAAGAATAATTATAAATTTATATTTAACACAAAATTGAAATGAATGCATTGAAACTCAAATTTCATTTTCAGAAAATGAGCTTAACTACCAGAATAATTCCAATATGCTGTATATCCTCTATTTCACTACCAAAACACTTTTAAAAGCAGTCTATAGTCAAATATACTATTATTTGATGTTTCCAACTTAACACTAACCACTAATATTTGCAGAGTCCTATAGTTATTGAAACTCAGGAATGACAATTGTAATGTTAAATCTCCAGTTTAGATAATATACACTCTTCTCACTGACAGCTTATACTGTCTTATCAATTTAATTGAATAGACTCTCCTGCTGCAGAGAGGAAAGTTCCCCCTCTATTCTTCTAAATCTGTGTTTGTCTGCATTTGGGGAGATGCTGCTTTATGAAATTTATCTAGAAGAGCTTTGCTGATGGACTCCTTTGTTTCCAAGAAAACAGAAAATGCTCACCACTTAGCAAGATATCCATCTTCTATCCCACTGACTATGATTATCTACAATGACAGAGAAGATCCATTCCTTATCATAATAGGAGTAATAATGGACACTTGTATTCTAGTATTGTAGACAGAGTTCAACATCGTTACCTGCCTACTCAAACAGTTTTGTCTTTATTGAGCCATAAGTTATTTGCTGAAAAGAGACCATAAATAAAATCTAAGGCATTTGAGAATACCAGAATTTACCACGATATAGTTCGAGTTAATTAAGCAATGGTTAATTACTTGTTAAACAATTAAGTGGGGACTGAATAAGACATATCCATTACAACTTTCAGCTTCAGTGATGGCATTATAATTTGAGAGTCAACACCACAAAACAGAACATAAGGTAAGTGCAAAAATAGTTTCATCTTCTAGTCAGGAAACAGATATAAACTTAATATAAACCCTCTCCCTACTATGTGTATTTTCAAGACCTTAGATTTTCCATCTCTACAAGGAAGACACATTCTCAGTTATCTCTAAAATCTTTTCAAGTTCAATTTGCATATCCTTTGCTTTGGGCAATGATCTTCAATTTTTTTTAAAGATTTATTTATTTATGCATACAAAAGCTGGGATGCAGGCCAGAGATGTGGGGTTGTGACCAGAGGGTTGTGACCAGGGTTCACCAGAGACAGGGTGGGGAGCAGAACAGACAGATCTACTGAATACACTGCTGAGGGAAGACAGAAGAGGTCTGCTGCACCATGTGCATCACCTCCCTGGCTGAAGATCGAACTCATATTATAGTGGCTGGTGACAGCTTGAGAGTGCTGACACTTTAACACCTGTGCTACCAGGGAGGACTCCCTGACTTTCATATTTTGTTAAAGTAGCCTTGCATTATAACATTATATAAGTCTAAGGTTTTCATTAATAATCAACATGTATATATATTACACAAAGGGGACTGACTTTTAGGTCTATTATTTATTATGCTACACAGTAACATTTATCAATGTTAGTGATATTACTAGACAGTTGAAAATTTCCAATTTATTGATTGTAGGATAAGGTGGAATGTAAACTAGAATATATTTTGCAATAAAATATAATATATATTTATTTTAGGCTAACTAATTCATTGTTTTAAGATGCACAGTGCTCAGATATAATATCTCCAGCTTTGGTTTAAGTACCTACACATGTTCAGCATTTTAATATTCCTAGAATCATCAAGATTTCAAGTGATGTTTCTTTTATAGTGATGAATCTTATTTTTATTTCTCATTGAGTTACAAATCAAGTCACACTTTACAGTGAGGTGAACACTGGAATAGTTCTTAGCTTGATAATTACAGTTCATACCTTTCACTGTCATCTGAAACTTATACTAACAGGCTGCCTTAATAACAACTGTTTATTGATTTTGGAAATGTTGGAATGTAGGAGAATGTACTCTTTTCTGTAACTGTAACCAGCACTGTCTGACTATATTAATTATTTTCTCTTCAGTGTTATAGTAAATTGCTATTGTGGAAGCATAATGATGATGAACATATGTAGCCCAGATGATAGGGTAATGTTCAAACATCAGATGCCCTTCTTCTTTGTGAATTTACTAATAACCTCTTTAGTCATTTCTATTTTAAATACGATAGATTTTAAAGCAGAAACTATACTAATGAAATAACAAATATATGGAGCATTACTTAATAATTTCAAATTAATTCACATCAATTATTTTACATCCTTTAGACAATATGACACATTTCTTCATATCATTTCTATTAAAACTAAGTGCATAGAAACTTTAATTTTAGTTCTGCTCTTTTATACTTGAACAAAAGATGGTCAGAGTAATTTTTTTTATTTTATAATGTGGATTCTGTATTGAAACAATATATTTAACTATAACTAGTATATAAATATTTCTTAAATATGCATACACAATAAGAGAAATGAGGTGCAACTAAAAAAAGCTCAGTAGTAGATTTAAGAATACATGGGAGATAATATATCTTATAACAAATATATTTATACCTAAAATTAAATTATTTTTTAATCAAGATATAGGTTTTCATTACAAATTTTATGAAATGTTTCTTTTTCAAGAAGGCATTAAAATCTCATCAATAAATGGTTAAGTCAAGTAAAATTAGTATCAGGCATAAGTTTGTCATCCTATTGTATTAATTTTTTTGACTGTGAAGTTAAGACTGAGATATCTTGAATAAAATACTAAATTATATTTAATAAGACAAAAATGTAAACTTGTTAAAAGCAAATGTGAAAAATGATTTAACATTTTAAAACAGAATTTCTAGTTTATGTATTAATTTAAGTCTTTAAAAAAATAAAATCCTATCTTATTTCTCCTATGAGAAATAACCAGTGGAATCAGGTAAATGTTTTTGTTGCTATTTATTGTAAATGTTATGTTCATTGTCTTCAGTCTTAGCTTCCTTTTCTATTTAATGTCTACATTAGAACCAAAATAACAATGTATAGTTTCACTCTCATTCCCTTGGAACCTAAAATAATGTGGTTTAGTTATATTAACATGACACTAACAAAGTTACCAATTTTGAATCAAATTTGCCTTTATCCAACTTGCATTCATTCTTTCAAAACATCTATTAAATTAACATATTTAACATGCTGAGAAATTAACTGTGTATATTATTGTGAGCACATAAACAAAATCAATTTCAGAGAATGTAAATTCCATAACAGATATATGAAATGAAAGATTTAAACAAACAAAATAAAAAGTATCAATAAATAAGGAAACATTTAAAAATAGTTTTCAGACTGGGCTCCTTTGGAAAAGTAATATTTAAGATGATATTCACTATGATTTTTCATATGTCAATAGATTGATTTGCTAAATTAGATGTAGCATCTGAACTCTTCAAAGTCATATTTTTAAATTGGTTCTCTTGTACAAAAACTTTATAAATCATCAATGAAAAGAGTTGCATATCTATAAGCTATTTGATAATATATGCTTGATGTAGTTAAGATACACTCTGAATGTGCATACAGCATTCTAAACTATAGATGATTTTTTTCAATTTTATATTTTGTGATGTTTATTTAAAGTTTCGTTTCTTCTCAAATACTGTTTTACATGATACTCAGCAGTCTACCAACTTGGAAATTCATTGAATGTAATTTTATACATCATTTTACATGTTAAATTGTATACTTAGTTTTCCATATCTCCAGCTTACAGACAGAAAGAAGGCATATCCAAAAACAAAAGTCCAATTTCTATAACGACATGCTTCCATTCATTCATAAATGTTCTGACCACTGGTTGTGTGATACACTTGCTTTATGATATGAATTAGGATTAAAAGGTACCTAAGCAACCCCCTCCTTATCTAAATAAATGTGAATATCCTGGATGAAGGACAGTAAATATTTTCCATAGCAATTATAACTTCTTACTATAGGTCCACAGAGAAATGAGATACATCACTGAGCTATACCTAGTTTACTAAGGTAATTGTTTTGATGACAATAGAATTAAACCCTGGTGTATTGGGGAACATTAGTGAGGCAAAAAGTTTTTGAGAAATAAAAGCTGTCATACACTAGGACTAGTAGAAACAGAATCACAGAACTGTGAGCTAACTTAAATCTTCTAGAAATTGCAAGTCACTGGTACAGATGATTTAAATATATACACATACATATACACACAATGGTATATATATGTTCACATGATGTATATATGTATATATACATGGTGTATACATATACATGTGCATGGTGTATATACATGGTATGTACATGTGTGTCATATATATGTGCACGGTGTATATATATACACACATATAAACATATATAGGGAGAGCAGTATGTAAACTTCATGTTAAAAAAGATTTCTTTCTGAAAGTTATTGGAAAATACAATGTTTTATTGTGGCAAGATATACATGCGCAATTTAATCCATCACTCTATTAATTCAATATCTACTCTTTCATGCTAACTTGATGGGATTAAATGATTGGGGGTATTTATTATTAGTGGAAAATTTAGATACCTATTATAATTACCCAGATAAAAAGTCTTGAAGACTTAAAGTAGTGAATAATACAATAAAATTCATAAGGAATCACATAAAAAAAGACAATCAGAAATTGGTCTTCATTATTTGATGATAACTTATTTGAGACAGTGATAGAAGACTGTAGACATTTCTCCTACCACATAATCAAATTTAATGTGTATCCAATTCACAAGTCATATTTCTCAAAAGATACTACTTTTTTTAAAGATTTATTTATTTATGCACATAAGAGCTGGGATACAGACCAGAGTTGCAGGAGGTGAGAGGATTCACCAGAAACAGAGTGGGGAGCAGAACAGGCAGATCTATGGAAATGCACTGTTGAGGGAAGTAGCTGGAGAGACAGGAGAGGTCTGCTGTACCATGTGGGTCCCCTCCCTGGCCAGAGATGGAACTCGTGCTGCAGTGCTGCCAATGCTTCACAGTGCGGCACTCAATCTGCTGTGCCACCAGGGAGGCCTTGATATTACTTTATAGAATTGCAGTAGCAGCTGATTTCCACAGCACTAATAAGCTCCTGGGGGTAATGCTTATGCTGTTCATCCTTTAACCACTCTTTCAGTAACACAGGAACTAAATTACAAATTTATGACGGTTTCATGAATGTGAAATATTATGACAAAACATGTAGAACTCACAGAGGTGTAAAGGTAAAAATAAAAGTACAGCTATAAAGAATACACCATAACAAAAAGCCAAGCTGACACCAGTAGATAAAATTGTAGTTGCTTACATCTATTAAGTGGATAGTCTCAGAATGGTCTAATGAATTGCAGGAGATTAAAGTAACATCAGTGATTTGCAATCTACTCTAGACATTTGGTTCAAGTAAATTAAATGTCCATTAATCTCCACAACTGAAAAGGGGGATGTATGTTGGGAGGGCAGGAACTAATAAAAATATAAAAATAATGGTAAATATGGAATAAATGCAAGTAAAGATTTTAATTATGCTCTGAGTATAATGTGATAAAATTGACTGATAATAATTAAGACTGTTCCTAGGAAGAATTGACAAGTATGTTGGAGTTGTCAACTGAACTTCAGCAGCACGGATAAGCGTAGGTATTGAAATTTTATTTCTCTTTCAGAACCAATGTCTTTTTCAAAATTATATATTCTTTAGCATTACTTTTTCTGAAAGAACAGTGTCTTTTCACTATAATAGTGTACTTTCCTTTTGTTCCAAATATGAATTGCTAATTTTCTGTCTAATGAATATATTTGATTTTATAAATCTAGGTTTTTATAAATCCATATTTTTCTGGACACTTTTAAACTGAATCTGAGGCTGCCTGTTGTTCTCTGCTGGAAGTTCTAGTATGCCACTCTTGGAGAGTATCAGTAGAATTGAGTCGCATCAGTTGACAAGACTGGTTGGAAGTGAGAAGAATGGTGTCACTATGCAGAGAAAGATAAGCAGATGTGATAAAGAAAAATTTGCTGGAATGAGATTCTCTAACTCTAAAAATTCCTGCCTCTCACTGACTTTCTTAATCTCCAAGAGTTTTGATCATTCACTAATCCACAATTTTTAAGCATATAATCATCACCACCCCCTGAAGTATATGCTATGGGTAATTTTTTTTCTTGCAACCAAAAATATATGAAAAATGCATCCTTATAATATTGTTCTCAGTACAAAATAAGAAAGAAATACATTTCGACTTCTTTCTGTTTCTCAACTTTGTCATAAGCACTACTCTGTAGGGTTCAATAAAGTTCATTTTTATGTCAGCCAAACTTTATTGATTCAGTTCAGCTTCATGGGTTTGTACTGAAGTATTGCTCACCCTAAAAGAATGCTAATCAAGTAATTCCATGACATCTATATAACCTTGCAGTAAAAAGCATGCCAGTGTAAAGGTGGGTGAATTACAGTCTATTTGATGCTTGATTTACTCTACAGCTGTCTCCAGCAATGAAATATCAGTCAGGAACTATAGCTTGGGTGGTTTTCAAAGAGATTAGGAGTTATTTGGTGAAGAGGCTAAGTTTCTGGAGGAATGCAGAACGAATCAGGTTATTTAAAACTCTTCAGTTTTCCATAGGATCTGGTTTATATCTGGATTTTTTTCCTCAAGTAAGCTAGAGGTTGGCACAATCACACATTTTTCATTTCTTTGCTCATCTATGTAGGATCACTAAGAAATATTTCATCAAAACTTCTGTAGGAAAAATTCAAAAATCTTTATTTTTTAATTTTCACATAGAAGAAATGGGTTGTGGACAAAAGGGTTAGGTTTTGAGAAGATTCACCAGAGACAGAGTGGGGAGCAGAACAGGCAGATCTACTGAAACACACTGCTAGTGGGAATAATGGGTGAAATAGAAAAGGTCTTCTGTGCCATATGTGTGCCAGGAACCTGGCCGGGTGTCTAACTCAGGTTGTCGTGGTGGTAGCATTGATGCTTAGACCCTACGTCACCAGGAGGCCCCTCAAAAATCTTTATTGATGTAAGAAAGAAAACAGTATATGCTTAAAATTCAGTGAGAGCTAAACTCTGTGTGTGACAGATTCATGGACCAGTGATAATTTAAGAATTGTTCAAATCCATTCAAAGGTATATCTGCTATAATTATTTATTAAAGTGCTGTGTTGGAGATCATATCTTGAAAAGTGAATTATGTTGTCAGAATTCTACAAAAACAAATAACCTTCCTTGATCTGAAGATCAAATTTAGAAAATTTAGCAGTGGCATTAGTTTATTTCATATTTCTATAGAAAATGCAAACACAATAAAAGCACCATAATGATATTCCACAAGTACAATTAGGCATATCATTTTACTTTATGAGCCTTAAACACAAATTCAAACATTGAGGAAATAATTAAATTATTGTTAATAATTAACATTTAATGAGTATTAGCTCTGGTCATAACACTTTCTTGCTTTGCTTTAGAGTAACTTAAATATGAATCAATACAAAATCCGGTATTTCTATAATTATTTTAATTATTCATGTTTAATGAAGTTTTAATTCAGGTTTAATTTACACATTGATATTAGTTTCAGGTATACAGCCTAGTGATTCAATATTTTTGTATATTGAATCAGGCTAAGTTTTAATGTTGATGTCTAGTTACGATCATCTCATATAGTTACATTATTTTATCTTGTGATGAGAGAACTTCTAAGATGCACTCTATTAGCAACACTCAAATATGAAATGCAGTATTATAAACTATAGTTACCATGCTGTACATTACATCCCCATGACTTACTCATTTTGCAACAAAATTTTTGTATCCTGTCATCATTTCTGCCCATTTCCCCATACCCAATATATAGCATGGCAAATACAAATTTGATCTCTGTATCTGTCTCTTTCTGTACTCTCTTTTTGTTTGTTTTTATATTAATCTTATATTATATAATATATATAATTATGTTATACATTATATATTATATCTGTGTTATAATAGTTATTATTATTATTGAGATAACATTGGTTGGCAATGGTATATGAAGGGATAAGGTTTACACAGTCTCAGCTGTCGATCATTATACCCACCACCAAAGCACCTTTATCCTATTAACATAGATTACTCACCTCACACCCTCCTGTTTGTTCCCACACCCTCCAAACCTTCAATATTTATAGTCATATTTATAAGCCTTTTTGTTTATTTGTTTAAGTTTTGTCAGTTCTTTGTTTTTTGTTTCTCTGTATTGCACATGAGTAAATTCATCCTGTATCTTTCTCTTTCTTGACTTACTTCACTCAGTAAGTCCCTTCCAGTTCAATACATGTACAAATGGCAAGATTTTTTTTTACTACCTGAGTAATATTTCATCATGAGCATATTCTTAATTCAGTCCTCTGTTGTTGGGAACTTAGGTTGTTTCCATAACATATTTATTGTAAATAGCGCTGTACTGACATGGTAGGGTAGATATACCTTCAAACTAGTGTTTTTTGCATTTTAGGGGTAGCTACCTAAGAGTGGAACTCAAAGATCATATAGGTATACATTTTTAATAGTAAAAGAATCTTATTTTTCATAGGGGACTGCAAGAGTCTATATTCCCATCAATAGTGTATGAGGGTTCCTTTTTCTCCAACATCCTCACCAATATTTATTTCTGGCTTTTTTGCTATGGACCATTCTCATGGGTGTGAGTTGACATATCACTGTGGATTTGATATGCATTTCCCTGAATTTAATGAACTGCTTATGATAATTTCTAAAGCAGCAAAAGAAAACTAGCATGATATACCAATGTTGATGATGATGGTGGTGAGTGGTAACATTAACGTATGTAATTTATTTGAAACTAGAGTAAATTGAATTTCTTTAATAACTTCAGACACCTTTTCATGACATGATTCTCCTTGTGTCTGACACTTCATTAAAGATCTACAAAATCATATCTTTTTTAAAATATTTTTTCATCTATTGACTCTACCAAAATGCCCTTTAATATTTTTGGTGTGTAGATGATATCTAGCATCATTTTGCAGAGGTGATGCAGTTTTTTGTCATTAGATATTCTAAAAGTTATTCATAAAGGAAAAAAATAATTATCTATTCAATTATTATACTAAGGTTATTAGTGCTGTGTATCTTTAAATTTTCTTAATCATATCCCAGGGAATTTGTGCCAATTTACATTTCCACCAGCAGTGCATCAGTGCCAGATGCTTCAGACTTAAGTCAGTTTAATACATGCATTAATTAATATGATTAAGTGCAATATTTCAATTACAATTGGCATTGGACATTTACGAATTTGCTCAATTTAGATGTTTATAACACTTTCGCAAATATATTAATCAACCCAAATGGAAAGATTATAAACACAGTTTTTAAGTTAATTTATGTTTGAACATGTAAACTGTCATAGAAAAATTTGAGGATTATAAATGGTAAATACAAAACATATTTATTGACTTGTTATCTATTTATATTGCTGCCTTAATGAAAGAATATTTGAAACTTTAGAGAAATTGAAAAAACATAAGAAAGCTATTTTAGACAAGTTGCATGTGAAGATAATGTAGTTTTAGAGAAATTGTTTACATTATTTGAGTTAACTAGAGAAGGTTGTTTATAGGGAGAAAGAATATTGAGAAGTATATTAAAAGAGAAAATATTTAACTTAATATTGTCCTTTTGAATGAAACAGTTTTGAGATATTTATCAATAATTATATAATTGTTTAAATATCAAGTAGATTTTTATTTTTAAAAATAAAAAATGCATAGATGTGGGTTTTAAAATTTATAATAAAATTCGGGAATGCAAGCTAATCCAACCATTATGGAAGGCCGTATGGAGGTTCCTCAGTCTACTAGAAATGGAATTACCATATGATCCGGCAATCCCACTCCTAG
>JAGFMF010011629.1:8967531-9034577 GCA_019455555.1 Galemys pyrenaicus
GGGCACAGCAGGAGAGGTCTGCTGCACCATGTGGGTCCCCCCCCTGGCCGGCAGCAGGGATCGAACTTGTGCTGCAGTGGCTGCGATTTGCTTCGTAGTCCGCTGCTTAACCCACTGCGCCACCAGGGTAGGCCCTGAACAAGCTATTTCTTAAAAAATACTAGGATGTCATTTTTGTCATTTGCCTAGAACTCTCTGTTGACATTTGGTTAGATGGCACAAAATCAATGCTGGGAGGACAAAAATGCTGCTGCCTTAAGACCAGCGTCTCCAAACAATTTGACCTAAAGCCACTTTCAGTAACAAATGGAAGAAGGAAGAAGGGAGTTTTTAAACGTTTTTAAAAGTTTAACATTTTTAGTATTCTATGTGATAAAATAAGCAATAGACATCAAGCACTTCTGCTTCACAACAATATAAGAGTTCCATCAAGGAAAAACTACTGAAAGTATGACAAACTATTATTATTCAGATGTGGGGAACTGACAGATACTTTCTTGAAATTGAAAGAGTAGGGCCTCCCTGGTGGCGCAGTGGGTTAAGCAGCACACTATGAAGCAGACCGCAGCCACTGCCGGCCAGGGAGGGGCCCCACATGGTGCAGCAGACCTCTCCTGCTGTGCCCGCTGCTCCCCTCCTGCTGTGCCCACTGCTCCCCTCAGGAGTGTACTTCTGTTGATCTGCCTGTTCTGCTCCCCGCTCTCTGTGGTGAATCCTCTCACCCCCCAAACCTCTGGCCTGTACCCCAGTGCTTGTATGCATAAATAAATAAATCTTTAAAAAAAAAAAAGAAATTGAAAGAGTAAACCAGCTATTGTAAGGGAAGCAACAAATTTGTTGCCAATGCTATATTGTGAGTGTTCATGTAAAAAAAATAATATTTTGTAAAACTTGCTTCTGCCATCTTAATTTTCACATTCTCACACTTAATTTTCTGATGGCACTGGTTGTGATTAGTGGCTATGTCTTGATGTTTTTAAATGAAATATGTCAATATTTATAAGCTATGAAGGATCATTAAAATAATCTTTTACAAACTATGAGTTCATACTATTATTAAATCAGGCAAATACAAAATTTTAAAGTAAAAATAATAGGTTTAGAGAAAGAGAATATGTGACTCAAACTAGTCAAGTTTTGGCCTCATATTAAAATGAAATATGCATAATACCTTGCAAAACTATTTGAAAATATCTTCTTTACTCAATGTCACATGTGAATGTATTTCTCTATATATTCTAACAATTCAGTGGTATATTTCATTTTTAATGCAGAAACAGTATGCTCATTCTATATATGATTAAAACAGTTTAATAATGTTATCCTTCGCACAAAATTTCATGTAGAAAATGTATTTTCCTAAAAATATATAATTAATAAATGTCAATATTTTAAAAAGTTTAATATTCTAAATTTCTCATTTTCAATTTTCAATACTGAATACATCAATAAATATTGCCCCCCCCCCAATAAGTAAAAGCAACTTGGAATTATCAATAATTTTGATTAAAGGTTCTAAATCCAAAAGCTTGGAAATTTGTGTCCCAATATATAAGAGTGGTCACACTCCTTCATGGAACAGTTTAATGAATATTTTCTGACTCATTGGTACATTTAAGCATATTTTCAAGTCCTAGGAAGCCAATGGTGCATCTGGTCTTTGCATGAACCTCCCTATACTCTTCACAGCTAGGCCAAATTGGACCACCCAAAGACAAATTGAGTGGCTCAGGAAGGTGTGGTATATATACACAAAGAAATACTAATCCAATGTAAAAAAACATAAGACAAACTCCTGCCCTTTGCAACAATGTGAATGGTGCTGGAGGGGATTATGCTAAGTAAAATAGGTCAAAAGATTAACAGTCACTGGGTATTCTCACTTACACCTGGAATAAACAGAAACAAAAGATCAGATAAAGCCAACTCAATAGCAAACCACAGAAATCTAACTCTAACTGAGTCTGCCAGTAGGGCATTAGGAGAGAGGGAGAAATGCTGAAGGACCACAGTGGAGTTTGGAGGGGAACACAAAGAGTTTTGGTGGTGGATGTGGTGCAGTAACAATACCTGAAAGGGGGGTAATGTGCCCCTAAACCATAAAAAACATTTTAAACCAAGAACACCTTAAGAAAAAAAAGGGTTTTTTTTTCTATAGAAGTATACTGAATCAGTTTCCAAATCTCTCCTATCTCTGCTGCTCTAACTTATTTTAATTAGTTTTTATTTTGATATATCATCTTTGAGAGGGCCAAGAACAATCTATAACCATTCTAATCATGTTCTCTATTCACAATTTTTTTTTTGTTTTAATAAAAATGTTGGTTATTTGGTACCAGTATTTGCTTTATTATACCTTTTAAATTTTATTTTGTATATATATGAAATTTCTGGGCCTTCCCCTGGTGGCACAGTGAGTTAAGCAATTATGAAACAAAACACAGACACTGCAACACAAGTTCGATCCCTGCTGCCGGCCAGAGAGGTGACCCACATGGCGTGGCAGACCTCTCCTGCCTTGCCCACTGCTACCCTCAGCAGTGTGTTTCAGTCAATCTGCCTGTTCTGCTCCCCACTCTGTCTCGTGGATCCTCGCACTTCTGGCCTGTACCCCAGTTCTTATATCAATAAAAAAAAAAATAAATCTTTAAAAAAAAAAAAGAAATTTCTTCTTTATAAGTTTAGTGTTTTTTTTCCTAAAACTCAACCAATGTGATAAACTATCATTTCCATTTTTGTCCTTTTTTTAAATTCAGTACATGTCTTTTCCCCCATGATTTATGTGATACTGTCTTTACCAGTTTGTTTGTGTCTGTATTATATATGCACAATAGACTCAAGATTTTCTTTTTTAATCCATTTGAAATCTGATTTTAATTACAAAGCATTTAGTGTTATGGTTATGATGCTTTGTTTTCTTAATTAAAATTTTTAAAATGTATAAATGGCAATTGAGCAAGTAATATGAAACAAAGGAACTTCAGGTTCATACATTTGAACTTTTGAAAAAATTTAGAGATTGAAAGTGTTGGGAATAATGAAGTCTATGGTATGGTTGTTAGAGTCCGGTATTGACCTCCCCTCCAATGGACAGAGAAGACTCACGATAATGCAAGTCACACAACGTGGTTTTATTTCCTGCTAGCTGGGGTCCTAGTATCTGCCCAACACAGCGGCTTTCAACAAGGACCCCAAGCACTCAAAGCCAAGGGTTTATATAGCATTTTCCAAAACATCCAACTCACAGTAATTTTCTATAGCTATACATTTTTCTGGCTTTGTGCCACATCCTGGTGGTCTGACAAGATAAGCTTTTCAGTCAGAACATCTGGTCCCTGAGATATGATTGCCCCTTTCCTGGTGTTTCCTGATTACTTAGTTTCTCCCTCCCCAATTCCCAACTGTTCACATTCTGGTGCCTCAAGATTACCTAGCTTCCTATTCCCCAAGTCATGTACTCAGTGGAATGGCTTCTTGGAGTTTAAGATGGCCTGTCTCATGCTAACCTACTCTTACATGGTGTTAACTGGGTTAATAAGAGGCCTGGAGGGGAATCACCATGGGTCATAAAGAGCTTAAAAACTAAAGTTTCAAGGTGATGGCTTATTTGTTCTCATGGACATTAAAACTTCCAAAAGACAATGAAACATTGAATATGGAAAAAAAAAATCTTAAGTAACACTGAATCCAGGTGAGGGATCTTAAGCAGTTGAACATAGTAAACCAAATAGATAAATGTCAAACTCATTGTTTTTTGATATACTTTGTTTGGTATAATTAATCATAATCTTTGTTTCTCATTTCCAGTGAAGAAGATGGATTCAATTTACAGTTTCTGAGAATAGTCACACATTCATTAGAAAAGTTATTTCTTGGGCCTCCCTGGTGGTGCAGTGGGTTAAGCAACACACTATGAAGCAAACCGCAGCCACTGCAACACGAGTTCGATCCCTGCTATCAGCCAGGGAGGGGACCCACATGGTGCAGCAGACCTCTCCTGCTGTGCCCGCTGCTCCCCTCAGCAGTGTATTTCTGTTCATCTGCCTGTTCTGCTCCCCGCTCTCTGTGGTGAATCCTCTCACCCCCCCACACCTCTGGCCTGTACCCCAAGTGCTTGTATGCATAAATAAATAAATCTTAAAAAAAAAAAAAGAAAAGTTATTTCTTTTACATATAGTAAAAAATTTTGCATTGTCTATACTAATGTGATTTGAAAATTGATTTGCTATTTCATTTCATAATTATTGGTATATCAAATAAGAGGAGTTATAAATTTCCAGGAATCCAGTCGTAGTCAAATATGAACCCACTTGCTCAGAAATTAAGAATTGCAAGATAGCAATGCTAGAGCATTGAACCAAGTGTGATGTTCATCTGATCAGAGGGCCCTGTGCAAGCAGCCACTTTAGTGCTAAGATAATTATTTAAAATAATCTCCAGTGAATTTTGTTATTTTAATGTTTGAATGAATTTATCTTTTGGAGGCTAAGGACTATGTTACTAGCCCAGTCAACTAATGTTATTCACTTCTGCTTAAAGAAAAATTCTCATGGCAGAATGGTAGAGAAAAGTGGATAATCTGGAAATTTGAATGATAAATATCTGCCATTTCTTGAACTGTTCCTTCCCCCAATGATCCAAATTAGGTAAAGAACCACTGTGATAGAAAGTGTGAGAAAAAATTTGGAGCACACAGGAAGGAAGATTATCATGGTTGAAATCTCTGAGCAGAAAACTGTTCCTTTGGCTACAAAGTTAACTTCAAGGAGAATGACAGGTATAAAAGACAAACTTTGGCGAATGAGTGGGGTAGAGACCAATGTCATGGTTCCCCTTTAAAGAGCCACAGTGTGGCACTTGATCTCTAAACCACATAATGACAAAGAGATAGAATTTGCTTTGTAGGTTAAAAGAAATTTACTGATCTTCAAATTCTTCCAAAAAGAAAGGTTGGTGAATGAAGCATTCTTTGTTGTTCAAATCACCTTTGAGTTAGCTGAGTGAGTGTAGTGTCTGAAGGGTCTTTTTTATTTTTAGAAGATAAAAGAATCCCATTAAAATAGTTTTAGCTCTAAAAAGATTATTGCGGTCACATTGGTTTACTACTTGTATATGATTCTGAGGTATAGGATCGCAACTCTTCAAATATGCATGTCACCACAGCACATCCACCACCACCGCATCCAGAGTCCTCCCCCATATTCCTCTGGATACCATCCAGACTCTGCTTCCCCCTATCCTCCTTCCATTGTGGTAGCCTTACTTATATAAACATATTTTTAGGACTTGCGGTTGGTTTGGTTTAGACTGACCCTTTATTTTGTTTCTTTATATTCCACACATAAGTAAGTGACAGTATCTGTTATTTGTCTTTTTCCTTCTGACTTATGCCAATTAGCACAATGCTCTCTGGTTCCATTCATAACATTCATAATGTCACAAAAGGCAAGAATTATTTTTCTTTTTTTTAATCCCTTAGTAGTAGTCCATTGGGATGTTTTAACTTTTCATTCAGATATCCATTCTGGAGTTCTGGTCCTTTAACAGTTTACAGCATGCAGGTACAATAGTCCCTGAGAAAGAGAAAACTACTTTATTATCTCATTATCTTCAACTTCTAGAAACATCCGGACAGAGAACTAGACTTCTCCTTTCTGAGATGCCACGTAACTTCATGACAGTACACCAATTTAAAACTAATCCCAGGAAGAATGTGAGAAAATGCTTAAAATGACTGCAAATTCTGAAGACTTTATAATTATAGTTTCTTCCTCATGGTATAATTAACTCTCATTCATTTGAAATATGGAAAAACCACTTTCCTTCCATGTTTAAAGTTTTATTTTAAGAATATTATATTCACTAAACAAGCATTTACCTTTTTCTCCATATAAATCTATACTTTAAACATAAATGATTATGGATATTAGAATAGAAAAGTATTTAAATGTTAAATACATTTTTAAATCTGAGGGAACAACAATGTATTTTTGTAAAATTTAGTTCCCTAATACATTACTATAACTATATAATACATTTTAAATTGTTAATTAAAAATAGTTTATCATATTATGACAGAATTGCAGAATCACTTTATCAAAGATATAAATCTATTTTTGAGTAATTCCAGATGACATATTAAGCAAAAACTTTTTAACCTCATGGCAACAAATTTTCATACTTTTTTCTGTACTTCACTCTATTTTGATTTCTTATGCCAAGGGCAAATAATAGAAAATATGCTATTTTTATTTGTTTTCAGTTTTATTTCCCATTTTGAAATGACCTAAAGGCTTAATGTATTGATCTTTTGTGTTCTAAAATGAGTATAAAATACTGGAATATTTTGAAGAAAAAATAATTCTATGTAATAGATTTTCAAGTCATCAAGGCACATAGATTTTATGGTTTGTTATATAAATTGAATAGGAGGGGCTCATGTCTGTCATGGAACCCTTTCATAATATAGAATTTAGAATAAACTCTTTAAGTCAATTATCCATAATTCTGGTAGCCATTTTACCATTAATAAGTCAATTTATTAGTGAATAGAGATACCCTCTATTAGTTTTCTAAGGCTACCAAAAGAAAGTGTCACAATATATTTGAATTACAACAGAAATTGTCATTTCATTGTTATGATGTTTTTAAGTCTGAGATCAAGGTATGTACAGGTTTGACTTCTTCTGAAGACTTGTGAAGGATAATCTCTTCCACACCCTTTCCTAGTTTATGGTGGTTTGCCAGAAATTTTTGGAATTCCTTAACTTGTGGCAGCCTCATTTAAATATTCACAAGGCATTCTTAAGCATCTGCTTGTGTGTCAAAATTCCCTTTTTAAAATTTATTTTATTAAAGATTTATTTATTTATGCATGCAGGAGCTAGGGTACAGGCCAGAGTCACAGGAGGTGAGAGGATTCAGCAGAGTGGGGAGCAGAACAGGCAGACTGACTGAAACACGCTGCTGAGGGGAGCAGCAGGCGAAGCAGGAGAAGTCTGCTATGCCATGTGGGTCCCCTCTCTGGCCAGCGGCAGGGATCGAACTCATGCTGCAGTGGCTGCAGTAGCTGTGGTTTGCTTCATAGTGTGTTGCTTAACCCACTGTGCCACCAGGGAGGTCCCCCATTTTTTTATTTTTTACAAGGACACCAGTCATATAGCATTAGGCCCATACTGAAGACTTTGCCTTGATCCTCTGCAAAGCTACTATTTCAAAATAAGATCACAGGTGCTGTCAAATAGAATTTGAGCATCATTTGAGGAGACATAATTGTATCCATAACAGTTTCTTTTTCAAATACATGCTTCAGATATTTAGTTAATCATAGATGCCCAAATATTGACAAACCATAATTCTTCCTCATTATCTCCAGTTATTGGTTGATTTTATTTTTTTTAATGATCTATTTATTTATGCATATAAGAACTGAGGGCTGGGGTCTAGGCCAGAGGTGCGAGTGGGGTGAGGTGTGAGAGAGGATTCACCAGAGACAGAATAGAGAGCAGAACAGGCAGATCTACTGAAAAACACTGCTTAGGGGATCAGTGAGCAAGACAGGAGAGGTCGATGTAGTATATTTCATTATATATGCTTAAATATCTATCACACTGAGCTATAATTTAAATAATATGCTTAGATTAAGTATATCTATCCTCTGTGGACCTTTTCCCTCTTTATATTTTAACTAGCTATGTAATAATTCTCAATTACTAATATATTACAAACAGACATTCTTCAGTTATACATGTAAGCTATTTGAAATCCTAGAAAAGGAATTAATTTTAAATTGAAAACAACATCATCTAAATTAATTTCTTCCTGAATTCCTTCTTGAAAATACAGCTGTTCTTCAAATTATTGACATAACATTGACATATAATTCCATATGCTTCAGGGGTATAGGTTCACATTATTAAAAGTATGTGTTCTCACTTTGTGCCCACTTCCAGTGCAACAGAGTATTCCCCCCACAACCCACTGAGTCCCCTCTCTCCTTTGTTCTTAGTTTCCAAGATCCTGCCTGTGAGGTTAAGTGAGGATACACTTATTTTTGATGTTTATGTCATCTCCTACAGATTGCAAATAGTTTCTGTTTGTAGGGTAAATGCCATTAATAATACTTGGGAATTTTCATAGTAGTGTGGTCTTCACAGATACAGTACATTCTTTTCAAACATGCTAACAGATTATTGTGTTGAAGGGACTGTGTTATCTTCATTTCACACATCCATTAATCCTGAAATATTTTTGTTGTACATAGAATATTTTCTGGTCATTCTTGTTTCTGGGTATCCTAAAAATGCACTGCTGTTTATGAGCTTATATCCAGTTATTTATATGTGTATACTAAATCCCCATTTTAAATCTTTGAGCTTACTAGTCATTTTCCTTTGCCATGATGAACATTAGAGTTTCTGAATCTTTAAAGGTTGTAGGGCATCCTAAATTTAGTCATTAGCTAGATGTGCAAATTCTTGTGAAGAGAAATCAGGTCTCATACTTCTTTAAACACCATTGCTCCTAATGTCTTCTATGTTATATTCTCATTGTTAATTTACAGGATGTTCAAAAAGGAAAAGCATATTCACAAACTAACTTGTCACACGTATATACAGTGCACATATGTACAGATGCTTGTATAAAAAAGATGACATCATTCAAAGCTGTAGTCATATTTTTAAGAGAAAGAACATGGATGGAACTGGAGGGAATGATGTTAAGTGAAATAAACAAAAAGAGAAAGACAAATCCCAGATAATTATACTATTATGTGGCACATAGTGCTACAAAACCAAGGTGCCGACAAAAGAAAACTGAAGGAAACCATAGAAATATGACTATAGAATTAAAGGGGAGGGTGGGAACTACAGAGGAAGGAGCCCATCTTTCTAAAGGATATTTTAGTGGTGGGTGTGGTGTGGTGACATACATCTATCTGTGGAGTGTGAACCTACTCCCTTAAATCAGAGGTGTTGTAACCAATGTAATCTACTTCTAATAGGGGAGGGTGGCAGCAAAGGAAGGGGCTTAATTGGACTATATAGAATATTTTGTTGCTTGGTAGTGAGAATGAAACATACATATGTAGAGGGATGAACTTACACTCCTGAAACATAATCAGCGTTTCCAATCAATGTTACTTCAATAAAATTAACAAAACATATTTTGTAATATCTATATCCATATTTAATTATTAGCATCTATATGGAAAATTTCAGTATTTTCTGAGTTTGAATGTCATGGAAGCTCCAGAAACTGAAAGAGACTCCTTAGTATGTAGAATTTCATACTATTTATTGCTTCTTCTTTCTTATCTTCTAAGACTCTCAACATTTTCCAAGTTCTTTTAGTCCCTAATGACATGCAGATAATGGTATAGTGCACTTTTGTTTGCTAAATTGATTTGGATTTTAAGCAATCCTTAGAATTCAAATAAAATGGAATCTTTAGTCACAGTGGACTATGGTAGCAGACTCTGGGTGCCTTGGCAGTGGGAGTGCCACAGTGACTAAACCTAAGGGGTAAGTCCTGTATTGCCAAAGCACTTTATAAGGATGTAAAACAATGTCACTTTAATTTCAGAAAAAATCATTCACCTGCTAAGTCTTGTAAAATGTTACTTTTTTATGGATCAGTCAAAGGTACTTTTAATTAATGTAAAATTTACTTCACTGTATACAGTTTCTAAAATCCCATCCTTTGTGATTATTTATATCCATTGTGTTAATTATCTTAAGAAAGGATTTTTATTCTATTTTAAATATCACAGTTTGGCATTTAAACTTTAATACAACCAAATGTTTGCCATATAAGTAAAATATATTCATTATCAAGAAATGACTTTATTTCAGGTGAGCAAAGAAAGGTGTCTCTGTCATGAAGGGGGCTTATCCCAGAACACCACTGTCCTTGACACATTCTGTGCACAAAGACCATGCCATAGATTGGTATATGAAGGCTGTTCAGTCTGACAGATGTCTGTTCAAACTTCTTTTCTTTAATTTATTCATTCTGTGTTAGAGTTATCATTGTACTTAATTGTAATATGGAGTTCTATCTCTGTCATCAAACTATAAACATACATATTTTTATAAAATTTGGAATTTAGTATGATTTAAATGTCACTCTGTCTCATATTTTCAATAAGAAATGAAAAACCCTTCCTTCCACCTATCACAATAAAGTGAAGAGGCATCTCCCTTTTGGTATGTATTTCCTAGGTCTACCATAATAAAGTACTAAAAACTGGATGACTTAAAGTAACTACAACAGGGCATCCCTGGTGGCGCAGTGGGTTAAGCAGCGCACTATGAAGCAAACCTCAGCCACTGCAGCACGAGTTCGATCCCTGCTGCCGGCCAGGGAGGGGACCCACATGGCATGGCAGACCTCTCCTGCTGTGCCTGCTGCTCCCTTCAGCAGTGTACTTCTGTTGATCTGCCTGTTCTGCTTCCCGCTCTCTGTGGTGAATCCTCTCACCATCCACCCACACACACACACCTCTGGCCTGTACCCCAGTGCTTGTATGCATAAATAAAAAAATCTTAAAAAAATATAAGGTAACTACAACATATTATCTTTAAGGTTTGGAACCTAGATTTCTGAAAGGAAGACATGGACAGGGCTGTGCTTCTTCCAGGGTCCTTAAGGTAGATTCTGTTTCACACCTTTATGTTTGCTTCTAGGGTCCCTGGAGTCAGCGGTGGTCTTCGGTTCAGTAGCATGGACCTCTTTAGAGCCCTCCATGGAGCCATTTTCCCTGTACTTGTGTCTTTGTGCTTCCCTTGGCCTCCGCTCCTACAGAGGCAGTCAGACTAGATTAGGACCATACTAATACCTTCATGACCTGATTGCATCTTCAAAGACTTTTGAAATAAGGTCACATTCAGAGTTATCAGAGATTCAAACTTCAGGATACTGTGGGGAAGCACAATTCTGTCCATAAAACTTGCTGTACAAAGAAATATATTTCCACCCTAGCCAATACTACAATCTTTCCATAATTTACATATTCTCTTCACTCTGATATAAAAATCATATAAAGTGCCAAACAACTTCAGAAATATTGCATCAGCTATCTTGTTATGTAGACAGTTTGCTACAGGTAGAGTTTTTTCTATATTTTCATTTTTGAAACACAATGTAATTACTAAAAATATGTTTTAAAACTTGATTTTGTGTAATTTCAATGCAATTAATTGATGAAACTGCAAAGCATATACAAATATAATAGAAAATAAAGTTCTGGGTCTTTCCATCAATTGTTGATGGAAAAAAAATAACAACACATTCTTCCCACTTTGATATATTGTGTCTTTTGAAGCAACAGTGAAGTGAACCATTAAAAAGTAAAACACTCCATTGAACTGAAAAACAAACTCTGATTGGGAAAACTAATGCCTTAGGAAAGAGGTTTTGTAATCTCTGCCTTCCTGTCTCCTTGTGTCTTTGATGGATGATGAAAAATCCTAAATTCTAAACAAAAATGCCACAGTGAATGCTACACTATTACTTATTGTTTTGCATATTAAAAAAAAAGTTTCAAAGAATTCACCAAATGCGAACCAAATAAAAAGTGACAGGAAAATGAGAAAAACAATCTGATCACATTTACCACTTTATTGTTCATTTCCTAATGACAAATGAGACATCTATTTCAGGCTTCAATTTATTTGATGAGAGAAGGGGGGAAAATTACTTTTGGATTGTTCATAAGTTGATTGTTTTCCAAGATTTTAGACATAAAATTAATTCCATAATCATTCACATTTAATATATTTATTCATTCTGGCTATTTGGCTTGTGTCATGTCAATGAAAAGTGATATTACATTCACTTCTTTCTGAAGTGAGTTATTTGTTAATATGGCAAAGGAGTCCTCTTAGAATATGTGGTTGGGAAAAACAGACTTATAGCCAAACTTAATTTGAAAGACAAATGTAGTCTTAGAGTATATATTCATGGCCCAAAACATAAGACTTACTTAACCATGAAATCAATAAAGGAATTAGAGCAAGGTATGGGGAATTAGAAGTGCCACCTCAGACACATGTCTGTGAGAACATTAAATGAGATAAATAAGACAGACTTTATTGAAGATAAAAGTGGAGCAAAATTACAAGAAGTTTAGGCAGTTGGCCAAATAGATATCCAATGCAAAAATTTCCAGGCAGAAGGACCAGCTGAGTAAATGCTCTAACTCAGAGTACTCAGGAACAAACAAAAGAGAGCAATGAGGCTACTGGCAAAAAAAAAAAAAAAAAGGGGAGGGTGGGTTAGGGTGGGGAAGAGAAGTAGTGGAGGCAGTATCTAAAGGTATTATCATTTCATAGACACTCATCTGTAACTTTGCAAAGCTATTGTAGGGTATAGGAAGGGGGTTGGTAGCATGCCCTTGACTTCATTTAAAAATGTTAATAATGATTACTATGATGAGAATAGCTTGGAGGGGGTAAGAACAAAATGCACAAGAACTTGCTGGATGCTGTCAAAAATATCTGAAAGTAACAATGGTTATTGTGATCACCAGAGTAAGTGGAAAGAAACAGTGAACACTGGCAATATTTTGAAGGTAGATTGGCATGATTTTATGATCAATTAGAAGTGGAATGAGAGGGAAAATATGTGTGTGGGAGGGAGATCAGGATAATTCTAGTTCTAGAGTTTTGAGCTTCATCAACCATAGAGAGAGAATTATCTTCTGAGAGGGAGAAAAATGTGTATGTGGATCAATTGGGATTTGGCAGAGGGATTATCAGGAGCTCAGGCTGGGATCAATTTCATCAGAGATAAGTATTTGTCATTCATGAAGCAATGTCAGGACAATGTATCTTGCATCATCGTCTCTCTCTAAGTCCTCAACATGGAACACACACAAGCAAGAGGAGTTAGAGAAATACAATGTGGGGCAAGATGAGAAAGCAGAATTTGGCTTCCCTTCCTGCTACAGATTGTGAGAATGAGTCATTAGTCCAATTCAACCTTGAGCACAGAAATGAAATTTAAATTGGATCAGAAAAAAATAGTTTTAAATTCAAGTGGGTTACATTTTTTCATATTCAATAGTAACTGGAAATTTTCCTTAAACAGTTTTAACTATAGATATAGAGAGATTGGAACATGTTTAAGAGCAATGTTAAATGTAGTTTCCAGTTTATATACCAATCAATCAAAATGTCAAGTCACTTAAATATGTCTAGGACATGCTTATTAATTACAGTAAAGTAAACATGAGATGTGCTCTCAAATCTAGGAAGGCACGAAACTCTCGAAAGTGTATTTTGTCATTTAGAGTAATGGTCAGAATGTGTGCATCAAGATATAACTGAGATACTTGGAAATACATTTTATAAAAGTGTGTAGCTTGTTGATAACATAAACTGAATGAAGATATACATTTAACATAAAGCTGTAAGTAAAAGTTATGGGAATATTTGATGTAGGTGAGAGAGCAAAATGAATTTCTTGACTGCAATAATAAGGAATAAAGATACTATTCAACAGTGATTGGAGATCTGTTCCTTTTTAATGCAGAAAGATATCTGTTACTTCATTAACAAGAGACATTTTAAAATGTAATTTTATATGTTTTCAAAATGATGAAAAATTTTGTTTTCAGCAATATATCAGACGAGATTGCAGAGAAACATCTCCTAGTTAAGTACGCTTGAAAATGTGGATTGAATGTTGAAAGAGAACATATTTTTGAGCATGAGAAAGTTTTATGGTAGAATGAAGAAACATATCAGATATTAGAAAAAGCAAAGCAAAGAAAAAGAGAGCACAATCAATGCAGGTTGGGTCTGCATTGAAGCAGTGCAAGTTAGAAGACTGAATCAAGAAAGCACACAAAGAGAAACACACCCTGGAGAAAAACAACATCTATAGGTATCTGGGTGAATAAAAGCCAAAAGCAAATGAGCAGAACACACACACACCAATAGAGAATGACTTGTTTGCATTGAGTAAAAAGAAAGCAAACAAATATAAAGGCACTCCTCAGAAATCCTGTTTTAAATTCCATCCTTTGATTTTGGAAAACACTCCTACTGAAATATGACTTCACAGGACTATGTGATATAAAAAAATACATTATCATTATTTTTCATATGAAGATCTTGTGTTTGTGGTGCTACCAGACTCCAGTCAAATTTTCAGAGAAAATTAATTTTATAAGCATATTCAAATATAAGCCATAGGTATTGGGTCTAAAAATCATGAAGCATAGCTATAGAAATATATGAGAAAAAATATATAAATATGCAAGATTGCTATATAAAAATGAATAAAAAATATTTGAAAACAAGTCAATGCAGGTGAAATTAAAGCCAGTAGAATCAGAATCAAATATAGAATTTAATTTTGTTTAATAAAAGGAATAGAACTATGCAGGAAAAGTACAAATATACCAAGAATATCTAGACAGAAATAAAAATAACAGAATTAAGTAGAGAGATGCACACATATAAAATGCAATGGAGTTCAACTTGTAGTTCATTTCTGGTTGTGATATATATGTGAAAAACTTCAATTCTTACTGAAAAAAAAAAGTAAATTAAAGCAAGAGAGATAAACCAAAGCATTATTTTCCAAAGACAATGTTGTTTTGTGTTGAAACTTGATCTCCAAATAAAGGAATTTGCAGGCAAGAGCCTCGAAAACTCATTAGGTCTTAATGGGAGAATCCTTATAAAAACCCTTATTTAAAAAAAAGGAAAAAGGTCCAGAGAGCTTTCAAACACCTTCTGTCAGTGACATAGGAGGCAGGTTGCCCGTGAGCCAGGAAGAGCCTCATCTGATATGGACTAGGTCAGTGCCGCCATCTTGGATTTGACGGCCTCCAGAACTGTGAAAAATTCTGTTGTTTACTGGCCATCCAGTTGAGTTTATTCTTCTGTAGCAGCCTAGGACAGCCAAGACAATAGTCTTAAGATCTATCAAAGTGTTATAGACACAAAATGACCAAATGATTCAACTCCAAGACACTCCATCATTCCTAGGTAGCTGAGTCATAGAAGAAGCTCACTTTTCTACATGATGCCAGTTGTGGAGCTCTCAGGCAGGGCAAGTAGTAGAATAAGCCCTCTGAAGATGTTCAATCTTCACTTAGGTAAGCAGACCCCCTTCAGCCTCAGATAAACCTAGTGATGGAACACCACATCTGATTTCAGAAGAGACATTCACACAAATAAATACGTTTTAACAATGAAGTCTCTTGTATATAAATATTGTCAGAAAAAATAGATGATGGAGGTAGGGAGAGAAAACACAGTAAGAACTCACAGTCTCCTGGTCTCATAAGGATGTTCTCTCACAGGTCTATGGTTTGAGTGTTTCTCAGTTTCACAACTGCTGGGCAGTTCACAAAGGATAAAGTTTCATCTTCTCCTACTTAGACAGAATCAATCCCAGTCATAGGAGCAAAAGAGCTCACAATGTTGCTGTCTTAACGTTTAGTAGTCTCTAGATGCAACAGCCACATAATTTCACAAAATGAAATCCCAAAGCACTCAACAATTTTAAGTTTTAGTTCCAGCAGGCCCAAGCAATTGATTCTAGACTCTCTTAGAAAAAAAGTGCCTAATCATATCCTCAAAGTGGTAGAAGTTTGATAGGAAATGAATCAAAATATAGGTACAAGTACATCTCTGTCTTATTTATTTACTAATAAGGACACAGATAAGTGCCTAGTAAGAACTGAGAAAGTTGGAACATATGTGGTAATTATGAAAAATATCTACCGAAAATCTGACCTTTGTATCCCAAGTCTCCTTAAAGTCTGATGTCTGTACCCCAAGTTTCCATTCATGTATTCAAATAGAACACTGCTATAAACTTCATTGGTCTTATTAATCCCTTCTCCTTGCTGACCTACCAAAAAATAAAAGTGGAGGAACACAGTTCTTGTTCTTGGAAGAAAGGGAAATGGCCACACTTTTTGCTTAGATTTCAGAATTGCTGTGGTCTAGTAACTGATGTGCTTCTCACTTCTCACCATCTCCTTTCCAAATGGAATGTTCACTCTGTCCTGTCCTTTGCTCACAAGAACCGGTCCTTTGAACCTATTGACAGAGAACAAGAACTGGAGCATTTTTTTTCATTTTATGGATATTTGTGTCTGAAAATAATTTTTCAAGAGTCTACTCAAGGGTCTTTATTATCTGGATCTAATTTAGAAGATGAGGTCCTAAACTTTAAGTCCATGTTGAATGAGATGAAACTTGGGGAATCTTGATAAAACATGGAGGTACATGTCACAGAAAAGTACAAAATGTATAGAAGTTGAATGATAGTAGATTTAAAATAACAATAAAATATTTGACTCTTTTCCATAGAGAAGTAAAGAGTAAAGTTTGGTAAAGTTTGGCCAATTTCCCTTGATTCTTTTATTTTTTGGAAATTAAAGAAAAGATCCAGTTTCCCTTGATTCTTGACTGATCTGGTGATGACCTTGCCTGCAGATCGCCAGCAACACTATGTTGGTTTTGGACTTGGGTTTTAAGAGTCCTGACAGTCTGTTTCCTCTTTGGGGACATATGATTTAACTTTGAAGAATGAGGGGGGTAGGAGTAATTGGACAGTGAGAGTGAACTTTCCATGTCCTGGTTTTTACAGCTGAGACAGCAGACAGGTCATTACGTCAGCTGGTGTTTCTAGGCCTAGGGATGCTTGCAAATGGCTGTGACTACAGGTCACCAGCCAGACCAGGAGAGAGTCCCCTTATCTGAACTCATCTTACAACACTGAAGTGTGAACAAATAAATGGTTATACTTCTAAGATACTAAGTTTGAGGTACATTTTTGCATGTCTTTTAACAATTTAAACATTGCCTTTGAAGAAACATGAAAGGCTTTAGGCAACAGACTTTTAAAAAAAGATTTATTTTAGTTATTTATGTATACAAGAGCTGGGGTGCAGGCCAGAGGGCAGAGGTGAGAGGATTCACCAGAGATAGAGTGGGGGACAGAATAGGTGGACTGACTGAAACACACTGCTGAAGGGAGCAGCGGGTGAGGCAGGAGAGGTCTACTATGCTATATGGGTCCCCTCCCTGGCTGGGGATTGAATTTGTGCTGTAGTGATTGCCAATAGCTTGAGAGTGCTGAGCCTCAACCTCTTGAGCCACCAGGGAAGACCAACAGACCTTAATTTTTTAATCACAGAAGTTTTGAGGTGACATTATCCACTTCTCATATCTCTGATGTCCTCACCATGTTTTTTGGTTTCAGGGTACTAACCATTAAACCATAGAACGTCACTGTCTTTCTAGGTTTCAAAACTCTTAATCTCTAAAGCCATGGATTTATTTCAGAAAGGTTTTTTTTTTTTTAATTTTAATATATATTCAATCATCTTTAATATGGTAAGCTAATTCCTGTGTCTAACTGATAGAGATGAATGTTCTAGCATCTGAGCAGTAACTCAGAATCCAAAGTACATACAGTCACTTCAGAAGGAGTTTTCATAGCATCACCAGTGCTTAAGTCTGTATCAAAAGCTTGTTTATTGTTTCAAATTTCAGTTGTTTTTTCTTTTCTTTTTTTTTCTTTTAGCGCCTATGTGCATGTGAGATGTGTGTGTGTGTGTGTGTTTATCTTTTTGTTTTATACCCACAACACCCTTAGAACACAAAGTTTACATCTTTGCAGAGCCCTCAGTTTAAGAGAAGGGCAGAGCTGCCGTTGAGATTATGATGAGGATTTCAGTCATCCTCTGTCAAGTTTCCTTGCATGGGGCATATTTATGAGCTTAAGTCAAAGGTGGTCTGCCCGCAGAATAACTTTTGGGCCCTACAATTTTTAAATGCAACTCACCTCAGATTTTAGATATTATTTTTTCCTTAAACCTTTGAGTTACTCATGGGGAAATACAAAAATTATAATATTCCCTCTGGCAAAGGATTTTCTACATCAACAGTACAGGTGGGCTCCTGTTGACAGTATTCAAACAGAACTATTTAATGAAGAAAGCTTATCTGATGACTTACAGCCTGTGACTTGTGAAGGACTAACCCACAGTTTTAGTATCAAAACACACCAAGTCCACCCTCTAGATGTTCTCAGGATCTCAAAATAACAGGATAGTAGAAGAAGACTCAGATTATTTCAATGAAGTACAATTCAAGTTCAAATTGACAGAGCCTGGGATATTGTGACACTGTTCACATCACTGCAAATTTACATATTTTTTTCTGAGGTGTAGAAAGGAATATGTTGATTTCAGGACCGAAGAAGAAAGCATACTGAAAGGACCAGGCATGGAAAGATCCTAAATCCTGCAGAACATGAAATCTATTTTATTTTCAGGAGATGGGCTATCTATTGAGGAGGGTTGGTAGAGCAGCAGTCTCTCAGAGGACCTGCGAGACTCTACTGTAGTCCACTAATAATCTTAAAAGTTCCCCAGGGAGGCTTTCCAACTTGGCTCTCACCCATAACCCACTAAAGCTGAATTATTTCTGACTCTCAAGAATCTTTAAGTAGACCATGCCTCAATTTTTCAGCTTTTAATTCATCCAACGGAAAGGACTCATTCTATATGAAATGAGAATATTTCTCCTCTTCTCATTCCTGATTATCCTCAATATTTTTTTAATTAGATTTATTTAATTATATTTTACATCATTTGTATTCCCCAGGGAGTTCTCACCACCATTTCATCCATGTGCCATCACCTCAGTCCCTTGTGCTTGGCTTCCCCGGTGGCTGGTGCAGTGGGTTAAGCACCACACTATGAAGCAAACCACAGCCACTGCAGCATGAGTTTGATCCCTGCCACTGGCCAGGCAGGTGACCCACATGGTGTAGCAGATCCCTCCTGTCTCACCCATTGCTCCCAGTGTGTTTCTATAGACCCACCTTTTATGCTCCACACTCTGTCTCTGGTGAATCTTCTCACCCCCTTCACCTCTGACATGTACCCCGATTCTTGTATGCATAAATAAATAAAATTAAATGTTTTTAAAAAATAACTTCACTTCAGCATGATTTGGTAGTTATAAGGTCTGTGTATATTTGTTTTTTATTTGCTTGTCTATAGTTTAATTTTGAGACAATGTGTTACAAATAATCATTTTTCCTCTTATAAAAAGCACATAATTTCTTTTTAGTATCTGAATATGCACATCACCTCTAATTCAGGGAATACTGGAAAAGGTGGTTTAAGTTAATCATCCCAAATCATAGTGGCTATTATCAAAATTTTGTAAGGAATGAGCCATGTACAAGGTTAAAATATGATTAAAACTTTCAATGAAATGAAAGTAAAAATTGCTTAAATTATTTTGGGCTACATAGAGATAAATGTAACTTCATAGGTGACTATTTGTGTAATGATCACTTTTAGTGAACTTAGAAATATACAGACATTTTTCAAATCAATGAATATACTGGTAATTTGATAAGAATCTATAGAATTCATGAAAAATAATTAAACATAAATGAAACATATCAAAAAATAAACAGACAGATGAGGAATTATTTCAAATACTTGACTATACAGGTAAGCCATGTTCAACTGTTTCATCTGATTAAAAATTTTTGCTCAGAATTTAGCAGGGAATGCAGAATTCAATTCTGCAATCCCTTCTGAATATTCCAATGCATATTTCCTCCCAGGTAGGAGTCAGAGGGTCACCTGTGTGTGCTACAGCTGTACCACAGTAGGGGAGAACTCCCTACATCAAACTGGAAACATAACTGCCCATCTTCCCCTCTTAGAAATAAAAAAATTAAAAATTATTTTTGCTCTAGAAAGTAAACTAAATTATCTAGGAGAGAGAAAAAAGGCATCTCTGATTATTACTCTGGAATGTGAGCAAATACCTCCAGCAGCAGATGAGACTGAACAGGTAGAGATATCTTCTTTATTATTAAAACCTGTCTATTTCCTGTGCACAAAGACCCATAATAACATTGAAAACAACAAGGATTTTCTTCCACTAAATCTTCCATCTTTTCAATATCTGCCATCATTTTCCTCACTGATAACCACCTGATCTGTAAATCAATGCCTTGCATCTCAGATTTTATTAGTGGCAAAATCTACTTGATTATCAGCTTTTGCAATATTAAAGGATGATAGTCGTTTAACAGCCAAAGCATGAAAAGTTGGTACTTCAGCTAAACAACAATTCATTTCTTGTTACTATAAATTCAAAATAGATCGTTATCAGGTTAGGGTCTTAATTTCATGATGTATTCGGTCACTCAATTAGATAATAATTGAATGTCATTTTGAAAACACGATTCTAAGATTTTCATGGATATCAACACAGAGAAATTTGATGGGAAAAGAGAAAGACAACTGTGAGAGACTATTTGATCTAGGCATGGAAATAGCACACAGAATATCTGGAGACATATATAGCCCCACCTAACAAGAAGACAACATGACAAATATGTTTGCTGGGTTTTACCTGTGAATAAGAAATGATTTCCTTAACCTCCAGCCAGGATTGACTGTATTGCTACTCCTGATTTCACATTTACCTTATTCTATGTCTTTTCTCAACATCATTTCTTATTCTAAATAAAAAATCAAAGTTGCTAGCTGAGGATTTCTGAGTGTTTTCTTAAGATTTGTTTTTAATTTCCAATTGAGTTGTTTTATCAAATAACCAAGCTTTTGCAAATGAATATATTGTTTTATATATACATTTACAAAATTACCTATTTTAATTCATTATTTTTCTAGTATCTGAATTTGGTTTTCCCCACTCTTCTAATATAATTACCTTCTGTAATCAAGTTCTGGTTTCCAAAAAATAAACTAAGCTACTTAAAAAGAATAATGCTTATCTGTGAGATTAGAAACAGTTTTTATAGGAATATATTTGGCCTTTTTCCCTCTCAATGACATTTTAAAATAATACTTGAATATAAAATGAACTTAAATTCAGATCAACACTGGATAATTATATATGATATATATATGATAAAATCTGAATAGATAGGTCTTCAAATAACAATGTTCTGTTCACTATTGTTTCATTATAATATTAATCAGAAAAAGAAATCCCAGAAACAATAGTATTAAAGGACTTATTTTGAAATGCACTGTTTGACTTAAAGTCACGGTTTCTAAGAACCTATTGAGGATATTAAGGGCTAATTTATTGTATAGTCTTAAGACACTAAGAAAGCAATCACAAATACCTTATTTCTCAGATCTTGAAGAATCTATGCTGAATGTAAAATCAACTTATTTTTGTTGTTTTCAATATTGTAATTAAAATATAGTGTCTCATGCAGATGATTCGCCTTTGAATTGACAGAAATAACAATAAAACAGTGAATAGATGAAAGAAGCTTGGGGAGTGTGAAGGAAGTTTATCTAAGATGGTGGCAAGAAGAGACCTGGTGCTGGGGTGAGACCACAGTCATGTATTCTAGTCAATATGTCATCCTGTCTGATGTGGGTAGACAGAGGCAACCCTACCACCCATGAGCCTGCACCCCACTGTACTCCCTAAGAGTCCAAAACAACTTAGTGGAAAATAGAAAAACATATTAAAAGTTAATATTTTTCTGAATTGCAAAATAGCACCTTAGTTCTTTAGTGTACAAATATTTACTTGAATTGTTAAAGAAGAGAAATGCACATGACATTTAAATATGATGTGGTATCTGGATAGGATTCATAAATAAAGGCAATTAAGTAATAAAGTTCATTAGTAATCTGAATAAAAAATACACTTAGTTAATAATAATGCATGCAGATTGGTAAATTTATTGCAATGAATGTACCATACTAGTGTTACATAGTAATAAGAGAAGTAAAGGAATGAAAATAACATATATGGAGATGCAGGTATCTTCTCAATTATATGGTTAATGAAAAACTGTTTTAAATATAAAGTACATTTTTAAATTTAATGCAATTATTATACACACTTGGCAAACACTTGCCCAAAAGTTTAATCTTGACCAAATATATAGGAAAATTTCTAAATGTTATAACCCTGATTTATAATAAAAATATTTATCATCCTCATCACCATGATAAATACAAAAAGTAAAGTTAAAATTATATAAAGCCTGAGAAGTCAAGTGAGTGTGAAAATGATTATTAGAACTGACATAGTGATATTATTTTCTATAGGTCTGATGAAAAAATAGAACTTAAATATCACCCCAATAGGGCCCTCCCTGTTGGTGCAGTGGGTTAAGCAATACACTATGAAGCAAAACGCAGTCACTGAAGCACACATTCGATCCCTGCCTCCAGCCATGGAGGTAACCCACATGGAGCAGCAGATCTCTCCTGCCTTGCCTGATGCTCCCCTCAGCAGTGTATTTCAGTAGATCCACCTGTTCTGCTCCCAACTCTGTCTCTGGTGAATCCTTTCATCTCCTAGGACTCTGGCCTGTACCTCAGTTCTTGTATGAATAAAAAAATAAATCTTTAAAAAAAAATCACCCCGATAATGCACCCTAAGTGTTATTTGCTGTTCCAAAGGTATTCCTGGGTAATAAAAACAAGTAGATCAATCATATTTCAATATGTGAAGAGACCTTGCAATGTAAAACTTTTTTTTTAATTAGCTTTAAGAATAACAGCTAGTTAAATATATTGGAGCAAAGCCTCTTAGGCATCTTAATACCTCAAAATGCTGAGGTAGAAATCCCATAGCATCACCTGTCCTGCTCTAAACTGGTTCAAATGAATAATGTGATTCAAAGACATGGAGCAGATACAGCAGGTGTGAGATGCAGAATAGGAAGAGAGTCCACAAATGAAGATTCTCACATGAAGATTTTCTAGGAAAGAAAATTTCAAACTTTTATCTTAGAATACCTGGTTCCCTCCTTTAGCTTATCATTTCCTGGTTTACCAAGTCTTCAGTATGCCTATATTATAGTTGCTAACACTAAACAAATCTGACAAAATGCCTGTTATGAACCTTAGTTTAAAAATATGGGAAAATTAGAGCTATAGACCTTATTCTGGAAACTATTCATGTTTATGGCTTTATCTTCTGACATCAAACTCTGTAGATGCCTCTTCCAACTTCCAGTAGCTTATCTAGAGTTTATCAGCAGCTTTTGTGACTAGTTCCCATCCATGCTAATGGGTTCCTACTTGGCTCTATATGGAGGTGTTTGTGATGCTAAGGAGTATATTATAATTTCAAAGAGCAATATTACTTCTTATAGGCCTGCAAATGGAGAGGAGTTGGTGGATAATATTCCATCAATACCCTGTCTCAATTGCTTACTTGTTCCCTAAAGTTTCACTTATTTTCTTCATCATTCTTCATCATTATAATGGGTGCTGGACTTCTGAGTCTAAATCCTATATTTTCATAAAGGATTGCTATAAGACTAATCTGTTTGGAAAAGTAAAAAATTCAATACCTATGATGACATTGACAAAAATGTCTTAAGAAAAAAATAACACTAAAATTGATTCAAAGAGAGTACTTAAATTTGTCTTCCACCTATGCTAATATTTTGAATTTTTCTCTTTTAGTTTCTATTTCCCTTTAAAACAAACAAACAAAAAACACTGATGCCTTCTTGGTGGCCTAGGGGCTAAGTCTCAATGCTATTACCTCTGTTACTGCTAAAGCCTGAGTTTGACACCCTCTAGGAAGCTAACCCATATATGGTTTAGCAGATCTTTCCTTTCTTACTTGCTGCTCCCCTTAATAGTGTATTTCAGTAGATCCAACTGGTCTGCTCCCCACTCTATCTCTGGTGAATCTTCTCACCCCTGTACCTCTGGCCTATACCCCAGTTCTTCTACACAAAAACAAAAACAAAACAAAACAAAAAAAACAAAGAAAATAAAATAATGAATTACTTTATATATATATAAATAATAAATGTTATATATATTATATACAGAGAGAAAGAAATGAAAAAACAAGTTTTAATGGTGAGGGTACTTTATTTTTTACCCAACTTTGAGCAAAAGAAAAAAAAAATCATGCAAAAGCAATATATGAAATGTAAGCAAAATTATGATTATATTTATATACCTATAGGAAAGCATATTGTATGGAAAAAATGGTTAATTTTTATAGATCATATCTTACTTGAAAGATTGTATAAAAAAGAATAGACAACCTAATGGTAAAGTTATATAAATAAAACAATCTTATTACTTCTCTATTGTCAAATATCACTTTTACTTCTTCCAGAAAAATGATTGTACAGTTACCACCTAGAGTTTACAGCTTATATAAATTTGTTATTTGTTACATGGAGAGAACAGTCCTGGAGAACTGACTTTATGGAAGAACAGCAGAAGGTATTGTTAGAGTCAGAGTTTATGTCTAAACTTAGCTGACTGAAACTTGAAAAACGACCTACAGGCCTTATCTAGTAGGTCAGCTGGTCCCAGGTCAGCTAGTCCCATACCTTAGGCTCTCCTGGGCAGTTAAGGGCAGGGCTAGGCTCTCCTGGGCAGTTAAGGGCAGGGCGGATGAAACAAGAACATTACCTTAGTTTCTAGCAGGTCAGCCGATCCCATACCTTAGGCTCTCCTGGACAGTTAAGGGCAGGGCTATGAAACAATGTTATCTTAGAATGTGCACCCAGGTATGGGGCAGAAGCCTGAGCCCACCAAAAATGGATCTCCTGTAAGTTTAAAAATTTGAAACGTCTCTCTTTAAAGCTATTTGCTGTGCTCATTGCGCGGGCTTTGATCTCTCAGCCTATTGGCTAAATTGGCTATAAAAGCTCACCTCTACTTCCTATTTGGGTCGATTGTCTCAGCCAGACCTGCGTGTCACGGTTGAACGGTCGGCCCCAGCATGCTGGCGTAACTAAAGCTCTATATGACCATTGCAGCCCTGTGTCCGCTCTTTGTTCTTTTGGAGTGCCCACGGAAACTCGGTACTTTACATTATCAAGTAAATTTACAAATAAAATGAACAGTAACTTTCAGTCAAGAAGGACATTCTCACAAGATTTCTGGAAAATTGCATATTAAGATCGAAGAATATGCTAAAATTCAGCAGATACACTATTTTTGTTTCCAAAGGGAAAATAAATACATAATCTTACTGGGTAGAACAGAAGCACAGACTGACGGGTCTTTAAGAGTCACAACGACTTACGGACACACAATGACACACACACAGACAATGAAAACAGAAAGTATTGTTGAAGTGTCATCTGAGCAAGGGCTTGTTTAATAACTATTTCAGGAAGATTGCCCTTGTCTCCTCTGTCAGAGCTCACTCTGGCAAAGGGCTAAGTTGGCACTGCAGCCCCAGTGCTGCCTGTCCCAGGCAGCGTGGCAGGGGACCACTATCACCCACGGTCACTGCCAGCAACCTGAGCCCTGCTGGGTCACTGGCAGTGGGTGGTAAAATGCCCAGCGCTTGCTGCCACCTGAAGCCGGTTGCACTGCCAGCAAGCAGCGTGCTTCTGGGGCCAGGAGCCAGAGGGGTCTGAGGGGGTCTGTACTCAAAGCCAACTAGCCAAGGGCTGGCAGTCAGGCCCACACACTGAGATGGCCTCCTGCAGGGCGGAGTCCAGCTGGAGGGGCCCCTGGGTGCTGCCAAAGGCAGCGCTTCTGGGAAACTCCCTTTGCTGCCACGGGAGACAGTGGCTCCAAGGCTGGAGCTGCTTGTGCAGGTGGAGGAGTTTCCTGCAGGCAGTCTGCTAAGGAGCTGGGCAGGAAACTTCCACTTCCACACAAGCCTAATCACTTGGGCCCTGGGGGAGACCACTGTGGCAGCTCAGCCTGCAGGCGCTACGTCCCAGGAAGCGGGTGGCCCCAAAGCCAGTCATGCTTGTGCCGCAGGGCTCCGGTTTCAGAAGGGCTCTCTGCAAAATAGATACTTAGCAAAGTTCTGAATAAGTTGAAGAAATAAGCAAGTGTCAGAAAGACCTTGGAGTCCATCAACACAAGTGAAAATAAATGTGTTGTGTGTTTGAGAAATAAAAAGAGCTCTACTCTCTTACAGTGGGCTTGCACAAAGCAAAAATGAGGCAAAGGCTTGTAGTCAAACAGTTTATTTTTGGAAGTGGTTCGCAGTGGGAGGCAGAAGAGAATAAGGCAGGCAAGTTGAGAAAGCTTATTCAAGTGTTACCAAGCTTATCACTGAGGTGAGAAAATGGGGTGCAATGCTACTGGAGCCCCTGTTAGGAATCATGTAAGGGATCTCTCAGAAATTTCCACATAAAAACTAAGAGTAGGTAATTTAACTCCCCAGCCCCACATCTCTTGGTCCAAGCTTTACTCCTACGAGTTAACTTTTTCGATTATTGGGTTTGAAGACTCAGAATGGCTAATGGACGTGGTGGAGGCTTATTGGTACTTTGGTGGTGAGGACTGGTGTGGTAACAGACATCTGAACGTATTCCCTGCATCACAAGCAGGATAAAACAAATGTAACCTCAATAAAAGCACAATTTTGGAAAAAGGGAAGTATTCTATATGGAAGCAGAAGAGATGCCTCTGGAAGGATAGTAAGATTTATATGTAGTTAGAGTTTGGCCTGTGCTCTTGTGCCTGTGTGGTGCTGGGTGTTACGGAAGTTTACAAAAGTAGACTGGGAGACTGGGTAGGATTTAAAAAATATTCAATACACTCCACACTTTGCACTAATCAGCTTTACTCTGTGTGTGTGCTAAATCTGATCCACTCCAGAGCCTTCAAGATGGCTAGTTTCATTATCCATGAAATATTGAATAAACACGGTTGAATGCAATATGCTGATACAGTTAGGTTCTGGAGCCATATTTAATACTCTCTTCCACCACCCAATTTAGAGTTTTCCCATCTTCTTCCAGTACTTTAACAGGTATAGTTTTCTGGCACTGAACATTCTGAATCTCTTAGCTAAGTATGGAGATATTTAGTAGTTTTATGATTGTTAAGAATGTTACTACAATTGCCCATAGGTAGTTGTCACTGTACACTAAGCACACAGACCATCAGTAGGAACACAGACCATATCTGTTTCTCGCCACCCACATGTAGGAACAATCTCAGTAACTTGTGAATGCGATGTTAGCCTTTTTCTTAGTTTTAGGATTTTCTGGCTTTGATATGAAAACTAGATGATAGATCTCAATTTCTACTATTGCAGATGAATTAGACATATGCTCAACTACTCTCAATTTTGTTTGTTTATTTATAGATATCAATTAACACTCTTGTTAGCTTCCCATCTGTCTCAACATTATGAATGTCATATTCTATTAGTCATCACTACCTATCCTTGTGGATTGGGTTAACTCTAATCTTGATGCTCACTATGACTTTTACCTTGAGATTATCCCTAATGATATTGACCTCCTGATCCTCTTCAATTACAGAGGCTATGCTTAGTGTTCTAGGGAGCTCCATGTAGCTTCTGCTAATGCTCCTCTTTGCCCAGAGAAGGAAGCACCAATGAGTTATTTACACGTGTCAGTGGATCCTTTAGCTGTTATTTCTTACTGTTAGTGAAATAGTCTGAGATTTCCAATGGAACATACATCAGAGGGCAGTTTTCAGCTCTCACATATTGAATCTCATCTACAATGATTTACTACCTGACTCTTCTGAGACTTTCTAAATATTCTAATCCATGTACTATAGGACATCACTGCTTAGATTTACAAAGCAATTCTAAGTATGCTTAGGTGCCCTGCTAGACCAATAATGTTGGGTCACAAAAGTGTTCATTTGACAATATTAAGCCACATATATTCTGCAGCCCTGAACCAAATACCAATTCCCAGGTATACTCCAAGAGGCGTTATCTAATATTTTCCAGTATGTATTAGCCTTTTGGTTATTTGGGTATGTTTATCTTTTTTCCCCTGGAGAAAATGCTCTATGAGCTCGTGTAACTCTGTTTTATCTGTCCCTAAATATTGATCAGAGCACAATAAGGGAGATAGAGTCAAATATTAATAATCTAGTCATGATCTGGCACAGCACTTAATGAGAGAAGAACTCTACTGGAACTCTGTGAGGAAAGGATTTACTATGGGGGAAGGAGTTGCTTCTTCCAAACAAGATATTTAAAAAGAATAATAAATTAAAAATCTTCAGGCTTTTTCACTTAATCATGCAAGGATAGGCACAATAACAAGGGGTCAAATGTATAAACCAAATGAGTCACTTAAGATTCAAACAATGCATCCATTATGATAGTGAGAAAGACAGAATGTACTTACCGACCCCACTGAATTGGTTATTTCAATGATATAAATATCATGAATTCACTGTCAATTGTTATATTCTCAGTGAGTAATAATTGGCTAATGTTAGTGAGGAAGTAAAGAACTGTCAAAAATTTTCTCAATAAATGGCTAACTGAATTGGTCAGGAAAGTTAATCATCTTTTCAACTAACCCATAAGGTATATATGATGATTGCACTTATGAATTTAAAGTGAGACTAGTTCACACGATTATGTTTGGTGTTAGTTTCATTCAAATGATCAGAGTAATTATCAGTTTATAAAGAAATAGAATTATACAGGGTTGGGTTTGTTTAGGTGAAAGATGGGCAAATGAGGTTATTTGAAAGATAATAGTTATAATAATATATCACATAATTTTATGTAATAAGGAGGTGGAAAAATCATAGAAAAGTGATAGAGTTATTAAAATGGAGTTCAAGATGAAATCTAACTGTGTGTGTGTGTGTTTTTGTGGGTGAATTAAAGACAATATGGTGGTTATAATATGGCTCATTAACTTATATTTCTATAGGAAATATAAACCCTAAAGAAAGAGAATACTGGAGTACAGGATTCAAAAGTCAAACATTTTACTAATTTTATGAAAATGTCTTGGAAGGTGAGAAAGTTGAATATAAAATACATATGTGAAAAAGAGTTGATATAATGTATTTCCTACATTCTTTGTGGTTATTTGATCTCAGGAGAAAAAATAAACTGTTTACATTTAAAAAAAAGAGAGATACCACCTTCTTTAGCCTTCTGTGATAGATTCCATAGTACAAATTCTTCCACGCCTATCAAGAAGTAGAGTCTATTTCTCCATTGTTTAAGTCTCTGATGGTTATGTGAATTTCCTTTACCAGTTGGACACTAGCAAACATGATACAAACAGTGATTTGGAAAGTGCTTAAATAGTGAGGCTCACCCTATATTATACGATTTTTAACTTTTAGATTTCCCATGAAGAATCCCAGACTATCTCCTTGAATAACAAGACACATATTACTCAGTTCACTGAAATTTGCCACAAGTCTGCCAGCTACCAGTCATGTGAGCTGGCCCACCACAATCACCCCACTGATCGATCTGCCAACTGCTAAGTGAGAACACTCAGGTATCTCTCACCCCATGCAACAGTCTGCAAAAGTGTACCCATAAACAGGAACACTTTGGATCATCCAAAATCATCCACACACAATCCAACCCACCATCTGATCGCAACCCCATAGACAAGTCCAGTAGTTGTCAGCTAAGCTCTCTCCGAATGAGAACAAGCCCACAGACTCAAAAATGTGAGCTAAATTTCGGGATGCTTCCACTAGCAACAGATACCTTAAAATATCTTTTCTCTCTAAAAATCGCTCTATAGCCTGTGGGCTTTGAAATCACCATCATATTAAACACAACTATGGTCATATAAGAATATTCACATAATTTGGTAATGACATCAATTTGTTTTTAATTTGCCACAATCAAAGATACTAGAAAAACTAAACATAAGACATAATTATACATATGTGTAAGTGCATAGTATAAGATAAAGGCACCAAATCTACCTTAACCCTTTTATTATAAAAGAGCTATATTTTGTGGAAATTGTAATTACTATGTGTATAATCAGATCTTAGAAGCTTATACTTGAAACTGTTTTATCTGTAGGTTTCCTGCTTACTATATCCTGAATTCTACCTTCTTAGTAAAGATAAATGTTATCTAAGAAAATTTTCAATAAATTAAGGATTAGTAGCACATTATGTGTCATAACTAAGGGCTTAACACCATTTGAAATAATTAAATGATGATAGGTATGCTTATAACTTTATGTCAATATGTGTAACAAAAAGACGACATGTTTGTTCTTGCTTTTCTGATAGCTATTTTACAATACATGGTGTGGGGAAAACTAACGATAAGTATTGCTTCATTATTTAATGGGATAAAATATAACAGACTCCTATTCTTTTGTTTGTTTTGTTTTGTATGCTTAAAAATTGAACTTTGAATAGTCAAGAAGAATGTATTTCTTCCCTTTCAGTAAAATTTGTAGGATATATTGTCAATTTTCTGCCTCTTTCTTTCCCTTGGAAGAACTAACATTGTTTTGATTTTATATTGAAAATAAAAGAGGCATACTGGAAAATAAAAATGGACTTTGCCATTTTTCCACTACAGAAGAATTCAAACATTGGGAGTATTAAGTGTTTCCTTGTAGAAAGCTAAAGATAGCAACTGATCTGTAAATTCAGTAGAAGTAAGAAAGTAATAGGGGTGCTTTTGAAACAGGGGGCGGAGATGGCTCCCAACTAAAACAGTGGGTGGAGAAGGCTCTGAGGCAAGAGAGCCCCCAAAAAGCCCCTAAAGGTCAAAAGGCCACAAAGCAGAATCAAGGGCTATAGCAACAGGGTCTAAAGCCTAACAGAGGATAGTGCCCGATACAGATCACCGTCTATGGGTTCTCACCCACAAGCACAATTGCAAGAGATCTCAGGCTACAGGAACAACAATGGTGGGGTTTACTTACAAACAAGGAGAAACAAAAATGCTTACATATCCACAAGAGATTGGCTGCTTCATCCAGACAGCATCAATGTTGGTAGCCAGTGGTCACCGGTAGTTCTGGGCCACACTGACCAGTAGTGGTGACCACTACGTGGCCTGTAGAAGCAATGTTCAGGAACACATAGTGTTACAGCTCTTGTAAGTTGTTGGTTTATACCAACAATAAACAACTCTGAGACACCAGGCCTCCCAGTCTTTACAGAGTCCTTCAGTCTCTTTCCTCTACTCAGAGGGAGGCTGCTGGAGGCTCCCCTCCTTCCTTCTGAGGCTGGAACCCTCTTCTCTTCAGGGCTCTTCTCTTCCTCTTCAGGGGCTATTCCTCAGGGCTGGCACTTCTTCGGGCCCCTTCTTCCTCCGAGCGGCTGCTTCTCTGCTCTCTTCTCTGTCTGCTCTTCTGTTGTCCACTGAATCCCGCTAAATCAATACTTCTCTGCTGAATGAATCCTCCAAGCTCACTCCTGCCCTGGCTTATATTCACTTTCAGGGTGCCCTCCCATCACAGTCTGATTGGTCCATTTTTCAATTCTGTACCTGATTGGTCTGTTCCATGATTCAGGAAGCTCAATTTACACAAAAGTGCTCTGCCACCTCTGGCATGAGGTGAGAGGCGGAGTCCTGGCAACAAAACATCAGTCAACCCACAGCTCACACCTGACTGGTCCATTCCATGATCCAGGCAGTACACTGCTACATAAAAGGTTTCTGAGGAGTGACTGCCACAACTAACTTGCAGTGGAGCAGCACACATATCTGCTCGTGACTGCTGTAGCCCGTTAACACTTTGGTGGTGGGTGCACTATGGCAACAATATCTCGAGAGATGGATATTACACTTCTAAAATACAAACAATGGTGTAAACTAATGTTAGCTCAATAAAAAATATTTTTTAAGTTTATGCGATTCTGGAGTTCTCCTTATATGACACTACCCCACCCATCACTTCTTTATGGGATTTCACTTTTTATTATCACTTCTTTTACCTCGAAACTTATCATTGCTTTTTCAAGCAAGTGAGAATTTGTTTGCATCTACATACTTCTTCTGAATGAAACCATATGACTAAAAGCCACATTTGAGAATAGTACCCAATGTCCCTTCTTTAAATTTTGACCTCTCTGTAGTTTATGACAACATTTTTTGCTGCCCTGTGATTGAAAGTCTACTTCAATATTTTATCTAGATTTTTATTATTTTTGCAGGACAATGAAAGTTTCTCATGGTAAGATGCAAAATACGAATTTTTGAGTTTTATTTTAGAATTGTATTATTAAATAGTCTAGATGTAAACTTTAGAAATTTATACCAACTAGATAAATATATATTTGAATAACATTACTCTATAAATGAGAGACAATAGGAATGAAAGATTGTGTTTCTCTTATTGTGAGCAATTGTATAACTCATTTCTAAGGAAAGCAGGAAATAGAAGTATTATTATGTTACAAAATAATCTTCTGAATTACAAAATCTAGATTCAAATGATTTCTTCATTTTCTGGTTACATGACCTGAAGCAAGTCATTGAATTTTGAGTCCAATTTTCACCTTTATAAATCAGGATAACAAATATCTGTGACATTTGACTCACAAGCTGTTATGAAGGTCAAGCATGAGTTTGACGTAAGTAAAATCAGAGAACTTTGTACAGAGGATCCAAATCAATGTGTCAATTCCCCGTTTCTAAATCCAGTCATCTTATCTTCATGACCTGCAAAAATGTGAATAAAGGCAAGCTTTTTATTACTCTAAATCATAAAAATTGTATAAACGTGTCCTCATGGATATAGAAAAAATTCTGAAGGTAGGCTATTATCCTACATTATCAAAAAATGGTGGATTTTTGCCAATGGAATGTTTATTCTAACCTTATAACATTGAATCAGACTTCAAGGGTTCAATGTGAATATTTGCATTTGGGTGGCATTCACACATCTTCATGGCTTCCGGGTTCCTGAGGCAGGTATATTTCTGCTCAGTGTTTTTTGGAGGCAACTGGAAATTTATAAATCTTTAACAGATGTCTCTAATCAAAAGCATATGCATTAAACAGTCAAAGATGAGTTTGGAGAAGTTGAATAAGGCATTGCATATTTCACATTTTGTTTTGTAAAAAATAAATAAATTTGTTTTTCCATGAAAGTTTTTTTTTTTTTTTGTACTCAGGTGAGCAATTCAAGTGAAATAAATAGAAGATTATTCCACAAGTGCACTCAATTGAGAAATAATTTTAAAATGAAAAGATCACATATATATTCAGTTTATTTCTATTTTTATTAGTGGATTTGAGAATATTTTTTCTAAAAGTTTAGTTCCTTGCAATAATACAGATATACTAATACAGGGTGAGGTAATCACATTGGAATTGGCTCATTATATCTTTATATTTCCATTTCTTTGGAAAGCTTGTGAAGCTAAATTATCACTGGGAGAATGAGTAATTAGTCATTAGCTCATTAAATTATGTTTTTAAAAAGTTAATTTTTGTCTAAATTATTTGATTAGCATTGTTCATTGATTTCGTGACTCAAACACAAATGCCCACACTGAGGTAACTGACATGCAAAACGGGTTTGGCATGGATGTCACTTGAGTGAATTCAGTGTTGTCCACACATCACTCACCCATGTGTCCCCGAACATCTGCCATTCATTGATGTATATGATTTTAGATTATCTATTTAGATCCCTTTTGTCCCTACCTTTACTGAATCTCTCTGACATATAACAGGCACATATAAATGAACATACCTACATGTAAACATTTATAAAACATGTACAAAAGAGTAAAAATTGAAAAAGAAAAACAAATAATACCACTTTAACAACCTGTTTGTGTTTTATCTTGTTAATATCATGCATATATGACTATATAAAATGTTCCTTAATATTACCACATACATTTGACTACATTAGTATGTAAGACCAAGCAAATTTTAGCATTATTGATATTTTCGACAAACTTTCCATGATATTCACTTTTCCCATATGTTTCCATTTAAACCTTCAAAAAATACTAACTGACCACTTGCAATGTGTTGAATGCCATTCTAGGCATTGTGGCTGTAACACCAAACAAAAGAAACACAAATATCTTGACTTACTTTTACAGAAAGTTCCCTTAAAAATAGAAAAACATCCTTTTTTTGTAAATTTCTTTCTAAACTGTTTATTTTATCTTGGGGATAAAACATCCTTGGGTCGATTTACTTCCAAAATATACCATACATTTCTACTTTTTCTTTTCTGACAGTAATTTTCAGCTGTTTATACATCTGGCTGGACACAAATGAGCAGGTAGAACCCACTAAATCCTAAAGTATATAGTTATTGCTGCCAGTATTATACTATCATTAGCATATTAATTGCAGGATAGTGGAAAAGAAAATTCAAATGGTTTGGTTTGGCAAGAATCCCAAATGATCAGATGGTTTGTGTTACTTCCTAAAGTCTACTTTTTTATTTTATTGTCATCTAATTTTTTGTTTCAGTGCCTTAACTAAACTACTGAAACACTTTTTGTTTGAGGGATCATTCCTATTTTTTCACTTAAAATAATATAGGGCTGCCCTGGTGGCACAGCGGGTTGAGCATCACACTGTGAAGCATCCATCACACAGCAGAACAAGTTCAATGCCCTGCGGGGGCGGGGGGTGGGGAGGAGGGCAAGCAGAGGGGGGGAGACCCACATGGCACAGCAGACTCTCCTGCCTCACCAGATGCTCCCCTAGGCAGTGTATTTCAGTTGATCTGCCTGTTCTGCTCCCCACTCTGTCTCTAGTGAATCCTCTCACCTCCGGTGGTTCTGGGCTGTACCCTGACACTTGTATGCATAAATAAATAAATCTTTTTTAAAAAAAGAACATAAAGTCACTTTTAGTATTTGTAGTTTAACTTTATATACCAAACCCTTATATATTTATCTAAGTTTTCATATATTTCTATTGTACATCCCAGTAAACTATGGCAAGTCTTTTCTCTGAAGTTTGGTCAAATTATATATATATATAATATGAAAAATTAGGCTAAATTATCTTGAAAATCATCAGCTTTTCCTGAAAATTAAAACTTTAATGGGTTCCCTTTTTTATTTTGATTTACCACTTATGTACAATACTATATAAATTTCAGGAGTACAGTTTCAACATATGTATATATATATATCATGGAACCCAAAATTCCTCAAACAAGATACAAAAACGATATACAGATGACTATCAGGCACAGGCAAAAAGTGTTCAACTTCACTACTATTAGGGAAAAGCACAAATCAAAACCACAATGAGATAGCACCATACACTGGTAAAAAATGACCTATGTCAAAACAACTGAAGACAGTAAGTGTTAGTGAAGGTTGGACAAAAAAGAAAATCTCATTCATTATTGGTGGAAATGTAAATTGGTACAGGTTAGTGTTACTACCAAATGTGACAAATTTTAAATTTATCTATAATATAAGAAGATAAAATCCTCAAGATTATTATGGGTCTTATTATTCCATATAATATATGAATGCAATATAACTTTATTACAAAAAATAAAGAAGAAAATAATATCTAATGCCACACTTTGATGCACATTAAATGATTCTAAGTAAATATAAATTAACTCAGCATAGTACAAAAAGAATAAGAAAAGAAGATTAAACTGATTTAATCCCTTGGATATATCAATTGTATTATATTAGAATATTCATTTTGTAATTTATCACATGTAAGGTAATTTAACACATGTAATTAAATGATAAAAATCATAATTATCTAAGAAGGAACCATATATGTGCTTGTTATTATCTAATTGATATATCTAATATTTCTTATATTAATAGGAAACCCTTTTATATTATGGATAAAATTTATCTGAAGGTTACAGAACATTATAAATGTTACTTTCTTGTGAAATATCAAAATTTCTTTTTTATATTAGGAAAAAAATATTTAATGATTTACTTTGTTCTGAAAAAATTATTTAGACTAAGGATTTCAAAATAGTAATTATACCTAGATTGCAAGTTATACCTCACTTCCCTCACAACTGCTAAAGAAACCTAATTAAAGATGATTAAGTAATGGATTGAATGAAATATATACATTTACATATATATACAAAAATATATACACCACACACTATTTGTATAAAAGTCAACTTATTTTATTTATATTGATTACAGAATGTTGCCAAATGTAATTTAATATTAAAAATGATGCTAGCAATTTAAAACTCAATCAATGAAAGACATGTACAAAATAAATGGAAACTTCACTGGAGAAAAAGATACACAAATCAAATCAATGTGATAAATATATCAAATCCTTTCAAAAATGAGTCACAGATTCCCATCAAATCCTTAGAGTTGTTGGTGAAGAACTATTCTGTGGGTTTACCCCTACCAGCTAATGAAAGTGAAATTAGCAGTTATTTGGAGAAATAGAATTTGACCTTACATATTGAGAAAATGGGCCTCTTTGGTGGTTTAGCTGTTAAGAATTCTCAGCACTATCATGGTAGCACTTCTGCAATCTGAGTTCCATCCCTGGTCAGAGAGCTAACCCACATATGGCGCAGCAGACCTTTCTTGTCTCTCTTGCTGCTCCCCTCAGCAGTGTATTTTAGTCAATCTGCCTGTTCTGCTTCACGCTCTGTTGCTGATGAATCCTTTCACACATACCGCACCCCTGGCCTACACCCCAGTTCTTGTATGTGTAAATAAATAAACAAATCTTTAAAAAATATTGAGAAGTCAATTCACTGTATTAAGAACACATAAGAGAAGGAGATACGTATATAGAAAAGTGTGTGTGTGTGTGTGTGTGTGCCTGAGGTGACATTGCAAGTCTGAGGGAACAGATACTTTGATAGTTACAGAAGTCAGAACTACATGGATCCTTAACTAATGCCATAAGCAAAATTAAGTCTAGCATGTAAATCTAACCTAAATTATCTCTTAAAATATTGAAAATATAATTTTTCCCAAGGCATCTATCTGATTCTGGTAGCAATTCTAAATAAATTTCTTTGGGATGGTTTTGAAAAATAACAAAGTTAGTTCATATTTAATACCTTGAAGCTTCACTGTAAAATAGTTGTATGTGACTTAATAAATTAAACCATTCCACATGATTTTGTATCTCTTGTGTTGATTTCTTATAATATACAATTTTCTTTTAGTTTTCATGAGTGTCTTTTACTTGAACTTCCAAAATTTGAGCTTAAATTTCTCTATTTTTTAGCATAACACAGTTTTTCCCACCACTTAATGAGCTCTTTTGTGTTTAAATTAGAGAGTAAATAGTAAGGGTGAATTTCAATCAGTGCAATTCTTTATTTTTGCAGCTAGACATTCATTAGCACTGCACTCTCTTGAGTAAAGAAGTGGGAGAAAACACTCAATCATAGTAGTTGAAATCTTTTCTGGGGTCAAACTGATGACTTTGGAGTCAAGATTTCAGAAGTAGCAGAAAGAACACCTCCTTCAGTAGAAAACAGGCAGCCATCACTGGCAGTCACAGGCAGGTACTCCAATGTGGATATATCTGCAAAAAAGACTGGAGAATGTAACAGCCACCGAGAATATTGCTCTGTCAGCACTATCTTCTCCCAGCTTATTCTTTTCTTACCCATCCATGATGAATTCCTTGTTTTCTTATCTAAAAGATAATGAGGGGGCTCCCTTGTGGCACAAGGTGTTGAGCACATCACTATGGGACCTCCTCAGTCACTGCAGGACAAGTTTGAACCCCAGCCAGGCAGGTGACCCACAAGACCCAGCAGTCCTCTCCTGCCTCCCCACTGTTCCCCTCAGCAGTGTGTTTCATTGCACCTGCCTGTTCTGCTCCCCACTCTATCTCTGGTGAATCCTCTCACCCCCATACCTCTGGCCTGTAACCCACTTCTTGTATGCATAAATAAATAAAATCTTTTAAAAAATAGATAACAAATAAATAAAAGATAATGACTATGAAAACTATGAGTTTGACACAGTGATGAGAAAGCCTCTTTCTGCCCCATCAGCTAAATGTTCCCATTTCCTCATTGACTTTGCAGGCTTACCAACTTTGTTTTCTTATATTGTGAGGAAAAAGAGCATCATTAGGAAGATCATAGTCTGAATTGTTGACCACCAGGTCATGGCAAAAGCAGACTGGCATCAACCAGCTGCAAGGATAAACATGCAGACAGTTCACCACTCCCCCTTCTATGCTCCCTTGTATGTAACTGATAAACGCCCTGCCCTCTGCCAAAGAACTGGATGGTGATCTTCCAGACAGTAGTCTGCTGCCCTCCTCAGTTTGTCTATAAATTAAAACTACTTCCCTTCTCCTCAAATTCTGTTAATTTTTATTGGCTAAGGGCAACCCAGAACAACAGGGCTAAGAAATTGAAACATCAATGTTACACTTTGTTAAAATAAGATCTTCATTTTGTCTAAGCCTTTAGGCATTAAAAACTACATACAAATCATGTTATGAAAACTTCACATATATAGGTTGGCATGAGATTCTTTAGTGAGTAATTCTTTTGTTATTCTAGTGCTATTAAAATAAGAATTGAAGACTTATATTGCAAAATATTTATTTTCCTTTTAGAAACTAAATTATAAAACAGTACATTGGTTTTTCTGATTAAAAGATAGTGATTACTCTATCAGAAAGTGAACCACTATATGCATTTTATGTTAAGGTTAGCAAAGGGTTATAACTTACAGACTTTATTCTTGGATTGATGAATATCCAAAAGTGTTTCTATGGAAACACTGAAATTTTCCTTCACTAAGACAATGCACACATATTAAAAGTAAAATTGTTACATTTTAAAGATACATTGTTACATTTGAAGATATTAAAATAAATAGATGAACCTACTGACTGAAAGAAGTGTTTAAAACAGAACAACATATATAGAGGATTAATAAATAGAAACCACAATGAGGAGAATAAACCAGTACTGAATATCAAAATACAGAGAAAATGATATAGTTAATCTTAGTGAATGAAAAAAGAAATTCAAGGAGTTTGAGACAAAATTCCAGCCAAATTAAAAAACTGCCAAATTAAAATAATGTAAAACAAAGCCTCAAAATGATACAAACACTATTTTCAGTTATCTTATAAGGGAATTTTCTTAAATATAAGAAAAAAACAGGCATTTAATATTCAATATTCTTCACCTTTTACATTCTTCAGATATTTTTAAAAGTCATTTGAAAATATTTTAAAATAAGTAGTTAAATGCATTTTAATTTAAAATAGCATCTATAAAAATTAGTCATAATTTTTAATTAAGTCATAATGGATAACTCAAAACACTAAATGCTTATATCCCAAGTAATGTTTTTATCATAAAAGAAAGAAAAACTGACTGACCCACACAGAAAAAATTGACAAAATTCACACAAATAGTTGGAAATTTCAAAGTATACATTCAATCACTAATAATACAAGTAGATTTAAAAATCAGTAAGGATATAGAAAACATGACCACAACAATTAATCAAACTTCACTGAATTTTTTATTGCAAATGTATATAGAACATTTACCAGATAAACTGTATTCTGGGCCATGAAACAAGTCTCATAAATGTACTATTACTCAAGTCACTCAAAATGTGTTTTTCTTTCTGTATATGGAATTAAAATACAAGAATTATACATGGAATTAAGTACAAGAAAATTTTTGATCAAAGAAGAAATCAAAAGGAAAATGAAACCATTATGTATTACAAAAATATAAACACAATCTATTGAAATGTGTTGTATATTACTACAACAGTAATTAGAAGGGGATATTTATACTATGGTAAAGTCAAACTAGAAAGAAGGAAAGTTACAAATCAATGATCTCAACTTCTACATAGACATAGCCTCGGTGGAGGGAATCTCAAGGAATTCAATACTTTGTTAAAATCCTAGCCATGAGTTTTTGAGCCCAACCATCGAATATTACACAGAAATTTACAAATACTTAATTGCTTAACCTGCAAGCCTCAGGGTAAAATGTTACTCACCCCAATGTTCTGTTGATACACAGTCAGAACACTGTAGTTTCTGAAATGAGGGCAGTCCTGCATGCCTGTATATATATGGCTGAATTTCTCCTCCAGACATTTCCAAGATATCTTAAAAGCTCCTTGTAATTCAAGGGAGTCTTAGAGTATCTTTGTTACCCCATTGCTTTCTGTATGTTATAATGAACTTCCCCCATAGAGAAATACTTTTCTATGGGCAAAAAAGAGGAAAACTTAAAAACAACTCCTCCATCTGACATTTACTACCTTTCCACTCTTAGCAACTTCTCCATTGCCTCCTTAACCCAAATCCATAAAACTGCAGCAATCTTTTCTTTGGGCTGCTCAGAGGCTGCTCCTGATTACTGGTCTACCTATCCTTCCCCCAGCAACTACACTGCAAAGCAGGGAGAAGAAGCAGATACAGAGTAAAGCTTTCTCTAGTTTTGCCTCATTTTTTCTGTAGGGTTAAGTACATAAATATTCACTTGCTAACTATTGACTTCACTTTCATTTAATTGTTCTAACTGGTTCTTCAACACCTTGCAACTCAGCATTGTCCAATTCAACCAATATCATATTAAATTTAAAGTAAAAGAAAGTAAGTAATGAAGATCGATGGAAACCAAGATGACAAAAGCAGAATAGTAGATAGCATAAATGAAGTCAAATTTCAGAATCTTTGAAAAAGTCACTCAAGTTGATAAACTCTAGCTAAATTGAGTACTTTAAAAAAGCTAAAGAGAAGCGAGTTCAGGTGACCAGAAACATGAGTAAGAAAGGGATTTTCATTATAACTTATACAGAGAGCAAGAGGGTAACAAAGAGAATATTATATGAACAACTTTACACCAATCTACTTGACAACTTGTCTGGAGGGAACAAATTCCTTGAAAACTGCAAACTAAAGAATGTACTTCAACAAGAAATATGTATCATGAGTAGCCTTCTATCTATGGCACATATTGCATTTATAGTTAAAATACATCTTACAAGAAAAGTTCCAGTTTCAGATGCCTACATGAGTGCATTTATGAATTTTATAAAACATCTGACATAGAAATGATACCAATTGTACACACACTCTTCCAGAAAATTAAAATATGTCATAACTCATTCTAACATATTAGAATTATCCTGGCACTAAAGTCAGAAAGCAAATTATAAAAAATAAAATCACACAATGCTACAAAAATAATAGCCCTTGTGAGAGCAGATCTAGAACTTCTGAATATTTTATCAAATTGAATTCAACAATATAAAGATGATAATGCATCATTATCAAGTGGAGTTTATTCACTTGATATCCAGTTTATTACAAAATCAATCCATGTAATTTATCAAATTAACAAAAGAGAAGAAAAAAAAAACACAATCATTTGGATATATTCAGATAAAGCATTTGGCAAAATCCAGTATTTATTTGTTTTAAATGACTTAGCAATTAAAAATAGAAGGAACAACATCACCTTGGTAAAGTATCTGTTTCAGCTCAATGGCTAACAAACAGAAATAGTGGTTAAGAGCAGCAGAAAGACTACAGTGACTTCTTCCTCCACTTACTTCTCTTCAACATTCTACTGAAGATGAGAGCCAATAAAAAAAGCAGAAGAAAAAAGAGGTAACCAAATTGGAAAAGAAAAGCAACGTTTCTACAAAATCATTCATGCAGATTTTTCTTTTAAGTTTTCAACACTTTACAGCAATTATCTCATGGAATCCTCACAATAATACAGTAAAAATAAATAATAAACTTTCCTTATCCCCAGATAAGAAAACTGAGGTGCAGAGAGGTTAAATAACTTGCCCAAAATTACACAGCTGAGTTGGAATCCTGTCATACTTATTCCAAGGATCTTGCCATAAGCTACTAAGGCATTCCACCTTTAACAAAGTAGTTGAGTTTGTAATAAAGATGAAAGCCCAAAAATTAAAGTAGAAGGTGGAGAGAGAAGGGTATGTGGGCGCAAACTAAGGCAGAGAAGTGTTGTTACAGCATAATTGGTGCCTCAACTCTAGGCACCTCACCTATATGTTTTACGCCTGACAGATAATCAACTTGTGGATATACATTTTGAAAATGTCAGGATGCCAAATTATTTTCAATTTTTAAAAATATACCTATTTAATACTACTTAAGTATTTAAAAGAAGATGAAATCTTGCCATTTGTGACAACAAAGATGGCCATTGCTTTATTATGATAAGCAAAATGAGTCTGAAGGAGAAAGACCAGATGTTTTCACGCCCATTAGGAAAATTAAATGATTAAACACAACAAAAACAATTCTAACAGCAAAAAGGTGAATACCAGAGTAGAATGGGGAGGCAGCAAAGGAGTAAAGGGTAGAGGGGTCAATTTGACAGTGGTAATTGGTAGGAGAACTTTTGTGGTACCTGTGTGGTGTGGTTTATATATTTATAGAGGTGTGACGCTTGCTATTGAAACATATATAGTATTGTAAACTAATGGTATTTAATAAAAATAAATCAACAAAAAAATAAATTGTAATGAGATATCACTACCTAAATACAGAAAACGATTATGCCTTCATGATTCTAAATTAAATTTACAGGAAAATTATGTATAAAACTTTGTGCCTTTTAACTTAACTTAAAAGGCATACACAAATCTATACACGTTTTGTTTCAAAAATAATTTCTGAATTCTTACCCACATGTAAAAGAGATAATACTTGTTTTGTTCTCATGTTTTAAATACGTATACTGTAAATCTTCTATGTTTTTACAATTACTAATATTTTATATTATAAATGATATAGTTTCAAGTATTCATTAATCTGCAATTTTTCTATGGTAATTCAATAAGTCCTCAGTGTCATAAAGGGGTTCTTTGAAGCCTATTTTTTGTAAATTGTAGTTATAATGAAAGCAGGTTCTCAAATAATGATCTGTTTCTCCATAACATTGATGAGGAAAAAAACCAAATGATATTATTTGAGGATCAGCTATATTCTTTATAAATAGGCTTTATTATAAAGCAGACATTTCAGAAGCATATCAAAAGGACTATATTTAATAAAATGTATAATGTAATAACATTTTATAGTAGTACATAATCTTTACATGTATTTTAAATTTTATGACCATACTAAGCGATTTAAGTATCATTCTTTAAGGGGAAAGAAAGAAATCTCAAAAAGCAAGTATCTATTATATGGATAAAAAGTTTTCTTTAAATTGAATCAAAATATTAATGCAGGTGTTTACAATGGACCCTGTAATAAAACTTCACAATTTCACGCAATTAACATGGGAATATCACAGTTAGATTACTGAATACCATAAAAAGAGGATTAAAAATTTCCTTAAGGAAAAAACTAAGCCTTCCAAATTGCCCTATTATAAGACTATTCAGAGTGATGGCCAGGAATGCATATAATTCATAAAAGTATACAGGGACAAAGGCAATAATAATTTTGACATTAAAAAAATACTGAGAGTTATTTTCTTTATATTTGTTCCCATTTCATTTAAAAATTTGTTCCCATTTCAACTCATTTAGAGATGCATCCTCTACTTAAATAGATTCAGAAGTTTGATAGGTCCTTTTTCATACTAGCATTATCCAGTTCTGGCTGCCTGTGGCACTCAGTTACAGCAGCACTGGTGTTTTATTCCAGTAATCATTACCTAATTGCATTTACAAATTTCAGCTTTCCTTTTCTTTTTGAGCTGCATGACTCTCTCCGTGCATGTAAGCTTTTCATTTCAGGTGAATATAACAAAATATTACAACCTTCACCTTTTGACTTACAAAGCTTCTTATTCTATCTATCTATCTATCTATCTATCTATCTATCTATCTATCTATCTATTTATCTATCTATCTATCTATCTATCTATCTATCATCACCTATGCCACTTTATTTGCATGAGGATACAAAAGGTTATTATATCATTGTTCATCAGTCTTAAATTTATCCCATAAATCTCATAATTTTCTGAGCATTTTGTCACTTTCTCTCATTACATACTCTGCATAGTGAAAACTTATAAGTGAATATTTCACTTATAAATGAAATATGGGCTTTTCAATATAGATCTGATTTTATCTTTTGGAGGCCACACACACTTAACCCAAATATGGTAGTTTCCTGCAAACATTTCTATGCATACACATGGACTCTTAACTCTACCTTTTAGTCTAAGGTATTTTTGATGACAAGGGAATTGCTTTAACCTAACAATGGGTGTCATGGAGTACTGGAGAGGCAATGATATGAGAGTATATACTTACAAGAAAAAGGAGTTGGTAAATAAATATCCCTCTGTCTTCAAACATAGGGAACCATACTTTAGGCATGTATTCTGTCTGTGTTCAGCAGTGAGTCCTGATATCCCTTTTGGAAGATGAATCCATGTTGTGTATCTTCTGTTGACTCCCTTCTGCTTCCTATCTCACTCCCCTACTTCCATGTTTACTGGGATTACCTAACATAAGCTGCTTGTCTCAGGATCAGCCTTCAGAGAGTCATTGCATGTTCCAGAATGCCATAACTATTATAAATTGGTGACACAATTATATTTGAATCTGGTTTACTATTTGAAGTATGACATATACAACTTTGGCATGTGATGCCATTCATTGATTCATCTATTCACAAAAATGCTTATGTATTATGAAACACAAGAAGATCATGTTAAAGCACGGTTTATATAAGCAAACTAAACAAAGAATAAATCACAAAGCAAGAAACAAAATATATCCTCTATCCTTTCTTACTTGCCATTAATTAGTATAGATATTCTAGAATTTTTTTTTGAGCAATGCATGTTGATAAAATCTGAAAAAAAAATAAGGCATTAATTCATTCTATAAGAGTAATACTAAATGTAGTTCATATCATCAAAGATTTTCTACATTGATCACTCTTTGATCGGGCTCCCCTAAAGTCTTTCTTTTTTAGGACTAAACCTTGACCATAAAATCTGGATTTTCAGCATAAGCAATCCATCATCATGACCTAATTTCCATAAGTCCCACAGTCAAATGCAATTGCAATTGGTCCTCAATATTTGAATTTCAAGGGCCCACAAAGAAGCAGACCATACCCTGTATGTAAGCACATTGTAGATCTGAGCTATGGTATGAGAACAGATGGATAAGAGCAAGAGATATTTTTGCTTAGATTTGTAGACAAAGCTTTTACACCAACTGAAACTGTTAACTGGGTTATGGAACCTGATATTCCCCATAGTGGCCAGTATAATGAAGATGAAATCAGATTGCAGATTGTAAAATATTAAAGCACTTCAGACTATTAAGGAGTAACTGTTTCAATCACTCTCCAAATCCCTTCCTGACTCAGCTGTTATGTTTTGCTCTTAGGGTCTCCCCAAATTCCATTACTAACAGGGTGAAAACCCTTACATATCTAGGATTCCATAAGGCTTCTTCAGCTGTATTTCTTGAACCAAGCCTCTATTCAGAACAGAATGATGGTATTATACTTCCTAAGTAGTTTCCTATTCTCTGGAATTCTTTCTTTATTAGTTTATTCCTTAACTCTGGAACAAAAGCTTTTATTTAAATATTACTGCAAGAAAAACAAAGCTTTCCTGATAAACATTCCTATGATAATATAACTTTCCTCCAATTTAACTATGTAACCTCTTTCCTGAATCCTATGTTGAGTTTTTAGTAGCATTCAGTGAAGATGAGAAGTCAATATATTATATAGTTTGTTTTTGCAGGAAAAGAAACTGTCAATAATAGGAAAGTCAATGTTAATCCAGGTCATATTTTAATATGATGAATAGTTAGGATAAGAAAGAATAAAGCAGCTAGAGCTCATTTTTGAGCTCTTATTTCTATTTATCCTTTTTTACCACAGTAATAGTTTTATAGATCTTTGCTTATATCATATTTGAAAAGACATGAACTTTATATAAGTTTCTGTCTTATTTTTCATTAAACATCACCAATAAGTTTGCTGGTAGCAACTTAATAAAAGTACCCCCAATAAATATTTCTGTATACATGTATATGTGTACTATGTGTGTATGTATGCAAACTGAGGTAAAATTGGCTTACAGAAATGTGTATGTTCAGGAGTTAGGTCCACATTTCTTCAAATGTATGAATATACACCTTGCCCAGAGCCAAAATACAAAAAAAAAAAAAAAAAACCAAATACTCCATCACAATGCATTCGATGATTTTTGGGTCTTAGAGATGAGAAAGTTCTCTATGCAGACATAGAAATTCCATGAACAGAGAAAAATATTTAAAAGCTAATTTTTACATTTTTATAATCAGATATGGAAAATGAAGTCTCCATAGTTCCAGGCATCAAAATAGCAATACAATGTCTTCTAGAATATAAAACCACAACTGTGAGATTTACAGCATCTGATAAGTAAAAACAAACTTACAACCAATGGAACCAAAGGTGTTAGTTAAAGCACCATGAAGTTTAGACACAAATATGATTGACTAGTGGTAACTAAAACTATTATATTTATTTTTTAAATATCTCATGTTTCAATATTTTTTAAAGTCACCTTATATTATTTCAATATTTTTGATGTTCTTAGTTCATTTAATTTTGATATTTAAAGTATAAAGAAAGTTTGCCTGAAGTTTTTAAAATTGAAATTAAACTAGTAAAACTGCATATTTAGACAGTTGTTGAGTTCTTAAGACTAAGTGTCCTTTCAAAGTGTAAAGTCAGCACAGTGTTTGAAGTTTTAGACATTTTTGTAGTCATTTCAAACATATTGTCAACCATATAAAAGGTTATGCTGCCCTCAATCCGTGCACATAGAATTCTGATTGATGTCAATAGGAAGTATGTGTGAAGTTTGCGGGCATTATAGTTTGAAACTTTATGGTGTTTTTAAAATATCTTTGAAGTCTAGTTTCTTTGGAAAAGATATGTAAAGAGTAAAAAATGTTTCTTCAGGGCTTATTCTTATCCACAGAGCACATGTTTAGATTGCCTCTTTTAAATCCAATGGTATGCTGGAACTCCATAAGTATAATATGCATAAGAGTGGTTGATTACAGGGGTTATATGTCCATCTACTTGGAGAAAAGAATGGCGACTTTATCCTGGTAAATTTATCTTTACATATATGGAAGGTGGCTTTGATTTTGTTGCAATAATGAAAGGTACACATTATTTATATCAAAGATAAGATTAAATTTATTTTTATTAATTTTATCTACAAACATCTTTAAGAAAACAATTGGCATCTCTGACAAATTCATAAATCTTTGATTTTTAAGCTATGGACAAAAAGAAAGAATTCTCGGAAGCCTACCTGGTGGTGCGGTGGGTTAAGGTGCAGCACTATGAAGCTGTCCTTAGCCGCTGCAGCAGGAGTTCGTTCCCTGGCGAAGGAGGTGACCCACATGGCACAGCAGACCTTTCCTGTCTCGTCTGCTGTTCCCCTCAGGAGTGTATTTCAGCCAGTCTCGCTGTTCTGCTCCCCACCCTGTCTCTGGTGAATCCTCTCACACACACCCCACTCCTCTGGTCTGTTCTTAAATGCATACAGATATGGGTGTATCTTCAATAGAAATATAAATCTTCTTTGAGAATGTGCATGGACAATTTCTAAGTGAAGCTACATTTTGAAGTGATGCACTTTGATTGTGACTGCCTGGATTCACTTACCTAACAACAATGATTTAAATAGGTCAGCTGCTCTTCACCCTGAGTTCCAAACCGAAAAATGAATTTGCTAGCTAAAATTATTTTCAATGTAATAGTACATGGCTTTAGTAATTTTTCAGTTCAGTCATAAGCCAAAAAGGAAATGAAGACATAGTAAATCAAAATAACTTTGCTTATAACCCTGTGTTACTTGATACAAGATTACTGAAGAAAATCCAGGTCTACAATGTAGACTCTAAATATTTGAAAAAAAGGGTAAGTTTAATCATGCCTACTGTATTTCCAGATTAATTCAAGGGCTGCTGCTTCATACAATTAACCAAAATAAATAAATAAGGGTGGAAATAGACCAATGTGTATCTTCCTGAGCAGGGGAGGGTGGGGGAGCATATTAGAGAACCTTGTAAAATACCTCTGTTTTTATGACCATTCTCTATCTCTTGCTTGTAAAATAAAACAAGCGTAAAACTATTAAATCTTACCAAAACACTGAAATAATTTTTTGGTATAGAAAATTATTTTCTTTCCAAATGTAAGTTCTCACTTGGACAATTTCCATGTTTGTTCTATAAGGGAACACACAGGGATTATAGATTTATTGTAATGAAATAAATTGCAACTGAGCCTTATACAGTTATAGCAATTCTTCTGCTATTCAGGATTTTGCAAGAAAGTAGTCTTTGGATATGCTTGTTCTCAAATATAGTAAGAGCAAATCTGAAACATATAAGTATAATTTAGTTGTATCTTCATTGATCCATTTTATAGAGACATTTAATCTCCAAATAGTTTATACCTTTCATATTGCATAGAATTTGTAACATGATTATTTCTCTTATTAATATACTTACTGCATGTGACAATTTTTCTCATATTGCTATTGTTCTTTTCTAACTTTGTTGCTATCATGTATTTAAAATGAATCATAATGAAAACTCAATTAGTTGACAATATTTTTGCTTGCATGAAAATATTGACTTTCTGGTAAAATAAAAGTAGTGTAACCCTTTATTTTATTTTGACTTCCTTTTGATTTATGCAAACACTGTTATTCTATGCTGGAATCCAGTTCAGAAATTATTGTACAAGCTTTAACTGAGTGTAAAAGTTGATAGAAGCTTAGTAACCATAAATATGCTTCATTCACACCTAAGGAGATCTATCTTTAAGAGAACAATACATCTCATTGTTTTTCTTGACACTGGATACTAGAAGTCATCTATGTATACAGTATAATTCCAAAGGCAAAAAATCTCCACTTCCTTTTAGGGAGTGGAGAATGCACGCTGAAACTATGGAAGTCTGCTGTGTTACTATCTCTTCATTTCCTCATGTAAGATTCAATAGTCAATGTATCAAAATTTTGTACAAGGCACTTACAATTTTCATTAAGTAATAGTTCATCCATATTCACTCTTATTCTAATGCATATGTTTTTATTTTTAAAAAGTGAAGGAGATTTGGCCTGATACTTGAAGAAATCTCAACTTTAAAGCCAAAGGTAGTACACATTAAAAGTAGGGATGATTATCACTGGTTGAATTTTTCTCTATAACTGTTTAACTTATCTTTTAACTTTCAGTCACAATGTGAAGCCTGATGACCTTTTTAAGCTTTTCAAGACCATCTAAGAAACAGTGATTTCAAATAAGTTTCATCATTGTCCCTGCCCAGCACAACAATATGGGTAATTTAGAAATCACATCCCATGATAAATCTCCCAGGAATTTTCTCTATTACATTTGCTGACATTTTCTCAGTGCACAGATGCTTTTATAAGAGTGCTTTATACAATAAAATGAATTAGATTAATGGAAAAGAAGAGGACTTCTAATTCCATATGGGCATGTTTTGTTGAATCTATTTCTCTGAAAGTTCTTTTTGACAGAAGGAATTCTTCTTTAAATGTCATGTAAAAAAAAAAAAAAGCTATACAAAACAGATTTGTCCTAATTCTAGGTATGTTCCTAAGAATGCTTTACTCATCTGATCTTTAAAAATAGTCAATGATCAGTTATAAGACATTGCATTCTATTTGTATAATATCAAAGTTAAGATAAATGGTAAAGAAAATTCACCAAAATCTATTTTATTTGTTTATACATTACACTAAACATATTTCTTTTTTACTCAAATACTTTTTTTCTGGAGGCATATATTTTTAATGACAGGTATATAATTTTATTACAGAAATAATTTTGATAAATTCAGAAACTTTTGCTTGTGGAAAAATGAAAATGTTCTATGAAACATGTCAATGGCAAGATAATGGCAAGATTGGCAATAAATTGTATTTAATTTTTATATTATTTCTACTTTATGCTTTTTGCACATAAATATTTATTTGTGAATAAAAACAACTTTTCCCTCAATTTCAATTACATTTTAAACCTTATCTTTTAGGATTTAAACTGTTAATCCTAAATGATATACTTTTTATATTTGTAATTTTTAAAAGTTTTTATGTCTTTATTTAAGAAATAAAAGGAGATACATGTACTTGTAAAGTGACTCACTGTCTCACCTTCTCTATCATTAAAATTAGGTTGCTGTAGTACTTACATAATGGTGTTACAGATGATTTATAGGAGCTGATATAAATATTCGTAAACCTGAATAACTCAGTAAACATTAAATAGCAATTAATTGTTTTAGTAATTATTTAATTGTTGGAGTTATTGTGACAGAAAGAGCATTACTTAGAAATAAGAAGACCTTATCTTGGATCTAATACCTAATTCTCTGACATAAAAAAATTGTGAAGCTTCTGCAGAAAAAACTTTCATCTCTGGATTGAATGACTTCAACCACTGTATTCTCTGATAAATATGTTTATTTCCCAATGTTAAAACACATTTTCTTAGTGTTATTTCAAAAATTGAAAGCATTTGAAAGTACAGTTAAATGCAATTGAAAGTACAGTTAAATGCAACTTTATATAAAATAAATATAAAAATAAAAATAAATACTTGTAAAGTACAAACAGCAGATATGTTAATAACTGAGTTATTAAAATCTGAGAATGATTTTATCAGTTAAGATTTTCAATTGTTGAACAATGTAATGCTTCTAATTTAAATAGTTTCATAACCTGTTGAACATAAAAGCAATATGCCCATTATAAAATATTCTTTAAATTTATCTTAATAAGACCTTCTCTCTTACGTCTGAAAACAAAAAAGAATAATATTTTTAGGAGGTACTCTTACATTTTAATTTCCTGTGGCATATTTGTTTCAAGTATTTAAAACAGGACACATAATACAATGTAAGTTAATACTACCATTATTTTACAATACTGGTTTTGCCCACCTTTTATTTATTATTTAAATGTTGCTATGTACTTGGGAAAAAAATACACAGTTTATGCAGTAAAGCACAACAGAATGTTTTGTAGCTGGAGATGCACAGAAGATCTTTTAAAAAATACTTCAAAAAAATACTTCTAGCAATATATCTATAGTGTGTTGTGGAAGTCTTTATACATTGTCTTCATTTAAAATGTTCAAGAAAACAATGTCCTTCAACTACATCTAAACAGACTGCTACAAATTTCTTTATTTATTTTCACCAGATACTAAAACATGCATTTGCTAAAAATTAAACGTGTTGCTCATGTCCCACAGGGCATTTGCAATACCATACCCACTAAGTCTTAGTAACATTATTTTGTTTATTGGAATCTATATACTGATGCTATTTATAAATTCTTATTTTGCTCACATGTTCACATGTCAAAAATGTGCAATGGTAATGACATATCTCTTTCCCCTCACTCATCAGCAATCAAATATAAACTATTTATAGTTATTTCTCTCTCTCCCCCATGCATGTTCCACATTTACTCTCTTCAGATAGGATAATTACCTTTTTATTTCATAAAAATTAATTGAAACCTTTTTATTTTGTATAATATTCTACAAAATTTATGAATGTTAAATACACAGACTGTATATAAAAAGTCGATAAATATATACACATAAAGTATTAAAATCCACACTTATGATCAGGCGATACTCTAAAAGATTCACAAAGAAATCAAACTATACACACACAATTCAATTTAAAAAAATAAACATTAAATAGAAAAAATAAATTTACTTAAAATAATTTTAAAAACATTATATTTGCACCATCTTTTTATATTTTGATAGTAACCTTCACAAGTCTAGATTTGAATGTAAATGTGAAACAAAGAAAGGGAAACTATTAAGATGAAGGTTTTTTTTCTTTCTTTTTAAGATTTATTTACTTATGCATACAAATACTGAGGTACAGGCCAGAGGTACAAGAGGTGAGAGGATTCACCAGAGACAGAGTGGGGAACAGAACAGGCGGATCAACTGAAACACACTGCTGAGGGGAGCAGAGGGCACGGTGGGAGAGGTCTGCTACGCCATGTGGGTCAGCTCCCTGGCTGGCAGCAGGGGTCAAACTCGTGCTGCAGTGGCTGCAGTTTGCTTCACAGTGTGTTGCTTAATCCACTGTGTCACCAAGGAAGGCCAGGATTTTTTCTTTTGTATAAATTTAACACAACAGCTGCAGATCAGGCTAGAGGATTCCTAGGAAATCTTATCCTTCAAGTCAAGAACTTCTGGTACTTTTTCATGTGATAATAATACTTTCTTCTGGAAATGAAAAAAGAAAAGCTCCATTAGGAAATGATGCGCAAGTTAGGATATATGATTTATCAATTTATTATGGGATGAATTCTTCAGGTGTTCTAATTCTTTGCATCTTGCTTTATATCGTGAAAATCTCCCATTTGTCTTGTAATGAGTGAAACGAAATTTAATTATTGGCATCACTTTAAATCTTTTAATAGGAAGAATCAATGATTGTGTTTATTGATAAAGCTTGAATCTGAGTAGTTGAAACACTTTTCTTGGATATTTGATAGAAAATTGCATGATGCAAGAAATCATCAATACTCTACAGTGTTTGAGAAAATTCAAAAAGGGATTTTTTTCAGTTGTTTTGTAACTTATAGAGATGATATAGATTCATGCCCATTATTATATTGAGAAGAAAATTAAAGGAAAAACTGAATAAACAATATCAACTTCTTATAGTTGATCATTGTCTCTGTCTTAAATATGAAATCAATGACAAATTATCTTGGCAAACAGCATGGACTTTTCCCTAGTATTTGGCCAGAATTTTCCTTAACACGCAGTTATAATGATAAAAAATAATCTACTCAGTAAAAACTACAATATTTCATACCATTTGAGTACATTTCAATATTAAATATAATTATGGAAATAGTCTGTTTCCTGTTGGATGATTATTCAGAGAACTAGAGACATAAGCTAGCTAAAAAACTTGGCCCATTGCCATAATTACTCATCAAATATTAAAGTAATGCTCCTAAATTTTTATAGAGCCTAAGGATTCAAATTTCAAAAATATATTTTACATATATAATTGATGTTTATTGTATCTTGTTTACCAAATTAGATCCAATGCATGATGTTGTAGACATGCATATTTAAATAGTCATAGGTTCATTTAAGAGTATAAGTTTTTGCTTCTGGAGCAATGATTTTAATCATTTATAAGGTATATTAGCTTTTAGGCATTTCATTTTAGTTCATTCATTGCAAAATATAATTATGATGTGTCATTAACCATATTTATAACTTACAAGATGTCTGTTTTTGAATAAGAAACACAAATTTGCCCATGTTATTTTTTTGGTGATATAGAAGTACTATTAAAAGGAGAGAACTAATCATCTTTCAAAGTGGTTCAGGCCAAAATGATATTAGGAAGAATGTTGATGTTTAATCCAGATGAATATTCTCCTAGACAATATTCTCTGTGGGTAGGCACACTAAAAAAGAAGGAATAACCACGTTCTGAGTGGTCTACACTCTGGTTAGTGAGATCCTAACTCCTTTAATTCCTTATTCTAGGAACATAAATTTTTACATTTAAAAAAAAATGCCATGCAAACTGAGAAAAGGAAAATAAACATAATTTACACTACATTCATGTTCTTCCATCCTCATCAATGTCATTTTTTCTTTGTTTTCATTCAGAGCTTCCCATGAGTTATTTAGCATTTACTAAATTTGCATGGACAAAGGTCTCCATATATTTAAATAGAATCTTAGTGAAAGGTAGGAACAAATAAAAAAAAAACAAATAAATTCAGAAAATAAATAATACATATATTATGGGAGGAATCTGTAAAAAGCTTAAAAAGCTATTATACCTGGGGCCTTCCTGGTGGTGCAAGGGGTGAAGTCACAGCACTGAGGCTGTCCACAGTTACTTCAGCACAAGTTCAAAACCAGGGCAGGGAGCTGATCCATATGATACAGCAGACCTCTTCTGTGTAGACTGTTGTTTCCCACAGCAGTGTATTTCAGTCAGTCTGCTTGTTCTGTTCAACACTCTGTCTCTGGTGATTCCTCTTACCTCCCTGTACCTCTGGCTTGTGCCCCAGCTCTTGTATGCATCAATAAATAAATCTTTTTAAAAAGGTGATATAACTGAGGAGTAAGAACATGGAATTATGACATACAAAAGGAAAAAAATATAGGGACATTGGGAAATTAAAAATAATAAAATAAATAAATTTATTATAGATAAATGTTTTGAAAAATCACCAGAAAACAAAAATGATAGAAATAAATCATAGAAATATAATTTCATAATAGAAAGTCATGTAAGGGCCATCAAAATACAACTAACAGTGAAACCAGGTTGCCATGGGACAAAACTACTCTTTTCCACCATACTCCATGAGCTGCAGTATGTGCCCAGCTTTGTTATTGGCCACCCACCCCTTCCCAATGAGTGCAACTGGAGAGCTGGCAGGCAGAGGCTGCCAAATGCTGCTGGCAGGACAATGGCAGTTACCCATCCTGCTGCTCCAGTGCCTAGCACTTGCCACTCCAGCAGCACCAGCAGCAGCAGGAATCCCTGTTCACTATTGGAACCTGCTACCTATTGGCCGCTCTCCCCACTCCCAAAACAAGCCCACTTTGAGAAGCTGGGCCCCCAGGGTCTGGCTTCATCAGTGTGAGCTTCCTGCCTACTTCCCAGAAGCACTGTCTCTGGACAGCACCCAGGCAGCCCTGCAGTGGGAGATGATAGGATGGATACACAGAGGCCCACCTCAGTGGGCCAGGCTTGATGGCCAGGCCTAGTGCTAGCTGGGTTTCAGTATCAGATCAACAACTCACAAAGAGTTGTTAATATGGGTGTCTCTGACATTGCCTCCTGGTGATTAGTGGTGGCCAGCACTACAGCCAGTGTTGCCCAGCACTGTTGATAGGTGCCCAGCCCTCTGTGTCCAGGTCACCTTTGAAAGCCATCCATCACTTCTGCTCATCCAGCACCTTCTGCTGCTGGTGCCTCTGTTGCTGTACAGCATGGCCTTTGGACTGCTGTTGGGGCTGCTGTGGTGAAATCTCAGCATCCCCATCTGTGAACACCTGCTGCTGCTGCTGCTGCTGAGGGTTAGATCCTGTGGAGTCTATCTGGGTTGAGATAGGCAGCCACTTGTGACCTTAGAATCTCCTTGTTACCCCTTTTTGTTAAATAAACTGCATTGTTGTTACCTGAACCTGAGAGGTTGTGCTACTGTGCACATGTACACAGTGACCTGACTTTTACCTTGGCACTGTTCCCTGACCCACTCTAACATTGCTTGAGCCCTGTCCAGTAGTAGTTTTGAAAATAGAGCACTCAAGTAAGAAAATAATTAAATAAAGAAGAAGAAGTTGCAAAACTAATGAAAATGAGATTTCATAGTACATATGGATTCCTAAGCTATCATACAACTGATAAGTGAAAAAGAAAAGAAATATGTACATCCTGGCATATTACCATGAAATGTCCAGAAATTGCAATCAGAATTATTTAATCAGAATGAAACTCACACTGCTGAAGCCAACACCAAACACGAGCTAATAAAGCTTTTCTACTAAGAATGCATTGCCCAGAAAGAAAGTAAAAATAAATAAATTATTATAAGGTCATTTCAGGTATGATTCTGATGAAGACAAATGAATAGTAATTAAATAAATGTAGATAAGCAGAATAATTCCTCAAGTAGCCTTTCTTAATTCTGGGAATAGAATGAATGACCTTCATAGACATTTAGTATGTTTTTTTTTTTTTATTTTAGTTTTTCTTTTAAACACTTGATTTCAAGGATATTTTTGCAATGCAATCTTAGTCCCATAGGAAATTCTCTGAAAATCATACTTAAAAAGGAAGCTGGAGCATGTGAACTCAAGTTTGAAGGCAAACTCAGAAGTTTTCATGCATACCTAACAAATATTTCAAATGTTTTGTTTGAGATATATTATTATAATATCCATGACCATTTCCCTGGATATATCTATATCACCTACCTTATATGTTTTTTCCTTTAAATTGTAAGTAATACAATATTATTGTATCTCTGCAATTTCCTACAAGCAGAGTATTTAGATGATATATTTAGTTAGATTGCTATTTGCAACCTAGAAATTTGTAGGTGCCTAAATAACATATTTACAGATATAACCCTGCTTGTACTAGCTACAACCTAACAATTACACATTTGGTTGTCAGCTTAACTAACCAGAAAAGCAATTAAAAATAATTGTTAAAATAATATCAGTTACTGAATAATTAGATACAGTGAATAAGGAAGAATGAGTCAAAAAAAGACAATGAGTCAAATTATAACTATATATAGTCTAGAAAACCTGAGTATCATATTGTCATGATGAAAATTAGGGAGATTATGATGAGATGCTACTTTAAAGTATAATTTGATTAGGTGAGTTTCTTCCATAAACTCAAGTTAATACTGGGTAATGAGATTAAAAACAGTCAAAGGAAAAGTTGAAAAAACTGAAGAAAGTACATAGAAGGGAAGTCTAGGGATAGATAAGAAAAGTCTTAAGAAATATATACAGAAGATCGATGCTTGCAAAATCTTGGAAAATATCCACTTGTGAGAATAAGGCTTGAATAATGTGAAACAATAATGGAAGTACAGAAATGTAATAAACAAATAATACTTTCATAGGCCTACACCAAGAGGAAGAGATAATTTCAGGAAGATAATGTTTCATGCTTCAGATGCTTCTTATAAGAATGGAAGGGGATAAAAGCACATAGAAAACAGGGAATAAAAGCACAAAACAAGAATTATCAAAATAATGCATTTTATACTACAAATAGAAAAAACAGGAGCAATTATATTTACTGTTATGTTTAAATATTCATTTTCAAATTAACAAGAACTGCTTTTAAAAGCGTCAGCTCCTTGTGAAGTGGCATAACAATAAATAATTCCCATGAAAATAATCTGAGAAATAATGGTATGTCCTGTTTACATTGTACATCTAGTAAATTGATATGCTTTTTTTGTTACTGTGAAATGTCATTGATTTTGATTAATTTAAAGCACACACTTATGCACACAAAATTAAATTGTTAAGTTTTCTATGTACCTGTCAGTACCCATTAGCTGCCAGCATTTTATAACTTTTGTTACATCTAATTTTACCCTCTTTTATTTTGCTAGACATTTTAAAGTCTAAAGACATTCCAGTGGGTCTTAAAAATACATTTTCTTACCAAACCGTATTAAGTATATCATAACTAACAAGATTAATAAGAGTTCACCACTCAAAAAAGTATACATTCAAATCATTGGAGTTATTTTTAATAACCCATTTTCTTCTAAATTGTTTAGACATATTTTAGACATAATAATAGACAAATTATAACAGAATATACCAAAAAGTCTCACATATCAATCAACTCTCATAATTACTACCTCACAGCAAAAATTATTTCATTTGTTTTCTTACCTTTTATAATTTCATATTATTTCCAAGAAAATCAGATACCTAATTGTATGTCTAAACATTTCTACATACAATTCTCAAAATAATGGTATGTTACATAATCACAATATTATTCTGCTAAAAATATCCAGTAAACTCTATGCTTTTTAATTACACTCACAAACACAAACACACACACACACAGAACTATTTTTTAGTAAAACGCTTCAAATATAACCCACGGATTGAAATAGATTTTTTAACTTGTTCCCAACTTACCATTTCTTTCTCTAGATCTTTATTCACTTTGACAATTATAAGTTCAAGAACATTTGATACATAGAAAAAAATCTTTTTTTATAATACTAAGGATATTGTTGATAACAATAGAATTGATTATATATTGAATTTATGCTATTGATCAGATGTCTATGAAATTTGTCTTTAATCAACACTATGAAGCAAATACTTTAGTATTCGATTTGAATAGTATTCAAATATTTTAGTATTAGGTTTAACTGTTCACTCAATCATATAGGTATAGAGGTTTCATGGTTTCATATAGTTAAATGATGTGGTTTGCTCAAACTGTACTAATAGAGATATGTCCTTGCAACTGATCCTTGCCTGGTTTTTGAAAAAAATGAAATCTAATACCTTGAAATATTGAGCCTTGTAAAAGTGTCTAGTTTTATCTATTGTCACTGGGACCAGGATCTAGTTTGATCAGGTAATTTATGCTAACAATGTAACCCATGGTGAATGCCTGTTTTATGTTTGGGAGCTACAGCATAACTAGCTAAAGTCACATATATGTAAACTTGACTTAGCTCCAATAAATTCCATAGCACCCAGCTCCAAATGAGCTTCCCTATTAGGAGATTGCCCCACCCATTTTCTCACATCCTTGTTGGGAGTATCAAGCTCCTTTCAATAGTTTTACTGGACACCAGAAAGTCTGTGTCTGAGTCTCAGTTTGTCCCGGTGTGCCTTTCCCTTGCCTTATTTTCATCTGTACATTTTCACTTCGATCATACCTATACTATAACTTTTCAAGTCCTGGAAATTCTAATAAATTATTGAGCTTGAAGGCAGTCTTGAGGAATCCCCAGAAATTGTGTCATTGTGTTTTAAGTTGCTAGACTGTGAGGCTACATGCCTTGAGGAGCATAAAAGCATCCACAGGGAACATTTGCTTCCTTGAATTGTCTCAAGCCAAATTCATCACAACAATGTTGCTGGTTCAGTTTCAAGATGACAGTCCTCATGGGAATAGTAGTCCCTGGGGAATTTTGCCTGCAAGTTTGCTGGACCATCCTTAAATTTGCCTGAATTCTCCTGTTGCATTATTTGTCTTTGTTAAATCCTTATGTTATTAGGCTCTATGGAATATTATAAATTCTTTCAGATATATGAACCTGAATAACTTTTGCTTCTTTATTATAAAATGAACAGTTAATCTTAATACTAAAGCATTTGAAATTATGAAACTAAGCATTTGTAACCTAGTACTAATGATATTAATTAGTAGCAATTATAATTATATAAACAAACTATATAATTAATTTGATCAAATGAAGTTTGCAGAGAACTGAGCAGATACACAAATTTGGTATGCGGTCAATTCTGTTATTAGCAATGTTTTCATATTTCAATGTTTTCATTTTTACAAAAGAAATTTTCTAATTTACTTGTGTCTGTCACCATTGACTTCAGGAAAAAATCAAGATATCTAGGAAATGTCATAGCAATTATAGTCATTGGAAGAAATTCAAACTTTTGTTATCATTGACTTAATTGTGCGTATAGACATGAAAAGTCAAAAAATATACTACTAAGAGGAATTTATACATTTTGTTATTCTTATTCTCCCAGTGTTTTGCTAACCCATATTTTCAGCAGTGGCTAACGTGTGGGTAGAATCCAATTTTTTTCTTTAATTTTTTAATTAGGATTTGTTTTCAAAGATTACCCAAAGCAGCTCTATGTGAAATAGAAAGTAATTAAGGGATTTCTTACTACTGCCCATAGGAGATGAAAGCATCAAAAAATTAATCGAATAATAAATATCACAACAGGGAAACAACATTATTTGAATATCACCATCCTCCTGGCTAGCGTCCCAGAAGCATGTGAACTCATGGTTTGTCAAACACTGGAAAATAAGTCATAGATTCTGCATGTAAACTATATATATTTTTCCAAAATATTAGTGCTAAAATTTCACATAATCTGAAGTCTTATAAATAAGGTGACAGCAAACTTGCATTATTTATATTTATACACAATTGCTAAAATAAAAGTATTACTTACAATTTTTGGAATAATTCTTATATGTCAATAATAATACCAATTATTAAGTTTTAATAAAACCATATTATAATACTTGTTTCTGTTGTTTATCATTCTACCACCATTATTATTCTCAAGCTGGTTCATTAAGGATGAAAATGTTTTATAGATCTTACAGAAGGCATACAGACATGTTCGTCAATAAAATGGATGGTATTATAGCATGCTAATTTAATTTACTGATACCACTTCTTTTTCGAAACAGACTTGAAATTTCTTCTTGCAGATGAGGATTAGAAATCAACTAGAAATGAACAGACAAGTACAAAGACCTAAGTCAACAGTTAGGTAAGTAGGATTCAATATTTGAGGCACAATCACAGAGCATAGGTATGATATAATTACCTTTTTCCTTTAGGAAAGAAATGCTTTTAGTTACTTCATGAAAAGGAAAACCACTGCAGATCCAGAGCTTCAGATTTTATAGGCCGTTACTTTAGTCATTCTTTGTAATCTGTCTTAACAAAGCTCATTGTTTAGCCATAAGGAAAAATCCCATTCTTCAATGGTCACCTATTTTTCTCATTTCCTTATCAGATTCATTCACCCTCACTCATTCCATTAAGTATGGCCAAACTAATAGCTTTCATATTCGACTGTCTGTCACAGTTTAGTATCAGTATTCCAATACTCTCTTAGATGAGTAACCTTTCACTTTCCTTGTCTGGTCAAGATGTCCTGTCAGTATTCTTATAGCACATGTACCTTGATATCACAGGACCAAATAATTTTATATTTTCTTTTCTATTTGCCATTTTACCTTAAAATGGAGACTTTCCTGAGTGAAGTAGACATATTAATGTTGTGCACTTTTGTACGATGATGCAACATATGGTATTAAGGAAATAAATAATAATTACTTATTTTAGAAAATTTTAAATGTTTTCATTTTATTTGTCCACTTTTATTTGTTCACTATTTATCAGATTCATTGTATTTTTTCCAGAATTCCCCTAAATATACATATAATATGTACTATACATGCTAGTTTTAATTTGATATCACTGAAATAACCATCAGCTGGCCAATATATACCCCCTAGATAAATGTGTTCTCTTATCTATTTTATAGTTGTATATCTATAGTTTTCTTCTTCCATTGATACTGCAAAAAACCTGAAAATAGTGGTTTTATTATTTATAAATTTGAAAACTGGTGAAATACAGTCATGTTTGTTGAAAATTCAAAACATATAATATATAAAAAAACAAATACAAGTATGAATACTATCTGCCATGGGAGAATACAAAAACTTCTTGTTGCTCAGCTTTAAGCATGAGGCTATAAGAGGGAGTCCAAAAATCATATTAGAATTCATTTGTAAGAGCAGATATACATGAACATCTAGAGCTTGAGAGACTGTTTAAAAACATAACCCATTTTTTGCTTAAGAAACTTATCAAGCTTTTAAAATTACCTATCATCATAATTTATATTAAAATTACTACTATCTGTGGATGTTTTAAAAAAAGGCCAAAATTTATTATTTTGAAATTTTCTGAGAAAGGATGAATACAAAGGAATTGCTCCCAATATGCTTGCATTAATCAGCAAAATTAATGGATTTAATTATTTTAAATGGATTTATTTATTTTAATTTTGCCTTGGATTTAGGCAAAATTAAACATAAACTCATAGATTTAAAGGAATGCCAGAGAGCATTTGGTACAACATATCTTTGGTGTAATAAGACTTGCCTTTTCTACATAAATGAAAGCATTTTCTACAAAATGACATTCCTCAACTGGTAATTTTTCTCATTATTGCAAAAAAAAATGCTCCTACTTCAGCCTGCTTCAAGAACTTTTCCCTTTGGTCGTAATGTCCCCAGTTGGGTAATCTTCCTATTTGCTTAGGGAACAACCTTTAAATATACAAATTTCTAAGTAGTAGGAGCTTACTTAGAGATTGACCAAAAAACATGAGTTGGGCATTTAGAGGTTGCTTACATCTTGTCCTGGAAATGTGTGTCCTACTTACTATTGTCATATCAGCAACTGTTCCAAGGACTTGGCTTTAAGAGAGTCAAGTCCTTTTGAAACCACTTGCACCACATAGACTGAATCCCATTAAAGCCTCTATATAAACTCTTAAGATTCCAATAGGCACCTAGTGAGAAGTTTACTCATCTTGCTTTCACCTCACACAAGCCTTGTATGTAATTCCCTTGCTTATTGAAGCTACCAGCTCCAATCTGATTTGATCTCTGCTTTCCTGGTCTCCTTGCTCTCCACTTGTAGAGTCCGGTTTCAGATTTCACCCACAGTAACACCTTAAGTGGTGAAGCAACTATCTCATCTCACGATTGTAGTTCTCAGGCTTGTTTCTTTTCTTCTCTCTCTCTTTTTTAAACTGTGTAGTTTTTTCTAGTCCCCTGTATCAAATGCAAGTCTTTAGATTTCTAATCTCCAGGATATATATTCCTGACAGTATCTAGTTTAAAAATGAGTTTCTTAAGTAAACACATAATCAGGATATGGTTCTAGAGCAGTATTTCAATTGCTTTGACTTTAGACGTCTCATATCCAGCCTAAAGAGTGTTGATCTATGATTCTTCCCATATGTGTGGAATGTTATAGGCTACAGTGAGCTACACTTTTGGTCCCAGTCCAAATGGCCTATTTGTTTGTGACTGGAATATGAAGCCTAACTTTGACCCATACTAAATTTTATTTCTTAGCACTATCATTTTTGATAATGAAACTTTTAACATCATGGCTCTGATTTTTTTAATTAATAAATGATCCCTTAGAACATCCACCTCATGTCTTTTTTTCATTAAAAAAACGAATTAAACATTGTCAGAAAATTCCTCTTTATTTTTACTTACAGAGAAATCTTTTTAAAAGAGAAATAAATAATGTAAGCAATGGTATTTATTTTTTGAACTTTTATATTTTGCTAGCTATTTTTACTACATCTCATTTTAAGCAGTCTCTGAATTTGTAAATTTTTCATGCACTCTTCTCATTTTCAGTTTTGAAATTTTGTTATAAATTTAAAATATCAGTGTTACCACCCTCAAAGACAATTTGAAATATCTTAATAATACTTTAGTTTAATAGATTTCTTGACAGTAAACTGGTCAAACAGTAGGAAGACAAAAACAGCAAAACTATTTTACATTCCATCCAGTTATTTTCTTGGATTCTTTTCCCATAATAGAGGCATAAGAAATGTTTTTTGGTTCTTTGGTTGTTTAGTATATTATTAATTTAGGTTTCTTTTACCTGACATTTGAAAATACTTAGTAAATAAGAATTAGGCATGAACACTTTAAAATTCTTGAATCTCCAACTTATAGGTTGAAAATTAAAAACACGATAAATGTATTAAAATTAAATATACATACATACGTGTTCATATATACACCCTCTATATACATGCATATCTCATACATATATGATATATATCATATGTATATGAAATATGTATGGTTGAAAATACCACTGATGAGGCAATCATAGGAAGAGAGTTGAACAGTTGTGTCATATTTAGAGGGCAGTTTTAACTTTATCATTTTTATTATTAAAAAGAAAATCTGATATTTTTTTATTAAACCCCATCACATAAAATTAGAATAGAGAGATTTTTTTAATGATTCTTGTTTACTGCAACATGTATGCTATTGATAAAATAGGTAACAAATACTGGGGAATTCATTTAAGTTTGTTTTAGTTTTGAACAAATAAAACAACAATAAAGAGGTCACACTATTATAAAGTGGAAGTTGTGTTTTTGTTTTTGTTTTTTTTTTTTTTAAGATAAGAAAAGCCCCTCTATGTGTAGTGACAAAATGAAAGAACAGCCACCTGACCTGGTTGATTCATTAGCTTTTTGCTCAGTCATTCTTTCTTCTAAAACAGGTCATTCTTACAAATGATATCCATGTTGGCTCTTTGTCATGTAAACAGAAGGGTCAAGATATGCTGATATTAATGGGAAAAAAATACCCATGTCTATTTCTCTGAGATATATTTATAAGTTGTCATTTTCCCAAAATAGCAACCTAAGTCATCACCTACAGAAAATACTCACCTGCTAATTTAATAAGATATATTCAACCTCAGCAGTGACTTACATTGCTATTTTTTAAACAGACTGTCATTTTTAACATATTAATCTTGTTTATTGATTCTAAGAAGTCAAGGTACACTGGGGCAATTTAATGTGCACCATTAAAGTAGAACAAATAAAGATCTAGCTGCACATGCCAGCTCTGAACATTATACCATGATCATGAACCAAGACGTGGTTGTGGCAAAATGTGACCAAATTCAAACACAAAAGTCACATACTTGGGTCAAGAGATGTCTATGTATCAATTGTGCTTGAGAGAAAACATGAGCTCAGTATATGAAATATATGTAACTCTGCATGCAAGTATATATCATCATATTTTTAATTGAATATAAAAAATTCAACTATTAACATTGTAAAGTTGAAAATATTACTTATACTACAAAACCTTATATATATATATACATGTAAATGTATGTGTGTGTGTATATTTTCAGGTTTTCCATTTATCTTTAATGTTAATATGCTCTAATCCCCAAGACCAAAGTTAATAAATTCTTAGAACTGAAATAAAAAGTTATTATTCTTTCCCTAAAATATACATATGCACATACATGATTATGTGCTCACACACACACTCCATTACAAAAGCTTCTTGTCTATATTCTTTCTATGTGATGATATTCTGGAAGAAACTTTAGGAACATTTTAGAATTATAATCAGAAGTCTAATTTGACAATCTCTTGCTATAGGGCAGTGATTGAAATTTTCTGCTAATAACATAACAGTTAAATACTTTAGGTTTTACGACTATGTCTATCTCAGCTGCTCAAGACTGAAAAGTTTAGAATACACATAAGTGGGCGAGGTAGTGTTCCAATAAAATATCATTTACAAAAACAGGTAGAGAACTGGAGTTATTTCAGGATATTTAGTATGCAAATGCTAGCTGTAAACTAGAAATCAAAAAAGAGCACAAACATTCATGGCTATGAGGAAATCAGTCAAAGAAAAGTCTTGGAAAGTCTTTAGACATTTTCTAGTAATAAGACATGATTAAAGAAAATTGTATGAACATCTATGCACCTGAGTCATGCTTAGATGGAACGTAACCATAATTTTAACAGCACTGGTCTAGGGTAATAATTGCACTTTTAGTAGAAGTATTGCTTCTATCACCCTTTCTTTCTATCATGTATAGAAAGAACTTCATAAGAACATTGAGGCATATTTACAGAGGACAAAATTATGAATATTCTATCAATTATTGATATGTATTTTTTACTTTAGACATCATTTATATTAAAAAGATTCTATACATTATCACATTATTTCTCTGCCCCAATCCTTTGCATTCTTTATATATGTATAAATATACATATAATATAAAAATAATGTTAAGTGATATGTGTCTTATATAAACAGTAATGCATTTCACTGTTTTTATTTTAAATTCCTAAATTTAATTCAAATGAGCACTTAATTCTGGAATTAGATAATACAGGTAGTCACATAACATTGTGAATATTAATAAGAAGCTAATTATAAGACAGTTTGTCATGAAAATTTGTCAGAGAACTATGAACTACTATATAGTCTAAATATCAGTTTCCCTTTTTTGTACCATCCTGTTTCTATCCTGGTGATTTTCAAGACACACATACAATACTCAATGCCTATTATTCTCTATTCCATATACATAGGCAGTTCTGTTGCCCTTAATTGGCACAAGGGAGCTTAATGAGACAAAAGGTAGCTAAACAGGTAGATAAACTTTAGTTTCCTCATCTTTAATTTAAAGGATGAATTATATATTTTCAAGGATCTTTTTATTCTCTGAAATCCTATGTGATTCTCTGTGAAACTTTTGTCTCAAAATGATTTTGTACCTGAGGAATGATTTGTGGTCTTGGTTCCGTACTCACTAACCGTGAATATTTAAAACAAAATGTTAATTACTACCTCTCATCTGTAAAGTTGGAGTAACTTGATTTATTACTTTTGAACTGAAATAATTGTAGGGTTATAGAAGTAATAAACATATAAAGCCTGGCAGTACCTACGCTTGATAGATAGTATCTGGATTTTACTGTACTTGGATTATTTTGTTGATTTCCATAAAGTTGCTCTTTATGCATGGCCTAGAGAAACTTCTTAATATGCAGAATTTGACTTAGGATAGCTAAATTTCACATGAATAAAAAGATAGGCAGAAAAAATTGAATTAATTTGCATTCATAATCATAGTCAGACTATGTAATGATCATATGATTATTTCAATGTATTGCTGAAGTCTACTGACTTGATAACCTTACTGATAGATAAATTTGATTAGAACTAAAAATGAATTTTGATTATGCCATATGCTGATTTCAGATTATGTGTGTTTTAATTATTCTGTATTTCTTCATCAAGTATTTCTCCAAGCACAAAATTTGCTTGCACTTTTCTTTACCATGTTTTAGATTTACAAAGGAAATTGAAACCGGATCAATCATCACCTGGGATTCTATTTCCACGATAAGGCTCTGATGCTTACAATTATACATCAAACTTTTTCACTAATAACACTATTATCTCTTGGTATTTTTTCTTTTGCTTTAAATATGCCTTTAAGATTTTTCTGCATCAAAATATTATATCCTTACATAGATTAACAAAGAAAAGTTAATAAGAAAAAAGTCACATATTTGCCCTCTATTATGCACATCATTGCATTTAAGATTAAGCATTTTCTTCCACCATGAATTGATTTTATAGTTGAAATCTATGATGGTGATATTTTCAAATCTTTGCAGGAAAAGCTTATTGTCCTATTGAATAGACAAAAAACACTACATATAATAGTTATGAGACAAATAAAATGAGATAATGCAACCAACAATGTTTTATAGGCTGCAAAGTGCATTGAAAGTTAAGTCTATTACCATAACTAAGTGCCATTACCAAAAAAAATTCTGAATTTGCATAATGTTTGTCAAGCAAGTTGGAACCAATTACTATACTTATTGTTGGGTTAGTGTGATTGCCACTGCAAACCGGTAATGAAACTCATGGCATCCTTATTCAGAGCATACAGCTTCTTAGTATTAGAACAAAGTGGATGAAAATTATATGTGATAAAAATATCTATCATCTGATACAACAAAATCAAAACTCTCTAACAGCTAAACTTTCAACTATCAATTAGAAACTTTTGCTTTGCAAAGGTACATTTTGTTGTAATGTCATGGGTCCTTTTTATTCTAGACTCACATCCACAAAATTTGACCAACTAAATCTATTTACTTTGTTAATTTTGATGAAAACTGACATCCAGTGAACTATGCATTTATAAAATAATTACCTAGGAAAAATAAGAAAGAAGGAATGGTTAAAGAACTCAATTAAGGTGATGCAAGTTATCCCCTTAATATCAATCTTTCAGTAAGTTGTAGCCAATTGTCACAAAACCAAAAAAAGAAAGGAAGGAAGGAAGGAAGGAAGGAAGGAAGGAAGGAAGGAAGGAAGGAAGGAAGGAAGGAA
>JAGFMF010011629.1:9034826-9071904 GCA_019455555.1 Galemys pyrenaicus
GGAGGGAGGGAGGGAGGGAGGGAGGGAGGAAGGAAGGAAGGAAGGGAGGAAGGAAGGAAGGAAGGGAGGAAGGAAGGAAGGAAGGAAGGGAGGAAGGAAAGAAGGGAGGAAGGAAACAAATATACAAATAAAACCAAAACATGTAGTTTTGGGCAGGTAATTATGCAACACATATGCAGTGCTATTTATAAAGGTAAACAATAAATACATATATACATATGTATTTTTTGAAAACCTTACAGAAAATTGATGAGGTAAATTCTATTGTATTACCCATTTTACATACTGGAAAACTAATATACAGAAAGTAAAGTAATTTATCCTGGATTACATAATAATCCTAGAAATGAACAGAGTGGAAATTTCAATCTACAAAATGAGGTTATATTCATAATTTTATTACCACATTATATTGGTTTTCTGAACTTTTGTAACAAGACACTTTATTTTTGTTGTTTTCCCTTATGTTTCTATTGAATAATATTGTATTACAACATTATGTTAGTTACAGCCTCCTTTATAATTGCCAGTTACCTTTCTTTAAACTCTTTGTGGCAGCAATTGTTAGGCCGAATTGGCTACTCCTGACTATGTAAATATAAAGTCTTTAAAAATAAGGAAGAGAAATTATTTTTCTAATCTTCCTACTCCAAGGGTCTAATATTATTTACTGGCACAAAACAGGATTTAAATAAATAAATGTTTGGTTCATAGAGCAGTGCTCAATGCCTTATACACCAGGGAGGCCTCTGTAGAACCAGTTTGATACCTGGCCAGGGCAATGGAAACAGTAGGCTTTAAAATTATAATTGTGATGTGACATCACCCTTCCACTCGCAAATTATGCCCTTGTTCAAGTCAACATATTTCTTAGACTAAGTTTTGCATTCTGTAGATGCATATTTATATGAGTATTTATAGGGATTTTACAAGGGTGAGATGAAATATATATGAATGAATTTTGTAAAATGTCAGCAATATATGTTTGTCCTAAACTATGGAACGTGTAAGAAACTATGTTGCCAGAAATGTGATGCATACATTGCAATTATAGCTTTAAACATGCAAACTATAGTTCTGCATTTATTGTAATTTTATATTTTAATAATATAACAAATGCACATTTTGACTATATAGTTGCTATATGTATATGTACATATAAATATAATTTCACAGAAGAATATTTTTTCTAGCATGAACTCTGATCTATTCTGTACATTTTTGATATTAAAATGCTATATGAGGCAACAAATAACTGATTTTGTTAGTCATAGTTGAGTTGATTCCAAGAGTTTAAAAAATATTGTGTGATAGTATAAGCATGCTTTATATAACTGATATCAAAGAAAAGTAAGATTTCAATGAATTCTGTCAATTATTCTGGTAAATCATTAAGATGACTCACATATATTCTGGTCTTCTTCCATTTCAGACTCTCATAATTGAATTTACCTGTTCTATTCATTGGTAGACAAGTCCATGAGTCTTATTTGGGTTAAAAAAATATGAAAAATGAAAAGCTCTAAGAAACCATTGAGTTTGCCACCTGACCTCTTATTACCTGATGCTTTTTATTATTCCTTTTGATAAAACTCCCTCAGAATTGGTCCCAGAGTAGGAAGACACAGGACACAATCTCACATGGTTTCCATAGTACATGTAATATGAATAGGAAACAAACCTATCCTATCCAGAATGATAAACAAAAGGAACAGCATATTGTGCTGGTATAAAAACCCAAAGGCAATTAGCCTGACACTTATTCAAGTGGAGATAATCAAGTAAATTGTCGTTGACTATTCAACTAGCAGAGAATTGTATTATCTCAAGGGACATTATCATCATCATCATCATCATTAATTATCTTAATGCAAGCTGCAAAAACCTGGAAACCAGTTCTTCTGAAAATACACTTGTGAGACAAGGCAAATATTGGAAATTAGAATGCTCAGAGAATATGATCCTTGCTCTTACTTCACCTGTTAGTCTTCTTGGTACCAGGAATAAAAGGGAAGAATAGACAGAATACATAAATTCATAAAATGAAGTGACTCATGTTCTTAAGGTAGCAATGTGATTGTAAAATTTGAAGTTATATACTAATGTTTCTACTAAGAATTTAGTCTGTGTGTTGAATAATTTGTTGTTTTCCATTATTTCTAACTATCACATTTATCTATATCTGTCTATCAATCATATCTATCTATCCATCTATAACTTTCATCTATTTATGATCATCTACCATCTATCTAAAATGAAAATGCAATAAATTGTAAGCTGTTTCAAATGTTTAAAAATAGAAAATACTGACATGAATAAAATTCTGTGCCAGAATTTGGGAAATCAGGGAAACTTTAAATGATATAAAAGAGTAAATCAAAATCTATAAACATGTTCTAAATTTTAATAAACCTTTTAAATTTATCAAAATTCTAAGTGTTTGATTTGCTAATTGTTTGAAGAGTGATTCTATAAAATATAAACACAAATATATGTTGGAAATGAATGATATACTGGCATTATTGCATTTATAATTTATATCTATATTTTCTAGAAGAAAAGAAATGAAAGTAATGAGCAAATTGAAGAAGAAAACATAAGCACCTGCACTTCCACATTGAAGTAATAGTATGAAGAGAAAGGAAAAAGATAGGTAAGAGGATAATAGTGTGTGATAATGTTGATTTGTATTAACTTTGGTAACTGAAGATAAATGAAGCTTGTTGTTGAAACCTTGACTAGAATAAAGTTCAAATAAAACCACAATACATTTGAATTCTTTAAATGATCAATTAATTTACCTTCCTTCTCTTATTTCCAGGTCTTTCCTTCCCTTATTTCCTTCCTAGCCTGATATATTATCTCTCCTTCTTCACTCTTCACTGTGTCCCAAAAGCCATACAACAAGATGACTTGTCTTTTGGGATTGCATTGGTTTTGACCAATTGGGAGCCTGGCAAGAAATCAGAAAAGAGTGTATTTTCTCCATTTTTCCTTCATTGTCCTCCCTATTTTATTGCTTGTAGTTGAATCCACCATGATCAGGCAGGATTTATCCACACACCTCTCAGTTTTTTTTTTTTTTTTTTTTTAAGATTTATTTATTTATGCACACAAGCACTGGGGTACAGGCCAGAGGTGTGGGTGGGTGAGAGGATTCACCACAGAGAGCAGGGAGCAGAACAGGCAGATCAACTGAAGTACACTGCTGAGGGGAGCAGCGGGCATAGCAGGAGAAGTCCACTGCGCCATATGGGTCCCCTCCCTGGCCGGCAGCAGGGATTGAACTTGTGCTGCAGTGCCTGCAATTTGCTTCATAGTGAGTTGCTTAACCCACTGCGCCACCAAGGAGGCCCACACCTCTCAGTTTTGTTGATTATTCTTTGTCTTTGTTTCTCAAGACTTAAGACTTATAATAACTATGTGCTGTTGTTAACCCTAAACTATCTATTATCTGTTTCAGTTCCCTCACAATTGTATCTGCACACCTTTATTAATGTTTCCTCAGGTATTATTTCCAAACCTTATTGAGTAATAAATGGCAAATATAATCATATACATTTAAAATATATTTTAATATTAAAATTTTAATATATGTATTAAAATATACATACATGTATAAATATTTAATATTAATATATACATTAAATATACACATCTATATACACATGTGTGTATATAAATATGTATATACATATGTATACATATGTATGTATGAGCATGTGCATATATATGGTTAACTATGGAGTATGGATATGTGCATGTATATGTACATAACTACAGGTATTAAGATAGTTACTAAATCACCTCACATAGGCTTTTTGTTTTTAAGATTTATTTATTTATGCTTTCAAGAACTGGGGTACAGGCCAGAGGTGTGGGGGTTGAGAGGATTTACCAGAGACAGATGGGGAATGGAACAGTCAGATCAACTGAAATACACTGCTGAGGGGAGCAGCAGGTGAGGCAGGAGAGTTATGCTGAACCATATGGGTCACCTCCCTGGCTGGCAGCAGGGATGGAACTTGTGCTGCAGTCTGCTTCATAGTGTGTTGCTTAACCCATTGTGCCACCAGGGAGACCCCCCATATGATTTTTTTTGTTTGTTTTTTTGAAAGTTTCAGAATATTTAAGATATACTCAGCAGCTTTCAAATGTAGAATATTCTATTTTTAACTATAGTTGCTGTGCATTATATTAGATCCTCTGAAGGTAAACATTTGCTTTTTTTGTTGGACTCTGGAGAACATAGGAACTTGGGCCATTTAGCTAAAATTCTACAAATTTTTTTGAGTTTTCACTTAACATCATTAAAAATTCAAAGGAAAAAGCTATTTAAGAAAATTTGTCACTCACATGAAACATTTTTATTTGTATTATAAGTATCTTACAAATGTAAAGATAATTCTGAAGTGCACATTTTGTTTAGAAAAAACTCATTATTTTCTGTCTATAGGTGTCCCCATTTAATTGGTTGAAAGTCTGTTCAAAAATTTGTGTTTTCTTTCTCAACCTACCGTCTTTTATAACCATCTACATTATTCAATTACTCTCTTGTGACTTCAAAGGCAATTTTAAAATCAGCCAAGAGTTCCACACAAATTTACTCTCCACTTAACTAGATTGACCTGTATATACATAACAATTAAAATAAATATTGTGATTTCATTCAAGACATAATGAGGAATTAAGAGCATAAGCTGTATAATCTGTTCTAAAGTCAGGTATATAAAATAGTAAATGAAAAATAAATTAAAAATAAAATAGAACTACAAACAGACAGATAATTTTAAATTTAAATAAACACATAACAGTTATCTCTGAGAATTATGAATATATAGGAGAAGCAGCACCAAGCAAAGATCAGTCCTCAGGAATATATTAGAAGGGGTTGATGTCATCAGAAGTTTCACATGAGTTGAGTCATAACCAAAATCAACTCACATGGGGTAGATGACTTGAATAAGAATCAGCATGAACCTATATCTTATCACTGCCCTACTAAGACAGTATTTTGATACCTGAGGTGAAAAGTCAAAAACTGGATTCTTTCAGTATTATCTATATGTACTAAAAGTAATATGGTAAATACAACTAAATAATGTATAAGAAATTCTTTGTTGTATGAATACACCAGTATTCTTTGCATAATGAGTCTAAGACATGATTATTTAGATCACAGAGTCATGCAATTTCAAAACTAAAAAGGGCATGAACATTTATATGTCAGGCACATAGAGACAAATTAAATACCATTTCCAAGATCTCAGAAGTAATTAATGAAGAAGACAGGATTGCCAGCTTTTTGACATAATTTCCCATCTTTTGCAGAGATCATCTTGGGCTATTCTAATTAACTTTGTAAGTATAGACAGTACGTGAGACTTTTCTTACTTCCATAGCAGAGCTTTCTTCAGTCACTAACACTTCAATCATGATAGGAAATTTGCCAGTCTTAAATCCTAAATTAATGATAGATTAAAGTATCAGTGAAATAAATATATCAGAAGTTAGCCTATCAAGTTTTCTTTATTATTTCTTGGGGGTAGGGAATATGGAACTGAGAAGTGGGTCTACTGTAAAATACCTAAAAATTTTTGCTTGTATATTTGTCATTTAATTATTAGAAATGTGTCAAGTAGGTATTATGTGTCTGATACAATGTTGGCACAATATTGAAGAGGGAAATTTTAAAATAAGATAATTTCAGATAGCAATAAGTGAACTGAAGAAATTAAAATGTTAATGAGTTCCAGCAAAACCAGTCAGTGTCAAAGAGTGTTAGTTTCATCAGGTAAAGCTTGTCTCCTTACATAACAATGGAGTAGAGATGTGATTTCAGAGATAACAATCAGAGGATTAAAATAACAAGAACAAAGGCTCTGTGGTGAATAAAAAGAAAAGTGACAACAATTGTAAAAACAAGCTTGGTATAAACTGAGGAAGGACGTAGAGACAACTGGGGACAATAGAATTGAGGAAAACTGTCATTTTATGTTAGGGAGATTTAGACCATGTTAATGTTTATTGTTATTCTAAGTAAAAAGGCAAACATTTAGAATTTTCTCTTTTATTTTCAAAATTCAGAGCGAAAACATAAATGATTTTGGAGTTATATACACATATTGGTTCTCAATCATGAAAATTTGAAACTAATATGTTATAATGCAGTTATTTTCATTAAAAAACTATTTCCTCTTATCTGAAAAAAATCAGACAATAGAAGAAGAAATAATTGTCAAATAACATATATTCTGCCATCCAAATGGCTGATAAAATTATAAAAAGCTAGGGTCAGTTGGAAGTGACTGGATCAGATTTTGACCTGATTGAGCCCACTGTATATCACTGGAGGTGGCTAGATCTGACTTGGTTAGAGCCAACTGGATCCATTTTAACCAACTTGCATTGGCTGGATTTGGTTTGAGCTTGTTTGAACTTTGGATAAACATTGGAGCAGATTAGGATGTGGTAGATCTTTATATAACTTCTTGTCTTAATGTACAGAAAGTTGAGCAAGTACAATATATGTAGAGTTCAATATATTAAGTTTCTCATGGACCTTTTGTGCTCCTAATTATTTCTTCTTGTATTTTTTTTTTGTTCATATCTAGTGCCATTTTCTCACTTAAGTTCATCTTTTATTCTGGTCTAATTCTTTTGTGTGAATTTGTCAAATGTTACATTTCATGTTATATGCCTGACAATGTAAATCATGTCCATATTGTTTTATGTAGCTGTGTTTTAAATCAGTTAAGAGAAAAATGGAAGAAATATGCAATTATGCTATATTTTGTAGTGCCCCACATAATTATCTACTAGATCTCTGCTTTTTTTCTGTGCACTAAAATTACTGTCTAGTATCACTTGTTTTGAGCATAAAGAATTTCATTTAAAATTTCTGGTAAGGCAGAATTGCTAATAATGGATTATCTCAGTTTTTGCTTATTTGGGTTATATTCTTTTTTTATTTTTATTTTTACAGATATATAAATTCAGCTGTTTACTTATTCTGGATACAGATTTTTCCTCTCCCCTTTCCCTCAGAATTTGATATCATTTTTACTGTTTGCTTGGTCACTTAATGATTTGACTGAAATTATTTATAAAATATATTTACCCTATAAAGTATATCTCTAATATTCATGTTTAGAATTTTTTAAATTTTTATATTTTAGTTAATGAGGGATGCATCTAGATCTGTATAAATCAATTACTGCTCAAAACTTATTCATATGCCCCTTTACAGTTAGATTTTTACCTTCCACCATTGGATGTGTGTATAGCTTAGAGGTTGATGCAGTTCAAGGAAATGGTGTGTTTTCTCTGTGTTCAGCCAGAAACTAGATGTGTGTTTCTATTTTGATCAGTTTGGAGAGTATGCAGCCTTGGTATGCATACAGTCCTCTAGACTGGCAGAATAGCTGTCAATTTAATTTTTAATACTGGTTTTCTAGTAGGTGCCCCTGTGTCAAAATAGGTTATTGTACAGTCAATCTATTAAGAAATTATATTTCAACCTCTTGTTCTAGTGACTATTCTGCTTATTTTAGCTGTATGTGTTTTGGATGATGTTTTCATTATTTTCAAGTCTTCCCAGTACTGGGGCAGTGGTGTAGCCTAACACATTGATTGTGAAACCCAGGAGGTTTCTTCTTGACTTTCCCTGGTTTCCTCTATTAAACTTCTGGCTGGCTCAGCTGTTTCACTTGACATATTAGTATCACAAAATCATTACCATTATTTTAACTGCTCCCGTCATTTCACTCATTCCTCTGAAATTCTCCAGAGGATCATTCGAATGGGTACATGGATATTCATAAGAAAAGCTAGCTCAAGACACATCTGTGGGGTAATGAGAGTAAATTTAAACCAAATAAATGAGGACAGCAATGTGAGAAATACCAGAGTTTTTGCTTTTTCCCCCTCTTGTATCTATTTTGCCATTGGGTACATGGGAATAATGCCTAGGACATCCATCTTTAAGAAGAGGACTACATTGTAGTAATGTTGAAAGCTGTAAAGTTCTTGGGTCACAATGAATTAATGCCCTGAGATGCCTTTATCTTTTCACATGATAGTTTAATACACTACTTTCTTGTTTGTTGCACTTTTTAATTGACTACTTAGTTTAAATTCCAGCTAATATCAATCAGATTTTCTGTTCTCAAACGATCTGAATCACTTATCTTGTAAACTTAGGTCGAAAACAATTGGCACATCCGGTAGTGCCCCATACAAATACTTTGAAACATTACAGGTTAGTTATTTAACCCGGGTTTATATAAATCTGATAGTCGATTAGCCTCTTTACACTTTTATTTATAACTACTTTCAAAAATATTCATCACATATATTCCCCTCCTTTCTTTCAATCTTAATACAACTCTTGATATCAAGCTCGTAATGGGGTGAGCATTAGCATTTAGCTGACTTGAGTAAATTCTACAAAAGTTTATGAATTATGACTGAGTGTATTTTACTGAGTGTATATTAAAGGGAAACACACAATATTGAGAATACTGCAATGAAGGCAAGCTCTTCATAAAACTATAATGATTTGGATAAATGAAGACATAGAAATTTTAGTAATGGAAATTTTTTAAATGACATATCAAAGTAAAAGCCATGGGCTAACTCCAAATGTTCTTGGGAGAGACTCAAGAGAATCTTTGAAAGACATTTACAACTAAAGAGTAAAGCAGAATGGAGTAACATTAAAATGGAGGCAATGCATTTTTCCAAAAACTTAGCGTCTACTCCTGAGTGATACAATTCATATGCATTTATCTATGCTGCTATCTCCCCAGCCCCATTTATTTTTTTCCTCAATTTGGAAAACAGAATATAAGATCCAAATAACCATCTTCTACCTCTTGCAGTGAAATACAAATTCCAGTTAATTTTATTTCCCAAAGTTAAATCCTCAACCAATGAAATATTAAGTAGCACTAATTAATCAACACTGTATAAAATGGACCTTTCTGCTGGCACCAACTCACAGTGCAGGATCCACCTAGTTAGTTTTCCTACATGGCACCTGTATCTAGGTAGCTGCTTACATAGATAGACAGGTTTCACCTTTATTGTTAAAGATAATTTCCGAGAATGCAAAAAAAAAAAAATTGAAATATGTAACATAATCTGTTACAAAGCCAATTTACTCCTCTACAACTCAATTATTTTCTTATGCTGGACAATGAATATTCTTAAAGTTCTATCATAAAAATTAATCTACCAAAAATTACAAATTATGTTCCAATAGCTAAGAGATAAAAATCTCTACTCTTTGTCTCCAAATTTTGCAATGTAGAGCTTAATGTTCTTTTATTGACTTTTCAATCTTTCCTATTTTTTAAATTGAAAATTCACTGAGTAGTTTCCAATTCAATAGAAATATCATATTTTTTTAGTCATTGTAATCAATGGCGCTAGTAAATATCTACTCAATGCTTATACCATTTTTCTCCTTCTTAATCAGTCTACCTATGCATTTTCTTTCAAGATATATATGCTAAAAAGAACTAAACTTTTCCAGATTGACATCTGGAATGCATCTTCTCAGTAGCAAAAATCTAATTTTTATTATGTTTACGCAAATTGGAAGCAGGGTCAATTATACAATGTACCTGCTCAAGTAATTTAAACATTACAATTATAGCAAAAGCACAGTCCAGCATACTTCAGGAATATGCATTTATTGCATTTATACTATGACCAGACTGGTAACTGTGGGTCATTTATTTTAGTAGATACAAATAACTTATATTTGCATTACTTATTTTTGAAATGTGTTTTGTTCACTACAAAATTCCAGAAATATGTAAGCAAAGAAACACATTTAATCCACATCTTCTATCTATGCTCTGTAATAAACTTAAAAAAGAGAAATGTATATGTGTACAATAAAAAAAAACAGGGGCCTCCCTGGTGGCACAGTGGGTTAAGCAATGCACTGTGAAGCAAACCACAGCCACTGCAGCATGAGTTCAATCCTGCTGCTGGCCAAGGAGGGGACCCCCATGGTGTAGCAGACCTCTCCTGCCTCGCCAGCTGCTGCCCTTGGCAGTGTGTTTCAGTCAGTCTGCTTGTTCTGCTCCCCACTCTGTCTGGTGAATCCTCTCACCTCCTGCGACTCTGGCCTGTACCCCAGCTCTTGTGTGCATAAATAAATAAATCTTTAAAAAAAAAACAAAAACTTTCCTTCACCTCATCCTGTCTTTTTTTTTTCTCAAATAATTCTTATAATTACAATCGGAAAAAAAAATATCACATCAGTAGTTTGCTGCTATCATGTACTTCTGCAGAGAAGGTGGTGCTAAGGCAAGAATAGCTCCACTGGCTGCAGGGTAGGAAGACTGTGTCATGACTTTGCCAGTGGCCTGAATGCCTTTCTGGGCCAGGTCCCTTGACAGTGGCAGTGATGCAATAGCCCCACAGGAGCAGGAGTGTCAGGGAACCATGACCTTGAGAATGTGGAGGTGCTTGAGCTGCTTCATCATTTTAGTATAGCAAAAAACTTGACTATGCAAGATGACAGGGAAATCATCTCTTCCTAAAGCACTTCATGCACTTTTCTTTCCTGGAGCAGGAAGGAGATTATATGAGAGTCTGAAACTTCTTTTTTCATTAATGTTTGAGCAAATGGAATATAAAACTTCAGTCAAGAAGCTGACAAAAAGTATACCAAGAATATACTGGCAAAAATTCAAACAACTGGTGTGGATCAACCTTTTTTAGAGACCTTGGTGAAAGAAGGCTAATTTCATATTTGTAGTGCCTTTTCTTGTTACAATCCTTGCTAAACTCTAGGGGAGGAAAAAATTGCAAATGGAAGTTATTATTGGCAAGGGTGCTTAATGTGGAACTAAGGAGTCTCTAGAGGCATGCAACTTTTGTGGTCCCCTGTCCAAGAGAAAACAAAAATGTTTAAAAGCATACCTTCCATATAAATCCACACCCTGGAAGAATCTGCAAGTGGTCTACACCAACCCTGTCTGCTTAGAAACTTGGTAAGCAATCAGAATTTTGATAACTACTTATATAACTAGAAAACCCCTTTATGGTTTTTGTGTTTATAATTCCTTTTCTAAAGTCTTTCAAAATGGGGGTACCAACCAAAGTTCACCTGGAAATGTGCATCCAGGATATCATCCTTGATCCCACATAAAGGTTTTCATTCTTTCTCTGAAAATTTTATTCATTAATTTATTTTTTAATGACAACCTCATTCTGGGTTTCAGTTGTTTTTAAATGCTGGATGCAGGTGGTGAGACATAGAGATAAAACATTTTATTTTTAAAAATTTTCCCAAGACAATAAGTAAACAAAGTGATTTAAGACAACCACCAATGAAACAGAATGCCAGGAAACAGTAGTGAAAGAATCTTAAATTAACACAACCTTTCAGTTATATTTCTTTGAAAAAGAATGAGGAAGAAAACTTCATTATAGAGAATTTTGAAAGTTTATGGAAAGATTGAAAAGTCCAAGAAATAGAATCCCTGCAGTTTTCTAAAGTTTTGAGTTTTTATGAGAAAAGACTTTACAGAGTGACTATACTTTTTCTCTAACACTGAAAATAAAGGCATTTATTGGGAAAATGAGAAGTTGACAGTAAGAGAAAGTCTTCACCTGGGTAAGTTCATATCCTTTTGCAAGCCCCCTTAGGAGACTGCACTAGTGTAGTGGAGTTGAAAAGGGAACTGTGAAATAGTAACAGAACAGGAACTCGCAAACAATATTTTGGACACTGTTTTCAAGCTCTTTGATTTGGATGATGATGAATGTCTGATTCATCGAGAGTTTCTTGGGATGTAAAAAATAAAATGCATCAAGGTTTACAGAAATTTCTGCACAACATCTAAGCATAAAGAAACACAGGGAATATGTGAACAAGAAGAGTATAAAAGAGTAACAGGCAATATGGAGAAAAACTGGAAAAGGTCTACTTTAGACAAAGATAATGTGGGAATTATCAAAAATCAGAATTCAGGATATTTTTTAAGTACCAGATATTTATCTTTCTAAGTATTGATGGATTTCTTTGTAATATTAATATACCTGGTATTTAGTTTCTTGAGTTAATTTATTAATAAGATTTCTGTAAGGCTCTTAGTAAGCAATCATAATTTCATAAAAGAAAAGAAAGTATTATTTTATAAGACTAGACTTTGGATTCTGCCAAAAGAGTTAAGGTTTGTATTTAAGTAAGATGGAAAGACTAGTTATTTGTTGATTCCTTAGACACAATGTCATAATGTGCTCTCATGAAAGACAAATACGTACTTATGGAAAAAGTCATTGATACACAAGCAGATGTCAATTCCATAGGTCTTGTTCCTTCTCATAGGATAAACAAAATTAAAAACATTTCAGGTTTCTCAATCTGTATTTCATACCTCATAAATGTCTTGTATATTTTATTTCTGCAAGCTATATATTAGCTGTTTTAAAAATAATACATAGATTTCAATATCTTTTCTGAAATGTGAAATATGTAAAATTCTGACACTTACAATCTTGATAGATTTTCATAGGGAGACTTTGGGATTGCATGCATCAGTTTAGAGGAAAATGTTTGGGTGGAAGGAAGAGTGGAATTTTAAGCTTCAGCATTCCAGAAATTAAAGAAGTCATTGCTTGAGTGCTCAGGTTCTGTGGCATGAAGGAAGACAGCATACAATTTCCTCTCTTACTGAATGATAGTTTCCCAAATTTATCTCCTCACTGAGGAACTGACTCATACCCTCTGATTCAAACATGATATAGCCATATTTTGAGATGATATTTTGCATATATTCTGACTACTTTAAAAATTGTATCAATTTGTAAAACTTTGATGATGATCTTGCATTCAAAGTCAGGGGATAATGACTTCCTTCCTCTCATGTGTTACTGCACATGAGAAAAGTATGTGAGAACACAGGTGGCACGTTTAATATAAAATATCAAAAGAGAGTACTCATCTGTATTTGAAAACAAATGTGTACATCAAATGCTTAGGAAAGACAAATAATCGATATAAACAAAATGGGCATGAAATTATAAATTAAAAATTTAATGGACTTTTTTTCAGTTGCTAAATAAAATACAATCTGTGTATATATGTATACAATTAAAAATTTGTATATGATATTCAAATTTGATTTTTTAATTATGTGAATTTTGACCTAATTTTTCATTTCATATGATCCAAAGATATATTTGCAAATATGTCAGAAGTTTTTATAGTGAAAATCAGAAACATGAAGACATCCATAAAGATTTGAGATTCATGTGCACATTTTTTTTAAAAGATTTCTTATTTATTTATGCATATAAGAACTGGGGTACAATAGAGTTGTAGGTGGTGAGAGGAGTTACCAGACACAGATTGGGGAGCAGAAATGGCATTTAGATTGAAATACACTGCCAAGAGGAGGAGCAGGTGAGGCAGGAGAGGCCTGCTGCACCATGTGGATCTCAGTCCTGGGATCGAACTCATTCTGCAGTGACTGCAGATGCTTCATAGTGTGGTGCTTAACGACTTGTGCCTCCAAGGAGGGCCCCATGTACATATTTTTTCATGGGTTTCCTCATCTAGGTTGCCAACACTGCTTTGTACTTACTAAACAAACAATAAGAATAAATTATGTTTTAATAAAATCACAGAGAAAAAAAAGTAAAAAATATGCTCCATTTATAATTTAGGAAGATGTTAATAAATAATATTCTTAGATGTTGGTATTTATTATTAAAAATAGATAGTTTCATTACCACAGCATCTTTTCCTTTTTCACTATATAAAATGGATAAAAACAGGTTTTGCCCTTATTAAGTGACGACTAATGCTCATTATTGCTGCTTATGTATATTTCTCAATTCACAAAATACCTTGGAAATTTCTTGAATATAACTTAAATAGGATATAAAAATGTGATTCACTGTATGCCTTATTTTTATAAAGTTTATAAATGGAACAGATGGTAGTCTATTTGTACTGCATTATGCAAAAATGGCACTTAAAATCATTTAATTTGTAGTTTAATATTCATGTGTAAGTTGGAAAAAGTAAATTTGATATAAATTACTTATCTTTTAAGACATCACAGTTATATATCTGGTATTTGATACATAAACATAATCATATTCTTTAAAAAGTTATATTTACTCAATGTGTAAGATTTGTATATGAAAATTCAATTTCCATGACCCATCATTTTAGAAAAAGCTACAAGAACACTTAAGATACTAGATTTTGCTAAATAAAACTATAAAAATGTTAAAGAATGTGTCCTCAGGAAATTTATTTGTTTCATGTTGCAATTCAAATATTCAAATGAATAGTTAAACATTCCTTACTAGTATATTGTATGTTTATGAATTAGTCCATAAACCATCCTTCAAGCGATTTATGTGCAGAGTTGACCTTTTGTTGAAGCTTGACAAGAGTAAATTTCAGTCATAGTGACTGATGACAAATAACAGACACAGGCACATACATAGGTAAACATGTATGTGTCCAGAGAAGCTAAAGATATCCTGTAAGGGCATTTACACATTTTGAATGTATGTCCTAGTCTATTAAACAAAATAAAGACCAATAGTAAACTTAAACTGTGTTTACTGACCCATGGGTTATTTAATAGTGTAATAAGCTATGTTTAATGACTAGTTTTCCAAGTTGTATGTATAAAATACACAAGATTTCATTTACACTGTGTAGGTATGAATATACTATTATTTATCAGCCACAGATGTGATTTAAACCAACAAAATTTTTTCAAACTGTAACATTATAATGGTGTACAATATGCATAGCTTTTTAAAAAATGTTTTACTAATAATGTTTCATGTGAAATAGCTATTATCAAACAATAAAATATCAAACTTTGTCACAGGTATGAAGAAACTGAACCCTTCAGGGGCCTCCCTGGTGGCACAAGGGGTTCAAGTCTCAGCACTATGAAGTTATCAGCAGCCACTGCACCACAAGTTCAATCCCTGGCCAGGGAGCTAACCCACATGGTGCCAAACAGCTCTCTCCTGTCTCACCCACTGCTCCAGACAGCAGTATATTTCATTCTGCCTGTTCTGCTCCCCACTCTGTCACTGGTGAATCCTCTCACCCCTTACACCATTAACCTACACCTATTGTATGCATCAATAAATAAATCTTTTTTTAAAAAAATAAAGAAATAGAGTCTTTTGTACTCTGTAGGTGGGAATGTAAAATGATGTGTTCACATGGAAAAACCATGAAATAGATTTTAACCTTATTACTCATGGCATTTAAGGCCATGTGTTCTACAGTAGAGGCATTCAAGCAGACTCAGGTATGCACACAATTCCTCTATCAAGGTTTTAGTTCCCAGTGAGGAGCATGTCAATCAAACCACATGGAAATGCCACTTTTGTTAAAGTCCAAACCAGAATATTAATGAGCAAATGTCTTTGCATTTAACATACAGTAATAAAGAAGAGCAACAGTGGAGCAATGAGTCATGTTAAGAGACTTAGAAAGACTATCCTTGGTCCGGTCATGTGTTGAGGGTACTTTGAATAAATGTTTATGAAAACTGAGGCCAGTTTTTTGATTAGATGTTGAGGAGGGATCAGGTGTAATTAGATGCCGGGATATTTTGTTAAGAAAATTTAAGCATAATAAGAGTTTTCATTGAAAAAAGGAGTATAGTCATTCTTATTCTTGACAGAAAATATTTAGGTACTTTTTGAATTTATAATGTGTCTGTGTCTTTTTTCATAATAATATATGAAAGTAAGATACCTATGTCTAAGTCTTGCCTAATGTTGTTTATATGCTACCAGGATAATTAGATAGATGGATGGATTGATGGATATAGATCTGTATTATCTATTAATATCTATACATATATAGAGAGAAATAAATCATTACTTGACAGTGTTATTTTTTACTTTTATCATACTTATCTATGCTTTAGTTAATAGTTCATTTTAATACATATATACACATCTATACATAGTATAAAACATTTACTATGTATTATAAACATTAAATACTTTTAAAATATATTTGTTTTTTTTATGACTTAAACATTGCACAAAGAATGTAGACAGTTATAGAAGCCTAACAGCAATGAAGATAAATCTTGATATTGCTTTGATGTAGATCAAAGATCAGAAATGGAAAAATATTAATAATACAATCGTATCTAATATTTATTCATGTATCCTATGGGTTGATCTGAAAACTAGGAATGCAAGTATAAGTTCTCTTCTCTATTTTCTATTATTACAGACTACTAAAAGACAACTTATTTAGATGCAATGTTTATATAAAGTAAAGGTGCAAAATGATGGAATACGTGACATCTGGTCACTTCCAAAGGGTATTGGAGTAATACTTTTACTGTTTTCCTAACTTAAAGTTAATACTTTAAAACTATAATTCAGCCATCAAATACATTTACAATAGGAAATCACAAAACGTTTCTGCAACTGAACTATATCTGTGTAAAGTAAGCAATGGTGGCAATGCCAATGGAAAACATACCCTATTTCATTAATGAATTAAGATGAATTCGGTAATTCTTAGAATATTAAGTAATTTTTATGATCAATGAATCACTTATAATATATTTATTGTAGACAAACTCTTTTAAAGGCAAGGATTTTAAATGGTATTTTTGTTCTTTTTTTGTCAGATATTATGTGGAAATTTCAATTAAGTATAGTAAACCAAAGACTGTATTTACATGAATTTCTAATGGAAAGTTTTTGAAAAGAGATTACAACTGTTGTTAAAAATGCCTATAAAACAGAAATTTTTTAATAATGTTCAACATCAGAATAGCATGCCTGTTCTTTAAAGTATAAGCTATGGGGAAATTATTATAGTCTGTTCTTGAGTAAGGTATTCAACTTTTACAAATGTTTATAAAATTTACTAGTAATATATTATATGTACTAATTTGATTATTCTAATCTACTATATCTATTCTTGAACTCCTGAGAGTATGCAGATTTCTTTAATAACATAGACAAACAGACTGTACTGTTTGTACATAACATAACACCCACATTAAATACTTAACATCTAGAATTATCTAGTCAATGAGAACTGCTGGGTTACTACTGTCATCTAAATCAATCAATAATATATTCTAGTGGTGTTTGAATGAAATATGAATATTGCAAGTATACTTGTCCACATAATAAATAATTTGTCACCTCATTATTTCATCTGTTCCAGTTAAGCTCAGAACATTTGATACAGAACTTTTCAACTTTATTATAGTAGTTTTATTCATAAATCTATGTTGATGATCTTAGGTTGCTATCATGCATGTTCTCTCTCAATATGGGCAAATCCAGTTTCATCAAACAATATAAAATGAGAGAGGAATTGGTTCTCCATAGGAAAATTGGAGCTTTTATATCATTAAATTGTAGAATAAAATTGGGGTAGCAAAAAGCAACATATATGCTAATTTCATTGATTTAAGAAGGGAAATCAAATAATATTAGAGCAATAGGTATAATATTATAGCAACAGAATCAGAATTAGCATTAGTATATGTAGTAAATGTGAATACATGAGCATATATAATAAATAATATATTCTAATAGTATATGATATAAATATATTTTCTTAATTGGAGAAAAAAAATCAAGTAATATTTTCACACCAATGACTACAATATTGCAATAAGAGAATAAGAATTAGAATAACATATGTAATACATTTTCAAAAAGAATAAAGGCTTTGGCAACTTGTTGAACTGGATGAAAATTAAGGAGGGAAATGCTGAAATAAACAGAAATCATTTGCCTTTACTTAAATGTGTGACAGGTCAATATATATATATATAAAAGTAAAGTAAATTTTATATAAATGCTTTTGATGAGGTCAAATGTTGGAAAAACGATTTTGGAATAGAGAGAAATATATAAAGACTGCTATATACACATTTATATAACGTTTTGATATCAAAATGATGGGAAAAGTAGTATAGTTAACCAAAATAATCAGTGATATATTTTATAATTGATTTTTAAAGTATTTACAAATTTTAAAAATAGTGATTACTGTGTAGACAAGAGTGCTTTGATTTTTAATTGGGACAGAAAACACCTATATTTAAAGGTGTCTTTTGTTTATAATGAAAAAATAATTGAATTTTCAGTATAATTTCCATAAAAAAGTGAGGTTAATCCTAGAAATTGCCAGTAATAAAAATATCAAAAGAATTTCTACACTGTACCATGAGCTATGATAGGAACTAGGTTCTCATGGCATGTGTAATATGTTCCCTCACTATATGAAATCTGTAAATGATTCCTTTACATTCAATAACTTTCATGCTTCTGAATCTTCCTAATTAGTTGTTTAATATACTGACAAACAAAACAACTTGAATGTCAAGATATAGTCCATGAATCTTATATGGTGTCTCAATTTGCACACTAGTTACAGGAAAATTGATTCTGGTGATCTTGGTACCAGATATTAATTAGTTAGTAAAAGATAACTAAATGAAGAAAGGAGACTCTTGGTGTGGATTTGAGAAAGACAGGACAATATTAATAATTCATATATAGTAACTGAAACATTTGGTAATTGGTAATTACTGGTAGAAATAAAGAATTATAAGATGGCTTAAAATAGTCTAACTTGAGCCATTGATTGACTAGGAATTTCATTTATCAAGACAGACACCCCGCAAGAAAGCAGATCAGGTATAAGAAAAGATTGAAAAGGAATTCAAAATACAGGAATTAAAATCACTTGTATATTTATTTCTTAAGAAGATATTAATTTAATCATTATTCAGCTTTCATGTGCTGTATGTATTGATATTATAATGATCCTGCCTGGCTAAGACATGGATGTAATTGAATAGCATAACAACAATTTAAAACCAAAGTACCACTTATATAAGATGGCATTGATAATCAGATATTGTAGACAAGGATAGGTAAAATCCAAGAGAACAAACCCCCCAAATAAACAGATAATTCTTGTAATATATCTCTGAAGCAGCATAAATTAACTGAGATGTCTTGGACTCCAAATCCATGGATCTCTAAAGTCTCCCCCAGATTGTGTTATCTGTGGCAAGAAGTTCTTTCTGGAGAAACAACATTCCCCCTCCCCTACACTGAACGGCATAACCTCACTGGTCTCCCAAATCTAGTCTTAGAGGTTCACATCTTCTCCCCTTGTATGACCAATTGAATTGTATGCTTATATTTTTATAATGTGGATTTCTCCCAATAAACAATATTGTAATTATATACATTTGACCTGAGTCATAAGTGAATCCCCTCCAACTGGGTGGAAGTTAGCATGTTAAGATTGCAACAGTGCATGAAAATACGCTTTCTTGAGTTCTGTGAATAGGGTGAGGTGCAAAGCTGACATAACTCCCTCTTTTATGGATCCTACATTTTATGGGAGAAAAAAGCTGTCACCCCTCTAAAACAGACAGATATAAAATACTATATGATGGTACCTCTCCAGAAAAAGTAAGAACATACAGTCATTATAAAAGGTAAAGAGGAATGGGTGAGTTCAACAGAATAAACTCATTGAACAAATCAAGTAAATATTGTTCTTTCAAAAATAGGAATACATTCATTAATCAGAGATGAATACAATCTCAGAGAAAAATGATTAAAATCAAGATTTAAAGAGATCTGATGATTCCAGTCTGGGTTGTAGTGGAATAAAAATTTTTATTAGGTGGAAAAAAATCAATATAGTGTCATATTTAGCAATGCAGACCATGCCTTAGTGGCGGTCCTAGGAAAACTGTGGAAATAATAAAAGCCCAATCAAATAAGAACAAATACAGACTACTTGTTCAGGGGTTGCTATAGCAGGGTAATCAGCCATCATTACTTGTATTTGCCAGACTTCAAACAGGCAGAGTGTGGGGATGACTTATAAAAAGAAAAAGGGAATGTTTCAGGTTTTGCTCTGATTGGAATTTTAGCAGGTGTGGAAATATATAAAACCATGCAAATGAGAATAGAGACAGTGTATGTATTCAGAATTTATTATAACAAGGAATCAAGCACCATCATTTGCTCTTGTCAGGAACTCAAAGTTACAATGAAAAAGAAAGAGTTTTCAACTATAGTGTCATTGAAAATATTGGCATATGGAAGCTGGAGTTGGGCTGATTAGAATGTGTGCTTTATGGTGTTTGGAAGTGTTATTTGACTTTTTTTTGGTTGGCCCAGATTTGACAGTGGGAATAAAAATTAATAAATAAAAGGAAGCCAGCATAACGAACCAAGTTCTGGCATTTCTGAACTGGAGCCACTGGCTCCAAAGACCATGGTTTACCTCCTGGACTTGCTGTTGCAGAGGTAGGAAATTCATCACATTGCTAAATGCACATAGCATATTGCCAACTACACCAGGAATCACAGAGTTCTATGGTTCTCTAGTCTTTTCATTCTCCATGTGTATACTTGACCTCTCACCTGTGCTGTTTTACACCTTCCAAACACTCCTGCAAAGCTGAAGGAACATTCTCTCATTTTCTGGAATTACTCAAATCCATGCCTTCTTCTTTAAGAGCAGTTTATGTCCAATTACTGGTTGATGTACTGTTTGAGAAGCCCAAAACACTCATCTACAGAATATAAATAGCCAAAAGAACAATTATAGATAAACAATAGTATAAGTAAAGGTTTGTACTTAACAAAAAGGAGGTAAGGGTTACCAGTGGGAATAAGAAAGGGAAGAGAGGGGGGAGGCAGATGGGGTATGGGCACAGGTGGTTTGGTGAAGGGAAAATTTTTCTTCAAATAAACACATTCTGGAAGAATTTCAAATATTACACATGCTGTGTCCTCAGGAGGCATTACTGTTCTGTATTCCAAGTGTGACCATGAACAGGGGATGTTGTTAACCAGGGGACTCACCTTGTTAAGGGGAAATAATATGGCTGACATAGCAGCTAGATTAGAGGAGTTCTGAAGACTACTAACTGGCACATGCTTAGTTACTGAACATTGTTTCTTCTTTATTGCTATAGTATCTCCATGTTCTTTCCCACACCACAGGTTTCTTTTTGTTTGTGCACATCTTCAATATCAATAAATCATGTGAAAAACAAAAACAAAGCGAAACACAAAAAAGAAACAACCACACAAGAAAGCAGTGATAAGTGTTCCAGAGTGGTGTGAAAGGAGATTCCTGCAGAACAGCTGTCCATGATATTCTAGCCGGGAATGTCCATGACATTCTAGAAAGAACATGTTCCACAAAGGAGCCCACTTAAGAGACAGATGCAATAGGGGCTATCATCCCCTAGTTATCCTCTTAATGTGAATTAAAAATAAATACACAAACAAATTAATTAATCAATCAAAAACCCAAACCGCTTTCTCTAACTCAGGGCTACAGGCTAGTTCTCTGGCATCCTGTGGCTTTTGCTGCAGTGGTTCATTGCTGTCCATTTTTCTGCCCAGTTCTGTCTCTTTCACTTCTTCCATTACTGACCCATAGACTACTCCCAATAAACTTCCTTTATGCTTAATTTTTCCCAGGAAACATGCTGTCCCATCAATTATTTATATTTGTAAAGAATGATCAACTCAGCTGGAGATATAGTAGTCTATTTGTCAACTCCAAGTCTTACCTTGCACTCACCATTAGCATGATTGGTTTTAAACATGAGGATTTACAATTTAAACTACCTGAAACATAATGATGTATCTATACATAGATAGCTATATTTTGCAATCTAGAGAAAATAATTGTATTCATGTGTTGGAAACTACGTGCTTGGTTAAGCAGGTGTTTTAATATCCTCTATTAGGTTCTAAAATTCCACATATTTTTGTCAATTGTTGCCTTTTCTCTTTTATATCATGCTCTGTGTTTTTTTTTTTTTTTGAAACTTTGCTGATTTCTGATTCCAACGTCATATCTTTCAACTGTGATGTATTGATAGCTGCACTTTTTTCCCTCTTCTAATGACATACTAAATATCTGGTTGTAGAGCCCTGAGAACTCTTCAAGAAACCACTTCTCTGTCTGATTCTCAGAATTTATTGCCTTATTTTGACCAATTGAGTCTACACACTAAGGTTGTAAGTAGCATGCACCTATTAAAGGCAAAAAAATCTGTTTCCATTATTTTAAATCTTAATATAATTGATGTTTATAGAAATATAATGGGTTACTAGCAATGAGATACCAGGTCCAAAGAAAGGAAAAATGATAATGAAGTGGTAAAACACATTAAATACAGAATAAAAAATGATTTTGAATATATAAAAATTGCTACAGTGCTTTATTTTCTCATTTGTTTTTTCAAATATATGTTATTTGATTATCTTATAATGATCCATATACTATTAATAAATTAATAAAATGAAAGAGCTTAAAAACAAACTTTATTCTTCACATTTTATCCAATTGTATTTTCTGTCATTTATAGGTACAATATAATATTTGGCAGTCACTTTACTAACAATACCTTATTTATATCAATTCTTTTGAATGGAAGGTAAATGCAATTGTGAACTGTTCCAAACTCAGTAACTAAAAACCAAAGGTTCACTTAGTTGCCATGCATACACCTGACAATTAAAGCAGGTTTCTGTGGCAGCGACACCTATACATTTTATCATTTCTACTATCTTTTGCCTTAATATATTATGGGGCACTTTTACATACTTATTCAATTTATGCTTCTGTATTCTTACAGTTTTTAAATAAAAATCTAGAAATGAATAACATTTGTAAGAATGAATATTTTTTTACTACATTGGAGTGTGTCTCTAAGATTCTCACAATCATTTCTCATGTACTTCCCTGATGCCAAGCAATGAATCTCACTTGAGTTCTCTTGAATTGGTTTCAAAATGTAGTGGCTTTTAATTAATCTCCTCTTTGCTAGATTTTCTCTACTTTATAATCCCCATTAACTTTAAATAATGTGTCCCAGGCCATCAAGTTTTATGCTTTTGTTTCTTTAACTGTTTGAATAAATTTAATTACAGAATGCCTTCCAAGATTTCTATAGTTTTGGTAGATGCTTTTCCTCCCTTCATTTCATTTCTTCACAGATCATATTGAAAACTGTGATTTCTAGGATATTAGCCATATTCTTATGTTCTGCTCAGAGGGATATAGCAAGACAGATGTCATCTTCTCATCATGTGGAAGCAGTATCTCCATCAAAATATTAACATGCAGAACTAAGGTACAGTTTTATTCACTTTTTCTGTATATGTTTATTGTTTGCATATTTCTGTCAATATTACAATTTATTATAAATGAAAATGTCATTATCCTTAATATATAAATAATCCAGGAATATTTTTATTAAAAATTAAAAACAGATAAATAATAAGAGGACACAAAGACCAGTGTACGTGACTACAATTCTCCACAGTCATTATAAGTATTTGAAAAACTGAGCCAAACATACCTATTACCTTTCAAAAACTGTCACCAAAAGAACAGATTCTTCAGTGCTTCAATGTACATGCTCTTATGGAAGAGCAGAATGACTACTTCTGAATGAACATCATCCAAGCCAGACCACATGATGTGAGGACAAACACAGGCTCCTTTTTGTTTTCCCTTCCCTTTCATTTATGTTCTATCTGGTCAATCACAAATGTGCTTTTAAAAAATAACAGAGGGCATGTCTGGTGACTCAGGGGTTAAAGTCTCCACACTATCAAGTTATCTCCGACCACTGTGGCATGAGTTCCACCCCCTTCTTCAGAGAGCTAAACCACATGGTGCAGCAGACCTCTCCTGTCTTGCCTGCTGCTCACCTCAGTAGTGTATTTCAGTAGATCTTTCTGGTGAGTCTTCTTACCTGCCCCCCCCCCGGCCTACACCCCATTTCTTGTATGTATACATTAATTAAAATAAATATTTATAATAATAATAATAACAATAAAATAACAAGATAGAAAATCCTTCTCGGTTGCTCACAGTATAGCACCATTTTTCCTTGCCTTTCTAGGACTGCTGAATATTAGAATGCTCTGAAATAGAGAAACAAATTTCTCAATGATTTAATTAGCCATTATGTTTTGACTGCTTAGAACTATAGTCATGCTTATATCTTAAAAATTTCTTTGTAGGTAAGTCATAAGGACTCACAAAAGAAGCAAACAAAAATATTCCATGCGAGAACAAATGAAAACTAAGGTAAACTCCCAATAAAAACCGTAAATAAGTGCAAATAACCCTGGGATGATCCTGTTTTCTACGGTTGACTGTGGAACAAGCTTGTACTTTTATTGAGAGAATATTTCCAAAGATGTTTTCACTAGTATGTCAATGAAAGTAACATCGCTCAGCAATCTCAAGGCAAAGCAAAAAAATATTTGATGATATAGAAAACAGGGCTAGCTGAAATTGTTGAAAACTAGTTTGATGCATAATGATATGGTGAAATTTTCACTTCTGGAGATTAAAAGCCAACACTATAATTTTTCAAAAAGATGGATAATCTAAATTCCTAGAAAAGAAAAAGACACTGTATACTATCTAAATACCACTGATTGTAGGTAGAGACTAATGAGTTAAACAGAATGCCAGAAATTTACTTTATGAGTATTTTGAGCACTTTCATCCTCTGAGAATAAAACAACTTCCATTATGAGACCATCATGTTACCTCCAAGGTCATGGCAAAACTTGACTACATACCTTGTCAGAGCTGCTGAAACAAGCTGAAAATGTCCTAATGATAATGGTATTGTCTAATCTTATGTTAAGGTGAATCACCAATTTAATGTTTGCCAAAAGGCAAGTTCTAAGTAAAGAGAAGAAAGGGTCTTTAGTGATCAAAAAAATTACTTTTATAAAGGGCTTGGGGATTAAAAATAGTAGGAAAGAAAAAGGAATAAAAGAAATTTCAAAATGGAAAAATAATTCCATCAATAACAATCTTTTATTTAAAATAGTAGTAGTTGAAGTTCCAGTGGAAGCTGCTGATTTTCATTTACAAAGATTTGTCTAGTATGAATCAGACCTTACTGAGTCTTCTAATTACTCTGTTCTCTATTTTTAATTCTTTGAAAAGCAAGAGATTATTCATTACTGGTTCAGGTTTAATTAATTATGTATTACCAATAAAGTGGTTATTATCCACCTGTAAACTTCAGGCAATAGCCTGGACACAAAACACTTCCCTTTGAAACAATGAAATTTGAAAATTTTTTAATACATTTAATATCTTTTACTTCCCTGAGTCCCCCCCATCCCATTGTACCCTGTGTCCTTTATTCATATGTAAATATAAAGTTCATCTCCTACTGAGCAAGAGATGTGACTTCACACAAAATCAAGATCAAGGAAAAATTCAATAGATGAATTTCTTTCTTAAATTGTCATTGATCACTTCTGACCTGAAATTATCTCATCTAAGTTTCAAATAAAGAACTGTTTTGCCTCATAAAAAGACTCAGACATAGTCTGGTTTACTCTATCTGATGTTTTATTTTTTAAACCCTGCTAACTAGGCTTAGTGGGGAAGAAATGCTCTCTGCAGAGACTGATAAAGCTACAGAAATGAGGGAGAATGCCAGGAGCATGGTAATGCAACAAAATTAGTTTCTGAAACCGTCTTGCTTGATTTTCTGATACTGTAACAGAATCCAAGTGCAAATAAAGAAAAAGACAGATGGCAGGAAACAAATACAGCTAATAAGAGTGCTGGTTCATTTCAGAGGTGTCCCTTGTGGACTGAATGGTTGCCACCCAAAATTTATATGTTATGGTCTTAACCTCAAAATTTATATATTGAGGTCTTAACCTCCAGTATTCAGATTGTGACCTGAGTTGAACTTAAGGGATATAAAGCCATAATTAATTGAAAATGGAGTCATTAAGGTGAACTTTAATCTGTCTCCTGTTCTTATAAGGAGAGAATAAGGCACAGACACACGGAGTCCCAGACTCGTGGATTCTCAGAGAGATGACCATGTGAACACGCAGCTAACCAAGGAGAGAATCTGAAAAGACATCATACACTTCGATCTCAGATATCTTCCAGAACTGTGAAAAAATAAGAAATTCTGATGTTTACATGACTGGGCCTGTGACACTTATGTCAAAGATGAATAGATTTTCAAAGATACTGTTGTAATTCAGAAAGCCACTCAGCTGACTAGAACAGGTATCCACAGAACAGTAAGTTGAGTCAAGGAAGAGGTTTGAACATCTCTCTGACAAAAACCAAAGGAACAAAACAGATAAACAGCAACTTCCTTCCTTTCTCTGGAGACTGACATGGTGCTCTTGGGACTGACATTGCTTTTCACTGTATTCAAATTTGTTTTTATACAATTTAGGAATTCTCAACTGATGTTAACTTTTATTTCTGAGTAATTATCACTGACAATATATTTTATTTAAAACAAGAATAGCAGGGGCCTCCTTGGTGACTCAGCAGGTTGAGTGTGGTGCTGTGAAGCAGCCACAGCACAGCAGCATAAGTTCAATCCTTGGCCAGGGAGGAGACCCATATGGCACAGCAGACCTCTCCTGTCTCACCCGCTGCTCCCCTCAGCAGTGTATTTCAGTGATCTGGCTGTTCTGCTCCCCACTCTATCTCTGGTGAATCTTCTCACCTCCTGCACAGCTGGCCTGTACCCCAGTTCTTGTATACATAAATATTTTTTTAAAAAACAAATAAATATAAGGAGAAATAATTATGAGAATAACAATATGTAAGGAATTCTGGTTGTGGTTAACACTGGGTTGACTCTAAGATTTCTAAAATTATTCCCCAAATCTGCATCTATAAAACTTCGGAGGGCTATAATCAGTATTCTAAAAGTTAGGTAGCAAACATGGGCAAAAATCAAATTTGTCTTCAGTCACAGAATTAGTGTAAATATGTCCTAAACTTTAGACTGAAGACAAATTATCCCATCGATATTCGGGTAGAGAGGGCTTCTCTGAATTTTTCAAGGCTTGTCCTTTTTCACTTTTATGTGATAATCGTTCAATATAGACTAACACCACACATTCTTTAGTAAAAATTTCACACACATGTTTCTAAATGTGTTTACAAGTTGACCTATTTAACTGTTGTCTTGGATTTTCCAACTCTTTTGCAAATATCCAAATGATCAGGTAGAAAGTATTTAAAAGTAACTCACAAGAAAAGGAATAACCAGTTTCCTTCAAAACTATGGAAAATTTAGGGGAAGTAAAATAAATAATATAATTAAGCACTCTATCCATAAAATAAATTTAGTCCACATAACAATTTGAAAATGTTAGAGAGGATTTTAGGAAAAACGAAGACAAATGAACTTCTCACCACATATAATGAGAGTGGAAATGAGATCTTTTAAGAGTGAATGGTAGTTTATCTATAATAGATTAATTTGCTGTTCCAAAGCTTATTTCATTTAATCACATAAAAAATCAGAGACATGGCTACATCAGTAGCACAGGACTTTAAGTTATTCTAAGAATAATAAACATTTTAATTTTTTGGAGGTAAGAACAAAATATACATTAGAAAATATAGTGGCAGAAGAAATATACGCAAAGTCTATTTTTTTGTTAATAGTACACTGTCTTGATTAGTTTCACTTTATATGTTGTCTTGAGGTCAGGCAGTTATCACTTCTCTAATTGTTCATAGCTAGTCCGTGGGAAAGCAGTTGACTTTATTTTAAAGTTTTATTTTTATTTATTATAAGTAAGAGAACTGGGGTACAGGCCAAAAGGGGTGGTGGTGAGAGGAGTCACCAGAGAAGAGTGGAGAGCAGAACAGGCAGATCAACTGAAATACACTGCTGAGGGGAATGGTGGGCGGGGCAGGAGAGGTCTGCTGTGTCATGTAATTTAGCTCTCTGGCCAGGGATCGAACTCCTGCCACAATGGCTAAACATAGCTTGATAGTGCACTGAGACTTTAGTCCCTGCACCACCAGGGAGGCCCACAATTGACTTTTGAATATTATCTTGCAACTTGATTATAGTTGCTTACTTGTAGTATGAGTTTACATTTGTTGATCTGCAGGAGCTCACCATAGACAATCATGTCACTTGTACACAGAAATATTTTCTTCCTTTCTGGTTTCTCTCTCTCTCTCTCTCTCTCTCTCTCTCTCTCTCTCTCTCTCTCTCTCTCTCATTCTTTCCTTATTGCCTTAACTAAGATTTCTTATATAATATTGACAAAGAGCAGTGATAGGGAATATCTGACCTTCTACATGATCTTATTGAAAAACCATCCATTTTCTCATCATTAAGTACAATGTTAGCTGTCATCTTTTTGTAGATATCTTTATCAAGTTGAGGAACTATCTAGCACTTTAAACCTAGGACTATTTGACTAATGAATACAGAATTATATCTCTTCAAAGAGATAACATCGATGGAATAATTTTTGGGTTGATCCTATTTTTGTTGGTATTCATTTTGTTTAGCAGTATCTAGCATTAAGTTACCGAAAAAATGTAATGCAAAATCAAGAAAGGTAAAGGAGATATTAGCATTACCCACAAATCTCATGGACATTGGTCATTTGATCTTAAACAAAGCTCCCTGTAAAGAAAGTTATTTAATCGGACCATTTCTCACCTTTCAAATGACAGCCCATCATCTTAAGATGTTATATTTTCTAACTTTCAGACACCCAGAAACCACAACAATGTATCCATTGTGTAGTTATGGCCACTCAATGGTATAAAGGGGCTAGGCAGCTCAGTTGCTGTTCTGTTATTCTTGTTATTCAGCGTTTCAGTCTTTTAGTCTCTCTCTGCCTACTTGTGTTTATGGTCCCTTTTGGCACTAAAGGTCTGCAAAGCCCAGCACAAGTTCCAAAATTCTCTTTTCATCTGCAAGAATTGACAATGAACCTACCTGGCCTACGATGGTTGCACAACAATCTCATTACATTTGGATACTTTCCCATCTTGTGACTCATGGTCACTGAAATAGATTACTTTCACTGTAGAAATTTTTAAAATCTGGACATTTTTTTGAGTTGCTTCAGTACTAGGTTGTTAGAACTGGATTAAGGCCAGAAAGTAAAGACACCTTTTACTTCTAATTCATAATATCCGTTACAAAGTATCATGAATAATGAAATGTTTGCTCAGGTGGTGGATAGTAATAATTGTAAGTGCAGCATTTTTATTGTTTTAATAAAATTTTATTGACGTTACATTCCATTACAACATTATAGACTTTTTAGACATACAACACTATAAATACATATATTGCATTAATTTTGTCACTTAAAGTTCAATTTGTTCTTCATACGATTAGCCACTTTTGCCATCTTTCTCTCCCTTCCCATGCAGAATCCAGTTTTTAAGAGGAGCATGGGCAATAGCATCACATAATTGTTTCTTATCCAGGACTAGTCATATGTCAACTAATCATCATGCAAAGCAGCCCACTTCTTTTAAGTCTTAAGCATTTGTTTCTGGCAGGTGCAATGTTCTCAACACATAGGTATGGAAGGGTATACTAGATAGAAAGCAGGTAAATATATGAAAGTGGTGATAATGTTAGTGGCATACAAATACTACACATCTAGATAAAAATGAAAAATCATCAAACACCCGATGATGAGAGATAATTAACCTGGAATACTTCTTCTTGAGAAGGGAGTAATTTTTTTTCTTTTGGAAGAAGACAGAAAACATAAAAGTGCTGACTCTCTAGACCTCTGGTTTCAGTAAAACAAACAAAATTTCAAGGTATTAAACATGTGCATGTTTGAGTTCATACAAGAGTACTTTGGCCATAATTTATTTATGTCTGAAGGACACTGTTGTAGTTTAAAGAAGATTTTTCACTCCTTAATTAACAAAAGCAATAAAATATTCAAAGAGATTTCTATTTCTCTTTTCCATAACAGTACTGTTATTTGGTATCCATTCCAAATTGTTGAAATTGAAAGCCACATATTATGGGGGAAAGTAGAATTCCTTTGGGTATCTGAGAAATTGCTGTTATTTATATATCCCAGCATGAAATAGGTATGGAGGAGCTGACTTCCATATGAACAGAAGGATGGGAACAAAAGATGAATGTTATAACATTGTTTGTCCTCTAAGTTTAGGTAAATGTCCTTTGGGGATGCTGTTTGAATGCTGCAGGATTCTTTCCAAACTTTATCATTTCACCTATCCCCCAGACTGATATTTTCTTTAATACATATATATATAAATAATTTTTCAAGATATAAATTTAAAGCATCAATTTACAGCATGAATGGTCTTCTAGTAACTGCTTTAAAAACATTGTCTGAGTTTATCTGTATTATTAATGCAAGTCCACTCTCAAGCATAACACCTATATTAAAAGTTTTGAATATTTTGCTTAAAAAATCTTCTGTCACTTATGTTATAAAGAAATGATGAAATAGAGATTTCATCAAGTGGTACATTAGTTGTAATATATAGTAGAAAAGTGACCAGAAAATAGAATGGGAAATGCATATTATTAGATATTTTAAATATAGAAGACCGGGCAGATATGAATTTACAAATACTAGTTAAATAACAATAGTAGTGAAACTATTAATAATTATTAGTGAAACCAATAATAGTAAAATATTTAAAGTAAAAAACAAAGCTTATAACAAAGTTTATGAAGGACATACAATACATTATGTAAGAATTTGTCATTAAAATGTATTATTTTTGTATTGATTTACTAACATACACATTTAGAAAATCTTACAATAAATGTACTGTGCATTATGTATTTATCATGGTGCAATGCATAAAAAATGAATAAAATGATCAATAAATGTTGATGAAAGAAAATTAATCAGGATAATGATATATTACTAAAGTCTAACTTTACTCATAGCTTATTAAAGACTTAAAAATTAACTGTTAAATTAGGAATTAATTTTAAGCATGTTAATATATGACTTTCCCTTTCCTTATTTACTCTACTTAATGTATGCTTTCTGAAAAGGGAGTCAGAAAATGTTAAATCCATCACATTGAGTAACTGGGAGCTGTCTGTATTATTTATACTGCAAGTTACACATACAATTCATAGTTATATGAAATTGCTGCTTTTTGAGATGAAGAACTCAAGACATCTCACATATTCTTCTATATACATAATTGATATCTATAAAGGAAGATACTTGATCATTGCACTAAATAAATCAGCATGTTTTCCCTACTTGAGGAATAATAAGATAATGTGGTTAAACAACTCTTTAACCATATTATAAATCATTTCATATCATTTGCTACATGGTATAGTATTAAATATCTCTTTTTAAAGATTTATTGTCAATTTTTTTATCATATGCTATTTTTCCTAAATTTATAGAGGTAATATTTCTCATTTGAAAATAAACACTGCCAGAGACATAGTAATGTAATTCTGAACTGTCAATGTCTATAATATACAATGGATGTTAAGCCCTGGGAAAAATTCTAGATCTCATATGTTTTCTTGTCAATTTATGTAATAACTTCCTAGATATACATTTCTGATGAGATAATATATATCTGATTATATCAAATATATCATAACATCTCTGATTTAGTTTATATATCAAAGCACATTAAGAATGCTAACAAACTGAGCTAAACATATAAAATTTCAACAATATATTTTTAAGTAATTCAAAGATTTTTTTTTTAATAGAAACACCTAAGGTTACATGGACTAATATAGTTGTGAAAATGTGTTGTGAGATGATGTTATTTTCTTGAGAGATCAAGCACATTATCCAACTGTAATGGATATAGATGGATTGGAGAATCAGGAATTAAAGAAAGCTATTAATCTTTTTCTTATTAAGATAATTTTGGATCACTTATAAATGTTAAACATTGTATTAATTACTAAGTAGAGATTAAAGAACAAACTTTCTATTCTTCTGGGGATTAAAAGAAGAATAGGATAAAAATTTCAAGACACACAGATGCATTTCAAAAGGGCTATACTACATAGTCAAGAAAAAGTGATAAATGTTCTTATTATAGAAGAAAGATGCAGCAGACCTCCCCTGTCTCACCCACTGCTCCCCTCAACAGTATATTTCAGTAGATCCTCCTAGTCTGCTCCCCACTTTGTCTCTGGTGAAACTTCTCATCTTCCCTTCCCCACACCTCTGGCCTACATACCAGGTCTATGCAAAAGTAAATAAATAAAATCTTAAAAAAAAAGAAAAGAAATGGAAGACTAGCTTCTTTCATGTAAATAGGATTTGAAACTGACAAAATTAGTATCTACAACAAATGACTTTAAGTAAAAAATGATAACCACTCAAACATGTACAATCAATTCAATGTTTAACGTGTAATTTTGCTTTGTGACTTCTTGAATAACCATGTCAGCAATTGCATATGAATTTTAAAATCCTGTGTAAAACATTAGCCAGGAAGAAGCTATCATAGATTACTTTTTTTTTTTTTTTATGGTCTCACATTGTGTTTAATGAGCACTTGCTGTTATGGCAATGTAGTTTTGTTGTGTTCTGATACTTGACTCCTAGAATCTACAGTTGGCCCTGACCTGTGGCAGGTGTCGCTGCTGTGGTTGGGTCGACACTTGCAATCATGAGATCTGAGCCATCAGAACTGCAGAATATCCCTGACAACTTGTACGTAGTGGCTATCCGGGGGCTGCTTCCTCTGACTCCCCGGCTGCAGGAAGGCCTTAATTGTAGGAATATTGCTGATCCTGGTTTTAAATGCCTTTAGCAGAGGGAAGTCAGAAAGAATAGAAGCATCNAGTTCTTCCATCATTAAGATAGCTTCTAACAGTTGTATGTCTGCCCAACTGAATTTGTTACCAACAAGAAAACCCTCTCCATGACTTTTTAGAATCTTTTCAAAGACTGGAAAGTAACGGGTTTTGGCTTTCTTCACAGTTAAAGCAAGGCTCTCCTCTTTTTCCTGCGGGGTCTTAAATGCAGCCACAGCAATCATCATCATGAGGTCCAGGGTCCCGTCGACGTACATATCAATCCTGACTCTTTCCTTCAAGTCTTTTCCATACAAATTGTACTTGGCATCAAGGTAGCTGAGGATGGCCCTCGTCTGCATCAGCATCATCCCATCTATCTCAACCAGAGGAACTTGGCCAAACAGCAGGCGTCCATCCTTCTGCAACTTCTCATATTGTTCCCTTGTTTCAAGAAATTCTTCTTCAAACTCCACTCCAGCTGCTGCCAGCAGCCAGCGGATTGACTCCATCCTGCCCCTGCCATGAAAGTAGAAGAGCTTGGGTTTGGCTGCCATGATTCCTGACTCAGGGTTTTCTTGTGCAGCTTCTTCTGAGATGTGCAGATAGTAGTGAGGTGTTTTGAGTGCCTCTGGAGCGTTAGTGTGGGCCTCAGCTAACAACAGTTTTGTCCTCACCCCTCGTTCAGGCTCTTCTTTTTTTCTCTCATAGATTACTTTTAAAGGCATCATGTGTGTGAATAATATGATGGTATATTTTTAGATTGACAATTTCTGTTTAAAATTATTTTTTAAAATGTCTGAGAATAGCACACCTGACTATTTGCATAATTAAGAGTTTTATATTGATTATTGCTACTCTCTTAGTTATTTTGTGTTAAGTATAAATGGTCCTTCAGACATTCTGAACATTCGTTTTCAAATTTCTGCCTTAAAATATGGATCAGGAAAAACAAATCTGAAATGCACAACTATGTGAAGCGAATAGGTACATGTTAGAGCTACTTACAAATGGGTGATTGTGTAATTTATCACCGGAAATGAGGTGAGAGTGAAAGGGTGACTGTTTATCATTGTGTCAGGAATTCAGGCATATGCTGGGTGGTCACAGAAAACCCAGAAGCAGGATAACTCAAAGCATAAACCTCTGGGACTGAACAAAGCACATAGTTCACAATTTATTGGTCCATAAATATTGATTAAAACTGATTCTAAAAGGGAATAAACAAACTGAAGGGAGACTAAGAGTTTCAACTTGAAACAGAAGAAAGCATCAAAATTTTAATATATCTATAAGGGTGCTGTTTCATATACATTGCCTCTGTTAAGGAGAATTAGTAAAATTATTAAAAATTCTTCTATGGAATAATCAATACTGAATGTTTTTTTAAAGGCCCAAATAAACTCTTAGAATAAATACTATTATATTTTTTTATGAATACCTTTGTCTATTATCCAGACATTAATAGTCTAAATCAGTAATATCACAAACTGGTAGTGGATTTTAAGTAAAATACATTCTCCTCATTTAAAATGATTGATATATTGTCTAGGATATTTTCCATAATGAATATCCAGATTGCAATTAATAGTTCAAAGTATGATCATTATGAATATTAATAGACAACGTGGTCATAGACATTTCAAAGTTACTTGGGAAATTCGTTGAAAATAGACATAACATCATACAAGATCCTTTAAGGAAATCATGTCAATTAAAATAAGAATCTACTTTTCACATCTAAGAGGCCTGACTACAACGGATCAGGAAATATTTGTTAGACTCTGCCTGCCTGAACCCTGTGCCCTGCTGAGCTGAGGCCACCAGAAGTCTGATAACTGTACACTCAGCTGTCACTCTCAACTGAGTGGTGAATGTACCACTTTGCAAGGCTGGCAGCATCACATATAAAAGTAGGTTATTGCACTCATTCTGGCTTGTCTGGGAGAATTGTAAAATGAATTGCTCTGATGACTAAAGTTTTAGGGTTTATATCTACCCTTCAAGTGTGGACTGGCAAGCCAGAGAATGATAAGGATTTTTTTTTTAAATTAAATTAAATTGGTTGCAATATTTGATCTGTTACACATTTCCAACCTTGTCTTGGCTAAAATGTACCTGCATACCACTGCAAGAGAAAAACCGTCAATAACAATTCCATCCTGTCTAATAGTTATCAATATTTATTAGTTAAAATCTGTAATTATTCTGATTAAGAGTGTTGCGAGGTTTGATGCTCCCATTCATGCAAACATATTACCTTATCTTACAGTTTGGGGTATACAAAAATTTTAATTAAAAAATATCCTAGACTTACTGGGAAAATACTTAATTATTCTTCAATCCATTACATTGATAAATACATTTCTTCAATTGCTGGAATAAAGATTGAGAAGTAAGGAGGAACTGATAAATTCCAGAATCAATTTCATACTTTTATTCATGAATGTGTTGTTAAATATTCAATAATTAGTTCTCTGGGAATTGAAAGGGAAACCCTGACTTTTAGGATTTGTTGATTCCCCTGGTGTAAATGCTCTCATCATTGCTTATTATAAGCTACCTGAAATTTAGCAATCAGCTCCCATAAGTCTGCATGAGCTGACTCTAGCACACACTGTCTCTACTCTTTCCGTAGAGAAAAATGATCACATTAGTGAATATTTATTAATTTGCATATTTTTCTTACCACTACATAGATTTTCGAGGTGTACACGTTTCATTTTCCATTGTTTAGTCACCTAACATATTCTCATTGTCAAAACTAGTTTCAAACAACTTTCTATTCTGTTCTATACTGAGAGTTGCTTGAAGGAAATGACCACATGCTTGATATTTTTTGCATTATTCCAACCACTTTTTCACTATGCATGTATGGAATTGCAGCATCACAAATGATTGGTGGTGGTATTGACTATATAAAACTAAAGGTTTATTTGTTTACAATTAAAAACATATAGACTGAAGTCCCATAAAATAAGTTGCACTGCAAGCTTCACAAAAATTGACCCATGCCTCCCACTTTTTGCAATGAATTCTAGCCTGCAATTAGAATTAGGCTTCAATAAATTGACTACCCCAGGTGAGTTTATGCTTTGCTAACCATAGATATTGGGGAAAATGTTTAGTGTGTAGTTTCTGCCATAGCATGTTGATTATACCCTAGAAACTAATCCATGAGGAGAGAGACCATCATTTTGTTAATCATTCAACTTAAATGTTTCACAGACTTATGGCTATCTGGTCTTTTCCCTGATTTCAGAGGTCCTAACTTACATTATAACTGTAGCTGATCGTATTACCTATCACTTCGTATGTGAGGGAAATCTGAATGTAGGCAATCTCTGGGTCAAATTCTTTAAAAAAAAAAAAAAGGACTCATAAAATTTTACTAAAGCCTGAGTAGAAATATTTCTGGGTAATGCATCTTAAGGTATTCATTCATTTAAATTGCAAGTTTTTGAAAAACCAAATGCAGTCTAATATTTGCTTATAACCTTCAGAATTGGCACAAAACTAAAGATGTCTGGAAAAGGAATCAGTTTCATTGTCAAGTTTCCCTGCAAATTTAATATTAACTTTGCAAAAGGAGCTTACAAATGCCAGACAGTATGACTTAGTACTCTTGAAAATGAGATGTTCTTCCACCCTACATTGTTTCTGAAATGTATTATCAAGTCCACCTGAAGGGTTCATTTCTATCATCCAAAGAAATTCAAGGAAATATGAAACAAAAGCATAAATTGTTATCTTTTCATACAAAGTTGCCTAGATGGAGCATTATATATATACATATATACACACATATATTAATAAGTTGCACTAACCTGACTTTGGTTACACTTGATTTTGAAATATGTTTAAATAGTTGTAAATTAAATAAGAATGTTATTCTTGATTGTGTCCTGTAGCAACTTAGTACTTTGTCTGGGATTTGTAAAGGCATATTTCTTAATTGCACCATTTCTATTATACCTATTATGCTTCTTTGGGCCACAGTATATATTTACATGTCCTGAATTGCAGTAATCATTCAGCCACTATTCAGTCTATTTTTGTATGTGCACACTCTGCACCTGGATACTTTATTTGCATATTGGGGACATCTTTCCCTTCCTCCTGCTGTAAATTGGGACAAATAGTACTTGTTATCACAGGAAAGAAGAATTGCTCTTTCTTTCTCCCATTAAATTCTACTTTGTTAAACACTCGCAGATCCCTGTATCTACAGAAATAGGAATTTTCACAGTAATATAAAAAATAAGACTCTTCAGTTTCTAACATTATTTCCTTGTGACCATTATTCAACTCAATGAGAGAGAGAGAGAGAGAGAGAGAGAGAGAGAGAGAGAGGGGAAGGAAGGAAGGAAGGAAGGAAGGAAGGAAGGAAGGAAGGAAGGAAGGAAGGAAGGAAGGAAGGAAGGAAGGAA
>JAGFMF010011629.1:9071954-9085824 GCA_019455555.1 Galemys pyrenaicus
GAAGGAAGGAAGGAAGGAAGGAAGGAAGGAAGGAAGGAAGGAAGGAAGGAAGGAAGGAAGGAAGGAAGGAAGGAAGGAAGGAAGGAAGGAAGGAAGATTCAAAAGTGAATTTGGGACTTTGTGTTCAAAATTACTTATAAACATTTTAATATAAATATTTTAATATTATTAAGAAAGTTGTAGAGATACAAATTAAGTGAGATTTTGTGACTTTTTTATTATCTTAATAAAAGTTGGCTCCATTTCTTTTGAACTGAAATTTACTTTAAATATGTCTTTTATTCTATATTCTGAATGAATAAGGGAACTCAAATAAGGAGCTGGTTGTTCTCCCTTTTTAGAATTCTCTCCACATCCTTAACTAAATCATACCAGACTTGAAAGATTCTGTCCCAATCAAACTTTCTCAATAAAATTATACCTCATTATCACATGCTGCTTTAACATTTCCTTCAATTGAGATATTTTAATACATCAAGCCTCTGATTGCTTATGGTTCTTCTTTTATAACTTTTACTTTTGAGAAATTGGTATGAAATAATAAATATACTGTAAGCAGAAGACACTGATTTTGAAGTCTGAATTTGAACTCCAAGGGTATTTGACATTTGTTTTTTTTTTTTTTTTAAGATTTATTTATTTATGCATACAAGAGCTGGGGTACAGGCCAGAGGTGTGGGGGATGAGAGGATGTACCACAGAGAGCAGGGAGCAGAACAGGCAGATCAACAGAAGTACACTGCTGAGGGGAGCAGCGGGCACAGCAGGAGAGGTCTGCTATGCCATGTGGGTCCCCTCCCTGGCCAGAGGAGGGACCGAACTCGTGTTGCATTGGCTGCTGTTTGCTTCATAGTGCATTGCTTAACCCACTGCGCCACCAGGGAGGCCCGTATTTGACATTTGTTACCTGACCGTAGTGACAATGACTATGTGTCTCTGTTCAACTTCCTTATTCAACAAAAATAGCTAAAAGGAATAAAACTTGTTGATTGTCAAATAAACCTGGATAAATGAAGATAAATACAATATAATAGCTGCATTTGGAGAAAAATAGTATGGATACTGTCTATTAAGTCTATGTCTACCAATTCTGTATCTCCTTGAGCAGTAGCTCACACCCATGGTTAGTAGTCTTCTGAGTCAGGATCTTATTTTCTAAAACATTCTCCAGTTACCCGTGATTCTAGAACTTTTGTCCCAGTAGCTCTGAGTCCAGGCATGGAGCATGTATAATCTTCTACTCACCTTGATTCTCCTAAATGGTGTAGAGGAACATGTGTTAATGCATCCTGCAAGGCCTGGGCAGTAGTTAAGAGACAATATTACTAAAGGGCATAGAGAGGGGTGGACTTGCAGGCTGGATCCTCAATCACATGCAGGCACATTAGGCCCCTCCAGGTAGAAAGAACAACAACAACAAAAACACATTAGATTGGAAGCAATGGGCCAAGGACTTGAAAGATAAAAGTTCAAAACTGAGCTTAGTGTGCCAGTCATTACGAAAATATATATGTGAAGGTTACTGGGAAGACATGACTGTTATAGTGGTCACTATTATCTGTATGAAACATGGGTCTTCAATAAACCCCAATTTCATATTAATATTAACCCCAACTCTCCAAATACTAAATAAATTTAGATCAGAAAAAAATATTTCATTCTATTTAACCTGAATGTTCAGAGAGGTCACTTTTTGGGGAATGGTAATTCTTAATGGTAATTTGGAAGGATAAACAGAAAGTACATAGTGAAATGACAGATGTCAGTTAAGTATAAATTCATAAATAAATTCAGATACTTATGTAGTGCCACCTCAGAAAAATGTCATGTTGTAGTAGGGAGCAGTTCTGGGTTGAACACAACCATATTATAAGAGAGTTGACATTTTTAGTTGCTGTATAAACATTTCTTAAAAAATACTAGAAAAGTCACCTGCTGTGGTGTTTAGTTCCTTTTATTTGACTTCACAGCATTCCTTTATGCTCTTCAAAGAGGAGAAAGAAGATCACTAGCATTTTTGCATAATTTTGATTATTTTATAATTCTTTCTGGTAAGACTATCTAAAACTCACACATCTAAAATAACTTAAGAGGTCTATCAGGTCGTGAGACCAAAGGTCAATACAAACAAATGTCTTTATTCACTTTTTCAATGTATTTGAAATGTGAGTTCACAATTTCTGTGCAAGCAGATTAAAGTTATAAATCTGAGAATATCACACTACCTGGGAATTAAACAAGAGAACCAAACTCCATTTCAACATGAGGACAAGAAATGCAAAAGTTAAGCATCTCACAAACCAAATAAAAATTTCAGAGAAAACTTTTGATTCCTGCACCTATGAAATAGTGCACAAGAAGAAATAGAGAACCTGAGTAAATAATCTTCAGCTGAAAGATAAAATATGAGAAGAACACTTACTAGCCGGCCAACTTGATTGCACACTAAAGTCCACTGGATTTCACAGTCTGAAATAGAAGTCTAAGTTAATAAATGAAGTCTTGAAAGACAGTACACTTTGATGACTATTTCTTTAATATAAACAATATTCGAGTGTGTGTATAAGTTTTTAGTTCTATTCTCCTTTAATTTGATCATTTCAGATATTCAATCATTCCCATCTCTAGAATTAGGATATTTCAGTTACTTTGAGTTAAATATAGCTTAAAATATTAGACTCTGTTATTAGCACTTTGTTTAAAATTTAGTTCAAAGTTAACATTCAAAATAAAGGAAATAAGCAAAATATTTCCCCACCCTAGCAACTAAGTGAGAAGGAGAAAACTTGTGACCTACTGTTTTTCATTTTGTGGATGAGGAATTTTTGTTAAAACCTTAGTAAAACTCTATATTTTGAATATTTCTAAGCAAATTTCAGAATTTTGTATTCTCAAATTTAATAACTAAGCCTTGAAAGCTGACCATAAAGACTTCTAGATGGGGAAGAGGAGGAATAGAACAAACTGGGGAGAGGTTACAATGAATTATGGTGATGCACTACAGATACTTTGTGGTAGGTGTGCTACAGTAATCATACCCTAGGAGAGCAATCTTATACTTCCAAAACATTAACAATGATGTAAACCAAAGGTACTTCAATAAAACTTAAAGAAAATATGATTTTCCAGACATTATGGCATCATTTTATAAAAGGTAAAAATTGAAATTTATTTATATACATGTGTTTATCATATAGCACACATAAGACTCCACTTTGATTATTGGGAAATAGTTTTCACTTGAGTCTTCAAGATTTAGTTATTGATGAAATTTTTGTAAAGCCTGGGAAGAAGATTTATTTCAAATATCTTTACTGATATCACGTGGAACTTTCTCAAGAATGACATTCCCTTCCATTATTAAGGGATTGGATTTAAAAAATGATTCAGGAGTGGAATTAAGAATTCACATTCATGTTTGGCTTGGTGAGATCTTCATATTCAATATATTAACTATTTTCAGCTATCGTGATGAGTGTTTGTGATTAAGTCCACCTATATTGTTCCTAAGTATTCTGTGACTTGTGATTAGTCATTGTTAAATCTCTGAATGTCCATTGTCATTTTTGCTTTACTTCTGCCTCTTGATTATTATAGTCTTAGATTCTATTATCATGATAATGGACTCATTTTAATGTCAGAAACAGTTATCTCCTTCCTCCAACATATAAGAGTAAGTTTCTCTAGTGTTTTAGCATATTCTCAATGTTTCTCTCACCAATATACATTTAATATCTTGGAGTTAGACATTTTGGGGGCCAAAGTTACTGTAGGCAAGTGATGCAGATAGGAAAAATACACTGTGACATTGTTACCAACTTAAGTTAGTGGGTTCTTTTTTTTTACATTATTTCAAGGAACTTTGGCATTTATATTTCTTTGAGTTGAAGCATATCTAGGATTTGATTAACTAACTGAGATTACCAAGTTTATGGATAGCAGTAATTATAAAACACCATGCATTTTAAAATAAAAATTCAATATTTGATATGTATTATTATTGTGAAGAAGAGACAATAATGCAGACATTGAAAGAGGAGAGAAATGAAGTGAAAATTATTAAAAAGAAGATGTTTATCGCAGCATCTGCTAAGACCTGGAAACAACCCAAAAGTCCAAAAGTAGAGGACTGGATCAAGAAGATGTGGTACATATATACGATGGAATATTATTCAGCAACCAGAAATGAGAAATTAGGGGCATTTATAGAAACATGGATGGAACTAGAAGGAATTATACTCAGTGAAACAAGTCAGAAGGCAAGAGAAAAATATCGGATGGCTTCACTATTAGGAGGAATATGAAAGAACAACAACAATAAAGGATAAGCTCAAGGAATTGGGCAGTTATAACCAAAAGTAAACAACAACAACAAAAACTTAATAAGACCAAAAAGCCAGGATAAACCAAAGGGACCATGGGGGGGGAGGGGAAAGGGGAGGGAAGACGGGGAAGAGGCCAGAGGGTGCACAAGGGACTGAGGTGATGGTGCACGGGTGAAATGGTGGTGGGTACTCCCTGGGGACTACAAATGATGTCAAATATAACTAATAATAAAAAAAAAATAAAGAAAGCAGCAACAACAAAATATTCCCTTATAAAAGCTGTGGATATTCCATATGTGATCCATAGCTGTCAAAGAATAAATGATAATTTTATGTAAATTCAACAGATTCATATAAAGAAACATTTGCTGTCATATGGTCTTTGGCTCCTCAAAAGGCAGTCATTCAGCTGTGGTAAATGATGACCAAAATGTGGATATTATAAGTGTAAAATATTTACAATTTCTTGACTTTCTTCAAATTGGTTTCTTCAAATTGGTTATTTTCACAATTCTCAAAATAATCATAAATTCCCTTTTAGCAATTATTAAATTGTGGGTAAGATGAACTATTTCCTTATATATGTTTTATTTCTATTGTGTACAGACAATAGAATATATATATACAGACAATAAATGTATTTATATATATTAACAGAAATATATATATTTCCAATCCAGTAAGGACTTGATAACAATGCAAATATATAGAAAATAAAACATAATAAAACTGTGATGTTATACTCCTATTTACATTCTAGCAGTTCTAAGCTGGAATGCAAAGTCTATATCCACTAGATATCAATAATTTGGTGGGTTTGAGAAGAGTATTTTCTCTCTTTTTCCATTCTTTGTCCTCTCATTCTTACTCAATGAAAAACAAGGGGATTGTTGGTGATTTTATTATGTATATGATGTGTGTAAATGTACATATATGTATATATATGTATATAATTTTGATTAACAGATTATGAATTTTTCTGATCAACATGGAGTATCAAAGAACAGATTTATGCATCCACTTAACTGATAAAATGGACAAAATATATGAATGAATAGCTCCTGTGTCAATAGATATTAGACAACAAAGGACATTGGAACAAGAGAAAGGACACACATAAAATAAGCTTAATGATTATTCCAATTTATTGTGTAAAGAAAGCTATAAACCACAAGAAAGTAGATTCCAAGAACTCTCTGGAAGTACACTGGTGGTGAGAAGTCAGAGATGAAAGTGCAGGGAAGCTAAGAGAGCTAGAGCTCACATGGAAGCCTATAGTGTAGGAAACAAAAGGCAGAAAATACCATCAATTACAAACTCACTTTATTTTTTTAAAGTGATTGGTCTTACACCTCTTAAATGATTAGTTTTAAAAATAGTTTTTATTGAAACAAGTTTGATTATAACATTTATAAAGTTCAGCTGTACTTTTTTTATATTTCAATACATTCATCAGCAGACATCTAATTTTATCTCTCACCATAAATTTGATCATTTTACGCAGTTCACCCACCTTCTTTCCCTTTGTTGCTAGTGAAAGAACTTGCGCTTTCAATGAAAATTTGGTATTTTGGGAAACTTTTATCCACCACTAGTAGCTTGACTATTTCTCAAATCTTGAAAGACGTGAACTATAAGACTGATGGTAACATTCGTGACTATGAATTTTTCATATTGGGTAGTGAAATGCATCCACATATTGAAGATCTGCATAATTCAGTGAACTGATGTATGATGTTAGATTATACTTGAGTCAAAGATTCATGTAAAGTTAGACTAACACATTTTAATGTAATCATGTTCAAACATTCATTTGTATGGATTTAGATTCCACATTTCAACTGACCTTTAAGAAATGACTGCAAAAATTTTGGTGCATTACCAGAGAAGACTCTCCATAATAACTATGAAAGCTATTAAAACAGTCCTCCTTTTTCCTGTTTGAGGTGCTGCTTTTTCATTTTCCTTTGACAAAGAGTGGGGATGAGATGGGGGATCACATTGTGAGGTACTTAGAGGTTTCGTTTGCAAATAGGGCTATTTTCTGTCTTTAAAAAATCTCATTAAATCTATTTTAGAGTGAAAAACAGACAAATTTATGTTAGTTCCATGGTCTTTCATGTGCTTTCATAACAGTGCAGTGCTCTAAATGATGAAGAATACTAATACATCTCTGCATTTGTTAACTTATCTATAAATTTAGATTATATAACAAAAGGAAGGGTCAATGTCTCAACATTTAAACTAAAAAAAAGTCATTTCTAGCATTTGAAAATATAGAGGAAACATAAAAATATTTGATAGGATATAATATAATGCAGATTGGAAACATTTGCCTCCAGAAAAATCCTAGACAAAACACATAACCACATAAAATGGTTTGCACATGAAAATGGGAAGAAATGAATGATATATTTTTCATTATAAGGAATCCATGTAAATATAATTAAGTACTTATTTAGACATAAGAGTCAATGTATTTGTGTCTTCCCTTTGGGTTTTAACAGGGAGTTAATGCTGCGAACCATATGTACATATTTATAAATAGCAAGCATTAGCTCACTTGCTTTGCAAAAAGTACCACCATCATGTTAAGTATAATTTTTATTAGTTCAGGCTCATTATCTTAACAATTTCATGGAGAACAATATTATCTATGAGATGCTATAAGCCTACATCCTGTTAAAATCAAAACTTTTAAGATTTCAACATATTGGCTCAGCAATATTAAAACGTTTTCTTTTGACAATCATACCCTGGAAAAAAATCCACACAGAGAGCACTGTTAAGCATTAACCTGGCATTGCTGCCTTGGCATGGAATTTATTACCTGAAGTGGTCTGCAGAGATCATAACCTGGTGCTATTCCCTGGCAGGCAAGCACTTTTGCAAGAGAGGAACTTGTATAGTCACAAGCCAGCATAAGCTCCTGATATGCTTTCCCTCACAACCCTGGTGATTCAACAATCTTCCCTAACTCCTGTTGCCTTATCTTTTTACAGCCTTAGATAAGATTCCCATGGAATTTACACAAGCCCAGCACTTTTGATTTAATTGACTTGTATTAGACCTGTCAGGCCTAGGACAATGAGACTCAAAAGAATCAACTCACTGTCATAAAAACATATACCCCAAATCTCACCTCTCACTCTATCTGTACTCTCTGCCTTCCCCATCAGGTGAGACACTGGCTATTTCCTAGATACCTGTGATTAATAAGCTGTTGAACTTACCTTCTTTTGAGATCTGTTCTTGAGCCATTGCTACCACCCTATACCCTGTATCCCACTTAACAATTGTTAATTTGACAGATTCATAACAAGCATGTAGGAGTCAAATAAAGCACAAATTTATTCTCTAAATTCACTATTAAATTTAGCGTATGAGAAATATGTATCATATACAAGTATAGACACATTTAGCTTAGTTACCAAGGCAAATTTCACAATTTTTTTTTGTTGACAATGACATTCATTTACTAAGATATATCACTGTATATCTCTGTATATAAGTGTATATCTCTAGCTATAGCTACATACATATATATATATATACACATACAAAGCTCTGCATTTTGAAGGGTACAGACAAAATAAATATGATCATTTATTACAGTTTGTATCAATTTGCAATATAATTGAAATGAGTAATCTCAGTTTTATGAAGAGATTATGTTAATAAAATAAAATGTAATAAAATAAGTATAATTAAGAAAAATATATATAAACATGGTTATGAGGTAAGTGATGAAATATTATGTCTTGGGAAAAGAATAATAATCATGTGTCTTAATAGAGTTGACAATTCTTGAGTTGAACACAGAAATATGACTAGAATGTGACTAAACAAGCACATAAGTAGAAAGGAAAAAGAGCAATTCCTGAGAGTTGAAAATTGATTTGACCCAAATCTTTAGACTTTAGTATTATTAGGAGTACCTGGAACTCACAGCTAGACTTTTGTGTTCTTTTGTTGAAAGTAGATGTCTTGGAACACCATTTCATCAAATTCATGTGTATGCCATGATGCAGAGAGCAAAGCCAGGACCGCGCATCAAAACCAAATCAACTGTTAAAATATCCAGTGACTCTAAAAATTCCCCTTCTCTCATTCCCTCTTTCCGATTCCTGACAACACATATCCAGAGCAAATCGGCATGTCCCTGAACCAGTTCTCAAATCACCTAACACAGCCCAAACTCAAGCTTTTCTAGAACATTTCAATGAGATGGTCCTCCATGATTTTCAATTGTGTGGGTTCTGTATTGCAAGGAGCTACTATACACACCTTTGTTTTAATGCAGCTATTTTTCCGAATTTCTTTGGGCTGGAAAACACTGTCATTGTCTGGGTAACATTACTACAGAAAAGTAGATGTTTTACTTCATGAAGATGGTGGGTCACCGGCTGCATTGCTATGGACCCTGAAAACAAAGGTATGGGGTAGTCAAGGATTGAAAAGAGTTAATGAGAAATCATGTGCTCATGTGTGGGAAGTGTAAAGAGAACAGACAAGGCATTGTGAGGAACCCAAGAATAGTAATAGCAGAAAGCATTCATTATTTCTAGACCTGAAAGCACTGAGAAAATTATTTCTGATGTCAATTGCCAAGGATATAGAATCTGCGTATCTGAAGCTATGGTCTCCAACTAAGAAATATATCAACTGCCAGAATATCGTTAGGTAAAACCTTGAACTCTTCTCATATTTTTTTAATCTAAATCTACTCCCAGTGCCTTTCTTTGACTTCTGGAAGAAAAAGACAAGAGATTGCAATTCAATACGTAAATGTAACTCATATTGGGTAACTCAATATGTAAATCACTAACTCTGTAGGACACATGATAATTTAGAAAGGTGGAGTTTGTGGAGGTTGAATTCAAAATCTAAATAGAGAATATTCAGCAAGCTAACTATAAATGGTTAAACATTAGAGGCTGAATTTTTTATGCCAGTATAACTTCAGAATAAATTTCAGCACCAGGGCTGATTACTTTGTGTTTTGGGCTAAGCAGTCACATAAGGCACCACACTCAAAAGGGCGATGGGCTTGGTTTAATTCTATGCCAACACCACATTACGATTCTTAATACTATTTTCTTAGAATGTGAGTTTTAATGGTGAAGTTCTGTGGAGTATGCAAGTATGAAGATACAGGGAATGTGTTTGTCTCCTTTCCCTTGCCACCACATTCACATTATCACTCACTCACATAGACATTGGTGAGGCCCCACAAAGCAGAAGTCCAGAGGATTGATGACATGTGGGACTCGGTGACACAGGCAAGCTGAGACAAGAATATTATACCTACAATACAACATGAGTATTGACAACCCCAATAAGTCACACTTTACATTCAAGCATTCAAAAGACAAAAAATGTATTTTGAGAAACATATTCTAAACACACTTATCATATCTTTTCTTACTCATTTACTTCCATATACAAACCAGCTATGTTATACCCTGAAAATGAAGACATAGAAGAAGAAAAAGACTGATAACTAACAGTTCTGTTCTCCTTTTAATCTTTACTCATTAGTAAGATGAAAGGAGACAGTGTTCATAGAATTGGGCACATTTCAAGAAATGAAATAAAAACAGTTGAGCTAGTTTTGTACAATGTTTCCTTTTTGGTAAGAATAAAATACATATGCACATACCAGCTGAAGAATATGAACTATGTAAATTTCAGATACATGTCAAAGTAGAATTAAAATTGAATATTTACAAAATTTAAATCACATTTTTTTCTATACTTAGAATTGCATTAAGTTAGCAAGTATGATGACATGTTAATAGAAAAACCATGGAAGAAAGTGAAAATCTTCATTTGTGATTATCTTATATTTTTATTTAGATATTTTTATTTTTCACTGAACACCAAGATTTTGTAGTCAACATTTTCATCAACAACTAAATTGTAAGATATCTGGATCAGTTTTTGTGGGTTTTATGACCTCTCCCTCTTCCTTTTTTTTTTTTTTTAACATGGCCATGGAAGTTCCCAGAAAATGTTTCCTTTAGTATTGACAAAATACTGAGGGGAGTCACCTTCTTCATAAATAACTTTCTCTTTTATTAGAAGGAAAAATCAATCTCAAAATTCTTCTAGTCAACTAACTACTCCCTAGCCACCAGCCTCTCCTAGAAGGTGAGTCACATTTTAGCATAAAGGAGGACAGTAGTTTGAGGGTCTGGTATTGTTAGCTTCTATAGAGAGAAACTGAGAGCAGGAAAAGCAAAGACAAATTATTTCATCAACAACATGTGCCACAGCTATGAATACTCATTAACTTACACAGACTAAAATAGCAAGTTGGTTGGCAAAGGAGTTCACACTTTCCTTTGGTTTGTTTTCCTTCTCTGCCAATGTTAACCAGTATGTCTAGATTTAACTATTTGTACTTTTTAAATCATTGCAAAGAAGACTTCACTAGAAGAAAATAAATTAGAGCCTTGTTCATCAAATTTATAAATATATGACATGTATAAAGTGTACAAACCTACTGAAATGGCAGATTTTTGTAAGCCCTTTTGTTTTTATTACTTTCTGAATGATTTAATTACTCTTTATCTGACTGTAAAAATACATCTTTTTTGTTCTCACAGTATATTAAGAAACAAAGGTAAATGAGGTCTTCCCTTTCTCTCTAATGTTGTTTTTCTAAATTAAATATATCATGTTCTAATCTAAACTGCATACATGTGAGGGGTATTTTGAGACTGAAGTGCTAGATAAGTTCAGTTACCTCATGTTTTAAATAATGGGCAGATACTGCCATCTCCTGTCACTAAATAAAGATAAATTACACACACACACACGCACACACATACACACAGAGGAAGAGATTTATAATCTAGTTACTTTGATAACAACTCCAGGCATATGTCTAAATTGGTTTATTTTGTATTTTCAATTTTTCAGAAACAGAATTCTGAAATTAATTCACATTGGTTCTTTATGTAAAAGTACATTTTACATAAAACATTACGAAGCATTAATTGATAAGCCATAGTGTTAAAGAATTACAATGCATTTTTTTTTCTTATAGGAAATGGTAAGATGAATTGTGCTTCAAAAATATTTAGTCTAGTTCCATCCATGTTTCTATAAATGCCCCTAATTTCTCATTTCTGATTGCTGAATAATATTCCATCGTGTATATGTACCACATCTTCTAGAAGGAATTATACTCAGTGAAACAAGTCAGAAGGCAAGAGAAAAATATCGGATGGCTTCACTATTAGGAGGAATATGAAAGAACAACAACAACAATAAAGAATAAGCTCAAGGAATTGGGCAATTATAACCAAAATTAAACAACAACAACAACAAAACTTAATAAGACCAAAAAGCCGGGATAAACCAAAGGGACCATGGGGGAGGGGAGGGGAAGGGAGGAGGGCAAAGGGAAGAGGCCGGAGGGTGCACAAGGGACTGAGGTGATGGTGCACGGGTGAAATGGTGGTGGGTACCCCCTGGGGACTACAAATGATGTCAAATATAACTAATAATAAAAAAAAAAAAGAAAGAAAAAAAATATTTAGTCTGTTTACTGATGTGTCATATGTGCATTTAGGAGCATTGAATAATCTTAGTAAAACATGCAGTCATTAAAATGTGGTCACCCGATGACTTTCTATCACCATTGTCTAACATTCTAGGCTGCCTCTAGTTACCACATTTTGTTGCTTATGTCTTTTAGAAGGTCATAGGTCTTGGACTCAGTAGAGCTTCCATTGCTAAATGCCAATCCTTCCATGCATCTTGTCTTTAGAACATCATTCCACCTCCCGCTCTGACAGTTCAAAGCAGTCTTACTTCATTTCTTCTCACTGCCAGTATTTAATATCACCAGTGTTGGAAAGCAATATTCGCTCAATAAAATAATACAATTAAATAATAAATGATAATAATTACTGGGGGAAAGTGGTAATTCAAATATACAAAGAATCAAAGAAAATAAAATAACTTTAAAATTGAACTTGTTAGTTTAGTTACATGACTAAGCCATGGGCTTCAGGCAGCAGAACAGGTTATATGGGTAAGGGTTATACCATGAATTTGTTTTTCCTAAAAGCCAAACTGAAAAAAAGAGTTGAGGTCTGCTGGCCATGGGCACATCAACTACAAAGGAGAAGTGGCACTAGGAGGCTACAAATGTAGAAAAAGCAATAATATCCTGCTATTAATCTCAAGCAGTATTTTATTAAAATTGGATGTGTCTTCATTGCATGGAAAATCTATGCAGCAGATGAATACCCTGACTCAGGCACAATTCACGTGTCCTCAAAATACCTACCTGGCTGAAAGAAGCACCTTCCTTCAACATTCTGCTGTTTCTAAGATTTAAAAGGAATTGCCAATATGTAACCATTAGGGATTACTGAGATATATTTTAAAATTGCTTCATTATGATTATGGAACAAATAATTCATGAGCTTTCTTATGAATTAACAATAAGGTGATAAAAACTGATTAGCTCTAATTTTGATCATTAGCCATACAAAGCTTCATGCTTTCTATGTCATTTCCGCCAGTCTGTCAATGATTATAGATATATAATTAGAGCTTTCTGAACATACGGCATGATTTATTTCTCATCTTTAGAACTGTTCTGTAAAGGATTTACGCCAATCTAAACAAACCTGCCCATTTCTTATCTTCTTGTAAATACTGTTCATCTACTCTGATTTCATTTACATGATAGTCCTTAAAAATCATGAATTATAATGTAGTCTTTATTTAAATTAATTTTTTTAATGAAATAACTTTTTTTCATTCTTGCTGATTTTGTTGACAATGTAACTACTTTGTGGGGGGTGCCAATTACACCAACATAATATTAAGTATAGAAAATGGGGCACCCTCTATTATCAAGCAATAATCAGTTATTGTTGTAATGTAGTACTAGGATGATTTTGCATTAATAATTATTTTTAAATTAATTTTGTGATTATGATCTAAAGCCTTACCAACTAGAAGAGTATATTTACCTAGAAGTTTGATTTGATACTACAGTTAAGATATCCACAGAAAGTGAAAACTAATATTTATTACTGATTATTTTTTGCATATAAAATTTTATTAAGGTTTATTAATAGCCTAAGATATACTAAATGTCTATATAACCGGAGAGTTTGAATGCAGTATATATTTTTATGAAAATATGATTCACATGAAACTTTGAAATACAGCATACAATACATATAGTTAAATATATCAAAGATACTTGTTCTTGAAACAGTGAGTGATGCACGAAATATTTCTGTTCCTGATAATCATTTCTGCATTAGCCATAAATATGAAGTTGTTATTCTTAGCCCTATTGTCACAAATTAATAATTGTATTTTCCCTTATAAAATACTAATTTGTAGAGAAATTTCATAAATATGCTTTTCAGTGACAATACTTAATATGTTAGCCCTTAAATTCTGCCCTCAAGGATTATGCTTAGCGAAGCAAGTCAGAAGGCAAAAGAAAAATACCAGATGGTTCCTCCCTTAGGAGGAACATAAGGGAACCAAAGGAGGATCAAGGA
>JAGFMF010011629.1:9089899-9112119 GCA_019455555.1 Galemys pyrenaicus
CCCTGGCCGGCAGCAGGGATCGAACTCGTGCTGCAGTGGCTGCGGTTTGCTTCATAGTGCGTTGCTTAACCCACTGCGCCACCAGGGAGGCCCGAGAGTCTCAATATTTATGGTCCCCGAAAATTTATGTGCTGAAATCTTAATGTCCAAAGTTATTGGTATTAGTAGGTGGGGACTTTGAACAATCATGACATAGAATATTCATGAATATTTTTAATACCTTATAAGGGGAATCCAGAGAGATCCTTAACCCTTTCCACCTTGTAGGGTTTCATGGAGAAGTTTGTAAACCAGAAGATAGCATTCACATGATCTAAAATGTGTCCACAAAATTCCAGCCTCCAGCATTTCAAGTATATAAGCTTGCTGTTTATGTTACCCAGTCTGTGCTATTATGTTGTAGCAGCCAGAAAGTAGTAAGGCAGGCATGATGCAGCATAAGCTGGAGTGAATGATAGTTTTCTCCTATATGGGTGAAAATATAGAGCAGCCAGACCACAATGGACTTAGTATCAGTTCTAGGAGATAATTAAGGATAAATCAAAAAAGAATGTTTGGAATTTAGATACACTAACTTAAGGACATTATGAAGAGTGAAAGTGGCAGCAAAGAAAGACACCAAGCAAGCTGATTCCATGAATACATGAAAAATATTTTAATAAGATTAGTAGTTGTTGATGAATTTAATTTTGTCTGACTATTTACATTTGAGCTATTCCTTTATGCTACATGAGGGCATGAGTAATAATAAAAAGATCAGTCCAGGAAGATGTCAGCAAACCACAGGTCTAATGTACTTGACTGGACCTTTACAATGCGGTTGAAAATAATAATGAAATATTGATCCAACCACCCCATTCTCATTTCCCTGTTTTCTTCCCCTTTGTAGATAAGTGTCTCATGCATCATGATGTTGGTACTGAATTATCGATGACATTCTACAAGATGATTAATTAATGATAAAATTTCCTTAAACTCTTAGAACATGAAACAATACATACTTTGGTGGGGCTGTTCTCCTTTGTCTAAATCAAAGCATCCATATTTGCACAGTCTCTCTGGGAACTTGACATGGGGATATACACCACCTTATGTACTAAGTTCAGTTTATTTAGCATCTCAGTTTGAAACTGTTATGTTAATTCCAACCCATTAATCTTTTAAATTCTCATTTATTCATCTAAGAATTAATGAAGTGTCAGAGGATGGGCTTATTAGAGCAAAATTAACCTCTAAGTTAAAATGTATATGAGAGTAAACTGGATGTTGATGTGTCAGGTATTCTCAGGTGTGTTGACTGATAATCTGGTTAGTGCTTGAGGGGGATAATCTGCAGACACTGGAATTCTTTCTGAGAAGATGTCTTTTCTCTGATCCCCTGGTGAGTGACCATTAATACATATGTCTCCCAGACACTCAGTTATTCTCAGTTTATACCAGACTCACCTTAGTCCTTACCCATTGCCTTACTCTTTCTGTTCCTACTTGGTGAAGTGCGGTTCCCACAAAGTATTGTACAAAAACAATTGTAGAACTTAGTTGTATTGGAGATCACCACCATTCATTGGCTGATATCCAGAATCATCTAAACTGTTGTTTCTTGAATTTTGCTTGACTGTTGTGGTTTTGGTTTTAGTTTTTGTTGTTTTCTGGTAAGTAAATCTGATCTCTGTGATTTAATTTTGCATGTTGACATTTTAGAAGAAATTTCCTCAATTAACTAAATGTAATCTTAATATCTTGAAAACTATTCATCAGTTTTATTTTAATTAGAATACAGTGAATAAATACATCAGTTTGGGTTAAAATGGATATGACAATTAAATGTGTCTTTCAATACATGAACATGGTATATTTCTATAATTTAGGTCTTTTTAATAATGTATCAAAGCACTGCTTTGTGTTTTTCAGATAAGAACTATGGCATATAACCTATTATATTTATATTGTTGATGCTGTAGCACTTTGGTGCTAGAAATAATTTCTTATTGTTCATTGTCATTGAATTAAGGTGCAATTGAATTTTGTATCTTGTGAACTTGTTAAGTTCTCCTGCTTGTTCTATTTATTCTTGAGAATTCCTTAGGATCTTATAAGTAACTATATATATGAATGAATGAATGAAAATATGTTATATTCTTGTCCAACATTTATAACTTTTTCTTGTTACACTTTATAGGATAGAATTACAGTGTTTAGTTGGCTAGAAATTGTAATGATGGATAGCTTTAATTTATTCTCTTTCATAGAAAGTTTTATGATTCAACAATAACCATGATATAAATGGTAGTTTTTATTATTACTTTGCATAATGTGCAACGTTATGATGTGATATCAGTGAATGATGAGGTTCACTTAGATTACATACATATATATGTGTATATATTTTTTCTTTAGTATTATCAATATCTAAAGATCTAAATTTCCACCTGAATACTATTTTGGTTATATCTTCAAATTTTGATATGTTGCCTAATTCTTTCCATTGTGGTATATTTTCAGTTTCTTTCTGCTTTTTACTTTACAAGGTGAGTATGCATTGATAAGGTACTGTTTAATTTCTAAATATTCATAATTTTCAGATTATTTTCTGTAATTGACTTGTATATTAACATTATAGTAAGATAACAAATCACATAATTTCAATTTCTGAAATTTACTGAGGTGTTTTATGACATAAAATATGGGTTATCTTGACATATTAGTGAATATTCCATGTAAATTGGAAAAGAATGATGATTAAGTCTGGCTGAATGGCAATGTTATTCAAATATTCTATTTTTGTAATTTTTATCTTATTGCTTTATCAATTACTAAAAGTCTGCTATTAATATATGCAGCTATGACTGTAAATTTGTATGAATTTTTCCCTTAATATCTGTCGCTGTTTTATGTTTTAAGATAATTACATCTATTTAAGCATGAGATCATTTAGTTTTCTGTTTTAATTAGATGCAAACACACTTAAAATTTGTTGTTTTCTTAAGAAATTATTCTTATGAATTGACTCAAAATACTCCACTCGAGTTCTACTTTCTTTGATAGCTTAATATATGTGTGTATAGTTATTTCTTTTTTTTTTTAGAAATATTATTTATTTATGCATACAAGAGCTGAAGTACAGGCCAGTTGTACTTCATTATGTACTTCATTATGCATTTATTATGCATACAAGAGCTGAAGGGTTGAGAGGATTCACCAGAGACAGAGAGGGATGCAGAACAGACAGATAGACTGAAATACACTGCTGAGGGGAGCAGTGGGCAAGACAGGAGAGGTCTGCTGTGCCTTGTCAGAACCCTCCCTGGCCATTGATCAAATTGGTGCTGTAGTGGCTGCAGAAGCTCCAGAGGGCAGGCGCTCAACCTCTGGCTCCTCCAGGGAGGTCCTGTACTGTTAAAACTTTCATAAGCTGTTCTTACTTTATATCTCATCCCTACCTTTTACTTTAGACACACTTTTGTTTCAAACTTTATATTCAGATTGTGTTTTTGAAATATAACTATATGAATGCATTTGTGTCTAACTGACAATTTTTAGCACTAAGTAAAATATTAATTTCTTTACATTTAATGTAATTATTGATGTGGTATTCAAGTCCACCCTCTTTATATTGATTTTCTGTTTAGTATGTGTATTTTTTCTCTGTTTCTTCTTTTCTATCTTTTCAAGTGATTAGCACCCATTTTTAAAATTTTATCTAGGCTTGATTTAGTTTTTGAGTATAATTTATCCTGAGCTGCTTTTTTTTTTTTTTTTAATTTCACTGAGTTTTTTGAATATGTACAGTGACAACTTTTATGGACTCTGGGAAGAGTTTTACCCATATTTGCCTATGTCTGATGCACTATACTTTGCTCTTTTTTAATTACTGCAGCACCCTTATCACCACTTGCTTTATTTATAGTGGTTGTGCTTTTTGTCAGTATATGCACTTTCCTGTTGCTGCTCTCCTGATTAGTATTTTGATGGAGTATTTTTGCAAACAATGTTACTGAATACAAAAAAATATATTGCATGCATATATTTTATAGACAGAACAGTCATAAAATACAGACTTTTGATGTATTCTTCAAAATTACAGGAAGTCAGATATAATAAGATCTATATTTAAATATTAAAAACACTTCCGTTGTCATTGTTATTTTGCATAGAAAATTTGGCATATGGGGATTTTAAAAGAATCGAATGAAAATGAATGTGTCATGAAGCAAGGAAATCAGGTTGTTTTACATTTGACTGAACAACTAGAGTATCTTATTTTAAGATAAGAAGAGAGACAGAAAAATAATGAACCACTTTTATTTAAGTAGTCACAACTGTCATGAAAGATATATAGAATTGTGACCACAGACTAATAACTTGTTTTTCAGGAGAATTTTATTATAAATACTCCTACCTCAGAGAGAAATTCTAAGACTGTTAAAAAAGTAATTAATATTTTCTGAATTAAGGTGAAGTTAATTAAATAAATATTTAAGTGTAAACCTTACTCTATGGGTAATTCCTATGATAATGTAGGTGTTTATTTTTCATTTAAATTTTTATGGGATCTAATATCCAGTGAATTTATCTGATAAAAATGTTCTCAGTATCATCACATGACTTATGATATATATTATACTCTTGTTTCCCTGTGCATTTGAAAGTAAATTGCTAACAACATCAATACTGTTAGCAACACAATAAAATGTGATAGAAAAAGATTGAAGTCTTGAAGGGGGTGATCAGATGCCTTTGAAAAACAAAACACCCAAGAACTTGAGGAAGCTTTGTATAAATGAAGGCTGTAAGAAAACGGTCAGTGATAGAAGGCAGACTATTAGATAACGAAAAGTTAGGTTGCTCAGGAAAGAGAATTGGTGAGGCTGTAGGTGGCATTTATTCTTGAAAGTCTGCGATGTCCTTGAAGACACATTTTGGCTATTTCACCTGCGGACATCACCCTGTCTGTGACCATTCTTGTTATTCATCATTATTGCAAAGGCACCATTCTTAAGGTTGCATCAGTGTGGGTAATTTAAGCACAAATAAACAACTGTGCAGCATGTTCTAGGTTTAGAAATTGCAAAATCTTAAGACTTTCTCATTAATACATCAATGAATAGTATCTGCAAAATTCTGTGAGAGGCAAGATGGTCATATTTCAAGATGTTTTCCACACACATACACAGAATTTGGCATTTGACAGTGATACAAATCAGGTGGAGCTACAATTTCAGTTTGGCACCGGCATAATAATTTATTTGAACTTGAAACTAACTTCTAGTGTGTAAACATCTTAATAAGGCAGAAATACACAGAATATCTTCAGTCCCAAACAACTGGGCTTTAAATGGCTCATGTACCTCTTTGTGCCTTTATAGAAAAAATATAATTTTACTAGAGGATGCTATATCATAAGTTTTTCTTTAACATATTGATGAATATAAAAATATTAGCTAAGACAACTATCATTTATATACAAAAGACTTCTAATTAACCAGAGTCCTTTAAAAGTACATCAGAATCTGAGTAAAATATCAACATTGAGCAAATATCTTATAAGAAATAGCTTTTAGCAACATTATTAATTAATACCTGGCTAATCCAGTGTCATTTCTAGAGCACTTAATTTGGGAATCATTTCTTAAAAATATTACCACTGTAAAATCATAAGGTTTGCACAAGTTACTTGTTAAATTCAAAATGTTTCTCCTGGAAGTTGTGGAAGGTGAAGGTAAAATATGATAACAACAAACTGACAAGTAAAAGGTGGCAGATATATTTATCACCTGGATTCTAGCAATGGTAACAGGATTATATACATATGGCTTGAAACTACAAATTATATAGATTAATTATATGCAATGTTTGGTTACACGTCAATAAAGCTGATGGGGAACATGAGGACTACTTCTTCAGAAAGTAATCCTTATTTAAAAAAATCTTCACTTTTTTAAAAGATAAATATTCTCATATCTCTAACAGATAGCAATTCAAACCATGATAAAATTTATTTGAAAATATATATCTTAAAATCTTAATTACTACATTTAATTATTGCATTGCTACTGACTGCATTTTGTTTTTTAGTAGCTCATGAGGAAAAGTTCTTATATAACAGGACTATAAGAGTTCACATTTTTTAAAATAAAAACATAATGAATTTTAAAACAATATGAAGCTATAGTTCTAAATCTTACAGAATTATAAAACGGCATGAATCATTAAAATTTCATAACTGTAATTAAACTATATTTATTGATGCATATAGGAATTGGGGTGTAGGACAGAGGTGCAGGGGGTGAAAGAACTCACCAGAGAAAGAGTAGGGAGCAGAACAGGTGGATCTATTGAAATACACTGCTGAGGGGAGCAGTGAGACAGGAGAGGTCTGCTGTGCCATGTGGATTATCATCCTGATTGGGGATCAAACTCAAGTTGCAGCGGCTGGTAATAACTTGATACTGCTGAGTCTTTAACTCCTGTGCCACTAGGGACATCCTAAATTATATATTTTTTAATAAAGTTATATTATTCATTGCTATAACATAAAAATAGAAATATGAACTCTATAGAAAAAATCACCTTGAAATCTATTGTAAAATCTTTGATAGATGCCTCTATCTATGCAATACCTTCTTCAAATATGGCTAACTCTATGTTCTTAATTATATTATCTTAACTATACCACCATTATTACTAAAACCTGGGTTTGAAGAGGATGGATCATTTATTAAATATAATTGTGACATTTGCTTTATGTTTAAATACTTCACTTATTTATTTTATCTTGACTGTAAACATGCGGTTTCTGGATCAAGGGCAGACAGATTATTTACTTGCATACAATCTTAGTGACAGTTCCCCATGTCCCAGTTTCCTCATGGGAGGACATAGTGTGATTCAAATGCCACTTGCACATGCAAAATGAAGATTTGCCTCACAGTAGAAGAATTCTGAAATTGTGAATCTAAAGTTTTTACAGAGCAACATGTACAACTTCCCTATTTTCCCTCTGGAGTAGTAGAGAGACTTTATCTTTCTAAGATAAACAAATCCTGTCTGTGAATCAAGGGGAAGATCTTTAAATTCATTACCACTTGGAGTGCAAGCTTGTGGCTCTAGGGGAAATAAAACTGTAAAGCTCTACAGTGACCTACATAATCTCTAACGTCCAAGTTACTTACTCATCCCTTAACTATGGTTGCCAGTGATTTTTGTTCAGAATGTCCAGGCCAGGAATAAATATAAAAATATTCATGTAATATTTTTTCTTGAAACTTTTTTTATACATGCAAGTAACATTTTCATTTGTTAATCACCCAAAATATACAATATAACAACAGACAAAATATAGAAAACATCGGGTTTTGGGCATTGCACAACAGGGAGCACTTAGAGAGGAGAAACAAATCAAGTGGTTCCTTCTATCGCTGAGACCTTCTGGCTGTATATAATATATGAACTGCAGTTCAGAAAAAGAGAAAATGGAACAAGACCCAGAAGTTTCATTCAGTTGATGAAACAGATCTGTGTTGAAAAAAACTAGGAAACTATTAATAGTGGCTTAGGATTCCTAGATAAGGCAACTTTCAAAAAGGTTCTAAAAATGGAAATGGACTTTTTGAAATTTTTAGCTAATGAGCTACTTGAGCACCAGAGGATGTAATATGTAAGGGCTCGAAAGACAATCTTCCACAGAAAGAACTATTACTAAAGGCATTTTAGTTAAAAAAAAAAGAAAATAATACAAGCGAGCACAAAAAGATAATCAGTAATGAAAAACCATTTTTAAAACACAGAGGATTGATCAATGATCCCAAAATGGCCATATCTGAGTATTGTTTATTAGCTTAGAGTAAAAACTGCTTTAAATCTATACTATAAGTGCTCACAAATATTCACAGTTAAAATTAATGTTCAAGCAATTAATTATCAGACATATTTCAACACCCTTTAAAAGAATACAGCAAAATCAAACCCATAGCACTGTTCAATTCACGGTACCTACAAACTCAAAATAAATAACCAAGCAAGGACTATGATACATAACCAAGAAGAAAAAAAAAAAAAACAGTCAACATAAACGTGAACAGAAATGATAGATAAAAATCAATGACAAGTCAAAACAGCTAACACATATATGTGTGCTACACACCATCATAGACTGTCACTCAATAACATAAGTTGAAAATATAATAAGGAGGTTAAAGAAGGACATAAAAAAAGTTAAATAGGAAATTTTGAAGTAAAATTTACACATGAAATTTCAGATCGCGGGCATTTTTGAAGAAAAAAATTATCAATACAAAACAACCACAGAAAATATTCAATTTGAAGTACAGAAAAATGGAAGGTGTAAATAAAGCCCTTGTCATATGCAACAATATCAAGCAATCATCCTTATAAGTGATCAAGTACCTAAAAAAGAAGTAAAACAAGAAATAGTAAAATCACTGAATTTTTAAAAAATATTTTAAAATTCTAATAAAAACCAATAAAAAATGAAAATCTTAAATAGAGGGAAAAGACACATTTTGCAGAGAAATAAATGTAAGAATGAAAACATACTTCTTATTTGAAACAATACTGATTAAATGACAATGGAATGATAATCTTACAATGGCCAAAGAAAACCACTGCCAATTTTTATCTGTACTCTGAAAAAAAAAAAAAAAAAACTTCAAAAATATATATAGTAACTTTTTCAGAAAAAATAAACCTAAGAAAATACAATGCCAACAGACCTATATTAACATAAATTATACTTAATCATCAGTTATGGGTCATTTTCCCCTGTGGTTAGGGAGATGACAAGGAAGTTCATTCTGTTAAACATTGTAGCCCATTCAGTTCAATGAAGCGAGGAAAAGAAGTAAAGGACATAATTCATAAAAAGAAAGAGAAATTTATTTGGAGATAGTCATATTATTTACATTAAAATGTCCAGTGAGCTAGAAAATATGACTTGAAATAATGAATTAGTTTAGTATTTTGTAGAATGCAAGGTCAGTAATCCATATCAATGATATTTCTATATTTAAGTAGCACAAGGTTGAAATCTTTAAAATTTTGATTATTTTTAATAGCATAGTGATTACAGTTTTGAAAAAAAAATATTGTGGTAACATTGGTTTGTAATATGGTATATCATTTAGAAATATAGGATCCCATATAGATATTGATTGTATTTAATAATACTGCAATTTTAAATTTGCTGAGAGTAATCTTAAAATTTCTCATTCAAAAAATAATAGTCCAAAATGTGATATACATAAAGCTATATTTAAAAAGATATTTCAACTAAATATTTAAGAAAGCAAAAATAAGATAAATTAAAATTGTTTTAAGTGTGCTTGTTTGTGAGGGGTTGAGTAGAGCAGGAAATGTGTTGTTGTCTTTCAATAAGCATAACATTCCAGTTATACCAAAATACAGTCTTAGTTCTGGTTGTTCTAACAAAATATTTTCAAGACTTTATAAGAAAAAAATTGTAAAATATTAAGAATATTTTTCATGCTGTCATGAAAATAGTTTGGATGATGTGTTACATAAAACTTAAACATACACATATACCCAAGAACGTAGAGATTATACCCTTGTTATGAATTAGATGACTCTTTGCTGCTAAGTTGTTGATTATTCTTTAATTAATCTCTAGGTTCAATATATATGCATACTTATTTATGTGTATATCTTATTAAATATAATTCTTATTGCTAAGGAAATATGTGAATGTACATATATGCTAGCTAATTTAAAATCAGGGTGAATAGGAAGTACATTTTTTCTAATACAGGCATTACTTGGGATTATTTTTCTGTATTCATTCCTGTTTTCATATCCTCCTATGTCTGTAAAATGTCAAATTAATTTGCGCACCCTTTCTGAGCTCTCTTCTTCCCATGACTTCCAGGGAGCTGCAGGAAACTGTATAATTTAGAATCTTATATTATAAATATAAAAATGAACAATCAATTTGAACAATTTGGATTTTTCCATGCTCTATAAGCAAAAGGAGCTCACAAAGAGCTAAAAGAGATATGAATAAAAAGAATAATGATCAGAACACAGTAAGACACTTGTAAACACTATCGTCTAAGTGCAGTGGATTTAATGGTTCATATTAATTAGATACATTTTAAATTTCTCATTTGCTATTTGCTATATTGATTAAAGGTCTTATTTCTGTATAATTTAAAATGCAAAGTTGCATGAATTTTATTTAAAATGGTTGAAGATGCGCATTATTCCTTATACAATATTCACTTTATTTATTGTAAAATGCTTTTAGCATTAACTATTTGTATTCAAATTAGATTCTTATTCAATACTTTCTCATATCAAATACTATGGAGGCAAAATTCTGCAAGTAATTTCAATTTGCATGGTAGCTGTTTCTTCTCATTAGCCCTTAGGGTTCTTAGGGGCTAGAAAAGTTATAACAATTATCAAATAAGCAATCACTTAAGTATTTATATGATGAAAGCATGTGAAAAGACTTTGTGAACTTTTCTAGTATTTGATGGACATTTATCATTTACTTGTTTAAATTCACTCAAAGAAATGGCAAAACATTTGAAATATTTTTCACCTATCTTCATAATGAATAATGTGCATTTGTAGACACCCTCATGAAATACAAATTGAATATATTACTTATTTCTCTTATAAAATTTTGTTTGATGTAAAAAAAAGTAATAAATATAGAATTAAAAATACAAATTTATTCTTCATTACAACTCTGGAGAAAGACACGTTATTTTGCACCCACACAATTCTTTTTTTTTTTTTTTAAGATTTATTTATTTATGCACATAAGCACTGGGGTACAGGCCAGAGGTGTGGAGAGGGTGAGAGATTTCACCAGAGACAGAATGGGGAGAAGAACAGGCAGATCCAGTGAAATACACTGCTGAGGGGAGCAGCGGGCAAAGCAGGAGAAGTCTGCCAGCCATGTGGGTCACCTCAACGCAGATGGCAGGAATCGAACATGTGCTTCAGTGGCTGTAGTTTGCTTCATAGTGCATTGCTTAATCCACTGCACCACCAGGGAGGCCCCACACCATAAACTTTTTTATTTTATTTTTAAACATAAAACAAATTACATTGTCTAAAACATATAATGTAAATAATCTATATAATAAAATAACCAATAGATTGGTTTGTAATAATGAGCTCATAACCTAAGAATATTTTACATATATTTTTAGTAAATAAATATATAAATTTTCATGTGAATTAACATACAAATATTTTAATATGTATTTAGGTTTCCATTATATGACATCGCTAAAGATTTTCAAAATTCTATAATACTATATTTACAGACAGTATCAAGTTCTTCATTACTATCATACTATCCAACTAGGTAAATCTGCACACTTTCATCAGTACATATTAGAAGACATCTAGAATTTAATTTCTGTGTTGATGGAAATTGATTATGCATACATTTTACTTATGTAAAATTATGTATCCTCCAGGCTTACTATCCCAAACTTCAGCCCTTAGCAGTGTCATCTGAGAAATTCAAATAACTTATTATTTTGCAAATTTTCTTACTAAAAACATTTTTATTAAATAAATATGCAGTGGCAAAAAGTAACAGTTTCATACAGATGTCTGCATGAAATTTATTTTATTTTCACAAATATTGAAAACTTTTAAACAAAATACAGTTCATGTATTCTTTATAAGAATTATAACAGCTTACTTGGGTGAAAGGGCAAAAGATAATTAATTAATACTCTATTATATTACCTCGAAACACTGTTATTCTTGACTGACTTTTGTGCTCTCCTCAGAGTACTAAAATACTGAAAAGCTTTTGAGAAAAAAGTGAAACAACTTTATTTATGGTTTTGGATGCAGAGGTATTTTCCTTTAAGACAATTCTTAAATATCTAAATTACAGTTAACGAAGTAAATATTATTTTAATAAATAATGTTGAAAATATCTACATTTTCTTTATAAATTAATAAAGATGTTGTCAGTCTCTACACAATTCCCTCTAGATATTATCTTAACAATAAAATTACTGAATTATATATCCATTGTATTATACTATGCATAACAGGAAATGTAAAATAGAAAACTAAAAAATCTTACTGAAAAACTCCAGCAAAAAAATGGAAGAACAAAAATATAGCACAGCACTAAGCTTGTTTGTTCAAGTAAAATACTTTCATTCTTTACAGTGATAAATTTAAAAGAATAAATTAAAATTGTGAATTTTTTTATAAAATAAGAAAGGATATACTACCACCTAGTGGTTAATGAGGTTGCTCAAGGTTAATATTTCTCTTGCAAGCATTTTCAGAAACTACATACAGGTCAAGGGAAGCTGATGGCCAACAATTTCACAATTTGACCACTTCAGTAAATTATTTTTTAAATTTTTTGGAAATACTATATTTTAGTATTAGAAGTAATTTCCAAATTGCTTGATTATCAAGCAGTTACCATTTCTACTTTCTACTTTATTACTTTTCATTTTAAGTTTAAATGCTTTTACAATAAGAATAACTTTAAATTTTAGTGAAAACTGGAAATAACTACATCATAATAGTAGATAATCAAATGGAACATTAGAGATTTAGAGAAATTAGTTAAAGATTTAATTATAGGAAAAAATGGAGAACATGTGTGGGGGCTAAAAAAATATGAAAATATTTCCAATAAATCAATTACACCTATTTTGAGTTCTCTAGTTAATTATGAATCTTCCATCACTTGGACCTTGACTGTGTTTATCTGTGAGTGTGTCTGTGAGTGTGCACATGCTTGTGTTCATCTATCATCTGTGGCATATGATAAGTTACACACTGTTGTATCTTCAGTTGCAAATTTCGAAGTCAAATGTATAAGTACTATATGCAGACTAAATGTCTTTTCTAAAATCAGAGTATTGGCCAAATTTTTAAATTTGCATTATTAATATAAATAAATAATTAAATAATAATATTTATCATTTAGTTTGGATTCCATTTGCTTAACTATGCTTATTAAATTTGAATCATATCATACAATAAGTGAGAAGTGATTTTTTTCAGAAAGAATCATATATATATACAACTTTCAATAAACATTCAATATTGGCTTACAAAACTCCACAAAATATAAAACGTGTGTATTTAGTCAATGTCAATGCAAGGGTATTGGCATAAGAAAATCAGAAATAAAAGACACATTCATTCCTTTGTTTATTAATTTCCAAAATACATAATGACTACAATATAAAGATTGCCCAGTGTCCTTGAAACTGAAGACGTCACAATGAAAAATTTTAATTATTTTTAATTAATTATTAAAAATTATTTAATTATTTTTAAATTATAGACACGTATAAGACATATGTAAGATAAAAATGGAAAGTCTTGGACTTAAGGATAGAGACAATCATGAAATTAACAGGGACTTCAGTGGCAGAGAAAAATGTAAAGGGTTTGCCATGGGCAACTGAGCAAATGTTAAGAGGTCAGACTCAATGAGAAGACAGAAGTAGAGCCTAAAACATGTGGTGTTACACAGGTCAGGAATATGGTTTAGATTTTTTTCTTTGAACTATTGACTTAAAAATCCCTGCTGTCATAAATGACGGTAACAAAAAGAAATCCGAAATATAATTTGGCAAAAGAAGGCATGAAAACAAATTCAGCTAGACAAATGAAAGATAAATGTGTCTCTATGCATCAGAAAAGAGACAATAGATGGAAAAAAGAACAGGTAATGTTATTTCTGTAGCTGTAATGATCAAATAAAAGAAATCCTTTTTACATTACAGTACCATTAAGAATGTAAAGTGAATTAAGAAGGTAATTATCACCTTCATGAACATTTCCAGGTTTCTTTTTCTGTGTGTGATAAGACACTAACCAGGACATCTGCCCTCTTAAAGAATTTTAAAGTGCATTATACAGTACTGTTGACTAGATACATTTCTGTACATAAGGTTACTAGAACTAATCCATATAACATAATTGAAAACTTTCTATCAACTGAACCCCTTCATATTCTTCTCTTGCTCAGGATCCCAATAACCTCTGTTCCATTTTCTTCCATAAATTTAACTATTTTAGATAGTGCACTTATGTGGAATCATACATTTTCATGTCTCGGTACCTAGTTTAGTTCACTTAATACAGTCCTTCTAGAATGTATGTAATGCTTTCTTATTTTGCTGCAAATTTCATATATGCTAATGTATAATGCAGCTAAATGTATGATATTTATTGGATATTTAACAATCAGCTTATAGATATTTATATCACAATATATAATACATATAATACATAATCTTGATATAAGCCCTTTTATATATATATATATTGAAAATATCTTGTCAAACTCTTTAGATTTTTATTCACCTTCTTTGGCAATTTTTGACAAGTGTTTCATGGTTTTACCTTTCAGGTTAAGATTTGTAGTTTCCATAGAGTTAATTTTTGTCTATGGTGTATAGTGGAGTTTTGAGTAATATTTTTCCATATAGAGCTCTATTTGACCGAGTAACATATATCTAAAAGAATTATAAATTTTAACCTGCCCTGTAATATCAACTTGGTCATATATTGGGTAAGTGTAAATTTGTGAGTTTCTATTTGTTCCTCTATTTCATTCTCATAATTTTTTTGACATTCTCCTTACTGGTACACTAGACAGTGCCAGACAGTGTGATAACACTGCTGTAATTATTCTAGATTTTTAAGAAATCATGTTATTGGTACTTTATAGTCTTTTTTATTTAAAATTCCCTTTTTATCATGGAACCTTTTCATTTCCATATAAAACTTATAGAAATTTTTGTTAAATTTCACTACCAGAGTCTGCTGAGATAGTGATTGGGACCTCACAGAACATATACAAACAATTGAAATACATACATACACACACACACACACACACACACATATATATATAGAGTTTACATTATACAGTCAATCTACAAGATACATTCCATATTTTTGTGAAATTATTTAACAACCCTCAGTAATGTATTTAAATTAATTGTATAAAGTTCTTATTTTTTTAAAATTGTATTTAATAAAGATAAGTTTAAAGATTAATGTTTTAAAAGTTGTATTATTTTGTGAACTTAATTTACTAATTGTCATTGGTAATATGTGGACATTTTTTCATTGGGTTGCGTCCAACCACCTTTCCAGATTTCCTTGTTAATTCTAACATTGTATCTCAAGTTTACCTGATTATTCTAAATACACAATTATTACATCTGGAACTAATAATACACTACATAAATAATAAGTAAACAAAATGATAGTTTTATTTCCTATTTTTTCATACCTTTACCTCTTATTTCTTTTTATTTTCTTTATTTGTTCTTTACAACTAGAACTTCTGTCTTGCACATAGGGATATATAGGAGAACATAGAAATAGTTACAAATGTCAACAGAATTATACACAAGCAAATAACTATAGATATTATGTAATCATAAATCAAGGTGTATATGACTGACCATTAAGTCAACAATATGTTTGAGAAGCCAGAATCTCAGGTGTGATATATTTGTATCTATTGCACAAAATCAATTTTCACTATTTTCCTTTTATTATCTTTCAGAGGTGATATATGTCAGAAGTCTGATTTTTGCTGTTTTTATTTAATGCTCAAGTTCAGTATATAATATTCCTGACAAATGCTTTGTCTTACCCCACACCAAGGACCCCAAGGCTGTCATTGGCTCAATGATTTGCTGCAAAATCTTAGTGTACCAGAACCTATTATGCTGTGGATATAGCTTAATAGCTTATTATAGCAAAAAGATAGAGATTAGCACGAGTAATGAGAAAAGATGAACTATGTGAAGAAAACCTGGGAGCAACCAGGTACCAAATCCAGGTAGCTCTTTCACTGTGTAGCCCTACAGGATAAGGCTAATTGTTCCAAAAGTGATGTTCGATAATAGTAGAAAGTGTCACCAAAGATGGAAGCTAACCAAGCCTTGTACAGGAATTTTAATGGGGGTGAGTTATGGAACATGTAGTGTGTATATGATTGACCTCAGATGTATAGTTTCCCAACAAAATCAAATAGATAACTATGCTAGCACAAACTACCTCGTGAAAGTGGTAAAACAATAGGTAAAGTAGGGGTGACATGTAAGGTGACATAATTGTGCATCACTGTAGAAAAACTGTAATAAACAGGCTAATAGGATATAACAATGAGTCCAGAAATATATGCATACATGCAAGGTCACCTAGTTTATAATAATAATGACCAGCAATACTATTGAGCAGAGGAATGTTAGTTTTTCAATAAATGTTTAGTGGGAAATTACATATGGGCCAAAAATAATCTTAGCCATTATATTATAGCATAATGAAAAATAAATTTAAGAAAGTAGTAGTTATAACTATAAGCTATAAAAAAGTGATGCTATTTACTATAAAGCAAAAAAAGAGTATGTTTTTGACATAGTAAGTGAGGATTTATATTTTAGCATGGATAAAATGTTTGCCATAAAGGAAAATTTAATAAATCATACTACACTAAAATTAAGAAATTCAATTCATAGGCATCATTAAGAGAGTAAAATTTAAAAAAAAATATTCTCCTGAGAATAATATATATGTGAACGAGGTGACTTTTAGAAGCAACTAAGGGTGAGTATCAGTTGTCAGGAGAACAAAGTATTGAAAGTTACACAAAACACATCCCCTCCTTACCCCCTCCCCTCCACCATTCCCTATCTTTGAGGGAAGGAGAGGAGAAGTCTGGAGCATCAACCAATATCAATGAGTTAATTGAGTATTCCTATGTAATGAAGTTTCCATAAAGTTCCAAGAGGACAGGATTCCAGCTGCTCTGGATTAGTGAATAACTGGCAGTGCTGAAGAGTGGAGATGCTTGCGGCGGCAGTGAGAGCTTTGTTCTCTTTCCCTCTGTCTTCTCACAGATGTATCTCTTCCATTTCTCTGCTCCTGTATTATATTTTTTGTAATAGTTTGGTGTTCTACTGAATAAACATGTTTCCTGACTTATGTGAGAGTTATCCTTGCAAATGAATAGAACTAAAGAAGGGGATCATGGAAACCTCTGCTTTATAGCCAGTTCATCAGAAACACGGGTAACAACTGTAACACAGGTAACCTGGTAGCAACTGACATCTGCTGGAAGGCGGTCTTGAGAAGCTGAGTCTGCCTGAGCAATCTGGAGTTATCTGTGAGTATATAGTGTCAGAATTGAGCTGAGTTCTACCTTGCAAGTGTCTGAGAATTGTTTATTGGTGTTGGAAAATCTCCACCCATACTTATATTAGAAAGAATTTAGGGGAGTATGTGACATAAAAAAGGATTATTTCATATTAATAGAAAGGAAACATATGACCTATTTTTTTTAAATAGGCACACATACACTACCATGAAATACTTATCTGAATTTTTTTTAAAAAGGGCAATCAATACTCAGCTGAATAAGAGGTAATAGGATTAATATCCATTTACTTGTAGAAGTAAAAATTGCTATAGCAACTATGGAAAACACTTTTAGTATCAACTTAAAATTAGTATCCACATAACCTATGACCCAGTAATTGAACACTTAGGCATAATCTCAACACAAATGGGAATCTGTGACACATATGTACCATATCTGAATCAGCACTGTCTTAAATGTTTGGAGAAAATATTCATGTTTCTTAGTCTTTAGTACCTGAAAGGTTAAACGGCATGGATATATTTTTAGCATGAAATACTAAATGACAGTAATAATAAATAACACATTTGTATATAACATAAATGGGCCTCATGACATTATTAAGCTTTTTAAAATTTATTATTATTTTAAACATCCTTGTTTATTTTTTTCACCTTATTGGATTTCTCCCCTCAGTTGTGATTCACTCTATTGACAGCTAAAGCAAGAACTGCTAACAATAATCATAAAACTTAAAAGACCACATAAAAATATAAAGAACAATATGTTTTGATTTTAGGGGATGAAAGCAAATATTAATGACACTAGCTTAGTGTTTCCTTCTTCTCTTCTTCATTCTCTACATAAACATAAATTTAAAAAAGCAAGGAAAGAAAAGACTATTTCTTCAGAGGTTTATGCATATTTTATTGGTTTATTTTTAATTATGTCATAGCTAGAGATGTTAATTAGAGCATGTCATTGCTGTACACCAAACTACTACATGTAATTTAGAACCCATATTTGTCCAGAGGAAGTTGCAACAAAGTTAACTTAAAGAAAATATATGAAACAGCTCCAGAAAATGCAAACAAAATGAGCAATGTTCATCCACTTACACCTAGTGTTGGTTTTGCAGGAGCAGGAAGAGGTTATGTGCTGTAACTCGGACCTAACTACAATTCTGAATAGCAAGGGATCTCTGTGAAATATCCCAAGGTTTATCAAATGTATCTGTAGACTTGGGGTAAATATATATACACATATATACAAATTAATATAGAATATTCTGATTTATCATTTTCATGATAAAATATAACTATATATATATAACTTTTCTAAAGATTTATTTATTTATGCATATAAGCACTGCAGTACAGGCCAGAGTCATGGGAGGTGAGAAGATTCACCAGAGACAGAGTGGGGAGCAAAATAGGCAGATCAACTGAAATACACTGCTGAGAGGAGCAGCGGGCGAGACAGGAGAGGTCTGCTGCACCATGTGGGTCCCCTCCCTGGGTGGCAGGGATTGAACTCCTGCTGCAGTGGCTGTGATTTGCCTCATAGTGTGTTGTTTAACCAACATTGTGCCACCAGGAAGGCCCCAAGATATATGATTTTTTTTAAAGATTTCTTGGCATCAGTTGATATATTTATATAGAGTAGTAAGTACTACACAATTTCTCGTTCTTTTAATACCTAAAATCTAAATCGCATCTTTCTGACTTGTAACTCAAAATATCTATGCATCTGGCTACTTCTATCAAATCAATCTACCATCATCCTAATCTTTCTTTTCTAATTTAGCATTTCCTCTTTTCAAATTGTTTCACATCTTTTACTTGTCTTGTTCTTTCCCATATTCAAAATGTCCAGGTGTAGTCTGTACTGTTCTTTCCAACTTAATGATAATTTTATGTTGATGTATAACTTACTTTGCTTTCCATTGCCCTTAGAATAACTTCCAATATAACTTGATTTAACTCTTATATAACTTCTATTTTCCATTCTTGTCATTCATCACTCTGCTTCTTACTGAGTAGTTATATATACCATTCTGTCTCAAGATAAGGATTATGAGCATGTAGCTCCATCCCATCTGCCTAGGCTACTTTTCCTATATTTTCCTCCCATCATAGTGATTTGAATTATTTGCTACTTGAGATAGCCTAAAGTACATATGTAAAGAAGTGGGTTTTGCTAAAATGTCAATCAAACTCCAAAATGACTTATTCAGTGCCCAAAGTTCCATAAGAAATGGAAATTTCCTTACTTATGATTACCTAATTAGCTCCAAAAAATAAGTGTCAATATATGTATGTTGAATCAGATACGTTTTGTCCCCTGTATCTTATTTATAGTATGTTTTCACTGACTTATTAAAGCTCTGAAGTTAAATTTATTGTAAACTGTCATATGAAGATTCAAGTATTCCCCATTGACCAACTATTTTAAGAATTTTAAGAACCAAGCTCTGACCTCTTTATAATTTTCTTTCTTGCTCAGTGTCTACTATAATGATTAAAAACAATATTTACATGTTCCCAACACTGTTTTAATAAATTAGTTGGCATTGAATAATTATTTTGAGATATCATCACAAGTTCAGAAAACTAATAGCTATTTGAATATACAAATTTCACAGGTACAACTGGAAGCTGTTAAAATTCTCTAGTAAGTATTCAGAAGTCTACCTATAAACATAATAAAAGACAGTTCAAAATAAGACTAAAACAATGGTCCAGCCTTCATTCATTTTCTTCTAACTAGGACATGCAGTTATAATTTTCATATATAAAACACATTCTCATATGCAAACTAAGACTGTGTCCAAAAAACAAATCACTATAGAATTTCAGAGCATAAGAAGATATTATGTTTTAAAACAGTCACTCTGTACACTGTTAATGTCACAATGGTATGTTTGATTACTATTAAATTCTAGAAAACACTCTGCTTCTGTACAATGAGACACATCAGAAAGTAATTAACCATACCATTATTTGAAAAATTTTAATGTGTACTGTTTTATTAATAAGTTCTGTGTAAATTGCATTACTCTCCTTGTCACTAGAAATAAATTACTTGCAATAGTCTCACAAGTGATGGTGACAAAGTTGTGAGCCAAGAAACCTTTGCTTAACCATGTTTCCACAGGTTAATTGGTAATTAAAAGGCTATATTATGCTTACGCACACTTGCCCCTGACCACTTTCCAGATAGGCCATTTTTCAGAGTGAGATTTAGTAAGAGAGCATATAGTCAATGATTCTAATGACTACATAATTTTATATGCATAACATAGACACACACACACAAAATGTTTAAAGAAAATTTTGATGGTAAATTAGTAGTGGAGGAGAAAATAACAGAATAGTACCTTCTTGTCCTAGTCAAAACTAGTTAAAAAACCTCACAAGTGTCAGTATGACAGAATTGAGATATAGAAAAATACATATGTGCATTTATAGTGGCACAGTTAGTGTCTATAGCAAAACAGAGTTTCACAGTATTATGTAAAGTAGTTAAAGAAGCTAGTGTTCACAGAAATGATGGCTGGAAATTTGATAGAAAAGTGACACCTTTTTAACATTTCATGTATGTTAAAGAGCATTGATATTAATTTTCTTTAACATCATAGTGAATCAAAATTCAGGAAACTCATTAGAAGCATGCATATGGTAGTTAATGGATTCGTTTTAATGATTACACATTTCTCTATCAGATCCCAAGTTCTCTTTCTCAAGTATCTACAATCTTAATACACAAAGTTTTCTGAGCCATAACCCAATGGTATCGTCAATGAACCCCAGCTGAAATTGTAAAGGCTATGGTGGCCTTTTCCTGTTTCTTCTTTCATGCAGGTTTAACAAGGTGAGCTTGTAGCAATGGGACAAAAATACACCTACTCATTCTAAACAAGGGGGAAAATCCCACTCTATCATAAATTGACATGGTGAACTTCAGGGTACAGGCTTAGAAGAGCATTCTCTTTCCCAAAGAGACATCTCACTTCCTGTACAGAAAAACCATCAAGGGAGACAGAACTAAGATACTGAGTGGTGGGTGGTTAGATGGTCAACAGTCAGAAGCCAGGGATATTCACTTTTGTTGCTGTTTTCAACCCAAATTCAACTTACATTATGAGTTAGTGGAAAACAACCAATTAGAACCTACCAACTTACATCTTATTATGCTTTGCAATTTTTAAAATTAATTTATTTGTATTTTTCATCATTGTTCCTTTTTCTTTTTTTACATTGTTTGCTTTATTTCCTCAGGTGTAGTCCCCATAGAATTCCTAGCACTGATTCACCAGTGTGCACCATCACCATAGTCCCTTGTGCTCTTCCTGCCCTCGTTTTGACCCCTCTCCCTCCCCCACCTGCAGAATATCTCTGATTTATAATTGCCTGTTTATTTCTTTATTGTTTAATTTTTTTTCCCTTATCCCTTCTTTCTTTCCCTTATCAATTTACATTTTTCCATCTGTTCTTCAATACTGTTTTACAGTCTGTTCTTCAAATCCCATCAATACTCCCAAAGTACCATCCTGGAGGACACATATATGAGCCTTGCCTCCTGGCTCCCACCAGTTGACCTTACGTTAAAATGACTCTTTTCTCGAAAGCTGGTGACTTGGCTTTTGGCTTCTGTGTCATCGGATATTGGACCCCTGTTTTGCAGCATAACCACCAAGTCCTATTCCATGCGCAGCCTTTATGACAAACTACGAAAGTACTGACAGAAATGCCCACAAAGCGTGGTTCCTGTCAGACCACATATGAGCTTATTGTCACTATTATTGAAATTCTGATAACCTGAGATGTTTCACACACACACATGCGCACACGGCAAAAATCAAACAGTCTTCACATAGATTCTACCTCAATTTTCTTTCTTTCTTTTTTTTTTTAAAGATCCATCCATCCATGCATACAAGCACTGGGGTACAGGCCAGAGGTGTGGGGGACGGTGAGAGGATTCACCACAGAGAGCCGGGAGCAGAACAGGCAGATCAACAGAAGTACACTGCTGAGGGGAGCAGCGGGCACAGCAGGAGAGGTCTGCC
>JAGFMF010011629.1:9112169-9178780 GCA_019455555.1 Galemys pyrenaicus
ACAGCAGGAGAGGTCTGCCACGCCATGTGGGTCCCCTCCCTGGCCGGCAGCAGGGATCGAACTCGTGCTGCAGTGGCTGCGGCTTGCTTCATAGTGCGTCGCTTAACCCATTGCGCCACCAGGGAGGCCCGATTCTACCTCAATTTTCAAACTGACGGTTAAAACTGCTGGAAAGACATGTGGATTCAAGCCCAGAGAGTTTCCTCAAAGATATTTTTCTCATTAAACTAAGAAAAAATGGTAAAATATGAAGTTTCTCCAAGGTTTTCTGCTTTAGGGCCCTACATTCCTTTTGATCCTGGTAAGGTGCTTATGCCAATTTTCACAGCTACTTCAAATTTCTACATTCCTTTTTCAGAAATGATAATAAAAAGAAGCTCATGGGAATGAATAAATCACTTTGAAATAAACTACAGTTTCTACCATAAATATTTCTATGAAACATCATTGAGGTTCATTTCCTTTTTGTGAGAGGGTTCATATTAAAGGTTGATTTTCAAAATAATTATTTGTAAGAAATATAAAAGTAAACATTCAGTTTGATATATTTTTTATATTTGCTAAGTTGTTTACATGACAGAGGATTTATTACAATTTTTCAATAACTTTATATTATAGAATGATTTTTTTTCTAACTATGCCACAAAACCACTGCTGTCGGTTAAGATTTTCAAAAGTCATGTACTCTTTGTACTGTAACACTTAAAACTTAATTAAAATACCATCGTATTTTCCCTCACATGCCATGAACACATTCTGCATATCATAAACAGAAACATTTGGAGAAATTTGGATGAATAAATTTAGACTCATTAAAAATATAAAGTGCAGAGGTTCTGTTAATTTTTGTTACGATTTTCTACTAGCTTATGTGAATGTACCATCTTTCTTCTTTCAAGGCTTGAAGACCAATCCTTTTCAATCTATGCAAAATATACAACAGTTTCAGGCAGTTCACATTCAGTGCCACTTCATGGTCACAAAAATAATTGTTTGGCACTTTCCTCTTAGATCTTCTCTATATAAAAATGTATAGATTTATAGCTCTTCAATCTTTTGAGTATAAAGGTTTTTTAGTTACTACATTCTGAATAACCTCAGAATCATATCTGTAAGTGGTAAAATCTAGTTATATAGATCATTAATTTGCCTGTGCTTGAGAAGTGGTATTACCAGTGAGCCTAAATCATTCACTGAGTCCTTGAACCAGTATAGAATGTTCTCTAAGAGAATCTTCTGTAATGCATTTTCAATTTTAATAATTTCACTTCCCTTCAATGTGAACACAAAATAAGTAATGTGCTTTGACTCGAACCAATTTCTAAAGAATGACACCATCTCCTTGGTTTAAATACACATCTTCAATAACAGTTTGAACTTTGTAACACATTGCAATAAACAGATGCATTCTAACATCTGTGACAGTGACTTTACAAACAAAATATGTCCAATCTAGGCTCATTAGCATTCTGGAAAACTTGAAAATTTTATATATTTCTCTGTTTCACTTTTTTCTTTACATTACAGTCAAAGCTAAGTGAATCTGGCAAACAGATACCGCCATAAAACTCAAACCATTTCTCCTAAAATGATGCATTTTTCTGGAATCCAAACCTTTCTGAATTGTGTCCTTTTGCAAAAAGAAGATCCCTTAGATTCAGACTATATTAATTAATTAGAGAAAATAATGATTTGTATGTTCTAATCATCAATTGATGATTAGATATGTTCAATGATTATTGAACCACAAAATGTTTTATTGTGTCAAAAAAACAATTACAAACTCAGAAACTTTGCCATGGACCCAGAAAGCACTATGTTGGTTTGCAATGCTGCAGCCAAAATAGTGTCAAATCAAGTATATTTTTCTTGAGATAGTTTGCTATTTTATCCACAATACAACACAGATTATTTACATTATTTCATTGGCATCTTTTATGTCATAAAATTTAGTGTAAGCCTTTTTTTTAAAGATGTATTTATTTATGCATACAAGAACTGGGGTACAGGCCAGAGTCATAGGAGGTGAGAGGATTCACCAGACGGAGTAGGGAGCAGAACAGGCAGATCAACAGAAGCACACTGCTGAGGGGAGCAGAGGGCACAGCAGGAGAGGTCTGCTGCGCCATGTGGGTCCCCTCCCTGGCCGGCGGCAGGGATCGAACTCCTGCTGCAGTGGCTGCAGTTTGCTTCATAGTGTGTTGCTTAACCCACTGCGCCACCAGGGAGTTCCTAGTGTAAAATATTTAATCAAATTTTACTACAATGATTTTAATCTGATACATTCTTTCAGTTGTGCATTATATTTTATGTGCATCTTTTATAACTCTGCCATAAGAATGTGCAATACAACTAAATTATTACAAAATATTTATTAAAGCAATTATCTGGAAATGCAAAATACTGTATGTGTCCTGAACAATCAAATCATGAACTAGTGAAAATATGCAGCTGATTTTAGTGGTTGACAGAGAATTGAATTTTAACACAATTTCCTAAACTATACTTAAAAACTCTTTTAGCATATATTGTTTACTACAGGTTGACTATATTTTCCATGTTAATCAATAATTAGAAAAAATGAAAAATAAGAGCACATAGGGTTATTTTAGAGGCTATATAAGATAATATATGTAAAATTCTTAACACCATGCTAGAATCCTTAGTGAATTTAGTTCCTAACTAATTAGTTGGTCAGTATTTTGATAAATTCAGAAAATAGAAGAGCACAATGTCTTGATGTGGAGCAGCTCTAATCAATACCGACTCATTAGTGTCGTTACAAAACAGAACTAGAAAATGAGAGAGAATAGGAACTGTTAGAGGAATCAGCAGATTCAGAGAAGTTTGATATCTTAAAAGTAAAGTCACAATTAAGTAATCATGGTTAAAGGCATTTCCTAATAGTATTAGCAATTTTTGACCATAAATGAAATTAATAAATGGGAGGAAGGACATAGAGCTTTATCCCATACACAGACAGATATCTTTTCTAAGCATGGATAAGAAAGATAAAATGAGACTGAATGGGAATAAATATACCTTTTCAAAGATAGAAACAAATTGGTCATTCTTGAAAGAGTCTGAAATAAAGATATAAAGCTTCTCTAATCAAGAAAATGTGGTATTGGCAAAAGAATAGAAAAACAGTTCAATGGAACAGAATTACAAGCAAGAAACAGGCCACATAAATAGAGTCAACTAATCTTTGACAAAGAATCAAAGGCAATATAATGCAACATAGAGTCTTTTAAAAAATGGAGTTGGAACAACTGGACATTGATGCATAAATAGACATACATATATAACTTATCCATCTATCCATGTATTTATGCATGTATGCATGTATTGATCATGTGTATCTATCAACTGTTTGTCTTTCTTATATTATCCAGAAAAGCCGGCTCAAAATAAGTCACACACTTAAATATGAAACACAAAGCTACCAAACTCTGAGATGACATAGGAGCAAATTTAGTTGTTACTGGTTTTAACAATGACTTTGTAGATAAAAACTAAAATCATGAAACATGAAAAGAATTGATAAACTGGAGTTCATTAAAAGTAAAAACTTTTGCTCTGTGAAAGATGCTATCAAGAGAATGAAAAATAAGTCAGTCTGGAAGAAAACATTTGCAAAAGGCACATCTGATAAAGGACCATTATCTGAAATATACAAAGAACATAAGACTAGACAATAAGAAAGAAAACAATTCAATTGTAAAATAGGTTAAAAACCTTAGTAGACACTTTACCAAAGAAGATAAACAGATGGCAAATATGCAAAGAAAAAGATGTTCCACGCCCCATGTCAGGGAAATGCAAGTTACAATAAGAAGATACCACTGCTCATCTATAAGAATGACCAAAATGAAGAATGTTCACAAAACCAATTGCTAGAAAGGATTGGATCCACAAAAGCTACTCTTACTCATTTCTTAGACGTTATCTTGGCATTTTACATGAAAAGTCACAGAGACAACTCAAATACATATTTCTAAATACAGGAAGTGAAATACAGTAAATCTGGAAAGGCTATGTACTTTACAATTTCAACTATCTGACATACTAAAATAGAAAAAAATATATATATGGAAACATCAAAATAATCAGTGGTTACCAGGAATTAAGGCTGAGGGAGAGATGAATAGGCAGAGCAATTAGGAAATGTTCAGGACAGTGAAACTACTATACAAAATGTATGATTCTACAAACACGAATGCATGTCAGTGTCCGTTTATCCAAACTCAGAAACACAATGCAAAAGAAAACTAATTAGTTAAACCATGGACATGGGTGATAATGATGTATCACTTTAAGTCCATCAATTGCAGCAAATGCTCCAGTCTAGAGGGGATATTGATAACGAACTCATTGTGTGAGGAAGCAGGATGCATATGGGATGTATCTGTGTTTCAGTTTTGCTAGGAACATAAAACTACTAAAAGCACTGTTTTTAAAAAAGGAGTAGGACACATAGTGCATCCTACTCATCCTGAGCCCTGCCTCACATCCACATTTTCAAAAGCACTCCATGTGCTTAAATAAATGGAGGACAGTTTCTCAGTGGTTCTGCCGATCTCTACAATGATCTTAGGATTGCTTTTAGACATAAAGATTTTTGAAAACAGTATGAATATTTATTTTTCATAAAAAATTCTATAAAATGGATAAATAGCCAACAATATTTTCCTCTGCATTTATTCTTATTAAAAATTTGGATTAGAAATCCATGTATTGACCTTAAATTGATACCAATATGGTTTTTATCATATATTTTGTGATAAGGAAAATTAAGAAATAAGTTGATTATTTTCCTTTAAAATCTTATATTCACTGGTGGCAAAATGTTTTTTTTTTCTTTGTTTTACATGTTTCTGTATGTGCAGATGCATGCTTGAGTCTTTTATATTATTAAAGATGAAAATGAAGTGCAAACAAAATTTTTAATTTCTTTGTCTCAATGCTGGTAGAATAAACCACTCAAGCAGGAGTCAGTAGAACAATTTTTGATTGAACATTTTAAAATGCTGTTTGGAAAATAAACAGGATTTGTACAGTCAGTATAATTCCCATCATCAAGGGAATATATAGAGTGGGATAGAAAGATTCCCAAGGGTAAATTTTCTGTCATCAAAAATGATCTCCCTGTGGGAATTTAAGAAGAGAATTAGGTTCAATTAAATTATGTATAGGTTATGCAAAGAGGATAATTATCTTGCTCATTATCTTTGCAGTTTGGAATTGAAGCAGACTTTCTTTCTACTGCAGCTGAAGATAAATTGGAAGGATGCCTTAATCATTTCCACATTTGAAAGCCCTGTTTTCTCTCCATGCTGGCAACTCTACCTTAGATGGGCAATGCCAGTGCCTGTCCAGATGCACAATATGATTAGCACAGGCACATACATTTGGTTGATCAACACAGAGTAATTGGCACACCAATGATTTCCTTTCTTTCTGGCCCTCAGCTGTGTTATTCACTACCCTTCTGCTTGTATTTTTAGTATTTCATATCAGTGCCAGAAACGGGTCATTTTTTTCTTTAGTAAATAGGATAATGGTATGTGAAAGCTGAAATACACAACAAATATTAAAGTAATTCTAATATCATGCAATACTCATTTTGTCCTAGATTGACAGCAGGGAGAGTTCAAACAGAATTGTATTAAAAATCCATTTTCAGGATCTAACATTGGCCAAAAACATTGCCTATGTTCCCCTTGTCAAGAATACCTATGCAACATGGCAGATCTTCCTACATATGTGATCCATCGTGTCTGCGCTCCATTTCTTCAAAGTAGGATAAACGAGTCTGAGTTTATGGGTATTTCTACTCCTCTTTTGTTCGTTTGTTTTCTTAAATACCAATCACCTGGAAAATATTATGAGGTGGTGAGGGAGCACGGAAATACAAATAACAGAAGCTCCAGGTTGAAGAAGAGGTTGGCATTTTCTAGGAGGCAAGAACCTCAATCTTCTCCACGGAAGATCTAGAGAGATGGCAAGTCTGGAGATTGCATTATATTTATTTTGACCTGAAACAAGAATTTAGACCTTAGACCTAAATTCTAGGGTGCTAAGGGAAACTTATCAGCTGGGGTAGTGTAATGTACTATAACAATAATTAAATCTGATAACTGGAGGATTTCTAAGAATGAGATTTGAAAGAAGATTTTGATCTGATTTAAAGAAAAATTAGTGACATTTCCTAGCACATGACCCATATCCAATTAATCATCATTAGCTAAAAAAAGAATTGTCTCCCTTCTATATTTTCACATTTGACTTATAGGACAAACTTCTTAGATTCTAGTATGTACATGTAGTTTATTTGTTGTGCCAAACATGTCTGATTCAATTTTCTTGTTCTATTTCATCATATTACCTTAAATTCTATGAAACTCTATTTCTGAATTCTCCATTCTGTTTCATTGATCTATGTTTCATCCCTTTGATAATACCATACAGTCCGCATTATTATAATAATAATTATAAACCTTAATACTAACTCTGCCTTCATTTTTCTTAGTCTATATATGTAATATATATTATTTTTCTTAGTCTCTCTCTATATAATATATACATATATATATAGAGAGAGATTTGCTGTTCTAGAATCTTTTTTTTTTCAATAAAAGGGAGATGATTTTTTTTAATTAAAGATTTTACAGTGAGAAGCAATCACAATAGACTGTGATGGAGCACTATGGGTGCTTTGTGGAGGGCACACTAAGGTGTCTACTACTGTGGGGGAAATCCTGTACTTCCAGAACTGTAAAAAGAATGCAAACCAATTGTATTCCAGTTGAAAACAACTGGAAATTTCTGTAAAACTACATGTTCATACTGATCAATTATTAACTATGAATCAACCCTATATTTTATTGGTATTCATATTATCCTGGCTTATTTCTATATGCCATTCAGTACTTATAGCAAATTAAGTGAGCTAATGGTTTTAAAGGCCCTCAATCGTATGTAATGTAAACCAATATTACCGCAATGAAATAACTAATTAATTAATTTTAAAAGATTCTTATCAAAGGAAAGGAGCTTATGATCAAGTGTATTGCTTTTAATTAAATACTCATTCACATGCTTGTTTTTGTTGTTAAGGTTGTTCTTAAACTAACTCCATATTAATTTTTCTCTTAATGTTTAATCATTTTAATTTTGTTATTTTTTTATAAAAAAGTTTCAAGAGTATACAGTTTCTTTGGTTACATCTTTGATTGGATGTAATATGCTTTTTTAAACTGCTGTTTGTAATACAATTTATAATTTTTTTCTGTGTTACTCTGAAAAATGTTTTTTAGAATTTTAAAATTTTTTTAGAAATATCTATGATTACTTGCCTTTACATTCATTTTCTGTGTGTGTTTCTGTTTTTATGTGTGTGTGTATTTATACTTAATCTGTTAATTTCTGTTCCATGGACTATGTTGAGGTTTGTCTTGTAATAAACATGCATTCATTTTTGTATATGCATCTCTTCGTAACTATGAAACATTGACAAAACTGTCATGTCAGAATAGGATCTGAACAATCATCAGCAAAAAAACAAAAAATTGCCTCTTTATTCTCTTTAAGTTGATAAAATACTGAAACAAATAACCAATATTGCTTCAAGTCAGCAAGAAACACAATTTGTTTTGAAAGGTCTGACAGTGAACTTTTTCTGGTTATTTTATCATCACTCCAACTGACCATTTTTATTGTGACTCATTCACCTGCCCATTAGCTCATCAGTTTCTACCTCCTTCTTAGTCTTTCTATAATTACCTAAGCTTTGTCCCTCCTTGGGAGATGTTTTAGGGTTTCACCTAAATCTATACCTTGAATCACAATTCTCTGCTATTCCAAATAAATGCATTTCGGCTTCCCAGCTATCTTTGTTATTCTCTTATTTCATGTTAACTAAATGATTGTATAGTCTCTCTTTTCTTGGTTTAAAATAATGCTAATATACATTGTTTTGTAAACTCTGAAGATTTATCATTATATAGTTTCTAAATATTCTCTAAATTTAATATTCAGTCATTTATTTGTACCAACTCCTGAGTATATTAAGCACATTAACATTTCACAGAGTAAGTCTAATCAATGCTAAAGAAGTGCATTAATTTTGTTAGTTCTCACTTTAAGATGTAAATATCATTAATGGTTTATTCACTTTCATTCAAGATGGCAAGTGTCTGCTACTTTTTTTACGTATTTGAATGCATTAAGTAACTTTCAATACTTGCATGTCTTGTTCTTCATTTATTACACTAGGCATCTTCAAACATTATTTTGTGAGGGGCCAAACAGTATATTATTTTAGTATTATGCTAAAAGTTTTCTTTTGAAACAACTCAATATTGGCCCAATAATATAACAGATCACCTTGACAAAATGTTATTTTCCAAAAATTATTTACAAGAGCAGCAGTGAAATGTGTTTGAGTAGGATCCATCGTTTGCAGACACCAGGCTGCAAAGGCAGCCTGCATAATATGGAGGATTACAGGGAAATTAATTCCCCAGCACCTTTTTTTAACTTTCTAAAGATTTTTTTTTTAATGTAAACTTGTACACTCTCATGAAGTAGGCTCTCATAAAATGTAAGTCTTATAGGTACAATGAAAAACAAAAGATTTTAGTGTCCTTCCAATGCAGTCTTGGTATTTCAAATAAATTTTGAAATATACGATTAACAATTTAAATCCTAAAGTATTTTCGTTCTAGAACCCAGCCTATTACAATTTACATTCATTTTCAAACCACTTAATCTTGTTGGTCAGAGTTTTAATATTTCTAATAGCAAATGGTTTTAAGTGATTATTATAGGCCAGTTATTACTCTAAATATAATATAAATAACAATGAAGTTATTCATAATAAAGTCCTTTTTATAAGTGAAAACTTTAACTAGGCTAGGTGATTTTCCTGAAGTTCAGCCTGTTTTGCTCAGTGCGGGATGGGCCACATTATACATTCATGTGCCCAAAAGCATTTATTGATTATAAACTCTTTATGGGCCATTTTTATCATATCACCAGACCGGTATGTTCAGACTCTGGTCTTTTTATTGTTTTCTGATTTCCAATACATCTTTGCAATGAATTCATGAAAAAACCACAAAATATGAGTCAAATCCAAAACTCTATAAGAGGATTTTAAGATGAATAGACTTATTTTCAGCGGAGGGGTGGGGGGGAGTAAATTCTTAAATTTAAGTTAAATATATAGAACTATTAAGAGCTGGACAGTATTATGTTAAGCGAAATAAGTCAGAAGGAAAAAGATAAACATCAGATGGTTTCACCTATATGTGGAATATAGAGAAACTAAACAAATGATCAGGATAAAGACAAAATTTGCAAGGTAAACTTAGATCTGAGACGTAGGGCAAGAGGGAGGTGGGGTGCAAAGAAGATTTGAAACAAGAGGGAAGAGCACAAGGGGTTTTGGGGTTTTGGTGATGTATCATGGGGGAAATGGTGGTGGGAGAATTCAAGGACTACATCCGAGAGGAAAAAATCAAAAGCTCTCCAAAAATTAACAACTATGTAAGAAAATAAATATATATGTGTATATGTGTGTATGTATTGCACCATAATAACAAGTATACTCATCTCCATTTCCCTCAAATAAGGAGTGAACCTATTCTGACCAAGAAAGAATATTGTGACAGCAAGTTAGAAAGAAACTCATTATCACTGGACATAGCATATGATAGAAAATTTTGTATTGTTTCCCTCTAAGGATCAACTTAAGGAAACGACTTCTAGTTTTTAAAAAAATGCAATTAAATGGCCTTAAAGGATCTCTACACAATCTTTTCTCAGTTTGTACCATAACTGGAAAAGGCAACTATAAAAACTTTTATATTACTCTTTGTTTATAATAGTCTTTAAAATTATATTTAACACAGTAGAAAGTAGTTTAGACTCACTTAAAAAATGCTAGACCCCAAGAGCATCATTTAACTAATGTTCAGTGCACTATATAGTCCAAAAGTGGCCTCAAAACCATAAACTATGTTTCAGAATTGCCTGAAGAGTCCCTAGAGATATCTGAATTCTCTGAAAGACCTGGCTCATTAGTGCACTGATTTAAATATTTCTATAATCCTAAACGTGTAAATCTCCACATAACAATCTTTTATATAATTTTTATGTAAAGATGTTTATGACTTTTTATTAAGTGAAAGACATACATGTATGTGATATATATATTTATAACTATTTCTCTAAATAGACATATAAAAATCACATGTGTGTAGTGGTGGATAAAGATAGAAAGTTTAAAGTAGAATTAGTTATTAAAAACCCAAACACAATTAATTTTATATTTAACAATATTAATATTAACTACTTTCCTAATTACCTTTTTCTGTCCTGCAAAATATGTATTCAAAATATATTTTCAATAAAATTATTAATACTGATCCTGTGTAAATCAATACATAATCTTCTTAACATAGGTAAACTTATGGAAAACAAAAATAAATATCACAGAATTTTTTCTATGCTGTATAGAAAGAAAAGCAGTAGAAAATTATAATCTAGCAAAAGTGATGTTTGCAGAAATTTTTTGGAAGAAATACACTATTGAACATTTTCCTCAAATCTATGAATTATGAATAGGATATAAGTCATTGTTAAACATAAATGTTTGAATTTATGAAACTCATAAGAAATAATAAAACTGATTTCTATGTTTTTAATAAATAGGTCTAAGAAAAATAGACTGTACTCACTATATTATCCAAGAAAACATATCTCTTCCCGGTTCTAAAATAAATCCTGTCAATTTATTTTTTTACAGTATTTTTAACTATTAAAATAACTGTATAAAATATGAAAGTGTAAAGCATAAAAAGTATTCTATGGCACCTAATTATACTCTTTAATTTTGTAAATAAATGATATAATTTTATGCTGTCTTAGTAAGAATTGCTATTCATATGGAGAAAACAAAATTACGCATGAATTTTTGCAGGTGATATTAGGTGGGACCATAATTCATGCATGAATGTACAATTAATGATCCATCAGTGAAGTTAAATTCAGCTATGTCTCTTTGAAATATTAAATACATTTTAAAATAAATAACACAGATGAAGAAGTATAATATTTAAATGGCATTATCAGTAGGATTTTATTCAAAAGCTATAAATCATGTTTCACCTAAGTTTATTTAACATATTCCAGTGCTCCTATTATATTTGAATAATGTACTAAAATCACATATATCCACAGATTCATTACTCTTTTGGAAGGTGACAAATTTGAAAGATTACTCTGATGTGTAATAAATTACAATTTTATGCAAATACGTAATTTAGTCATAGAGTATACACTGTCAGCTGAAACAAAAATAGTTCCAAGGAAAAATCAGAGATGATGCTAGATTAGAAAGGTATCAAAAGAGAGTGACGTGAGCTCTATTTCTTACTTGGTTAATTCAGCATGCTTATGAATAAGACATGCTTCAATTTGCTCTACACACTTATTTAACCAAAATTGTTGCATCTTTCATCATTAGTCAATCAAATTAAATCACATTCTAAGCAATCTCATATTAATAATGTTAGGAAGTCCCCCCCCCCCCAAATACCTAGTTTACTGTTTCTAGTTCATGATCACACAAAGTATATTGGTGAAAATCTAGATAATTCAAGCTATCATTCCTGTATCTAAAACATAAAAATAAAGGCTAACAAAGATTATGAGTTTCACTTATATTGAAATTTTCCACTTTCTATATGTTCCTCGCTAGTAAATCTCTACCATGATTCATAATAAATATCTTCAGAGTAAGACAAGTTATAAAAACTTCCAAATGTAGTGTGTCATTTTCTCCAAATGTAATTTCAAAATTTTAATGGATATTTATGTATTAGAATATTAAATGTATCTTATATTTTAAATATACATGCATGGTTTGGAAATTATTCATCAACAATGACAATGATTCCCAATATTCCTCAATAGTTCTGGGGAATTGTTTTTTTTAAAGATTTATTTATTTATTTATGCATACAAGAGCTGGGGAACAGGCCAGAAGTGTGGTGGGTGAGAAGATTCAGAAGAGATAGAGTGGGGAACAGAACAGGCAGATGGACTGAAGCACACTGCTAAGGGGAGCAGCGGGTGAGGCAGGAGAGGTCTGCTGCGCCATGTGGGTCACCTTCCTGGCCGGGAATGGAACTCATGTTGCAGTGGCTGCAGATAGCTTCATAGTGTGTTGCTTAACCCATTGTGCCACCAGAGAGGCCCCAGTTCTGGGGAATTATTGATAAAAGAGCATGATTAACGAAAGAAGTTTTGCCATGATAAAAGATGTCTGCAGAAAGTTGATCACACTCCTCCATGATACTTTCTTTCTATTTGTAAGAGAGAAAATATAACCAAGTAGACTCAATATCACTTTTTTTTTAAAAGATTATAATTTTTTTTTAAATTGCATGTAGAAGAACTGTGGTGTGGGCCAAAGGTGAGGGGGTGAGGAGATTCCAGAGGCAGAGTGAGGAGCTACACTACTAAAGTGAGGAGCAGGCAAGTCAGGGGAAGTCTGCTGCACCATGTGGGTCAGCAGCCTCGCAGCAGATTGAACTCATGCCATAATGTCTGACTACCAATTGATAGCGCTTTCTTTAACCCTTGCACCACCAGGGAGGCCTGGAATGAAATATTTTGACAGAGACAAAAAGTGTTCTATTGAAAGCAATCATGTCACTATTTAATTTCTCTATGGGGTAAAAAGTCAAATCCAAGTAAAGCAATAATTCATCTCCTTAAATATCTTTAATATATTATATCCTTGATGATTAAGCCTTGTTAACTTATTCATATTCATTTAATGAGCCTGGCAGAAACATTTTCTTTTTAACAGATGACTTTTAGAAAAATACTCTGCTTCTATTTATCTTAAATAAAAGTTGGTATGATTAACATCAATGTTTTGAAAGCTTTAGATACTTTAACAAAAAAACATCCCACACATTGCTTAAGGCAGGCAACATCCCTACCAATCATCAGGTTAAGTATTCTTTTAGGAAGATGCCTAACAGAAATTTTGTTATAAAATTAAATTGAGGAATATGGTGGCATATGATTTAAAATACTCTGAAAGATTATAAGTTCATATAATAAGTTTAATAATATTTATTAAATATATTTGTATAAATGTATGTGTATGAATGTGGATATTTCAGTTAAACCAAGTAGCAAGGCTTTCATCATATTTTATGTATGAATTATAATCTTGAGATTCATTTAAATTTTTATTTTTACTTGGTACCCTGTATTCCTTTGTCATAAGCCCTGACAATCTTTTGTATGCAGATTGTAACCAGAATAAAATTCTCATAACTTTCTTACATTATTTTCCTTCAAAAATAGCATAACCAACTAGGTCTTCCTTACTATGTAGAAATAATGAAAAGTTATTTAAACTAACTTAAAAATAAAAATAAATCAGCTATACACTTAACTATTATTTAAATTAGAATTGAAAGTTACAATAGTGTTATTAAAACAATGTTACCTTAGTTGCATTTTTAACTATCTCTTTAATCATAGCTATTGTTTGTAATAATTCCTATCTGAAATGTTACTAGTTTACGTTGTTCATTGATAATGACATTGTCACAGTGATAATCACTATATAGTTTTGCGGTTTGGTTAAATATCAGTATGCTTTTTGCTGAAAATAAGAGTGAGATACACTGAAGCTACTTGTCTATTTTACTTGAGTCGGCAAAGCACACACCAAAAGTACTTGTTGTGCCTTGTGCAGTACCAGGAACACCTTCCCCATATTCAACACAGATGGACACATATCAACCTATGAGCAACGTCACCTTCAAGTTTAAAGCCCTAAGCTGGAGGAGCAAACGTGTCAATCATTCTTACTAATATGGAAGTGGACAGCTGTAATTTCCCACTGTTCTTAAAAAACAGGATGAATCCAACTTCTTCTCATCTTTTTGGCCCACAATCATCCTCAGTATGTATGCAGTCTGGTAGCTGAAGCAGATCCAAGTATTTTGTTGTTTATTCCAAAATAGTAAAAAAAAAATTAAATAAAATGAAGGAAATGAACCTGATGATTTTTAAGTTGTCTTTAAGTGCATTACTCTTTAAATTAGAGAAAAAACTATTGTCAAAGCACAGCCATAAGATTGATGTGTATCTTGTTGGGCAGAGTATTCAAATGCCTTTTAGAGGCCAATGATTAATCAAAAGGAATGCAATGTATAATATATAATTATACCTATATATAATTAATATATAATACATCACATTACATATATACTATAATATATACTGTAAATGGAGTAGGCACTTGGCTGCAAAAACAAAATCAGAGCTCTGAAAACTAAAATTGAATGTTGAATGACTTTGATGGAGTTCTAAAAGGATCTGCCATATACCTCTCTATCAATGAGCAAATAATCTCATCTTTAATGTACTTATTTAATTTAAAATTTTTGTTAAATATTGGCTTCATTTCTAATAATTCATATTAAAAAAACAGAAAAAAATTATCTTTGAATTAAGCAGAGCCTCCTTTAGGCACTTATTAAACTCTCGTGCTGAAAATAAATATAGCTATTATATGCATATCAAATTTCATATGGAAAACCTGCACATGAAAATATGTGGTAAACAACTTTAAAGAAGAAAATAAAAATATCTGGTTTTTGCTCATGATAAGAGGAATAGGAGATTTTCTTCCTTAGGAAGTTATTATTTTTATGCAACTCTTTTAAGAAGTAAGTGTGAATACAAAAAGCACTGTTGGATAAGACAATTACAAAATTTTCCTTATTCCCTTACAAAGCACAGATTTTCTCTGAATAGTGAAGAAAGGAAATTATTTGAACCTTAGTGGGTCCATAGCTTAGCAGGGTGGAAGGAAACAGCTTTGAACAGAGGAGGTCAAAAGATCTGACTGACAAAAGTAAATGGACCTTCTTTTGCAGAGACAGAGACACAGTGGGACAATTCTAATCATTTTCAATTTTTGTGCCATGCCCCACAGAGGCAGCAAGAGGACATTTATCAGACCTGAAGTGGGTCATGCCCCATTGAGGGAAAAGAAACTCAAATGATACTCCCATAAACATTGTTTGTTGGGCAAAAAGGTTGTTCTCACAGAAAAATTAGACCTCTCATTAGCAAAAAGAGAGAGGGGCAAGACATGAAGGCAGTAAAGGTCTAATTTCCACTATATTCCATTGTGTAGTTGTTTTTGGTTTACAATCACAGGAGCCTTCCACGTGTATTCTGAAGCAGACCTTCCTAAAGGAGGGCAGGGGAGCCAGGAAATGAAAGGCAGACCACTCCAGATTGGTTATTGACGAGACTTGTCTTGGATGGACATAAGAAAGAGTTCCGACTCCATTCCATCCCGAATATCAAAAGATTATATGAAATTTTTTACTGTGTTCAGTCACATCTCCGGTCCAGGTGGTTTCAAAAACATATTTACCCTTAAAACACATTTCCTCAAGACCGTGTGCTTGAAGTAGCTTCTGAGGACACACATGGAGGGAAGGGCTGGGAAATCTCTGTAAGTCCAGTTCATCGTTTCACTCAAAAGGTGATTGTGTTAATGTGTTTGCCTTCCCCAATGCTTATTGAGCATCCATACATCATTTGGGTTAATTTATTTGGAAATTCCAGCTGTCAACAATACTGAGAGCCTATCTGAACCCATATCCATTGACTATCCAGAGTCAGGATCTGCTATGTTCTATTTAATATGGTTTAGTGTTTTTTGAAGTGCTTTTCACATTTCAGATGGCTTGGTCCTTTACTAAAGCAAAGCAAATGTAAAGCATATACATAAGTACCTCGACAAGACAATAAGGGTGAAAATAAAAACTGGGAAATTCATTCATATGCTTAAATATACACAAATATTCACTATAAAAAAGGGAATGTAAGATGTCAGTGGCCTTATTCATTGTCCCCATGTGTAAAATACTGCTATTTGGAGAATCTAAATAAAGAACAGGTAACACATTTTTTAACAGAAATTGACAACTATTATTAGAATATAATTTAAAGTGCATCATTTTTAATTAACACTGATAAATGGTGTTTCTACATTTTGGGTGTAGACATGTGTGCCTCTCATTTTTCTCTCCTTCCTTGGTTCCTTTGTTGCTCTTTTAATATCTTTTCTTCCTATGCTTCTTTTGTTTAGAACATATAACTGTTATATGCATTGTTTTAGTTTATAATATACACATTTTGCATTACCTCTTTTTAATCATAAAGATGCATATCAAAACATGTTATGGTCAATTTAAAGTTCTAGAAGATGGTTCTCAATTATATTAACTGTTTCTTACTCTTTCCAATTTCCTGAAGTAATTTTGCTTTTCATGAATAAATACAAATACATATTCACATGAAAAATATCACAGTAGGTAATTCAAAGAGCAGGGTAGAAAATTTGTTGAATATGTTTTTCCAGACAAATTTGAAAGTTAAAAGAAAAATGGTCCTTATATTCAAGTTTAAATTTGTTTCTTAAACCTAGATATAGTAAAGTAGGATAAAATGAAATTCTAGCTTCTTGAGTTTTAGTCCAATTGGAATAAAAGCATCCTTAAGGTTTCTATATTGATAAAATAGAATTTTTCTGGTATATTTTCAAGGTCAACAGATGTACAATGGTGAAATGGAATTTCAAAATGCTTTGTAATAAAACTCATAGATGGTAGGTATTATAACAGATATTTGCTCAAGGCAATAACAGAAAAATTATGTAAATTCATACCTTTTGGACTTTTTTATAGGACAAAATACTAGTAATGTCCTTTGAACTATTTCCCACTGCAGCAAGTTTATGAGAATAGAATGATTGGAGTTTGCTAAATTTCAGAATGAACAGTCATTACCAAAAACATTTTTGAAAATAAGTAGGCATATAGAAGATTTTCCATAAGTATAGTTATGATACTATTATTTCAATTCAGGAAATAATTTCAAATTTTAATAGCATTTTTAACAGAGGATAGAAAATTTTCTTATCACATTCCATTGTTAGATTTTTCAAATAAACGAGTTTCATTTAAAAGACATCTAAGTATTTTCATAACAATGTAGTTGCACATTTTCTACAAAGCTCTCTTTTTCTTTATTTTTTTTTTTAAGATTTATTTTATTTATGCATGCAAGAACTGGGTTACAGGCCAGAGGCACTGGAGGTGACAGGATTCACCAGAGACAGAGTGGGGAACAATACAAGAAGATTGACTGAAACACACTGCAGAGGGGAGTAGCGGGCAGTGGAGGAGAGGTCTGCTGTGCCAGGTGGGTCACCCCCCTGGCCAGCGGCAGGGATCAAACCCGTGCTGCAGTGGCTGCGGTTTGCTTCATAGTGCGTTGCTTAACCCACTGTGCCAGCGGGAGGCCCCCAAAGATCTTTTTCAAAGTATGCTTTTTAATGAGGGTTGTGTTAAGTGAAAAATCAAAAACAAATTCCTTACAAATTCTTTGAATGAAGTTGCAATATTTGTACCAATTTTATGCTCACCAAAATGCATAGAACAGAACAATAAACTACAGGAGCCACTATATATATTTGTTGGTGACTAAAAGAAACAGAATGAAATTTATCTTTATAAACACCATTACAAAATCTAAATATATTTAAAATGCTTTTCTTGTAAATCACATTTTGTAGTTAAATCTCTCATTGTCTTCATATATACACTCAAAGAATTTCACAGACATCAATTTCTCTAGTAGAAGAAAATACATAAAAATCACTGGAAAACATGTTCACATGTTTTATAAAAGTAGTTTACCCTCTTGAGTAGGTTTTTATAATTGATAATATTATGTGCTCATGTGATAATAAGCATAGTTGATCATTTTAAATTCTGATATATTGCTTTGACATATATATCTATACTCCTGTCAATCCCTTATAAAATGTTTACTATGAATACAATGGCCTATAGAAAATAAGAACTTTTGTAAATTTAAACAAAAAAATGACTATATTATAAAATTATTTTTGAAGGCTGGAAGAACAGATACAACAGACTTTATAGTAATATAAGAATGATGTAAAATCAAGTCTCGAATTATAGTTTCAGGATTTAGACTTATCATCACACAGGCAATTTTTGTTAACATTTTTATAGTGTGGAATATTTCTAAATATTGATTCCAAAAAACAAAAGCAGAGGATATGTTCCCAGTAGAAATGTTTAATCATATTTATTTATGAAGCGTATGACTCATTATTTAAATTGAACATCATTTACATTCATGAACTTTAATTCTTGGTTCCAGATAATTTTGTAGCATGTAAATACCATAGACTGTAGATGTAAATGCTGTCAAAAAAGGGGTAGGACAATCCAAAGCAAAAGATAATGCAAGCAAATGTAAAGTTGTATCAATAGTTAAGTGCCATGTTCTTTGGATTTCCTACTCATAACATAAAATTACCATACAGGAATGTAGATGTTCCATTTATGAAATGTTATATAAACATCTTTGTGTGTGTGCATTTATTTACAAAAATTAAAATTTGTATACAGAGGAGTTTTTTTTTTTAGCAAAGAAGATTTATAAATTTTATTTTAAGTATCACTTACTAAGTCTTAAAATTGAGGCACTGTATGTTTGTTTAGGATTACTTCCTTCAATATGGCATAGGATCTTCCAGAATTGCAGTGGTAAACAAATCACACCTCTCCACTCTTTTCAGAACAAAAATCTCCATTATCTGAAATAGCCATTTAAATCTGGGTTCACGCTGCTTAGTGTTCAAAATAGTGAGTGTTTAACTCAAAGTTGTTTGAAGGATAATCAATATATTTACAGCACGTGGTAAGGCATTTGAGGATATATTTTATTTTCATGATACTATATATATATTTTTAAGATTTATACATTTATTTATGCATACAAGATCTAGGGTACAGGCTAGAGGTGTAGGGGGTGAGAGGATTCACCAGAGACAGAGTGGGGAGCAGAACAGGCAGATCTACTGAAATATACTGCTGAAGGGAGCAATGTGCAAGGCAGGGGAGGTATGCTGTGCCATATGGGTCACCTCCCTAACTGGGGATCGAACTTGTGCTGGAGTGGCTGCAGATGCTTCATAGTGCAATACTTACCCCCTTTCGCCACCAGGGAGGCCCCATATACTATATATATTTTTTAAAGAAACTGTATATTTAAAAATTTTTAAATAATGTATATTCCCTTTTGAATCAGTGAACAATCAATCAATTTAAGAGGGAAAGTATGGATTTGTAGAGATTGGAACCTATATTCCCCAACCTATAAACCAGCTTAACCTCGATAAACATAATTTTAAAAGCAGGTTCCACTGACCTCTCACAACAATTATGCCTTCTAGAATCAGGCATCCTGAGTTATATTAATACTTCCTGACATTACCACTTGCAAGCTGAGTGTCCTTATGTTGATTACTTAATGTCATGAAGCCACAGATGCTGATGTCGACAATGGAATAAAACTAATTCCTTTATTAGGTATTACAAAGATTTATTTTTTTAACGCAGGTCTATTATTAATACTATTTATTTATTTTTGTATAGAAGAACTGGGTGTAGGCCAGAGATGCTGGGGGTGAAAGGATTCACAGAGACAGAGTGGGGAGCAGAACACGTGGATTGACTGAAATACACTGCTAAGGGGAGCAGCAGGTGAGATAGGAGACATCTGTTGTGCCAATGTGGGTTAGCTTCCTGGACAAGGATCAAACCTGGACTGTAGTGGGACTAGAGCTGAGACTTAATCCCTAGGTCTCCAAGAAGGATTTCATGTTCTATCATTAATTGTCATGGAAATAAATAAATTTTAGCAGTAAAAATTCTCAATAAATATTTTTTCCTCTTAAGGGAACTCATTCTACATGTACCCAGTTTTAAGATTTTTTTCTTAATTAAGTTATTAAGGAATGTATCAAAAACAGCTATGTATCATGTGTCCTGGACACCTGTGTGACATTTATTGGTTACCCATTCTCTTTAAGTATTTGTTTTCTTTTATGCAAAATGGAATACATAATGGTGAGTGTTTAAGTCAGAGTTGCATGAGGTATAATCAAAATATTTAAAATACATGGCAAAGTGTTTGAGTATTTATTTTATCTATGCCATTTTTAAAAGAAAAAAATACATTTATTTAAAAATTTTAAATAACTCATTGTCATTATCAGGAAATAATGTCTCTACATATAATTTAAAATGCATGCTTTTCCTGAATTTTAGATTATATTTTCTCCTGCGAGAAAAACACTATATAAAAATGTTGTTAGTTTCCTTTCAATAAGGAGAAAACAGCATGGCTATTTATAAAACAGTGAACTAAATTTGATTTTGGACTAGGTTGTGGTAGTGTGGCAAAATTAAAATAAGTCAATGAATCTTAAAAGAAGATGACAACTTCAGGAGAAAATATTCTATCTTTCTACACAAGTTATACAAAAACCTGTTATATAACAGAAAAATACTTATTAAAAATTAAAATCTTACAACATAAACCATGGCAATACATAAAATCATGTTAGTCCCTGGCACAAAAATAGAAATGAAGAATATGCTTAAAATAAAAGTTATTAAAATTCCTTTCTTCCAAGACATGCGACAAAATAATACTCAGAAGCAAAGAAGAAGTGAAATAGCGACAATAGCAAATAATAGGCAGCCAGCAATTTACATGAAAAAGCTAGATGGAAGAGAGCCACAGTGGGAAAAAAATAAAAGAAATTTATAAAGGTGTGCATTTTAAATAGCGAACATATTTAAATGTCATCTTGAGAAAAATTCAAAAATCATATTTAATGTTATAACAAATTTTAGAAAGGCAATTATAGAACATTGCATGCAGGCCTATTAATATTTCCTTTATGCTGACCGTATAAGTGGGCAGAGTGTTTTGAATAGTTTTTCACTTTCTTCATCCTGATGGAGCTCCACTATATTTAGCTGAGTGTTGATTATCACCTCTCAAGAAATTTGTTGCCCATTACATTATTTTTCCTCCTTCTGTCTTTCATTTGCAAGCTAACCTGACTTATTCTACAGAGAATCGTGTGAACATAAGATAACACACATTTTCATCTCACTCTATGGTCCTGAGAATTGTCAAGAATGGTAGTAATTTGCATTTTGTTCTTATTATATTGTGAATAATTCTATTCATTATTTATTGAAAAGAATTAGATATTAAAATATGGTCACGTGAAGCATGCAAAAAAGATGTTTCCTGCCTTAGGAACCCAGTTCCAGGTTCTGAGAACCTAGCAGGTTGTATTTTTCCTTACTTGGAGCCCTTTTTTTCTTGTTCTCTTCCTCCCCCTCCCCCACCATGATAGTTCTCAAACGTTGATAGAGAAAACAAATTCTATTTACTATTTACAATTGTTCCAAATGATTCTGATATGGTGTGTAATTGACATCTTACATATCTGTTTAATTATTTCACTTATGAAATTTGAGTTATTTTATAGAGCTGTAATAGACACATAACATTAGTTTCAGGTATAAAACATAATGATTTAATATTTGTTATATATTGTGAAATAATTAACAAAATTATTGGTTAACATCTATTGTCATACATAGCTTAAAAAATGTTTTCTTATGATGAGATCTTTTAAGTCTTAGTCTCTTAATTAGTTAAAAATTGCCTTTCAAAAAAGTCTTACTATAACTTTTAATTTATATCTATAGCTTATTTTTCACATTTATAAGCCAACAGTAACTGAGTTTGTTACTTTTGTTATTTAAGTAATTGAAAACATGTCTTTTCTTATTTGTACCATATTTTGTAATTTTACTCCATTTGGGTTACTGCAAATTTATGAAGGAGAAATGTAATTAACATAGGACATAATTCCACATCATATGGATAACCATCTGTAATGTGTCCTTTAATAAAATAATTTCTGTAACATCATTTCAACAACAAATGTCATCTATTGAAAATTAAGAATGAATTAGAAACTGTTCTTAGCCATGATTTATTTGTGTTATGACATTAAATCTTGATATCCACCTTATGAGATATGGGCATGGTTTGAAGAAAGGTTTTAAATAGACACTGCCTTTTAGGATTGAAGACACAGAGGTATGGGCATATTAAGAACTTTGCTTTACATGCATAGTAAGTGTGAAAATGAGAATTTGAAGCTTGGCTTTCTGAATTTAAGTTGCCTAACACTTGTAGACCTAAACTATAGTCGATTTGACACAACTCATAGATAGGCAACACGTTTCATTTGAAAACAAAGTTGTTACCTTAGTGAAGGTGTCAACCAAATCCATCCATGATTCTCAAAATTGGTCTCCTCAAGACATGCAATTTTTTACTCTGAGAGATATCCTCATCTGAATTCTCCCCCTTTTCACTCCTAAGTGTTTCAGTACATGCAAACCTACACTTACACCCCTTTCTCCCTAGCTAATGTTGGGATCTACATAATCATTGTAGCTCCATTATGCAGATTTTAAAATTGACTGATTTCTTTTGCCAAGCTGTCTGGTACAGTTTTGATTACTGTTCCAGACCAGAAATAACCCAGAGCAGTGAGGGATTTTCCCTGTCCTCAGACAATAAGCTATTCTAAATATTTTACCATCATACAGTACTAAGATGTATAAAGAACACCAGTTATTTACATGCTTTCAAATTCTATAAAGTAAATATATTTTAAATGTTAATTTAGTTTGCATTCCTTGAATTGCAAGTGAGATAATCTATTCATTCAATTTCTTTGTTAATGTTTACATAGTTCTTCTGTAAATACATTTTGTGAGTTTGCAAATTTTTCTTATATATCTGAGTTCTTCACTTTTTAAAGTGCATGAGCACAGCCTCTAACCGCCTTCATTTTCCAGAGGTGAATGAGTGGATAAGGCAAAAATAGAACATATAGTACATATATTATATAATATGTACAATATTATAGAATATATACAATAAGATAGGATAGGCTAGGATAGGATAGGATAAGTATATTAGTCAGTCTAAAAAATAGAAGGTAATTCTGACTGGGTTCCAACAACATGGAAGAATTTGGAGCATGGACAAAATATATAGAAAGAAATGCTTACTGTGCTTTGGAAAATACTATGGTTTGATGAGCTCTGGTCATGCAGACAATGAGGATGCTGGTTTTGAGCACTGTAGGATCAATCAAAGGAGGCTTCAGATGTTGAGGAGAGGGAGAGAAGGCAAGGGTAGGAGCTGGCATTTCGACCCAACCAAATTACCTGGTACCAGGAGGTAAGAAAGAAACATAAATGGAGGCTCTGGTGGCCTACTAGAAGAAGAGCACATGCGTTATTTCTTCAAGTCTTGCATCCTGAGAAGAATAAAGCACCAGTGTCTGTTTAAAACCTTTCTTCAAATTCACAGGTCATTTGTCAAGGTCTCCCGAGATGCCAGTCCCTCAGATTGTGGAGCCCATTAGAAGACCAAATGCAAAGCAGTAAGTATATTAACCTCAAGGTCTTAAGAATATTCTTTTCATAAGGGCTGACTTAGAAACAGCTTCTTATTTGACTGAACCAGTAATGAAAGGAAAGTGATTTCTTGTATTTTATGTCTGAAGAATGACAGCCATTTTCCCAAGGACAAAAGGGACCCCCGAGTCCACGGCCTTTGCTTTCTTCTTCTCCTCCAGTCAATTCATACATTTTATAAAGTCATGGGGTGTTGAAAGTACTTGATAGTAGCTGTGATATCTTTTCTTACCCTTTAGTAAACTCTGAGTACTGCCCCAGCTGTTTTTGGCTATCTTTAGAATGTGCCATCCTTGCCAACTCATATATTCAGTTTTGCCTCTTAGTTAATAATTCTGCTTCTTAAATTCAGAGTAACAGAAAATTATTTACTGAGCTGTCTCCTCAGTAGGATAAATAAAGGAAGTTATTGTGGGAAGAGGAGTAGGAAATTTCAATCTCTAGCTCTTTCTTTATTTTTCTTCTATTTTAACTCTTATAGCAATGCCATCTTTCATTTATAATCAAAAATGGGACAGAAAAAAGGCAATGGAAAAAATTCCAATTGAGTGCTATATTATTATTTTTTTTATTTTTCTTGAAGTGATGTCTTCCTTTACCATTAACCTCCTTCCTATTGAGATTATTTATTTATAATGTTTTGGAGTATTCAAATTATTAGTAGTGATGTTATCTATCCACAGAGACTTCAGAGGCGGGGAAGAATAGTTTTTTAGTGAAACTCAGGTTGTACAACAAAAGTGCGGGTTTGGAGACTGAGAATTGTTGTTGCTCGTTTTCCACAGTTCTGTTTATCAGCGTTCCTGTACTTGAGAGCTGACATTTGTTTTCCTGACCTCTCCCTGCCTCTTAATCCCTGCCTTGTTTGTTCCTACATGTGATATTGGCATGCCACTAGATGACTGTCAAACGTTTCCTAACTAGACATTAGCTTGATGACCCTTGTATTTTACACTTTGTGGAGTGGACCCTGCTAGAGTCTGAACTAACCACAGCCCAGGAGAGTTCTTTGAACCCCTGACTAAAGCTGCTCAGACTATCAGAAATTCTATTCCCACTAGGAGAAAAAAAAAAAAAAAAAAACACATTGTCTTCATCAGTTACATTTCCCCGTGATTGGTTGCCATGATTTAGTACAAAATACAGCAGTGTGAGAGTGCAGAATAATTTTTTTCTGTCTGCTTCCACTTTGACTTTGATAGGAGTATCTGTGCTATACAGGCACATCCATTTTTTAAAAAAGTAAAAAATTGAAGATTTTCCTGATGTCGGCACAGTGTACCAAAATTAGTTACACTTGCTGTTTTGTTGGCGGGCACAGAAAATGTGTGTGTTTGTACAAAATAAGCATAAATACACATTTCAAAAGTTCATAAGGATAAGTTAAAAAAACATAAAATAAACTTTCTTTAAAAATTAAAGGTTTGGGGCCTCCCTGGTGGCCCAGTGGATTAAGCAACGCACTGTGAAGCAGACCTCAGCCACTGCAGCACGAGTTCGATCCCTGCTGCCGGCCAAGGAGGTGACCCACATGGTGCGGCAGACCTCTCCTGCTGTGCCCGCTGCTCCCCTCAGCAGTGTATTTCTGTTGATCTGACTGTTCTGCTTCCCGCTCTCTGTGGTGAATCCTCTCACCCCCCCCCCCACGCCTCTGGCCTGTACCCCAGTGCTTGTATGCATAAATAAATAAATCTTTAAAAAAAAAAAGGTTTGTATGTCTATAAAATATTTGGAATAGTCACAGTAACATCTTTGGGACAGATCAGACTAGAGACATGGATAATATAAGAAGTGTTTGTGGAGCTTAATCTATTTTGGTTAAATAGGGTTAAATAGAGGAAATGTAGAATTTGCTATTGATTGAGAGTCATTCTTCAGTATATGGAATGCACTGGAATAATGTTAAGTTCAGTTATTTAAAGTTGTTTCTTTTTGATACTCTATGTAGTCCTCATTTCATGTGGTTCTGAGATTTAAAGGTTATAATTATTATCACCAGTTAGTTAAAATCAGTTTCACCAAATATAGCATTCAAATTGATACCTGATGTGCTAACTGTAACAACTACATCAAATCCTCACTTCACTCTAGCTCCTCAGCTCAGCTCACTACATGGTCATCATGGCAGTGGTAGGGATGGAATTCAGAGTCTGTTGGGGATCTTTGGTTCAGTCTGTGTGGAGGCAAGCTTGTAGTTTTGTAGTTCTGTCTTCTTGTCTCCTAGTGATAAGCTCAAGTGATCATTTGAAATGGATAATTGAAGGAATTTGGGGGAAAAAAGAAAGATAAAAGCTCAGCAAGCAAAGAGAAATGCTTAAACATTGGAAGTGACATTTCAATATAATGTAAATAGAGTTGTAGAAGGAAGCACTCACTGGGGGAAAGTTGACACTGACACCATTCTGGAGAACAGAGATAATGTAATCTGGACATTTAGTGAATAAGAGCTTATCAAAGAAAGTAAGGAAAATGATGGAGGTGGAAGGATGAAGATGTTTCAGAAGAAGAGATTCAAATCAAAATGTCACATAAAACAAACGAGCAAAGATGTTTCATGACAATGAAAGTTCAAAGGATAAAATACTAGAAGTTTATCCAGTCTTTGAAAGTAGTATGTCAATTTGCCAAGGCAAAGCATAGTCAAAGTCCTTGTACTTTGTTGTAAATTACATATTGAGATGAAGAGGACAAGGTTGTCAAAAATACTAAAGCACATCTGGTGTCAAGTAAATCTGTACATATTTAACAAGGAAATAACAGTTTGATTCTCGGTGCTTTTGATGTGTTTTAATATCCAACATAAATACTTGATAGCGCTTTACCTAAAACTAAAATAGAAGCCAAGTTGATTTTCTGTCACCCCCTTGAAGCATTTTCTAGATGAAAAACTAAGAATCAAGTAAATCAAATTGAATACAATGACATGAACCACCAGAAAACAGCAGCACCAGTCATCTTCAAAAGCAGTAAAGATCAGTTTCAAATTTGATGTGTTTAAGCCTCTGGAAAATGTCTGTTTAACTAGACAAGTTCATCAATAGTTATTTGTTAATAATTTAATTTTCTTTCAAAATTGTATGAAAGTAATCACTTGTATTTTAAATTGCAGATTGAAACTTGGAAACCATTGAAAATGAACTGTTTTCCTTACACAGATTTTTTTTTTTTAATTTTCTTTTGGTTTGGTATTTAACTTACTAAATTTAAAAGAAGACATTTGGCCAGTTTGATGAAATACTTTTGTTAGGGGGAAGGGTAGTCCTGAATGGATTACACAGATGGGTTTGTGGACTCCAACCCCCACTCCAGAACACCAGTGTTCCAGAACCACAAATCCTATAAGATAATTATTGAAGTGTGAATCACTGGGACCTGAGGATGGAGCTAAGCAGCCAGGCTGGCTATAAAACCGAAGAGGTGAGCCTGGGACTCTCTCTTTCTTTGGAGCCATCTCCCTTGAATCAGAGCCAGCTCTCAACGTGCCATTGCATTCCAGCTCAGAAGATCTGGTAGGATATTTATGGATTTGTATCCCTCCATTTTGTGTGTGTGTGTGTGTTATTTCTATTTTATTGCCCTTCTTTTGTAAAATAAAACCCCTTAATAACTTTTGTTGCATGTGCCTGAAGTTCGGGCTTTTTATAAAAGTCTTCTGAGCACGTGGGTGAGGACCCAGTTGCCCTATAACACTTTTAACAGATGAACTTTCTCAAATATTTAGTTATCTACCATTGAAACTCAAATGCATTTCCCATTGTTCAGCATTAAAATAGAACAGGAAAAAAAAATAAGAGCAATGAATGGTAGGAGTTTTAAAAGTCAAAGTTTCCATGTAAATTGTTATGTAGTGCCTTGTCAGTTAAGGATATAATAGCCGTTGAATAAATGGAACAGTGAATATATAAATGATTTTTATTATATTGCACAAATCACTTATGAACACAGAAAATGTTGAGTTCTGGGGCCTCCCTGGTGGCGCAGTGGGTTAAGCAACACACTACGAGGCAAATCAAAGCCATTGCAACAAGAGTTCCATCCCTGCCACCGGCTGGGAAGGCAACTCACATGGCACAGTGGACCTCTCCTACTGCGTCCTCTGCTCCCCTCTGCAATGTTCTTCAGTCAGTCTGCCTGTTCTGCTCCCCGCTCTGTCTCTGGAAAAGCCTCTCACCCACCCACACACACACACCTCTGGCCTGTATCCCAGTGCTTGTATGCATAAATGAAAGAAAAGAAAGAAAGAGAGAGAGAGAGAGAGAGAGAGAGGGAGAGAGAGAGAGAGAGAGAGAGAGAAAGTTGAGTTCTATTGGATAAGGTATGAAAGCAAAATACCCTGTTTTATGATATGGCTGCCAAATAAGTCCAAGAAAGTGATTTCAGTTTTTCTTATTGTGAAACCTTCAGTTCCTGCCACTCAGAAAAAAATACACTCTCTTCCTTCTTATTGTACCATGGTAAGTGAAATAGCACATTTACCACAACAACATACATCTTTAAAAGGCAAGGAGGTAGCTTCATTTATGTTTAGTATGATATATGCATATTAGTTCAGATTTAATTTACAAAGAAATTGTAAAATGACTACAGAAATAAAGTTCTGCTTGGGAAACAGAACTTTAGTTCCCCTTGTTGACCAAAATGTCCTTTATTAATGAGAGGTGGTATTTCAGAATAATAATATTAGAATAAAAAATTACCTAAAAATCAACATTTTGGATCTGTGGTAATAGTGAGCTTTTGGGAACTTTGGGTGTGAAAGCCTTTGGGTGCCTAGTTACAATTATATTTGATAGTTACAAAAAGTTACAATTATAATAGAATTGTCCTACTTTAAACTAAGCTGCATTTCAGTTAAGATTTCCCCTTGAGATTCTTAATAGAAGTGGTGAAGAGGGGGAATGCATTTAGTTTTGCTGCATTGGGAGGAACACCAGATCCCTTCATTATAATGAAATGTCAATCCCAAAGCTATTTCCACCAGGGAAATGACTTCATTCTCATTTATAACGGCAGCAGGGAACCCAAGTGTGGCCATTGACACACAAACCACTATTTCAGACAGAAGCAAAATAAGACAATAAGATGTGCCACCCTGAAAAACAACTGCTCCCTACTGAATATTGAAAAAAGATATAGATTTAATTTCTTTGGGGAAGGATATTATCTTTCTAAATGTAGGTTTTTAACCTGAAGCAATATAGAGATTGCTGGGAAGACAAAATTTCAAATTCAAAACATTGTTTCATTGGATCAAACTGGAAACTGTACAATAAGTTGCCTGCTATATGTTGCCTCTAGTTAGAGCTGGAATGAACAAATGTAATTTTGCATAAACTTTGAAATTTGATAGCAGATTAATTTTTGTAATTTTGCAGACCTAAGTGCAAGCTCAAATAGGGGGAAAAGTCAATAAAAATCATCTTTGAATTCCTAATTCAGACTGTTTACGGTCACTTTAAGTTTCACATTATTATATCTTGCTTTTTAATGTTATATGGATTTGCACATGCGTTATACACAGAGGGGACTGTGTCCTTGCTGTGAGCATTCCTTAATTATTTATCCTTTCCAATAGTAGCTATGTTTTCTCCTGACAAATACTTCCAATGCGACATGACAAAGTTAAACTTAGAGAACCCGGAAGTCCAGGAAATATAACATTAAATCTGGTTTTGAGAGTAGAAAGACATGTTCTGAATCAGACTTCATTTTTTGTTTCTTTTTATCTATCTACTTATCCACCAGCTCATCAGAAACAAGGTTCATAATTTACATAATGATGTAAAGAATTTCCCTAAAACAAATTTCCAAGATTTAAAATGATAGCTTAAATATATAGAATAAAATACTGATTAAAAGGCCTCTGGAAATTTTCTGGAGACAAGAATTTTAGAGAAAATTCCAAATTCTATTCAAGACATATTCCAAAAAAAAGATGAAAACAGAAACAGAGGAGCAAAGAATGACAGACAAGGAAGACTATAAACTCAGTCTTAATCTTCAGGTAATTAAAGGTGTCCCTTATGAGTTAGAACACACAGTGTAATTGTAAGGATTTAATTTGATGCATATTATTACGCAGTGAAATAGAAGCAAGCAATTAACAGATTAAAATGGTATTTATGTAAGGAACTTTTGACATATTTGATAGTCTAGATTTTAACTGAAGAATTCAGATTATATCTACTAGATACCTATGAAAATAAATAAGGAAGAGAGGTGCAAAGTTGGGCTGTTATGTGGACATACCTAGGGTCTCTGGTGGTCCCAGGAAATCCTGGGAGGTCTTCAGCAGGAACTGCAAATAACACAAAGAGCTACCAGAACCTGAGGAATCAAGAGAACGGCTGCCCAGGGTTACTGCTTACAACGTGTGCTGCCTCAAGGTTCCTGCAGCGGGGTGAGGTAGGATCCTCCTTCCCTTGGTGGGAGACAAATGTTCTACTCTTCCTGGTCGGTCTTCTCAGTGTAACACAATGGCTTTGGACGTAGGTGTAGGTGGTTATTTATAACTTCTGGGCAGAAATGGCCATTCATTAGTGTAAAAGGCACCTGAGACTTCATGGAATATTTTCATCAAGGAAACTTGCAGAATTAACTACAAATGGCAGGGGGAGGAATCTCAATCCATAACAGAGGAATGTCAAATCCTAGAGCGAGGCTTAGAAGATTTTGACCAATTTCAGTTAGAAGATGCAGAGATCAAAAACTCACAGATGAGGAGCACATACCCCATCAGAGATCATCTGAGAGGAGGTGAGCTTTGCCCCCATGGAGATGCTGAAATAAAGATTTTAGCTATGGTTCTGTGTACAAATTGGATTCACCAGAAAAATATCCATTATTTAGTTGTTTATTGTATGCAAGTAGATACCTTTGTCAAAATATCAAAATTAAATTGATGTGTCATGGAAGAGAACACACAGTAACAAAAGGTTTATAGGACCATATTTATTTCAGAAAGTGCTGAACAGATCTACTATAAAACTCACATAGATCTATGGCTTTATTTACACTTACTGAAATATTTGACCATCAAAATTAGCAAAAAATGAAAATGAAACTGGATTATGGATAGAACATGGGGAAGCTTAAGAATATAGTTTTAATCACTTTGACTTAATAAATAAAAAGGAAATTATGAAGCATGAATTAAAAACAACCAAGCAAATAGCCAAGTCCAAAATTGTCAATATCTTTATTCAATTGCTTGAACAAGTCACCTGAATAGGTGAAGAGACTGACTTTTTTTTTTTCTAATTGATTAATGAGCTTCAATTGAGAGCTCAGTATATACGTACACATTGATTATTATTTCTTTTACCAAACAATTAGAGGTCTGGAGTATAATTTATATCACAACAAGGAAATCATTAGAAACTGTGATCGTATTTCTGCTATAACTACCTTTGTAATTGACCTCTATAACATTGCAACTGGAATTGCAATTTCAACAACTCATTTTTTTCCCTCACAAGGACGTTCTAAATAAAAATTTAAGGGTGGGGCTCTCCCTGGTGGCACATGGGTTAAAGACAAGCTGTCACCAGCCACCTTGACATGAGTTCAATCGCTAGCCAGGGAGCTAACCCACTTGGTGCAGCAGACCTCTCCTGGCTCACCCAGTGTTCCCCTCAGCAGTGTATTTCAGTAGATCAGTTTGTTCTGGTCCCCACTCTTTCTCTTATGAATCCTCTCAACTCCACACCTCTGGCATAGACCCCAGTTCTTGTATGCATAAATAAATAAATTTTTAAAAATATAAATAAAAATGCATGGGTAATCTAAGTTACTCCTTTGTTTTGACACCTTTGCTGAAATAATTGCTTATTGTCTACCAGATATTTGAAAATTTGAGAGTGCTGTGTTTTTCATTTTTGTTTTATCATTATATTTTAAATTTCATTGTTATTTTTATTGAGATAACTGGTTTACAACACTGTATACAGCCAGAGGTACAGGTTCACATCTCTTCATATGTATGTTACCACACCACACTTACCACCAAAGCCCCATAATCCTGTACCATAGACCATTTGAGACCCAAACCCCCCCCCATTTTTTTAATTATAAACATGTTTGTTTCAATTTTTTCATAGTATAGAATTTCTTCCCTCAGAGTGGTCATGTAGTTTTCCTACCACCAAACCAGCCATAGTAATCCATCATTGTCCACTGTGTTCTCCTCACCACCTTGTTCCTCTCTTCCCACCTCCCCTCCTGAACTTCTCAGTTCTGTGCTCTGCTTTCATGGACGTCTTACGGTTTGTCTGTGTCTGTTCTTTGTTTGGTTTCTCTAGAATCCACTATCTGGTATTTCTCTTTTTCCTTCTTAACTAATTTCACATAGCGTAATCCCTTCCGGTCTTATCCATTTGTTATAAATGGCATGAGTTTCTCTCACGGCTAGAACAATCAGGCAAGAAAAAACGATAAAAAATGCAACTGAGAAAGAAGAAATAAAACATCAATACAGGTCATTTCTGTTTTAAATAAACAGTTACACTATCAAAAAAATCTAAGTGTGAAGTTTCTTTTCCCTCCATGAGTTTTATGCCTTGTCTATATAAAGGTATGTTTAAAGTATTTTAATTCAAAAGGGTTTACTTTTAGAATTAAGATTCTATGAAGTGGGGCCTTCGTGGTGGCGCAGATGGTTGAGCACCATACATGAAGCATCTTAGGCACAAGAGTGCCAGTTCGATGCCTATCCTGGGAGCTGACCCATGTGGCGCAGCAGACCTCTCCTGCCTCTCCTATTACTCCCCTCAGCAGTGTAATTCAGTTGGTATGCCTGTTTAGGTCCCCACTCTATCTCTGGTGAATCCTTTCACCTCCCACACCTCTGGTCTGTACCCCAGCTCTTGTATGCATAAATAAATAATTCTCTAAAAAAATGTTGTCTATTTAAAAAAAAAGATTCTATGAAGTGCAATTTTAATACATGGTGATGTTGACATGTGCTATCTGTACTATTAGCTTTGTATCACATAAATATATCTGCTTTTCTTGACTACGAAGAGACATGTTAGAGCAGCAAAAATGCACCGCCCCAAAATGTCTTTGGCAAAAGCTTGATCTTATCAGAAGTGCTCTGAAGGTTGGGTCCAGGCTGCTCTTGAAAGATGTTTACAGGTAAACTTTTCTCTGGGTGGGTGTCCCTTCAGTCTGCTAGGAAGACATCGTACCTCTTTTCAGCAGAGAGGGCAGAACTTAGAACTGTGTACCTTTGCTTACTGTTCCTTCCTTGGTCTATTGCTAACTGATTTTCCATTTGTATGATCCCCAGCCTCCCTTCTCTCATCTAAGTGTTTAGGATGGCACCTGAAGCCATGTGATGAGTTATACAGATTTATTGGGTTTCTCCCATATATACAAGGTGCATACATGTCACTGATAACCTTCTCTTTTAACTTTTTCTGTTACCAATTTGTCTGATGCTTGTTAAATTACCTGACATCCTAGAAGAGTATGGCATGATATCTTTATGCCCATATAAAATCAATTACAAATCACTGAAATGTTAATAATTTCTTTAAAAGGATGTGTTTTTCATTGATTCTTCAAGCTTATATGTTTACAAATATTATGAGAAATATAACCTGTTAATAAAGATCTAATCACATTCTAAATGATGAAAAAAAAGCTTTGTACAGTTCTCTAACAAGCTTCTTTTGCTTAATATGCTACCCCCAAATTTAATAACATTCTCTATTATTATGTGTAAATTTAAAAATACTGTGTAGGTTTTCTACAAGAGTATATTAAAATACTGACAATTAATACAACCTATGTATTGTGTATCTTGATTTTTTAGTACAACAGCATTTGTTTTGAGCAATGAAAGTAATCAACTTAATTTGCTCTCCTGGAGAGCCTGGAAGTGACTTTGATTAGCCTATTGAAAACTCTTGTCTCTCCCCTTGAGTCTGGATGCAGGGGGTAGAATTGCCAACATGATGCAACTCAGTAGGTATCCAGGGTGTCAGGGTGATGCTCAAGCTGACTATATTAAAGATAAAGGAGAAGGTTATTGACTGGTAGCAAACAAGATGTTTTTATTGCAGCTGTCCCTTTGTGTTCTGAAATAATTTACCATGTTACTGTGGAACAATTATGAATGAATCCATTCTTCAGTGTTTATTTGACTAATTTTGAAAATAAATATATAAAAATGTTATGCAATGCCCAGTACTTAGAGATGTTTGAATCTGTTCTCAGCATTAAGGCAAGGAAATAGTAGAATGTCTTAAAATAAAAGAATGACCGGCGTAGCTAAGTGTTGGCAAGCATGTAGATAAACTGAAAATCACTTCTGCTTTGGGTAGTAATACATACTAGTACAGTTTGTTTATAAAACAATTTCTAATCATTCACAATGCATGCAAAACCTGTATCTTAAGCAATTTTAAAATGAGCCAAAGAACAAAAATTGATTGGCTTTAAACCTATGATTTAGATGCAGTGAAACCTGACTAGCTAATCTATGGGCCCAAACCAGTTTGGAATGGAACTGACTTTATCTAAATTAACATTTACAGCTTCAACTTCTCTAACTATAAATGAGGACAATGAATCATCAAATACTTGGTAGTGTTATAAGGCAGAGAGTACGGCACCCCAGAACCCCCAAACCTGCTCTTTCTAAATGGGTTCTGCCATTCACCTCATCAAGGCAAACATATCAGGCCTTTAATGGAAAGGAACTTTAATACAATTAGGGCACAATACAGAAAGGACAAGGGACAAGGACTATAGTTACTAAGTAGAGCATCCAAAGTTACCATCTCCTTGAGGGTAAAAGTTTAGCCAAATAGGATTGGCCCAAAGCAAGGCCCAAAAGCCTGACACATGCTTAAAGGACTTTTTAGTAGAGACCCATAGAAAAGGGTCAGAAAGAGTCAGACAAATCTGGGAGGAAAAGAGCAAAATCAAAATCAAAATGAAAGCTGCCATTGTTAACCTCCCCATGGGTCTCTCATCCACAGCTGTTCCAACCAGTCCAAAACCAAAAAGCAAGCACAGTTCCTCACATGTCCCTCTGCTCCATGTGTCTCCTCCAGGTCTCCTTGCTGCTCTCCATCCTTCCTCTCTCCCTTCTGTATTCCAGTCTTCTCTCTCCATCACCTTCTTATCTCTGCTCAGCTCCACCCACTTAGGCCAGAACCAGAATTCTGAATTTTCCCCAGTAATATTAATGTAAGAAATAATGAATTGGAATAATGAATTTACCATATTTGGCTTACTATTTAGCATATGTTAAAATTTCAGTAAATTAGGTTTTGTCACTTACAACATAGGCAGAAAACATTCTTTTAAAGAGTAAAGTTTTATTGATATTTATGCTGAAATCTGTCTATGTAGTAAGATACTGGGCTATTAACTATAAATAATGGTCAATCATTTTAGAAATCTTGCTGTGAAGAAAGAAGGTTTAGATAATAAATAAACAGTGCAGAAGGAAATAATTTTTTTTCTAGTATTTTTGTGTGTGTGACTTAAACTCCATTTTTATTTGATATGTGCATGTAAACTTTTAAGGAAACAAAATATATACTGCTTTATTTTTATCAGCATACGTTAGGAGTTCAAAAGTTGAGCAGAATATTCATTTTCATAAACTCAGCTTCTGGAGCAACACCAAGAAATGTTAATGATGATGATATCATTCTAATCTAATGAATAGGTTAGTGAGATTCTAGAGTTAGAACCTGTCATCTATGTCTTGAGAAATGGTTATTAAATAAATAATATATTTTAATCATTTTATACATAAAGCTTAATTTTCAAATTCACAATCCAATGCAAATGTAGTTCTGCACAGTGACTTTTTTCAAGATAGTAATCAGAACTTGAAAATTAATGTATTCTGTTCAAAACAATTTCATGTCACAATGGGATATTGTAGCTAATCCCTGTATGATGAGCATCAGGCCACTGAGATTTGGTTGACACTTAAGTAACTACAAGTAAAGTTGTCATTACATTTAACAGACAAAATATATTGAAGAAAACCACATTTCTCAACTTTCATGGCAAAATATGAATACATTAATGTTTAGGTGCAAATACATGCTAATTTATAGATTATGCTATATCAGACGTGTATTAAAAAGTTGGACTTTCTCTATTCAAATATATACTTATATATGCACAATTCACATTTCCTTGAATTATATTTATAAAGAGAGATGTATGAATTTCAGTTTGTATGTTAAATTTTAATCAGTTCAGTGATGAGAACTCTTTGGGAATAAAATTAATACTATTTTATAAACATGAAAAAAATAAAATATTTAAGCAAAGGAAAGACAAAGTTCTTTAAATTTTTCTCAAGGTGGTATAGAAAATAAACAAATCTCTCAAATTTCTTTTTATCAAATTTCCTTTAAAACTCATCAAAATTAAGAGCATTCTGCTCCAGGACCACAAAGCAGCATGTGCTATTGAAGATAGGATGCTGACAACAAGCAGGGATAGATGGGTGGGATAAATTTAAAAAAAAAAAAAAATGTACAAAAAAATTGAAAACCTTAAGAAACATTGAAACTTTTATTTGTAATCGATTTTCTGCATATTTTGCAGTTTTTTAAGCAGAGTATTTAGTAAGCATGTGATTTTGGAACTGAAGAACAGGACATCTGAAATACAAACTGTAAATTGTAAATTAATCATTGGTAGAGAACTCTATGACTAATATTGACTCACAGAAAGTATTACTTTGTGATAATCATAGAAAGGAAAGGTTCGGTTAGGGGGGAAAGATCCTCCTGGATGTATGACACGAATAGGTTATGGGCTTCGACCCCCATTCCAGACCTACAATATCCAAGAACTACAAATCCCATAAGGTCATTATCGCAGAGCAGATCACTGGGACCTGAGGGTGGAGTTAAGCAGCCAGGCTGAGTATAAAAGCAGACATGTGGGTCTTGGGGGTCCCTTTTCCTTGGGAGCCAGCTCTCAGTGCGCCTTTGGGTTCCAGCTCGGAGAAATGGTAGGACATTTACGGATCTGTATCCCTCTCTCTTCTCCTTGTGTTATTCACTACACCATTTCCCCTTTTCTTGTAAATAAAACCCTTTGTTAACCTTTGTTGTGTGTGCCTGCAGTTGGGGCATTATAAGTGCCTTTTGAGCGTGCGGGTGACGACCCAGTCAGGCAAACCCAATTTATATTAGGGTTGCCCTGTGACAGTTCCAGGTTTCCCATCCCACCAAAGGAGGGGTAGAGCTGAGCAGTGAGGAAAAGCTGAAAAAGACTATATAAAGAAGGGAGATGAGGGAAGATTTGGAGGGAGCTTGTGTAGCAGAGACACTTGAAGAAGCCACGCTTGCTTCTTGGCTTTGGACTTGTAGCTGGAATTTGGGGGACATGGAAAGAGTCAACTTGAAAGAGACAGACACTTGGGTAAGAGATGGATGAGGAAACTGACAATGGCAGCCTCTATCTTAACTTGTATTATGATGTTGTCCTTTTCCTTCCAGACTTGCCTGGTCTCTTCTGCCTGTACTCTATACTTCCCTTCCAGAAGTTGCCTGAGACCTGTGGCAAGATTACGGGCCTCAGTGGTCCTGCTTTGGACCAACACTATTTGACTGAACCTTTCCACATGAAGGGATGGATAACATTGGATATTCATGTGGGAACTGTTTTAAGCATATTCTTTCACATCTCTCTATTGCACATTAATTGTATTAAAGTTTTGTTGTTGTTGTTTTAATTGAAGGTCTTATGTACCAAGAGTACATTTGTCTTCATGCAGTGATGGTAGATTCTATTTACAGCAAAATGGTTTGGGGTCCCAGCATTCCCCCTCACCTTGCCCTCTAACAAAAAGAAATATTTTGAAAGAGACATTTGTAATAAACACAGTGACTACCATATTCCACATATTAATCTGGGGTCATTTTTTGAGTTGCAATATTTATTGGACTAACCATCTGGCATAACATTAAATGATGGGGGATCATCCAAGCTTCAGGCCATCTAGATTGCTTGGGAGATAAAACAGAATACTAAGTGAGCAAACAGTCATCTTTTCCTAATGTAGGATCTCTGACTATGGAATTTCTTTTCAAGCAGCAATCATGCAGGTAAACTTGAAAAGAAAAAAAAATGTGAATAAGAAATGGTATGATTTATTGCAAGTGTTAATTTGAGTGGTTAATAGAAGCAGCAAATCAGGAACAACAAATAAAGCTCCTGGGCATACAGGATATCAGATATCAGATATCAGTAATTTGGAATTTTTCAGTGTAGGATGCTATATGGCATTATATGCTAATATGATCTACAACCTAGCTGAGTCCTTTGCCTTATTCAGGTATTTGTACTTCAAGATGGTCAGTTAGCATTTAATTAAAAAGTCACTTTCTGGGAGGTGACTACAGGAATGCTTCCTTTGTCTTTTTTATGATCAGCTCCATTGAGATACTAATTTGTAAAATGAAATTTGAAAATGGGCTTTCATAAGTGAAATTGTTGGCAACACAGAGATGTGGACAAACTAGGTTATTTGAGGTATGTTCACTTGCCCTTACTGAAAAAGAATGAAAATCTATCAGGGTTTCAGCTGTAGCACTTTACTCTAAGCCAACACATCATTAAAAGATGACAAACCTGATCCTACACTTATAATCAATTCAACAATGCCCACTTCCAAAAATGACTTGAGTATGTGTTCTCTTTGTCCAGTATAACCTAATGAACAGAAAGATAGGCATTTACCTAACATACAGAAGAGACTATATGATAGTTTTGTATTCACTTGTCAATACATGTTTATAAACAAGGCAGGTTTCAGAATATTAACTTAGTACTGAGAATATGTTATGGTAACCATAGGAATTAAATACAGTTGGTAACAACTACCAACAATTGGTATATTGGTGACTGCTAAGTTTGAGCAAAAAATATGTAATATGTCTGCTAAAAATAATGCTTTATATGCCTTTATAAATAGTTAACCAAATTATTTTATACATATGAACCATCATTCTCTTTCACATCATTATATATGTGAGTATGCATTTACTTTTCTAACAGTTCTTAGAACATTTCTCTTTTGTTACTGTTTACATCACCAGGTATTGGATGTCCCTCATTTCATTAAATTGACATTGCTCTCAAGTGATAATCAAGATTTTGATTGAAATAATGAAATCATTCTCCAATGCCCATATTCTACTTTTATGTTCACTCTTTTCCACCCAAGGATTGTTCTCTCTTCTCCATTGTCTTGTGAATATCATTTGTTTCTCTTCTGCTACAAACTAATGTCATTGATGATTTTCTCTCCTATGGAGTTAGACACACCCCAACCAAAATAATTGTTCTGAATATTCCTCAAGATGCAAAGGATCACTTGCTGTATTAAATTCCTATGCTTACCATAACAAAGTCCATTGGCCAAGGTGTAAAAGACTTACTCTGTCTCTTAACCCAGGCTATGGAAGAAGGAGAAACCAGGTGGTACTCAAGGATTTCTGGAGAACAGGCACTTTATTTCACATTCATATGAATATGGACCCAAACAAGGACATTTTCTGAAAATACCCAGAATATAGGCTAGGAGCTTCTTTTATAAGTCACTATCTCTACATTGCTACATGGGTAAAATATATATATATATATATATAAAACCATATGATTGAAGGCTACTTTCCAGAGGAAAAGGAGTTTTGCAGGGAGATAATTTTCCAAGGACACAGAACAGCCTAACATGTTATCTGATCCTTTGAAATGCAGCTCTGTTTAGGAGTGTTGAGATTGGGCCATGAATCTAACTTGTTAACCGCACCTGCATTGGTATGTTAATTGCACTTAGGCTAAATTCTGTGACTGGGGAGGCATCTTCCACATCCATTTGTCTAGCAATATTTCTTCCACAAAGGGACTGAAAACAGTAGGACTTATACAACTCTGGAGAATTCAGGAATCAAGGTTTCAGCAGGGCGATGTTTCATCTGGAAGCTGTAGGGCAGGCTGACTAGCATCTTGAGTCAATCAGTACTTCTAGCTATCTGATGTCTAAGAGATACATCGCTCTAGTGTCTGCTTCAGCCATCATATGACTTTCTTCCTGGAGTGTAGGTCTGTGTCTCTTCTTCTCTTATACAGAAGCCTGCTATTGATTCAGGAACCACCCTCCTCTGGATGACTTCATCCAAATGAATTATATCTGCAAATGACCTATTTCCAAGTAAGGTCACATTCTGAGTTTCCAATTGCACATGAATTTTGAGGGGATACTGTTCAATCTAATCTGCTAAGACTCTTCCTTCAACAATTTCTCAAAATCTGCTTCTAAGAATTCTGAACTCTGAGCTAGATCAATATGTATCTAGAGACTAGCAAAGTTTCTAGCTGTAATATGGAGGTTTATATATATATATGTATATATACAATATATTATCTATAAAAGAAATTTATCAAAAATGGTACTATGTGTCAAAAGAAATTTGTATGTATGAATAGGACTAAGACATGATTGTGAAAAATAATTGAAAGGAACTTTCACCTTATTAAATATTTAAAACTATTTGCTAAGCACATGGTCTCTTCTAGATTGTCAAGATATTTTAGAGGAATAAAACTGATATTTTTATATCAGTTTTATATTTGCAACTAGGAAACTTCCATTTTGTTAGGAGAGTGTATGAAACAAATTCTATAGAAATATGTGTGTCTGTGTGTGTGTGTCTAATTGGTTCTGCTAATCCGGAAAATGCTGTGTAGCTATTCATAGACTTGCATGTCAAAAATGGCAATCTATTTTAATTCAGTTGTCCTTATCATTGTTTCCAATTATGTATTTGATCTGGAAAGGAAAATTGAAGTATGTATTACTTGCAATTGGGGTTAAGACAGAAATAGCAGAAAGCAAATGTAAATTTAATAAATAGAGGGATAAAATTTAATATGTTCTAGTTTCATGTAAAAAAAACATAAAGACTTACCTACTTTCCAAAATAACAGAATTTCACATTACAAAGCAGGGCAAAAGTTTAATAGCTCTATCTTAATTTTTTTTGTGTTTATTCTGTTTTGATTTTGTTTGGTTATAGTTGTCTATAACTTTGTTTTTCATTAAGCCCACAAAATATTTTCTATTTCACTCATGCTTGATAACACTGTCAAGTTATAAAATTAAATACTAATTTTTAAGCCAAGACAAAACAACCAACCATGACTCTCAAGTAATTAATTAAAAAAAAAACGGAAATAAAGAAACTCACACCTTAATTGATCATGTATAAGAATACACCTGTTGTTACTGAATATGTAGGACAAATGAATGCTCTATTCAAGCCACTGTGGACACGCTAGCTTTGTTTGAAATTCCATAGCAATAAGTGAACAGATCAAATTTTGTCTTATACTAATTTCCACAATGACAGTAAAGACATATTTTTTTTTAAGATTTATTCATTTATTTATGCATACAAGAATTGGGCTGTAGGCCGAAGGTGCAGCGGGTAAGAGAATTCACCAGAGACAGAGTGGGGAGCAGAACAGGCATATCTACTGAAATGCACTGCTGAGGGGAGCAGTGGACCAAACTAGCAAGGTCTGCTGCACCATGTGGGTCAGCTCCCTGGCCGGGGATCAAACTCGTGTCTCAGTGACTGGTGATAACTTGACAGCTCTGAGACTTTAAGTCCTATGCCTCCAGGGACTCCCTTAAAGAGAAATTTTAAAGTGTTCTTTACATGAATTTTGTCCTTTTTTAAAGATTTATTTATTTATGCATACAAGTACTGGGGTACAGGCCAGAGGTGTGGGGAGGGTGAGAGGATTCCCGACAGAGAACAGAGAGCAGAACAGGCAGATCAACAGTAGTACACTGCTGAGGGGAGCAGCAGGCACAGCAGGAGAGGTCTGCTGTGCCATGTGGGTCCCCTCCCTGGCCGGCAGCAGGGCTCGAACTCATGCTACAGTGGCTGCGGTTTGCTTCATAGTGTGTTGCCTAACCCACTGCGCCACCAATGAGGCCCTGTCCTTTATTTACATTTTCCCTCTATATAGATACTATTTCTAAATCTATATCTCAAGTTCTTTATAGTTTTAAATGCATAAACCTTATTTGTCAATATTCCATTCCTTTAAAGTAAACCCATAGTGCTTCTAAATATGTAAATGAGGCTATTCCCTGTTACTTTGTGTTCAACTTCTCCACTCCATCCCTCTGTGCCACATCAAAATCATGGTGCCCTTAGACAATGCAACATCTTGATGATTCTTTATTGCACACTGCAAAGTCCACACTTACAGTTAAACCACTGACCAAGAGAGAGAGATTTGGGGCAGGGATTATTTGCCGAAGTTACAACAGATTTTCAGATGGAGTTAGAGTGGTGATTTCAAATTTACATTGCAGCTGCAATGTTGCTTATTTCTTCCCCTGGTTTTATGTCATAGGAGCAAAACATGTTAAAACTGCCTTCAATTTCTAAATGGAAAATGCTAGTTCTTTAAGGTGAGAAAACAAACAAAACAAAATTGTGTTGAGCTTTTTCCTATTGATATCAAGACATTTTATTTTTTATTTGTATCTTTGAAGAAGTTTATTCTTCCCATTTTAAGGGGGAAAATATTAAACCAATGCTCATTTTAATAACAGTTGTGTTCCACATTTTAAACAGTTACCACGATCACAAAAATCCTCAGGTTATTAGCAGTTGCTCCTTCCTATCAAAATGTCTCTGGCTGGGATTAGGAAAGAGAAATCGATGTCGTAATTTCAGGTTTTCAGACCTAGTCTTCCAGCCAGGAATGGACCCCATGCTGCAGGGGCAGCGCTGTCCCAGCCACTAGACCACCATGGGTTGGTGTCTCACGAAGCCACAGATGGAAATCCACAGACACTCGGGCAAGCAGGCAAGAAGAGGCAGATTTGTTTAGAGAAACAAAAAGTTTATTGAGGAGAAAAGGAACAGAAATAAAGTGGGACTCCCAGGCCAGTGGAACCAGGCCAGGGACGGTCAAGGGAGACGAGGTTGAGTGGAGCCTCAGGGAATAGATGCCTTCTTTCCCTCATTGTTCTAGAGCTCCACCAGTTTTGGATAGGTCTCTGTGGTCCGTCTTAATCTATTACTCTGCCTATGGAACCTTCAGTGTGTGGAATCTTCCTAATTTATATCCATTATCTTTGCTTTTGAATGTCCTTTTATTTCTAGTCCTGGGGTGTTAACTAGTTCCCTTTAGAATGTTGTATTTCCCATCTCCAGATTTTCCCTTATCCCTTCTGCTATCCTTATTTCCAAAACTTCACTCTTGGGGGACCCCACCTGTACTGTCCCTAAAACTAACCTGATCATCCTAGCTTTCCCTAGTTAACTTAAGCCTCAAAATGATTCCTGTTTCTCTATTTTTACCTGCACAGTCCTAGGTCAATTTCATTCTAGGACTCTGAGTGCTTATGACTACAATTTATATACTAGCTTAATCCCTTTTAAGACTACATGATGCAGGCCCCTTGGATCTAGGCTAATCACATCAAAACACAGAAACACTGAAAACCCAGCCCCTGAGTGCCCATATCTCAGCCTGTCCTATGGTAGATGAGGAAAAAATTTGGTTTTGCTAGTGTGTGGGGAAGTGCATTTCATCAGTATACACTATATTAAAGCAAAAAAAAAATCATATTCATATGCTGTTTCTGCCCATTCAACCCTGGAGAATTTTCTGAGGTCACAGGAAGGAAAGGGTCTACTTACTCACACCAAAAATGAAGGTATATATTGATCTTCAACATGACCCTTAGGGAAAGTTGGCAAGGAAAATAGAAAGCAAAAACATATATATTTTTAAAAGAACTAATTGAAAATCTTTAATGATCAGTGACAGTGAATCAACTTAATGTTATGCTGTTAGCTACTATTGTTTTGACTAAATGGCAGGCATTTAAATGTGAGAAAGTGCTCAGCTTAATCGAAGGCAGGAAGAAACAAATTGGCCTTGGCAATTCTGTAAAAAGTCAGATTGAACAAGTGGCCAATTTTCAGAGGTGACTAATAGCACACCTTTTGCTGTGGATGAATTGTTACTGATGAGAATAGTAAGGAAAGCCAACATCAAACGAGAAGCTTGTCTTTGCTTCTAAATTACTTTGATTTAATATTAGGGTGGTATGATTCCAATTTCTGTTTTTATTTAATTCCTTGTTTGAAAAGCTTAAAAGCAAGGCAGAGTACTTTTCAGAAACCTGAAATAATGTACTGTAGATGATATGTAATCTTTTTATATTGATGTAGATAAGTACAGAGATCTATATGTGTGTTTGTACATTTACCCATTTATGGATATTGAAGGAAAATGTTTACCAAACTGTTGAAAAAATATACACACACACACACACACATGAGTTTCAAGCATATATGCACCGTACAACATAAAACGTAATAGTTAACTTCCCATTTTTTATATTGCCTTTCTTTTGGCAATAAATTTATATGTATATATATTATTATGATTCTTTGGAGGTAAATATACATGTATCATTACCAATATAGAAGAAACCATTAAGATCATAGGTAAAGGTAGCACTGTATGTGGAAAGTATCTATTTATGCATATAAGAACTGGGGTACAGGCTAGAGGGAGTGAGAGGATCCATCAGAGACAGAGTGGGAAACAGAACAGGAAGATTAACAGAAATGCAATGCTGAGGGGAGAAGTGGGCAAGGAGGAGAAGTCTGCTGTGCCATGTGGGTCCCCTCCCTGGCCGGCAGCAAGGATAGAACTCATGCTACAGTGGCTGCGGTTTGCTTCATAGTGTGTTGCTTAACCCATTGCGCCACCAGCGAGGCCCCTGTATGTGGAAAGTATTTAATTGTTAAAGAATGAAACAGTATTCCTAGATGATTTCAGGCACATACATCTCAGTGGCAGAAATAAAATGAAAATAACTAAGTTATCCTTAAATAATTTTACTAATGTATTTTTTCTCTGAATGCAAGGAATTACAAATTTTGGAAGTTTTACTAATAAGTGGACCATACTGTAATGATATCTGAGTTGGTGGCACATGTCTTCCTCATTTTATAATCTACCTGGTACATCATGGCAGCTTCTACATAGTTGGTTAAAGGACAATGAAGTGGGATAATTGCTGCACCACCGAAGCATGAATGTAGTCTAATTAGCAGAATTGGAACTGCTACATTCATACTCATTACATTTATCTCATTTCACTTACGTTTGGTGTGCTGCAGCGGTCACTGGAAGAAGGCTTGTTTCTTGCTGATGCCCTGGTATAGCTGCCCACCTGCAGTACCTGAACTGCTCTCTCAGGAGGTGATATTTGCCATTCTCTTTTTTCTAGAGAGTTTGCTAATTAAATTCTATTGTTTAACTTAAATTCTGCTGAAAAACACATTGAAAACTTTCCATTCCTCCTGCTTATAAGAGTTAAGTGGAACCAATTATGAAAATGTATTTGTCAATGGTCTTTGAGTCAGGCATTCTATTGTGACAATGTTATATACATAAGAGTTTCATTCACTTCAATACATTTCTAGTTGAATTCTTTGCCATGAGTTTTAATATTTGCAGAAAATAAACTTATAAGATGAGGAATAAGTGAGATGGACATAAGTGTACTCTTCTGCCTCAAACATGACTGATTCTAAAGCACTTTAAATATATCAATTAATTTGCTTTCTAGGGGACCAGCTGAATTTTATTTCTTTCTTCCAACTCCTTTCCAAAGGACCATGCAATTGCTATGTTGCATGGAAATGATATTTTAAGACATTATGGTAAGGCTTTGTGAAATGCTATCACATAGAATGTCAGCAGCCTTAGCTTGTAATTCTATATACTAATAGTTTGAGAAGAGCAAGAGTATTTCTAGGTGTTTATTTGTTAACTATGAGAAAGCATGAGTGAATAAATTTTGGAAACCCATTCATTCTAAAATTTTTATGATCCCATTTATGGTTTACTCCTTAGCTAGCTTCTGTTACACAGGTTGGTCCATACTGCAATCAAAACACAGTTCTTCGCATCATTAATTGAAAGCATAATAAAAATAATCAAACACATCTAGATAATTTTCTCTGTGCCACTGATTTGGGATCATAACAGTCCTTGAGACATGAGTTTAAACAATAGTGTTAGAATTCTAGATAGTGTGAATGGACATGCACATTAGCAATATTGTCCTTCTTCCACTCTAAAGCATTTCCTTCAAACTCTTAAATTATGTGTAAAATTAAACTTCACTTTTTTTAAATGAAGTTCCATCGCATCATAACATGTAAGTTTCTGTAACAGAGTGGTCCCCAGGAAAGGGGAAAGATCCAGAATCCCGGTTCTGCCCTAAGTGGGTAGAGCTGAGCAGGGAAAGAAGTTTCTGCAAAGAGACAGACAGAAGGAAGGGAGGAAGAAGGAAGCAAGATGGAGAGCAGCAAGGAGACCTGGAGGAGGCACGTGGAGCAGGGGGACATGTGAAGAAACTGTGCTTGCTTGCTTCTTGGTCTTAAACTGGTTGGAACAGATGTGGGTGAAAGACCCGTGGAAAGCTTAACAATGGCAGCTTTCACCTTAATTTTGATTTTGCTCTTTTTCTCCCAGATTTGTCTGACTCTTTCTAACCCTTTTCTATGGGTCTCTCCTGAAAGGTCCTTTAGACTTGTGGCCGGCTTTTGGGCCTTGCTTTGGGCCAATCCTATTGGGCTAAACTTTTACCCTCAAGGAGATGGGTAACTTTGAATGCTTAACTTAGTAACTATATTCTTTGTCATTTCTATATTGTACCCCAATTGTATTAAAGTTCCTTATATGTTCATCTTAATGTGACAAATGGCAGAAACCATTCAGAGAGGGCGGGTTTGGTTTCTCTCTGCCCTGTAACATTTCCAGTGTACATCACCAAGGATCAACCTGCATTTACTACAATAGGTTTACTGCTGTTTTTTCCCTCTTTTTGAAGGTTCTGGGATTGTACGTTTTAGATATGGCAAAACATAAATATTTATGTGCAAGAGTCACCTTTAGGTAAGGTAGATAAATTTTATTTGCATTATCCTCTGTCTACTTTCACAGCCAAGCGAGTTTATTTTAACACGTTTCCTGCATTTGTTCTATGCTGTCATTATTCTCCTCTTGAGTTCTAACTATCTTATTACTTTAACACCTTCATGTTCTTGCTATTTGTTCAACATATAAGACGTAAAATTACTTTAAGTACTTTAGAACCGTTCATTTGAATAAAAAAGACATGAACTCTGTAACAAAACTAAGTGGTTTGAGTCTCCATTCTTAAGGTGTCATTCTGAATAGCTTAAATGCCCAAGCTTCTCTTTAGTTCATGACTCAAATGAGTTATATTTCCTGCTTCCCCTCTGTTAAAATAATTAAATTATTATTTGAGATAGATGCAGTAAAAATTACAAAACAAATCACTTGAGTTTTAGAAAATATTTGTAAAGTAAATATTTTATAAATAGTATATATAGCGTGCTACATTTTTAATATGTTTATTTTGTATGTGTAAATATACTGATCTAATAGAATGAAGCCCACCATTTTCAGCCCAAAGCCTCTTCTATCACTTGATTTTGCCTTTCTTGATTTTTACTTTCATTGACTTTTATCAGATTATCACTGTCTCACTGTTTTAAAGGGTATCATCCCCAGTCTATTCTCCTTTTCTTTGGCAACATTCCATTACCTCATAGCTCTTGTCTTAACTTTCTTAACTTTTTTTACACGAGAGTTGCTATTGATTGAAAGATAAAGAGTGAAGAGTATTCAGTGTCTCTGAACACTCATCGTATTCCCACTTCTGTTACTTCATGTCTCATGTCTCCTATAATCTTATATTAAATCTTTCCTATTTTCTCAAATACAAAATTCCGTTACAGATATCTGGACTTTATTTGTCATGTTCTTTCTCATCTCTCCAAGAAAATTCAGCCCATCCCAGTGGTCCCAAAATCCTGTTCAAATATTATTTCATTAATTTCTCAAATTGGATTTGGCATGCTTTCTCTTAATGCTTCTGTGTATTTTTCATATCATAATGTGATTACTTATAGTTGTGTGTTTTCTCCAATAGGGGCTCTTGGTATTTCTTTCATAATTTCAGGATAACCTGAATAGATTACATTGTAGGCATATTAGTTTATAGGTTAGAATGGCATTAGCTAGGATAACAAGATTTCCTTCAATAAACAATAAAATTTGTTTATTGATACATGTAAACTCAATTTCTGATTTTTCAGATTACAGCAATATAGTCCTCATTAGTCTGATGCCCAGTAATATTATATTCCTAAGAATTTTAAAGAATATTTACCAGAACTCAATTTGTATCAACTCATATTTAAAACAAACAAAAACCAAAATTATCAGGGAAAAAAAAAGCACAGAAGACTAGACTTAGAGGTTATGATAAAGCCATATAATGGGATACTTACTATTCAGCCTTAGCCATAATGAAAGATAAAATGTCAACACTTACAACAAAATAGAAGGAATTAGAAGGACTTCTCTATAGCAAATAAGTAAGACTAAGTATGAATAATAAAGACAAAAATATCAGACATTTGCATAGCAAACAATTTGAAAAATCAAAATACTTATAAAAATTGGCACACTAATAAAGTGAACCTTCTGAGGTTAAGGGGGGAGAAAAATGGTCAAAATGGTGATGGGAAATTGAAAGAAAATTAGATTGCCTTGGGATATAATATATATCTAATATAGGATTTTATAATTTATTAAGCTTCACTAAAATTTTAATTTAATCCTATATGATCTTAAATTTGAAAATTTGCCATCAATACACAAGTATAATTATGAAGCAGTTATACTTGGCTTCTTCCACCACTGAATTCTAATGCAAGATGTGTACATTTATTTGACCATATATTTTCCTTATGTAGATTTTTCCACAAATGCATTCATAACACCTTTATTTTCTAAATTTATGCATTTTATTTCAGAAGCACCAAGTTATTATTTCAAAAGTAATGAATAAAAATAAGCATTATTATTTCTATTTGGTAAATATGTAATTAGACTTAATGTTTTCTTTTTTTTACACATACAGCATTCACATTAGCAAATAGTGATATAAATAAGTTTACTAATATGTATTAGTCTCTCAGTTTTGCACCTATTACTGGATAACCATAGTTAAGAAAACTTAGCACTTTTCTTAGAATCACTCTGCTATCATTATTTTAAACATTTCTATATCTGCTCTCTTGTTCATTCTTGGAAAAAGAACATTTCTTTTTGACTACTAATTGTCTTTTATTATAAAATTTGGATGTATAAATTATTTAATTTTCATTAAGCCAATGCATTTTTCTCACTGCCTAGGTACAGAATTAGAAGAGTATAACATTAACTGTAGCTATGACCTTTGAAGAAGTTTTCTGTGATAGGTCATTCTTCTGGTTCTATGGGGGCAAAAGGACTGAAATACACTGCTGAAGGGAGCAGTGAGCCAGAAAAGGAAGGTCTGCTTCACCCTGTGGGTCAGCTCCTTGGCCAGGGATCAATCTAACTCATGTCTCAGTAGTTGGTGATAGCTTGATGGCTCTGGGACTTTAACCCCTGTACCATCAAAAGGTCACAGAGACACCTTTTAATGAATAGGCTGATCAGCTTATCTGTTTAGTGAATATCTCCATGTGCTGTATGGCTCAGCAAGGTTATTATAGCAGTGTCCCCAGAGGAAATAGAGGTAAAACAAAACTTCTCTGCATCTTAATTTTGCATTAATATTACACATATACTAAAATATGTGGGCATACATTGAGAAATACATTCCTCTTCATGTACTTAATTAATGGCATGCTATTTTTGTTGGCTTTCAAGACAGAAGAGGGAATTGATATTAATTTCTCAAGCATTACATACCAACTTCAGTAATGGATGAATCCATAAAAGAGAATATTTCATTCAAATTATGAGGGTACTAATGTTAACCTAACTTTAGAAAAGAAAAGTGAGAAAAAGAATGACTTAATAAAATTTTCCTAGTTCAACAGAGAAGTATTCTAGCCCAATTCCAGCTAATACCAGAGCAATTATGTTTTCAGTATGATTCAAACACTGAGGGTTAAAGATTTCCAGTTAACATATCAAAACTCATCCTAGGTATATGCCCAAGCACATGTCAAAAATACACTGAAATTGCTTTAAAGTGGAAAAAATTAGGTATTACAGACACATAATATATAGGTGTACATGTACTATAAGTGTGGATTAGTGAGCAGTAGAATAGGTGTGTAAATTATATATTTTTCTGGAAAATATTGGTAACAGTTTTAATCCAATTTAAAATGTTACTATGCTATATGTACTGAATTTTTGGAATTCAAATATCATAATATGAAGAAAAAAATGTACACTATATATATGCAAACTATTCTAGTTTGTGCACAAACATGGAATTTTCTCAGACCTTTCTTTTTCAATGTATATCTGTTATCACTAAAGTGCAATAAAAAATATAATTAAGTGTCTCATGCTAAACACTCCAGGTATTTAAATATTTAGCAAGTGAGAATTAATGCCGCTAGTGTAATATAAGCAGCACATAAATATTTAATCCCACTTCTGTAAACTTTCAGAGTTAGCATATATTGTGATAGTATTTAATAGCATTAGTGCATACAAAAGTAAAACTTGCTTCCTTCATTTTAACAAGTGGTTGGAACCCCCAAATCTCTTATGAGAAATACTTTCTGGGAGAACTCTGCTAGCTGTATTCATATAAAGTTTTCCTTTTAAAAAAAAAAAAACTTATTTATGCATAAAAGACCTGGGGTATAGGTCAGAGGTAGATTGAGTAAGAGGATTCAGCAGAGACAGAGTGGGAAGCAGAACAAGCAGATCTACTGAAATACACTGCTGAGGGGAGCAGCGGGCAAAGCAGGAGAGGTCTGATGTGCCATGTGGATCAGCTCCCTGGCTGGGGATGGAACTTGTGCTGCGGTGGCTGCAGATAGCTTGATAGTGCTGAGACTTAAACCCTGCACCACCAGAGAGTCCTCATTTAAACTTTTCTTAAGTAAGTGCTAAAAGATACAGCATATTTTTTTTCATGAGACTGAAAAGAGAGCAATGAAAAACCTGAAAAAGCAGAAATAAGTCACAGAATATTTAGTCTCTCCTTACAACAGCTATGCATTACACGTCCATAGTGATCCCTTGCACCTGTTATAGCCTGTTGTAGACGTCAGTAGAAGTCGTGGCTGGACAGGACACCGATCTTCAAGATGTTACCAGGGTTTTGACGCTTCACAACTGGGGCACTTGCTCAAGAAACCATTTCCAAGTCTTTTAAATTCCTAGAACAGCATTAAATATTAGGATTTAATGATATCCCAAACATTTTTTATACTGATAGGTGTCAAATATCATAAACAACAGAAGTTGTTTCATGAACATGAGTAATTTATCAACATAGGAGAGGTAGAACTGTTACAGGGTAACTTTAATATAAAATGGGTTCCTTTTTTGCGTGCTTGAAAGGTATTTATAATGTTTTAATTGCAGGTATATACAATAAATGTTAATAAAGGGTTTTATTTACAAGAGAAGGGGAAATAGTATAGTGAATAATATAAGGAGAAGAGAGGGATATAGATTTGTGAATGTTTTACTAGTTTTTTGGAGTTGGAGCCCAACAGCGTGCTGAGAGTTGGTTTTTAAGGAAAAAGGGACCCCCAAGGCCTACATGTCTGCTTTATACTCAGTTTGGCTGCTTAACTCCACCCTCAGGTTTCAGTGATTTGCTTTTTGATAATGACCTTATGGGATTTGTAGTTTTTGGATATTGTAGATCTGGAATGGGGGTCGAAGTTTATAATTTATTTGTGTAATTTATTCAGTAGGATCTTTCTCCCCTAATAGAACTAGGGTATTATTCCTTGTCCTTTACTCTGGCTTTCTTGAAATGGAGTATTAAATGTTTGTGCTGATGATACGGTTTTGTTGTGACACATCAGCTGTCTATCCTCTGCCTTTGAGAAAAATGCGAAAGCAAACAGTGTTAGTGAAAGCTATTGCTTTAAACCACCTAAGAGTAATTTATGCCCCTGAGAAGACAGTGTGTCAGCAAAATTGTTAGGTTTATGATTAAAAGATATGTGCAATTTAATAAGGTTTTTAGGTCAGTGAATTGGCTGCAGAATTTCAGGAAGGAAGGGGAACAGATTCATAGCAACTGAGTGTAAAAGCTTCAACAACAAAGGAAAACTATGATAAAAATAATGGAAGATTGGAGTCAGATTGTTTCCTCAAATATGAAATACATGCAATGCATTTCCAATAAAATAAAATAGTGACTGAGGATTTATTTTATGATTGTCACACAGCACTTAAATTGTATATAGTTAGTACTTAGTTCTAGTTCCAACATCAGAAAACACATGTCTATAGTTCTGGTTTATTGCCCTGATTTTAATGAGAAATTCCCAAGTTTATGCAACTATAAGTCAACAGGGAAACACAGGTAATCAAATTCGAATTCTTGCTTTTGTTTTTTAACAAAGGAATCTGTTCAAAGAAACACAATATAATTCAATAATAACAGTAAACATTTGTTGAGTGATAGATACAATGTTCAGTTTTTCCAGTTCACATGTTGATATGAGAGAAAGAAAACACTAATATTATCCAATGTATAAAGAAATATTAGGTGAACAAATAGATATTCGTGCTTTGAACAAAATTGAATACATGGCCCAAACAAGCATTTAATGCTATTTTTTGTTACTTTTATTTCATCAACCTCCATAGATCTCCACAATTCTTCCTCATCATGCAATTATGGTGTTTCTGGATGAGAAATAAGAATTTCATGCCTCACCTATTCTTACACCACCTTTCATGATTTTTAATTTGTATTTTCATGTTAGAAATATCTTCATTGAGGCCTAGGGAAAGTTAGAAACAATTAGGCATCTTTAGAGAAATGGGTAGTTGAGACCCAGGAATAGTTGGAACAAAAGAGGGGCACCTGCTCAGATGAGAAATGCAAACTTCTAAAGAGAGCTAGTTAACACTCTGGAACTAGGAATGAAAGGGCATTCAAAAGCAAATGGTCTAAAATAAGGGAGATTCCAGGTACTGGAAGAAGATTCCAAACACCAAAAGATTCCAAACATTCCAGATACAGTAGTAGGTTAAGTGGGACCATCAAGAAATAACCAATCACAGAAAGACTAGTGGAATTTTAGAATAATTAGGGAAAGAAGGAATATATTCCCTGAGGCTCCGCTCCATCTCACTCTCTTTACCCCTCCAAGGTACATATACTTGTGTGTTTTTATTCTTTTTTTTTTTAAAAGATTTATTTATACATACAAAAATGGGGTACAGGCCAGAGTCCAGGGCGGTGAAAGGATTCACCCGAGACAGAGTGGGGAGCAGAACAGGTAGATTGACTAAAATACACTGCTAAGGGCAACAGCGGGCAAGGCAGGAGAGGTCTGCCTGTGCCATGTGGGTCACCTCCCCAGCCGGTGGCAGGGATCGAACTCATGCTGCAGTGGCTGCGGTTTGCTTCATAGTGCTTTGCTTAACCCACTGCGCCACCAGAGAGGCCCAGTGCGTTTTTATTCTTTACCTTTTTTTTTTTTTTTTCCTAAATACATTTTCTTTAGTTTCCAAGACAAAGTATGCTTTTCTTTGAATACTTATCTGAAAAGTCTGTGAATTCCTTTTTACAGCTTCATGAGAGAAGAACCCATGGTGATTACCAGGGTAAGTGGTGGCACCAGCAGCAGCTATGACCACAGTAACTTGGATCAGTGACATCAGCATGATGGATGAGTGTGAGGCTGCTGTACATGAAAATCTCACATATGCTTTTATTTCTTGGATCCACCCTTCCTTGGGAATAAAATTTGTCATTAGCATTTCCATTATCAGGTCAGCTTGATCATAAGAATGTTAAGCATATAAAATATTTTCAATCACAGGAGTGTTAAAGAGATTGTGAAACCACAAGATTCAGTCCTGCCATTTACTCTCATTAGTTGTAAGAAGTGAATATCATGTAATCATCTCTGTCTCATCAACACTGCATCTAAACATGAAACTAAGATCATTCAGCTTAAGGGATTGTTGTGAAGTTTGAGCTAATAGGTAAAAACTAAAAAATAAATACTGCCTAATACAGAGAAAACTATGTGTACATTAAGACCTGTGCCTAGGAAAGATACTCTACCAGAATATCTAGACTGTAAATTAGCAAACTGTCTGCAAAGGATCAAACATTACATAGTTAGGGGTTTTTTTTGGAGGGGAGCACAAACACCTCTATTCCATTTTTGTTTGTTTTGTTTTCATGTTCCTCTAAAATGTAAATACCATTCTTAGCTTCTAGGCAGAAAATATGCAGGCCAAATTTTGCCCAAGGCTCCCGTTTGCCGATCCTGTTCTTCATGATGAGACCCTTTGGGCTATATAGTAAAAAACAGAAGGAAAATTAACAGAGCCCTAGAGAACAGAGTGAAGTGCCCTGCTGTTCTTTCATGCCTTTTGATTCTTTCTGCTGATGAGGACTGAACAGAATATATTTGTTAGACCAGTTGCTGCACAGTGAGTGCCAGATGCTGTCTTGGTTAGTCTGGTAAAAAATCCAGAACTGGCAAGTAAACTGAGATGAAGTTTTAACTAATTGGTTACTCTTGGGGTAATTATTTTTTTTTTCTTTTTATTTATTTTTTCTTACAATGTTTGCTTTCTTTCCTAGGTGTAGTCCCCAGAGAATTGTTACAGGGCAGGGAGCGGAGCAACCCAGAACCCCCAAGCCTGCTCTCTCTAAATGGGTTCTGTCATCCGCCTCATCAAGCCAAACATATCAGGCCTTTAATGGAAAGGAACTTTAATACAATTAGGGCACAATACAGAAAAGACAAAGAATATAGTTACTAAGTTAAGCAAAGTTACCCATCTCCTTGAGGGTAAAATTCCAGCCCAATAGGATTGGCCCAAAGCAAGGCCCAAAAGCCTGCCACATGCTTAAAGGACTTTTTAGTAGAGACCCATAGAAAAGGGTCAGAAAGAGTCAGACAAATCTGGGAGGAAAAGAGCAAAATCAAAATCAAGATGAAAGCTGCCATTGTTAACCTCCCCACGGGTCTCTCACCCACATCTGTTCTAACCAGTCCAAGACCAAAAAAGCACGCACAGTTTCTTCACATGTCCCTCTGCTCCACGTGCCTCCTCCAGGTCTCCTTGTTGCTCTCCATCCTGCTTCCTTCTGTCTCCAATCTCCTCTCTAGCATTTTCTTATCCCTGCTCAGCTCCACCCCACTTAGGGTGGGACAGGGATTCTGGATCTTCCCCTTTTCACGGGGACCACCCTGTTACAGAATTTCCACCACCAATTCATCCATGCACCATCATCCACTTGGCATGGTTCTTAACCCTGTTGTTTCTTCTACCTAATTTTGAATGAAGCTATGTGAGGAATCAGTACCCATCCATTCAGTCACTGAGTATGGCCCTAGAGTATGAAATAGAGTATGATTTATTTTCTTGATGATACGTGCTCATAGCAAGGGATAAATAATAGGGTTCTGTTAGTTGCTTAAGATAACAGCCTCAATTAAACATCTGAGAGTGGGAAAATGAGAAACAATTAGATACTAAGAAATATTTAATTGTGAGGGAGCAAATATCTACCGTCACAAATATGTCTTTGGCCAAAGATTGATTTCAGGGAGGAACTCTGAAGGTTGGATGGTGGCTACTCTATAAAAGATGTGTATCGTAAACTTCTCTCTGTAAGAGCACCTCCCTGGCTGTGCCAGGAAGATCTAATCTCCTAATCTTTTTTCAGCTGCAAAAGGCAGAAGTTAAATTTGTGTAGCTCTATTTACAATGACTTCCTTCCATATGGCTGTACTGCCTAAACTTAGTAACTGATCTTCCTTTTTTTTTTTTTTTTTAAGATTTTATTTGTTTATGCTTACAAGAGCTAGCTTACAGGCCAGAGGTGTGGGAGGTAAGAGGTCTCACCAGAGACAGAGTAGGGAGCAGAACAGGCAGACTGACTGAGATACACTGCTGAGGGGAGCAGCAGGTGAGGCATGAGAGGTCTGCTGTGCCATGTGGGCCACCTCCCTGGCTGGGGATTGAATTTTTACTGCAGTGACTGTGGATAGCTTTATAGTGCTGTGACTTAACTCCTTGCACCACAGAATTATTTCACTACAAAATTACTGTGACATTTCTTGCAAAATTTGTAATTAGAAAAACTTCAGTTTTGGAATTGCATTGTTATTTCCTTTATAAGTAAAAATGGTTAAATTTAGGGCTGAGGACAACACACATTCCCTCCCACAACAACATTTCTTATAAATTTTAATAACACTATCATTTCCTTATTCATATCTGATGTCATACTATGATCTTCAACATTTTAGCAGAGACAAACTATATTCTCTGATGTCATGATCCTAGATGACACAAAACACCATGCATCAAATACTGAAGATTAAAACAATTCATTTAAGTAATTTAAACTGGATCAAATGTGAATAAGAAAAAAACTCATGCACTTATTTTTTTTTTATTAGGCATACTTCCAAATTAAAGCATATCATAAAAGCAATAAAGCAAATGTGTGTGTTTCAACCACCCTTATTTTAACTTGGACTAGGCATATACATATTTATACCAGGATTTCACAAATTTCTCTCTTTAAATTTTATTTTAGTACTTTTTCTTACATTGTTGTTAATTTATATGAGCTTCCCCTGAGGTGTAGTCACCACTGTTTCCTACCATCAAAACATCTGTAGTCTTATCACCACTGCCCCTTCTTCTCTTACCCTGTCTTGAAATATAAAGACAATATATTAGAAATTGTTTGTCTGAGTGGGCCTCCCTGATGGTGCAACAGATTAAGTCTCAGCACTATGAAGCAATCTGCAGCCACTGCAGCACAAGTTCAATCACCTTCCAGGGAGCTAACCCACAAGGCACAGCAGATCTCTCCTGTCTCACCCAGTGCTCCCCTCAGCAGTATATTTCAGTGGATCTGCTTGTTCTGCTCCCCACTCTATATCAGGGGAATCCTCTCACCCATTGGCCTACACTGTCACTTGTGTATGCATAAATAAATTAATCTTTAAAAAAATCATTTGTCTGAGGCTACATTTATTATTTATTTATTTTTGTTCTTCTAAAGTCGGTGTTTTCTTTGTTGTTGCTGTTTTGTTTTTAAGAGAGACAATGCAAAGCATTAAGAAGATACTTCGATGATAACTTATATTCAAACTAAACCAAATATCTCAAGAAAACAGACACATAGAGAAGTATATCTGCCTTTTAAAAAATATGGATGCAAATCATACATTACTATGAGCAAAATTTCCTAAATTTCAACCATTATTTCCCCCATCATAATTTATATAAACGTTACAATAATGACTATGGTTCCTTTCTCTTTTTATTCATATGCAATCAATAAAAATAAATCCATTGTGCTTTAGGTACCTATAATTTTAGGTTATTGAAGTAGGTTTTTCTTCTTTAGTTCAACATTTTGAAGAAAGGTAATATAAAACATCAGATTAAAGGTATTCTATTCTACATTGTAAAATACTATTTTTTCCTATATAAGTTCTGTTTATTTTTCTGCCTGGAATGCCTGTGGTGATTCTAAGGCTCTTTGTTCTCAGTGGGCTTCTGAAATGGCATTGGTACAATGGCAGGGTGGTCTGCAATCTGAGAACAATTATCACCGTAGAATTATGCCACAACTTCTGTAACACGTCAATGAATAACATTTGAGAATAAATATTAGGAAATCAAATATATTATTTCTTCATGCTAGCTACATAAGAGAGACATATTTGAACCATAATTCTCATGGTGAGACTACTTTCTTATATTCCATTTGGTTGGACTTAATAAAGCAATTATTACAAAATCAGAATGTTGGGCCTCCCTGGTGGCACAAAGGATTAAGTCTCAGTATTATGAGGCTATCGACCAGCCATTGTGGCCTGAGCTTGGTCCAGCTGGGAGCTGACCCACATGGTGCAGCAGACCTCTCCTGTCTCGCCTGCTACTGCCTTCTGCACTGAATTTTAATCAGTGCCCCTGTTCTGCTCACCACTCTCTCTCTGGTGAAACCTCGCATGGCACCCCACCCTGCACCTCTGGTCTACACCCCAGCTCTTGTATGCACAAATAAAATAAATCTTAAAAACAAAAGAAAATCAAAATCTTCATAAGTCCTTACTGAACCTAACAAAAATTGCAATAACATTTTTTTTTGTACTGAAGGATTAAAAATATGAAGTGTTTAAAATTCACGCTAGTCTTGTCCAGCTGTGTTGGCTAACTGGTGGATGAGAGGTGAACAGAGACAGGGAAAGGCAGAATTAGTATGACAGTTCACTAAATAATCATAAAAATAGTTGAAAAACATAATCTTGGCCCTAAATCTAGTCACACACCTAGAAGGGGAAAAGGCCTGTGTATGTTTCTCTTTAATTCTCAAAAGTAAATTCAAGATTTACTTATATAATTTGAGCTGCTAGTTGGAGTTGGAGATGCATTTCTTGTAACCAAAGATAATAATTAGCTAAAGATACTGATATATGACAGAGGATTTTGCAAATGTCAAACTGTAAAGCATAGATTTTGCAAATGTCAAACTGTAAAGCATAGAATTAGCTGTGTTAACGTGGAATCAAGAATATAAACTGTACACTGACAGACTTCATGTTGGATGGAACCAAAACAGTCTTACAAAGTGTTTATCTGTTTTACCATGTGAGTCAAAACTTATTCAATTAAGATTTGAAAGAATATGGTGGAAACACTCCAAAGGTTTGTGTGTCTTTTGGCTACTCTTCTGTGGCTTTCTAGAAAATGAAAAGGACAATGTCTATTGCACAAAGCAGCATTTTGTCATGCAAACAATTATAGCTGAAGATGATAAGTGCCAAGATAAATATATGCACCTACTGGGAAACGATCTTCTCACTAGGCAAACAGCTGGTACTTGTCTCACTTAAGCATGATATGGGAAGACTATAATTGTAATTTCAGTGCCCTGAAAATTAAGTTTCTAGGAATCTCCACTTCTTTCACTATTTATTTATATATATATATTTATATACAAATATTTATGTATGTATATACACACACATAGCTATATGTACATATATATGTGTATAATTCATTCTTCATTTCATATGTAGCATACAGGCAAATGACTAGCTAGCAGTAATCATGAACACTTAAGTAGATTTTTTTTCAGTAAAAAAGTAGAATAGTGTTGGACTAATTTCAACCAGAATCCAGGAAATGTCTTTGCTATAGACATATTTATAACTTAACACTTTTGCAAGCATTTTTCAGAGATGTCTTCTCATTGACTGCTGACAGAATGTAGCAGTATTAATGGACATAAGATCTTAGGTCCTTTTGTGAGGAAGTGATGAATGGTCTTATTTCTTCTTGCTTCATTGTTCAGTATATCTCTTTGAGTAAATGTTGGAGACTATAATAAATTCTCATCATATTTCCAGAACCTCTCCTTTATACTAAAGGTTGTTTGGATATGAGCTTGCCAGCACTTTCCAATAAGATTTCACTGTCAATGTCAATTAAAGTAAAATTTGTCAAACAGCTTGTCTAGAAGTCAAATTGATGTTAATTATGCCCAGAAAAAGATGCCAAAGTTGATGTGTTGTTTAAAAAAAAAAAAATCAAGAATTACTGCATTAGAAGGAATGTATTCATTGTTTTCATAATTTATTTTCTCTAAGAGCTTTTAGCATAACAAAGAAATGCTTAACTTTCAATGCTAAATGTTCTTTAATATCACTGCAGCAAATGGTATATAAGATGCAATTCTGTTCATAAAAATAAAGTATACTACTTTATCACTACCTAAATGTAGATAAATGATAGATGGATATGAAGGAATATAAATGGGTAAGAGAGAGGGGCAAGGAGAGAGAGCAAGAGAATGAAAATGCGAACAATTCTTTCATTTTAGACGTGATTTTCCTTGTTATAATGTTGTCTGTTAGCAAACTCAAAAAGTAAGATCTTACTACAATAGCAAACTCTGGAATCACAACAGAACTTAAACCTTGACTTTGCCACAAAATAGCTCTGTGACCTTGAAAAATTTGTAGAATTTCCATAAATCATATATTTTTTAATTTAATAATAGAAACATAATGGTTTAATATGAGAAACAACTGATGTAATTTATTCAAAGGTGTTGGAGGGACTTTAGTTACCTAGTAAAAATCCATAAATGTTTATGTATCTACCATTGTGATTCTTTTTATTGTTATTACTGAATAACTACTAGCTGTTCAAGCATAAACCTATACATGCCAACAATGAGATTAATGCTTTTCAGTTATAACACAGCTGCGTGTTTATAAATTGATAGTTTATTAACGTAAACTATCTTTCTTGAGCTGTATATTCATGTTGTTCTGTGAAATGAATCTATAAAGGATTTCTAACAACAACACAATTCTGCTGTTCTTCCTTTTCACATGGCACAATTCCAAGATGTCTCACACTCTTCTACCACCAGGGTAGTCTCCATCCACATACTAATTTCTGACTTTTTCCTTCTCAGTCGTTGCTCTCCTCTCCAGAAATCTGTATCTTCTGTATACACTCTGAACATATTACTTTTTCATCTATCTTTATGTCAAAGAAGACACATAAATTTTCCTTCAGAATCTGCTCTGATGGCATTTTGCTTGGAATTTTCTATTTTTATTAAATCTTACATGATGGAAATTACCTTATTAACCAGAATCATAAAAACAACTATATCAAATTGAAAGATTTGAGTGTGTGCTGAGTTTATAGCTAAAGATATTTTTCTGAAATTTCTAAAAATTGATATACCTTGATTGTTATATTAAACAATAGTCTTTCAAAAGTGGATTGTAGAATGTAAATATCCATAAGCTGGGAAATCATTTTAGAAAAAATGTGTAAAAGAGAAAAATTTCAGAAATCCACATTTCTATTTCTCATTAAGGATGCTCTTTGTAGCAATTATCTAGTTATTCATCCTTGCTAGTTAGTACTTGCTCTTGATACTTTCCCACAATGAATTGTTAGGCAACACAGTGATTAATATAGTGAAGTCACCAAAAGCAGACTCAGAGTTGTAGTTTTTTTAATCTAAAGATAAACAACTCTCTGAATGTTAATAAGAAGGAAAGTTGTCAGAAATTTATGCTATTATTAGTTCAGCATGAAGTTCTTCCTTAGAATTCAGATTTTACCAGAATTTTAGGAGGTTATCTTTTATATATTGCCAATATTTTCAATCTATCATCTTTTGATTTAAAAAAAATCTGTGGTTTTTATTTATGACACAATTTCATACATATGAAATAATATACTCTCATTTCCTGGTACCCTGAACAACTCTCTTCTTATTAGATTGCACCATATATTTGTAGGGCACAGTACATTTTTCCCTATCTCTCTGGGTCCTTGTGCTGGTAGAATAATTGAATTAATAACAGAATGAGGAGTAAGAGACTAAAAAAAAAGTAATTATGCACATATGCACATATGGGTAATCTACATAGATGTTGATTACAAAGAAAGTGATAAAAATGGAGGTAAATATCTTGATCTAAAGAACATAATGGGGCCTGGGGATTCAGGAAGAGAGGCTCGCAGGATGAAAATATTATGAGACTCAAATGACCAACACCAGAAGCTTTTTAATTAGATGTTTGTCATGTACATAGGTTTCCTCCAATAGAAATGTTATTTCTGGTAAAAACCGAATTCTGGGTAACATGCGCAATTTTCTTTCTTCTTCATAATTAACAGTGTTGTATAAGTTTCTCATGATTCTGCAATTGACCTCAATTCAAAGAGATCCACAGGCCAGAGTGCCATTTCCTGGGAAAGTCTTGTGACTATCTTGGGAAGGTCTATCCTCTATAAGAAGTAGTTAGGGTCATTCATCAAGTGAATGTTTTTATAAATATATGAATTTCTGAAACCTTTTTCAGTAGCCTCTAACCTATATCTCCATTTAAAATCATGCATTTTAACGTAAGACAAACTTCTTAATATTATACATATTTCTTAATAATTAGAACTAATTGCAAGAAGAATTAATTTTAAAGAAAAAAGCATGCCTGACTATAATTGCATAATGCAAATATCTGTCTTCTACTTGCCAATACTTGTCATATTTAATCTTCTGAAATGTTAAAATTTGTTATATGAAGAAATTTCATGTTGGAGTATGCTTACAAGAAAAAGTCTCCAGGTCAATCAAAGAAATACATATTGGTGTCTAGTACAGAAGGAAAATTAAAGCTTGATTCTATAGAGACTAAAAAAATGTTGAGAATTATTACTGTTTTGCCATAAGAGCATAATATTTCAACATAAATGCCATTTCATTTCTAGTTCATTGATTTTTAAGTAATGCAAGAGAAGATTTAGGTAATATTATTATACTACATGATAAATATTTCAGTTTGACTCAGTGTCTTGAGTAATCAGTTCTGATAAGCACCTGGGTTATTTTTATACTTATTGAAGCAAAAGTAATTTTTACTTGAATCCTCAATAAATATGCTTCTTAAATTATGTTTTTCTCTTTACATTGTTCCCCTTTTCTGGCAACACAGACCATAATTTTAGGATCCAACTCAGTCCATAACGCCCCCAAATTATAAAAATACCACCCTTTCTCAAATCTGTAAAGTGTTAATATGAGTATAAAATCCACTTATTATGTATTTTTAGACTAGTTAAAAAATGTTCTGAGTTTATTATATTTTGAGTTTTTACTCTAATTTTTATAACTTTTTCAAAAATTGGAGAACTTTATTCATAATCACAGATAGAGTACCTAGATCAATAAATTATGCTGATATAGATATATTTCAAGGGACTCCAGCAAACCTCCATGGTTTAATTTTTCTCAGTAGAAAAACTATTTTTAGTACCTATCTATATCTAGGCTAGGCATACATATTATACTAAATATAGACTATGAATATATTTATTATATATACACACATATATATTCACTTTATATAGTTTGATGAAAACTTTTTAGTTTTTGGTCAATACAGTAGAAACTCATATATTAAACTATATATTTTAATCAAAACGATGTGTAAGAAAATCACTGGTTACATTCTAACTGTGATTAGAAGACCATTAGACTCATGTATGAAGATGACAAATAAATCATGTAACTACAATATATAAAAGGACCATCCACTATGGAGTAAGAAGGCTATTCGGAGAGTCAAACTTATGCATATCTACCATGCCTAAGTATTTGATAACCTGACTTTACAACCACATACATTACCCTCATTAAGCCAGCATCCTGACAATGGGAATGTGGGGAGCATGGAATATACCAGCCTATGCAGAGACCGATAAACTCTATGAGATCTTGGCATCAAATGAGACAATCTGTCACTTCACTGAGATTCAGGTATCCCTCACTTTTGTATGTTTCTCTTCCTCCTTGTAAAGAGTTTTATTAATTTACCTGTAGGACCCATCCCAATGAATGTACGATATTCATCCCCCACCCCAACACTTGAGCACTTAAGGAGCTTTGCCATAGTGATATTTCTGAAACTGCAATTTCTTCAAGACCCCAACAAGAAGATTTGTTTTCAATGCAGATAAAATTCTGTCAGATTGATGAATTATAGTTTAATGTATGTATCATTTTTAGAATCAGGACAATTGTTTGCAATGGGAGGTGAATATATCCCTGTTTGCAATGGGAGAGATAATCCCTGTCCTCTGCCTGAAATGGCTGAGTCTGTTGATTATTTTATCATGTCCACTCCCAATCACTTTCTTTTCACTTCCCTGAGTGAGAAAACATACGTCTTAGGCTGCCTTGACACTTGGGAATCAATTAAGTGTTTTTGTAGGAGAACCATCTGTATCTGAATAAAAAAGCATAAAGCCTCATCAGAATAAAATGCTTCATGACTGAGACTTGACCATAATGCGTGGCTATTCAGGAATCATAATGATACTATAAGGTGAGAGAATGAAGAAAAATGCTGAGAAAGTTGAAAATGCATTTGGCTTAAAATTATAGATTCTTAAATGTCAGCACCTGCTTGCTGAAGTTTTATTCTGTGAAATTATAATTAATAATAATTCTGTCAGCCAGGACTGCTGTATTCTGCAAGACTTTCATTCAGGAATTGGGAGAATAAAGGTCTTTCCAGACCTTTCTTTTCCTAAAAGAAATTTAAGGAGCTTGCAAACACTAGACCTCCCTTGGTAGGAATGTTGAAAAGGAACTCTCATGTAGAAAACCCACAAAAAACTGAACAGGGAAATAGATAGAACAAGGAAAAGAGAAAAAAATGGTAGTAGCAAATACCTTATATATCAGTAATTATCCTCAGTGTAAATGAACTGAACTCACCAATAGAAAGGCACAGAGATGCTGGTTGGATCAGAAAACAAACCCCAGTTTTCTGTTCTGCCATCCCAGAAGCACCCAACGTAATTTTATGAGCATAACTGAAATATAAATGGACCCACAAATGGTACCAGATTGCCAGCAATCCTGACAAGAAAAAATAATGGACATATTACAGTTCCAGACTTCAAATTAAATGATAAATACATAGTGGGCAAAACACTATGGTATTGGAATAAAAACATAGACCATTAGATTAGAATTTAGGGCCTTGATTTATATGATCAGTGAATCTTAACATGGGTGACTCATTGCTCAGCTCCTGCATTTATTCTGAACCTGTAAATACATATCACAAATTGCCTGAAAAAACTGTATGCTCTGCTAGATTATAATTCAAACTGTTCAGATAAATGGGTTGCCTTTTCCATTAAATAAAATAGTCTAATGATTTTTAAGTTCTTCATTTTCCAGTGAGGAATCAACTTGACTCATCTCACCATATACAATGATGTTTAAGATTAAAAACTTTGATATCATTGTCCAACATTTCTTCCTTTCAACTTTCTTATATTCTCAAGCATGAAGGTATGATATTCTCTAAACATCACATTAAACTCCAAATTATTATCCTTGTTGCAAATATCTCAAGTTCTATGTGTGTTGTCATGATCCCTCTCTTGGATAAATAATAACAGTGTTGTCATTTTCTATGGAGTCCTGCACAACACTTGTTTTGTGCATGCTTAATAATATTGCAAAATAGGGCCTACCTGATGGTGTAGGGGTTAAAGCCTCAGTGCTATCAAGCTATCTCTAACCAATTTGGCATGAGTTTGATCCCAGGCCAGGGAGCTAACTCACATGCCTGTTCAGAGCTAACTCACTCTGTGTCTGGTGAATCCTCTCCCTTACCCACACACATACCTCTGGCCTGGACCCCAGTTCTTATATGCATAAATAAATAAAATAAATCTTTAAATAATAATAATATTACAAAATACAATTCACCTACTTACAATTCACCTACTTGTAATCTCTATTATTTCTAGTCCATGTAATTCCACACTTTGACCAAATTACTAGTACCTATATAAAACATGTATTTCTTAAAATATTACAAATACATGTTTTTACTTTTCTCATTTGTGTATTCTAATCCATGTGCAACTATTTATTTACTTAAATATTGACTTTCAAATATGTAATTATCGGAATTTGTGTTTCCCTGAAATGCATATTTTTAAACTAATTCCCCATTGTGTTGATATTTGGAGGTAGGGTCTCTAGGATGTGATTAGGTTTAAATGAGGTCATGAAGGAGGAACCCTTTCAAATTGGATTATGCCCTTAATAAAGAGACCCCAAAATAATCTCTTCATCCCTGTGACCATGAGAGAACCCAGTGAAAAGACAGTAGCTTATGAATCAGGAAAATTCTCATCAAACACTAAATCTGCAAGTGCCTTATTTTACACTTCCCAGCCTGTGAGACATAAATTTCTGTTGTTTATGGACCAAAAGCTACTGTCTGTTTTTCTGTTATAGCAGCCCAAATGGACAAAAACTATATATCATACTTTCTACACTTGATCTTAGCCAAAAGGCCGAGAAGCGATTATATCATACTTTCTTATACTTAGTCAAATCTTCAAATTTTCATATGGTATATCACAAAGGTTAAATCAGAATTTCTGAAATTATATTTCATTATTCAATGTTTTATGGGTTTTAATCAATTGAAAAGTGTATCTGATATTCTTCTTCAATCTAAAAAATACTCATTTTTTTTTAACCCAAGGTTCACAATGGACCTGGGTCACATTGATTCTGAACAAGCTCAAGTATAAATTATTATCAAAATCAAGTCTAGAATCTTACAAGACTGTTACACAGAGATTGATATAACTGGTTAGGAACTTGGGGAGTTTTAATCCTGGTTCTGTTACCGACCTGTACTATGACCTTGGCAACTTAATCTATGTTTGTGTGCATTTACAGAATGATGTCTTGTATATAGGCACTCTGATAAACATGTCATCATAGGACAGAGTAATTCACAAGGAAAATCACAGATTTACAGAACATATAGTCCGAAAGAGAACATGAGGGAGTATCGTGTTTATACTTGAATCTTCAACAGTATATAGCCACTACATACCAGTGAAATCATGTTAGATTGAGTATTAGCTGTGGAGTCCCAAGTGTTATGCTTCTATTATAAAATTCAAATTGCAATAAAATTCAATAAAAAATTTCTACATTTTAAACATCAGTTACATAATTTAGTAACAATGGACAATTTATACACTATTACACTTTTATTTTGTTTTGTTTTTATTATTATTCGTTATATTTGACATCATTTGTAGTCCCCAGGGAGTACCCACCACCATTTCACCCGTGCACCATCACCTCAGTCCCTTGTGCACCCTCTGGCCTCTTCCCCATCTTTGCCCTCCCCCTTCCCCTCCCCCCTCCATGGTCCCTTTGGTTTATCCCGGCTTTTTGGTCTTATTAAGTTTTTGTTGTTGTTGTTTACTTTTGGTTATAACTGCCCAATTACTTGAGCTTATTCTTTATTGTTGTTGTTGTTCTTTCATATTCCTCCTAATAGTGAAGCCATCCGATATTTTTCTCTTGCCTTCTGACTT
>JAGFMF010011629.1:9178830-9320036 GCA_019455555.1 Galemys pyrenaicus
ATTCTTACCGGTGTGAGGTGGTACCTCATTGTGGTCTTGATTTGCATTTCCCTGACTAAGAGGGATGTTGAGCATTTTCTCATGTGTCTATTAGCCATAATTTATACACTATTACACTTTTAAACACTGTTTTATGTATATGCTATAAATTTGCTTACTACAACTTTGAAAATGAATTGTTAAAGTCCAAGTCCTTTGATTTTTTTCTTCTATAGCTCTTTCATATCTTATCTATGCTATATCCTTTCCTAATAATGTCAAAGATCTTGCCTCTGTATGTGCAGAATCCTAGAAAAAAACCTGTTGATTTATACCTGACCATAACAAATACACCAAGTTCAATAAAACTAACATTTTGCTCTCACATAAGCTTTGAAAAAATTAAATCATAAGGCAATGTTATTTAATTTGGATTCATATAATCTCATTCAACATAGAGTATTTTCTAAAAGGTTGATTTTAATTAGTTAACATGTTCTTTTATCAACTTCATGTATATTTTCTTTATAATTTTATATCATGTTGTCTTATGTTAAATATTTTAAGCATCACTTGCTTATAGGAATATAATGAGACAGTTAATTTTCAGAAAAGTGCTTAGTCTACATAACCTTGTCTGGCACATGAAAACCAAATATTGTTAATTTATACTGTTAAAAACAATGACAGTTTTTATAACAATTCTAAATTAATACCACCTTCATTTATTTATAAATTAAATATACATGTTTAGTATGTACATTTAGAGAAGTATACTAAATTATCAATTATCAATTCTTAGCCACAAAAAGTCATAATAATGAAATTCATGATATTCTATCATTTTGAATATTATACCTCACTGCTTACTGATTTACACCAATGAACCTACACAAAAAAAATCTGTTTACATCAAGTTAATTATACATCTATAATAGTATTTAAGGGATTTTTTTCAAGTTTTGACAAATACATTCTATTGTATTAATTTTATGCCTATGAATTTTCAGAATATTTTCACAGACTCAAAAATGTCCTCCTGCTTCTCTGACAGTGACCGTCTCACCCACCCCTGCATCTTGGCAACCACTGATCTGTCAGTCTATATCAGTTTTGTCTGTCTTAGCATTTGTTCAGTTTGTTGAATCTGTGAGTTTATGATCTTCACCTAGTGAGAAATTTTAACTGTCAGTTGTGTCGGTAATAATTAGTTTTATCATCGGTTTCATTTCACAGATGAAGATATTAAGACACCAACTGTTTGCATGGCTTGGCTTGGATTCTATGCCTGGTGAGAAGTAAAGTTAATCTGAATAGCTAATTTTACTAACTCCTTGACCAGGGATTTCTCATTCATTAGTCTGTACACATCACAAATAATGAAAAACCTCAAAGTTATGATGTGTCCCTATATTGCTATAAATACTTTGGAAATATAATAAAGTAATCTCTTTTTCACTTTGTAATTTCAAGAATTCTGTCAGTTGAAGTTACATTTCAAATGACACCAAGATTTCAGATGTTAACTATAGACATATTAATTCTACCATTTTGAATAACTGAAGTGAGTCATGACTAATGTGAAACTTCTCCAGTGATACTATGAGAATAGTCACTTATGTATTTCATGAAAGCAAGGTCAACTATTTTGGTCAGACAGAGGGTAACTGCTTTTCATTTACATTATTTAAATATAATCAAATAATTGCTTCTTTACCAAATGTACTTTATAAAAATAAGTAAAAAATGTCTCCTCCACTTAGCACTTTTACTTATCAGAATAACAGTCAAGAGTAGTTTTGTGTAAACTGAACTTGATTTTAAAAAGGTACATTTATCTGTTTAGATAAGAATATATCTTGACAATGAAATATTTTAAAACATGTTAAAACTGAAGATAACAAATAGAGAAATGATATTCTGAATGTATCAACTTGCAGATGGAGACTACATTAAGTCATATTTTTCTACGATATATCAAGTAAATAACAGTTAAAGTGAAGAGAAAATAATTGCTAGCTCAAATGTTATGATACTTTATTAAGAAGGATGATTCTTTTTCCTTTCACTGATTTTTCCCTTACGTGACTAAATAGTGTCTTCTAACTTTCCTTTATTTGGGCACTAGACTAGTTTGGACTAAAATTGTATTAACCTTATTTTTAAAGTATTTATTGAAATCTTAATATAGACCATGATATACACTGAGTTCAGGCATAAAGAAAGGAGCAAATCTCATGGGACACCTATGTTTATAAATATGTTGGTGGAAACACAGCAAACTGTAATAAAAACAAATACCTTATATTTTGATTGGAAGAATAGAACTTAAGTTCTGAAAAATAAGTGTGGGTTAAGCACGTACAATATGGCAATAAGTACATTACAATAGTGCCACTCCCCACTGCATCTCCAAAAGCATTAACTAGTTGGTGAAGGGTGACACTCTTCTCTCAGAGCATAAACATACGCTTGGCAATAACAATGACAGCTGAACATTGTTATCTGGACATCATAGGAAATTTATGGGGAAATATATAAATATGGAACTCTACTTATAATAAAAAATATGAAAAATGATGGAAATGTTTCAATATAACATTTTTGATATTTGAATCAAAGAATACCCACTTTTGATTGTAAAGAACTTTACCAGTTAGAGGTTAGATGGAATAAGATAGGCCACTGAAATGGAGCTGCAGAGGTGAAAGAAGATGACCTATAATTGTGGGGCACCAGTCTCACTGGACATGGTGGAAATTATTGGTGTTTTGGGGGTAGGGGTGGTATTGTAACATACACCTGTGAACCATTACACTTAAACCATATACAATGTTGCCAATTAACATTTCCTCAGTAAAGATTAATATGCTTTAAAAATTAAAAGATTAATATGCTTTAAAAATAAAAATTAATTCTACAAAATGTTGTGTGAGGTTCAGTGTAGTGAGAAAAGGAAAAACATAAGATTTAAGGACTTGGGATATTAGAAAATGTTAATAAGACTGGTTTTGTTCAGGTCGCATCTGCCAAGTTGCTAATGGAAATGAATGAGAAGTAGGAGGTAGAATCAAGATGACAAAGTGGAGACATCATACACATCGTTTTACCAACAAGTTTATATGTTGGAAGAGGTATATTATGGACAGGAGCTATATATAAGATCCAAATATAGGATTAATTTGCTTTATGATGAGAGATAATATGTCTATAAACTGATAGAATGAACTCAGTAAAAGGAGCTGAAATTGTAAGAGCTGGAAAGAATAATTAATGCAAATTATTCCTGAAAAGTTAAAAAGAGCACAGTACAAAACTAAAGCAAATTTATTGATTTTGTGGTGGGTTAATTATTGTTTGGTGAATAATCTTTACTCCATAAAAGAAGATACAAGATCACAAATTAGAACAAAATGAAATTTGGCAATTTTTATAGAGAGGGTATGAACTAACTGCAGTTCTTTTTTTCCTTCAGCTATGCAAAACCCTGAAACTTGTACATTTCAGACAAGATTTGAAGCTCATTCTTATTTTGACACTGAATATGGAGTATGAAGAGATGGAATGGAAGGGAATGATGGGGATAAAATTAGACATACACCGTCCTTGACAAAGCCAAATAATTCCAGAATCATTGAGCTCCAGCTTTGTAATATGTATCTTAGTCTATATATTTTTTTTAAATTTCTGCAGGAAAAACAAGTGTGTTTGGCACTTACAATCAAACACACAATATAGGATCACTGTAAATAACAGTAGAATTTCATTTACACAAGACTAGAGATTTTATGCCCAGTTTGGCAGTCAATTATCCCCCATCATTACAAAGTAAAGATAATAAAAATAAACACAATGTAAAGATTACTAGTAAAGATAATGTAAACTATTATATTCTTACAGTCATTATGCTTAAAATCAACTTTGTGTTGTACAATTTACATATGCATATTTTTGTGATTTTTCAATATATACAATCATTTTGTAAAGGCAAGCAATGTGTCTATTTTCTAATTTTCAATTGGTGCCCGTGTTGTTTCGTCAACTCTTCACTATTGGCCCTTTTTCATATACTTTTGGCCTAAAAATTATAAACAGGTGGTGTGGAGGTACGAAGTCATGTGGGTGTTAATGTGGCATGTTTTCTGCAGAACAAGAGGAAGCATTTTTAGAATTTCAGGCTGCCAATCTACTTTGTTGGCACCTGCGGTGTAAACTGGAATGCCATTTTGAGAGCAGGCACGTTGCCATCGTAACAGATGGCTATGAGTATTGACAGCCAAGTGATCATGTATGTACACCGATTGTGGGTGTTGAAAGCAAGCTGCTCACTTAAGAAGGTCAAACAGCAGTCTGTCCAGAGTCTCAGCAAATAATATTAAGAGGGATAGCTGTCTATTTCTCACATCCTATTAATTATGATGTTCTCATACAATTACTTGGGTAACTCAGGCTGTGAATTTTATATCACAACCCATAGAACTCAATGTCATAGCAGATGACCCAAATCTAGAATAAATAAAACAATTGATTTTCATAGGCAAAATCTCAAAGGGCTTAAATGTCATATGAGCTGGGTGTGGAGTTATAGGTAAATTAAATATAAATCTATAAAAATAAATTTTTGTCCCATTAATTTATTCTCAAACAATTTTCAAGTTTCCAAGACACTGGCATGGATTATTATTTATTAATTTTGGAAAATCAGAACAAGATTGCAACAGTATGAAATATGTAAAGATTCTACTAGGTTTCCCCCTATATATACTAATTTAAAATATTACCAATTTACAATAGCATATATTAGTCATCCAATGCCAGTGAATTGCAAGACACTAAGATAATGCATGCCCTGTATAAAAACTTACATCGATGTCTGTTCAAAAAGTAATATTTTTGTGAGAGAATAAATTAATGCAGTCACTGTTAGGAGACAAACTCTAAAATGTCTTCTTCTGAAATTATCCCCAAATCCTGTTATTTATAACCTCATGGAATATTTTGCCTTTATGAGGATCTGCAGGTTCTGTGACTTATTCGAACCAATAGAATATGACAAAATTGATGTTTTATCATTTTCATTATTGCATTACATAAAATGATAATTTCTACCTTGTTAGTAGATTTACTTTATTGTTTCTTTTATTTCTATTGTATGAGTATTGAAGCAAATCACCATGGTAGACAAGCACATGTGACAAGAAATTAAATGTTACATCCATCCAACACCAACCAGCAGGTGAAGGAGACATCTGATAGCAACATATGAGTCTCCAACTCCAGAAGGTAGCAAATGTCTGTATGCTGCCAGCAATCTTGTGAAGTAGGAAGATGACACTTTTCCAATCTAGACTAGATGAGCACCAAGTTCTGACTTATGCCACTTTGACTATAGGCATCTTGGACATCCTGATACAATGTACCCAGAAAATTCAGACCTGGATTCCTGGATCTCAGAAGACTGAACCAATGTGTGTTGATCTAAATGGCTAAGTTTGTGACAATTCATTATGCAAACAGTTGTGACTAACACAAAACATTTTTGAATAAATTAATGAAAAAATTAAGTAATAAAGAACTAGTAATGTCAAAAAAATTGATAGAGGAGATTATCTTTAAAATGATAGGTGTTATCTGCATCTCTAAAAAGAGAGGGAGGTGTGATCTATAAAGAAAATAGCATAAATCCTAGGGAAATTGCTATTTGATGCAGAGATTAAAATGAAACTTTCTTCCCACCCCAAGCCCCATATGTCTATTAATTTTCTTTATCTTTGAATCTATTCAGTTTCAGGCATGGATGTTCTCAATACATTTCATAAGTAATTTTAAAATGATGGGGAATTGCAAAATAAGTAAATATATGGTACAAAATAATGAGATTATTTGTTGAAAAACTGATTAAATAAGATTGAATTTTTTGTGGTAATAATTATGACAGGAATAGTTGACATTTGTATTACCTATGGATGTACAATAAGCAAGTGTTTTATAAGCATTACACATTAAATACTCACTATAAGCTTGCAAGTTATTATTTTATTGCAATATACATATTAATATGATAGAGATGTTTACATAATTAAAGATGTTTAGATAATTGTGTTGAATCTTTCACTCTTGTAAGAAGATGAGCTAGGTTTCGATCTCAAAGTTGCTGAGATTTTAAAGGCCATGTACTTAACTACTACAAATGCCAGGTAAATAAAGAAAGAATGCAAAGACAGGCAATGTAATTTCAAATTAACAATGGAGTAAAAAAAAAAAAAAAAGACAAAGAAGTACATACTCCAACACTATAGAATCATTTAATTTAAAAAAAATCCATCTCTAAAGTAAAAATAGCTTACTAAATAAATTATTCTTTTTAAAACTCTATAAATCTAGAAGAACGTTAAGAAATTATATGACTGTGTGGGTATATCCATACATAATTATATATACATATAGGTAAGCATATATATATTACTTCTATCTTTAAAGATATTTTGAATTACAGATTATATCAGTGGCTAAATCATTATAAAATTCACATAATTTTATTTGATAATCAAATCATTTTTTTAATAGTTTTCCCTTAGTATAGTAGAAATACGTTATTTTATAATGTTGGAAAGTGGGGAAAAAATGGCAGACTGGTTCCTAAGAGGAGTTGGGAAGGGAAAAATCACAGTAAAGAAAGTAATGTGTTTTAATCAGAGGGAAGATGGCCTCATTGCTGTGGAAGAGAAGGGAGGAGAATTGAAATGATCAATTTCAGAGTCAGAATTTTGGGGAGTTAAGACTGTTCTTAAGGCTTTTATTTGCTCTTTTTCAACAGAAAGTACACACATTAGCTTAAATGGATGAAAGATAGGAGAAAAAAAAAGATATGTCTGATATGACTAAATGAGCACTAAAAAATATCCAATTGATGAGAATCATAAAAAATAATGAACTGAAATTAAGAACTAGTTGTTATTATTCACCCTGAATGTATAATACATTGGCACCAATTTGATTTTCTCTTTCAGCATTTAATTGTATAAGGACAGGGTTAGAAAATAACATGAAGGAATTTTATACATGAATAGGTATTCCTTAAGCTATTGAAAAATTATGTAAAGGCAAGGAAATTAAAGTATCCAAATAGAAAAGTACATATATCAGATGTAAATAAAATTCCATTTTATGATGATAAAATGACAGTGGTTGGCGCTTAGAATATTCAACGTGGTAGTTTAAAATTTCTTTTAATTTTTTTTAAAGTAACTTATTTTTTTATTCTATTTTTCCCTTTAATTTATATATATTTGACATCAATTGTAACCCCCATGTGTTTTAATTCTTAATCATACAGCATGTGACCATAGAAGGGTGGCAAAATGGAATAAAGTTTCTTATGGAAGTTGATCATATTTTTCTTTTTTTTTTCTTTTTAAAGATTTATTTATTTATTCATACAAGAGCTGGGGTACAGAGTCCAGGGAGGTGAGAGGATTCACCAGAGACAGAACCGGGAGCAGAACAGGCAGATCGACTGAAATGCACTGCTGAGGGGAGCAGCGGGCTAGGCAGGAGAGGTCTGCTTCGCCATGTGGGTCACCTCCCACCGGGTTTGATCCCTGCGGCAGGGATCAAACTCGTGCTGCAGTGGCTGCGGTTTGCTTCATAGTGCGTTGCTTAACCCACTGCACCACCAGGGAGGCCCTTGATCATATTTTTCTTAGGAATATGAAGATATCTGGACAGTTAGAAAGGGATTCTGTAAGTCAGATATGAAGAGGTTAGGATGATTTCCATAAAAGAGGAGGGTTTATCCCTACAAATTCTCTAATTTATCCATAAAAGAGGAGGATTCCATAGTAAATAACTATGGAGATGACAAGATCATCAAGATGACACAATCATCAAACAGAGGAATTTGCAAGAGGAGTAGCAATTATTTTTACCGAGGAACACAGTGGTCCTCTATCCTAATACCAGGTATACGGAACTTGGAAGAATAAGAATCTTCTATATGTTCATTTAAGAAATAGTTAGAAATAACTTTCAGACAAAAAATTGAGAGTGCAACTTCAGATATTGATACTGACAGTAGAAGATGAAATGTTCATAATAAATAAATGAGAGAAAGAATGAACCCCATCAGGTAAAAGTATATTTATAGAATTATTTAGAGATGTAAGAATAAACAACAAGGCAGATGCCCCAAGAAACTTAATTGTTGAGTATTTTCCAAGGGAAAATAGTGCAACTGGAGCAGTTGATTTAGCCTTGATTTTTTTTTTTTTTTACAGAACAGAGAACTTTTAAGTCTAATGAAATTCAGGAAAATCCTGAGAGGGGCAGTCCATAATTATGGTATGGTGCTGAGCATTACCTTTCTTGGGTCAGTACAGCTGAGATTGTCTCCAAGATTTAAATAATTCAGTTGTGAGATGGTGATGCCATGAAAATCTTTTTGCTCCTCTGCAGTTGTAACTTGGATTCTTACCTAAATATTGTGTTGTATTGCTAAACATGTGCCATGGAATGTTGGAAAACAATATATGAAGAAGATGGTTTTGGCTTCAGGATGATTGTTGGGAAGCCTTGGTTTCAAATAATAATTATAGAGCAAGAACAATGGTCTTCTGAGTCTACTTTGTCATGGTGTCAGAAATAACACCATATAATTTGGATAAAGACAACTATCAATTGTCCTAATTTTAATAATAAGGCTACTTGAATTTGGAATTTCCAGAATAACAATTACTTTGACATATTTTTTTTACAATCTATAAAGGATAGTTACTATGCAAAACTTTAAAGTATATTTTTGTGCATTGCTAGTGAAAAAATGTGTCTGATTTTTAAAGAGGCAGTGTTTTACATGATGATTTGGATTATGGCAATTTTGATTAAAGAGACAGGTTATAAAACTATATTAGGGCCATTCAGCAGTGAGATGAGGTAGCTTGAACAGGTACAATAGAACTGGCATAGAGAACAACAGATGAGGCTGAGATATATATCAAAGAAACACAGAACAGACATTTGTAACCTCAAGATAACAGAAATTCCAATGTAGGAGAACTATGCAGAGCCAGATCATAATCCTCAATTTTAATGCACATTTACACCTTTAGTGTTATTAGCAATGGCATTCACTAAGTGCATTTCAGTGTGTACATGGGAGATAAGCTTTAAACCTCTGTTTAAGTGGATTTAAAACACTTTCACTGAATTTGAAATGCACAAGTTGTCTTTCAAATAAATAGCTATATACATCAATATTCGTTTTAAGAAAGATGTTTCCTTGATGGACATTTGTAGCAGCAGGACGCTCCTCTCCCGGGATACTCATCTGCCTTCAACCCCTGGCTGCACTCCATTCGGGCCAGTTGTTCTGCTCTCGGTCCATTCGAAGGATGCTTTTGTAGTTTCCTGTGAGATTCCTGCCCACACTTAATCGATAATGGATTTTTGCAGAACAACTCCTCTTGGAGCTGCTTATTTCTTGAGAAATGTTAATGATCTGGGTCATACTGTCTAGGTGACTGGGTATTAGTGTGGATTGACAAGCTTTACCTGTCAACAGTATGATAACCAAGAGACAATAGAAGAACACTGCAGTGCTGACTCAGCAACACTATTTGGTGGAACTAACCTCTCAAAGTAAACACAAAAGGTGCTTAATGTTGTCATACAGATTTGTATTTGTCATACAGAGGGGAAGAGTTGAGGGCAGACAGGAGCACGGGGGACGAGGTGATGGTGCACTGATGAGATGGTGATGGGGAATACATGGGGATTACAATTGATGTCAAATATACGTAAATTAAAAAAATATATATATATAAAATAAATAAATAAATAAATAAATAAATAAATAAATAAATAAATAAATAAATAAATAAATAAATAAATAAATAAATCTCAGTGCTATCACTATGATGGTCTGAGTTCCATCCCCAGCCAAGGAGCTGACCACATGCAGGGCAGCAGACCACTTCTGTCTTGCCTGTTGCCCCCCTCAGCAGTGTATTTAAGTAGATCCTCCTGTTTTACTTCCCATTCTGTCTTTGGTGAATCCTCTAATCCCCCACCCCCTCACACCTCTGGCCTATACCCCAGTTCTTCTATGCAAAAAAAAATATAATAATAATAATATATCCATACTTAATTAGAAGCACAGCTAAGATTGAAATGCTTGCCATAATTTCTACTAATTGCTGCATTATATTTCTGATTACTTTATACCCAATGATTATGTTATCCATGGTAATTTTCAATAATTATAAATAAAAATGCTGACTAACAAAGTTAAGCAAAGGAAAACAAAATAAAGCCTGCCTGCTCCCACCGTTCAATGGAAATATTCTACTTTTATCCAATTTATAACAGAAGTACTCAAAAATGTGGTCTGTATTCACTCACCATTTTCTAACTTTACATGTTCTATTTTAAGCAAATTTAGGTTCATCTTCTCAAATGCCCGACAGGCTTTTCTGAGATACCTAAAAGATCACTCAAATTCGAGTTTGTGACACCAACCATTCTTTTCCATCCCTCTTCTCTTTATCCAACTTTCTCTTAGTAAACAGTGCCAAGAAAAAAACCAGACCTTCAGGCAAACTACTCAGATGTCAATTTCAAAATCTTTTTATCCATCACAACTTGTATTTCAGTCATAATACCATGATGAATCCTAAATTAACTACTAGAATTCTAAAAAGAGAATGCTGGACAAAAGAATGCACAAAATTTCTTTCAGACACATTAGTTGGCCTTCTGAAAAAGGCATATTGTCTGAAAGAAACATTTGAGAAAACGAACAGGGCACTGGAGTTGGGTGAGTGTTGATGGCCTTCGGCTCTTGCAAGTAGTCAACTGGTGCCCTCTACTGGAAGGTCTGGTAATTGTGTGTTCCCTTTCCTGAAACCAAAGAGGTGGGGCTTCTCATTTAGTTCTCTGTTGCAGAGAGCCTGCTGAGTATACCCAACTCCTCACAGTCTACCAGAGTACAGTCTCACAGATCTCTCCTATGAAGCAATGGAATACCTATCCATAGTTTTTGGTTCTCTACTCCTTTTAGGTCACCTTCCTACCTCTCCTCCCAACCCCCTGACCACTTATACCACTTATATCACAAGGGGATGCAGGATTTTGTGATTTCAATTATGATCATCAGTATTTTGAAGGTTCAGCATTCTGAACATTGAGAATTTTAGCTTTTGGGTTTATGGCAATTGTGATTGTGTCTCTAAGGACTATGGGTGGCAACAACCTTACCTGAAAGAGTTGAGAACTATGTCCATAGAAAAACCTATACACACATGTTCATAGCACATTTATTCATAATTGCCAAAAGAGTTGGAAGCAACTAATATTCCCTACAGTGTGTGAGTAGAGAAATAAATTGTGGCACATTCAGATAATGGACTATTATTCACACCTAAAAGAAATGAACTAGCAAGTCATGAACTATCAAGTCTATTATCAAGCACTGACTTGAGAGACATAAAATGTTAAATGAAAAAAGCCAATCTGATATAATCAGAAAATGTATAATTCTATTTTAATGGCATTCTGGAAATGCAAAAGTGTATAGACAATAAAAACACAAAATTATAAAGATCAGTGGTTGCCAGAGATATGGGGTTGGAGAACAGGAATGAATAGGCAGAACATGGATTTTTTTAGGACAGTAAAACTACCATGTAGGATAGTATAATGGTGGATCCTTGTCTTGGTACAGTTATTCAAATCTATAGAATATACACATCAGGGCTGAACCACAGTATAAACTATGCACTCTCTATATTTCCCTATATAGTGACTCTATAACATCACTGCAAATTCATTAATTGTAGCCCATGCACCACTTTAGTGAGGGATGTCTTTAATGGAGAAGGCAATGTATGTGTGTGGATAAATTTATGGAAATATCATTAACCTCCGCTTCATTTTTCTGAGAACCTAAAACTGCCCTAAAAAATAAAATCCTCAGGGCCCTCCCTGGTGGCGCAGTGGGTTATGCAACGCACTATGAAGCAAACCACAGACACTGCAGCACGAGTTCAATCCCTACCACCGACTGGGGAGGTGACCCACATGGAGTGGCAGACCTCTCTTGCCTGTCCCGAAGCTCCCCTCAGCAGTGGATTTCAGTCCCTCTGCCTGTTCTGCTCCCTGCTCTCTCTGGTGTATTCTCTCACCTCCCAGCACCTCTGGTCTGTACCCCAGTGCTTGTATGCATAAATAATTTTTTTAAAAATAAAATCCCCAAAATATGAGGCATACATAAAAATAATCCAGACATTCTAAAATAATATAGTTATGAATCACTTCATTCTTAGAATTTTGGAAACATCATTAATATTTTAAATAGGATATTTAAAATATTTATTTAAACTGTAATGATTCAGATTTCATGTAATATTGAAATTTCCACAGTCTTTTATCTGTCTGGGAGTCTGAACTCCAGGAGTTTGATGCTCACCAAAAGTACATATCTAGTTGTGATTTTTAATCATATTTGTTTCAAAATCATGCTTTAGAGATAATTTTAAGACTCTAAACCAATTGGCTCTATTGATTTAAGGAAACAACTGAGTTAAAATATCTTTAACATAATTTCAGATTTTTCAATAATTCAAAGAGTTTTTAATAGAATGGTCATAAATAAATGAAAACCTATTATTATAATCTCATATAAAGAAATAAAAGCCAATCTCATTTTTGCACGAGAATCTATCTCTATATAATGTAATAACACTATTAAAATCCCTTTTTTGTAAAGGGAAAAATTAATCAGTTTGTAATAAGATTGATACAGAAATATATAGTCAACTCAAAATATAATAACAAAACTATATTCATTGTGGCTGAAATTGGTTACAAGTATCAATACATACCTGCATATCTTTTCACATAATATAGTCATAAAATTATATGTATCTCTATATGTCTATAAATTAAAAATACACATCAATGCCCATAACAATAATTATAACTATCTGTGTTTATACAGTTGCATTAATATATATAAAATATATAGAAACACATACATTATAGCTGAATATAGATATGATTACATTAAATAAATTTACCAACATTTTAATGAGTTTATCATTGTATAATGAGATACCTAAACTAAATTTTATTGCCTTCATTATACATTGTTTTTTTCAAGTTTTCTGCAGTAATCATGTATTACTATTTTAATTATTCAAAATATTCTGTTTTGCTAAGCAACATTATCAAAGATTAACATAGATGACATTGAGAATTTTGACCAAAGATGGAAGAAGAAAATATATTTTGCTATATGTGAGACTTATCATTACAAACCACTTAGCAGTTACTTAAGAAAGGGAGAGAGATAAAGAGATCGAGATACAGAGATAGGTACATGTGAACCAAGAGACAAAACGTAAGAAACATTTACAGAATATTATGTGAAAGACAATACTTTTTCAAGTTATATAAAATATTTGAAACAAAATGCCCAGAATAATTCCTAACTCATACTCCATTAAAATGTTATTATAAAATATTTATGATGCTACTTATAGAAACATGATTACAAGAATAAAACTTTTAAAATAATAAAGTATTGCTTTTATAGCAGTTTACCAAGTTTTATTGCTATAGCAAAAGTATTAACTAAAAACAAATTCATCTCTAATATTTTTCTAGAAGTTAATATGTGACTTAAGTTTTTGTCACTGCCGACTAATTCATATCTCAGATAAAGCTTATTGTTAAAGTTCTTCTGATAGGTCTTAAATATCCCAAAGTATCAGATCTATAATACTTATGTAGAAGAGATAAATTTAGAAATGGTGGGCCTCCCCTGGTGGCGCAGTGGGTTAGGCAACGCACTACGAAGCAAACCGCAGCCACTGCAGCACGAGTTCGATCCGGCCAGGGGGGGGACCCACATGGCGCATCAGACCTCTCCTGCTGTGCCCGCTGCTCCCCTCAGCAGTGTGCTTCTGTCAATCTGCCTGTTCTGCTCCCCGCTCTCTGTGGTGAATCCTCTCACCCCCCTACACCTCTGGCCTGTACCCCAGTGCTTGTATGCATAAATAAATAAATCTTAAAAAAAAAAAAACACACACTAAACTTTAAAAAAAAAAATTTAGAAATGGTTGCTAAATTCCCTTTAGGAATTTATTACTATTATTATGATGAATATGTTAAATTTTTGCTGACTAGGAAAATAAGGGTCTCAGATAATAGAGGGATTGAGTCAATAAAGTTAGTAAAATTTTTCCATGCATGAGACTATAAAATTATAATATACTAATATTTAAATTTAACTGTTAAATATATAATTGATGATTCTTTAAAATACTTAAAACTATATATTTGTTATTAATGAACTGAAAATACTTTATAAACTCTACCCTCATTATAACCCTGTCTCTAGACTTCATTTCATGGACTTAGCATGTAGGTGGAGACAAAGTATAATGAGGTCTTTGATAATTATTAGAAAGTAACAAATTGATCAGAGGATAATTTGACCATGTACAGAAATATTCTCTGTATTGCATTGAATGTTAACATTATTGATATTTCAATTGTGCCAACTACTGATATCATATCACATGAGGATAAAATGTCACTATTTTAAATCCTTATATTCTACTTTACAGAGGTCATCATTCTTCAGATAAACACTGACAATCTGGGAGGGAACATAAATTGAAACTCACACCAAATTCACATGTTAAATGCTGCATATTTTATTTACATATTGAACATACTTTAAGGACCTACAAAAGCCAGATAGACAATGTTAAGAAGGCCTTGGGAGTTTCTAAATTTACCAGAAAAAGATAACTCATCAATGGTTGCAGGTCGTGATAAGTAAGGTTCCTCTTAGACACAACCAATAGAATATGAATGGAGATTTATTACAGTGAGTTGACTTATATGCTTAGGAGACTGAGAAGGCCCCCACCTGACTTCTATAAGCTGAAGATCTAGGAAGTCAGTGGTGCAAGTTTCAGTATGAATCTGAAGGTCTGAAAACCCTCAGTAAGAGAGCAAGAGCAATAAACATACGTTTTATCATTCCTTGCCAAATAGGCTTGAACTTGCAAAACAGTGTTTGACTATATGATTTCAGATGTATTTTGAAAGTAGCAATGACAGGATTTTGTGAAAAATCAAAATCAAATTACATGTGTGAGAGAAGAAAGGAATCACTAATGATCTTAAAGATTTTTTTTTGAGATACTGAACTGGTGATATAATTTGAAAAAGTGAAATGGGGAGGGGGTGTGATTAATTAGATGTTGTTTTGCTATTATTTATGGGTGAAGACAAGTATCAATGGTTTTTATTAGGATCTGAATTAAGATCACAAACATCCAAATTACGATGTTAAAAGACAACTAGATTTCTGGATCTGGAGTTTAAGAATTCTGGGCTAGAGATAAATTTGGGAATTGGCAATATTAGGGGATGGTCAAATGTATGACACTGAGTGTCATCAGTAGATGTGGAAGTAATAAGTTCTGAGTACTCAATCCTGAGTTAGCCCAAAATTTAGATATCGGAAAGACAAAAAAATTCTGTAAAAGGATATTGTGGAAGGATCGTTTAGTTGATAACATATTCCATATAATCACTTAAAAACTTTAGGTTAAATTTTTGGGTTTTGGAATTCACCCCAGAAAAGTCAAGTAGTGAACAGTCTATCATCAAGTTTTACACCATGTATGAAACACATAATTTCTTACCCAAAGTATCACAAAAGTAATATCTAGTACTGATTTCTGTGTTAGTAACAAAATTTCATTTTAGGTTCTGCTTATTTAAACATGATATTTGTAGGGTTTTCTTTTTTTAGCTATTTACATATGATACTTGTGGGGTTTCTTTTTTAGCATAATACCTTATAAAACCTAGACTTGATTCCATAGAAATAGACATCCTATTTCTTAATGGCAGTAAGTAGGAACTATTATTTGGTTAATATGTGAATGCATAAGAACCACTTTTGAAATCTGCTGTTTGTCTAGTCTTGGCAAATAAATTAATATGAATTAGTACATCATCCTAATTGCTGACATAATGCGTCTTTTTCCCAGAGTTCATTTCCCACAGTGGTAGCTTTTAGCCATCTATGTACCCACAGAGTTCAATTTCTACAGAGAAAATAGATACTTGATGCAATTTATTCTTTTCAGTCTTTCACCTATTAGACTTTATCAACCAACACTTATGTTTTCTTTTTAATTTCTCTTATTGCACATTAATTTATTTTTTAATATTTTCTGTTACTTATCAGATATTTTTATCACTTACTGTTATGGACCAGATTATCCCAAAATCTACCATCTTAAAACACGCCTTTAACAAACTCACAGATTCTGGATGCCAAGTTTTGAGAAAGGGCAAATTAAGTAATGTCAGGGGCCTCCAGAGGGATTCCTTTAAAGTCAAAAGAAACTCCTTAGCTGGGTCAGAAATTAAAGGATGTATGCATTCTGGAATATACATGTATGTATCACTTCACATTACTGCCCTTTGACTCTTGCAGTTGGCTGAGTTCTCAACTGAAGCTATTAGAAAAAGTACTAAGAAGTGGTGTTTTCATTCCAGATTCATTCCAGCATACTCAGATAAAGTATATTGGGTATAGCACCTTACTTAGCATTTCTCTCAGTCTGCAGACTTGTGAATTGAAGAGGAATTACAAATTTAGATAACTGAAGCACAGGCAGAGGTAACCGTTGTAGGCACTTCCAGTTTAAACAAGAATAGGTCACTAGTCCATAATGATCAGTTTGGGCATATTTTTCATTTAAATCCAGGTCCAGTTCTTGTATCTTGGAGTTGTTCCCTTTAGCTTTTGAATCTCCCGTCCAGGTCTGCTTCTGCCAATTGTTATCCTTCCTTTTTGACAAGCAAAATCCCATCATGTATACATGGATGTCTATTTTCAGCATTAATTTGCTTGTAGAAATCTAAAGGGGCATCTAAAAAAATGCCCCTTTTTTATTATTTCCTTTCTTTTTCAAAAAGTTATTTTTTTTTGCAGAAACAGTGCTTTGCCAATTCACACATCACTCTATAGATAAGAATATATCATCACAATAAATCCTTGTCAATTATTCTCCCAATGGCACTTCCATGAGACAAATTCTTTAAGAGTCTTACAAACTCCTGTGTGTAACAGAGAAGACAGAGCAAACACCCCTTATGATCTTTATAGGGATTTTGTCTTTGTGAACAGGTCTATGAGACATTCATTTAGATCTTTTAAGATCTTAACATAGGGTCATGTAGTTCTACTAGAGATTTTATTTATTTATTTATTAAAGATTTATTTATTTATGCATACAAGCACTGGGGTACAGGCCAGAGGTGTGGGGATGGTGAGAGAATCCACCAGACAGAGCAGGATGCAGAACAGGCAGATTGACAGAAACACACTGCTGAGGGGAGCAGCGGGCGAGGCAGGAGAGGTTTACCACGCCATGTTGGTCCCCTCCCTGGCCGGCGGCAGGGATCGAACTCGTGCTGCAGTGGCTGCGGTTTGCTTCATAGTGTGTTGCTTAACCCACTGCGCCACTGGGGCGGGCCCTCTACTAGAGATTTAATCTACCTGGAAACTATTGCTTAATTTGAGAATGATCTGCCATCTGGAGAAATTGGCAATAAGATGCAGTTTCAACTTAAAATTCTGCAAACTCTGATTTTTAATTATTTATCATTTTACTCTTTAGCTCATACATCTTCACTTTATTTAAAAAGAGGAGGGAAAACACCAGGTGGCATCTTCAACAATTTGCCTGAGATGTCCTTAGGTAGACGTATAAATTCATTAGGTTTGTTTCTATTTTGCACATTAATTCAGGTAAGCTTTCTGCCAAATTTCTTGGAACTATATTACAAGTGCACCCTTTCCTCTAGTTCCCAGTGCCATTCCCCTTAATCTTCTTTAATCTTCCACCCACAGACCTCCCCAGGTCATTCTGGCTTCATTAATACTAGTCTCAAAGTGATTTAGATTTCCATTAACAGGAATTTCAAGGCTCAAAGACAATTTCATGTGTTTCAGGTTTTGGTTATGCCAGATACTACTCAAAATTTTATAATCAGCATCATTTATTTACAAGTAGATACAAAATTCTCAAATTTCTCATCTTCAAACATTCACCTTCTGATGGTTACTGATATTACATGTCAACAATTCAGGAAAAAAGCAGAAGGAATTTCCATCTGCTCCACAATACCAGAAGCTACACCTGAAAGGCTTTAATTTCTGGGCAAGGGGATCATGCGAAAACCCTGCTTACTCCTATGCTGGTGACTGATGCTGGCAGTAATTAGGGACCCCACAGGCTTTGTCAGTCAGAATACTAATTTACAGATTCTGATAGCATGTGAACTTGAGCTTCTTATATTGACACCTAGGACTCCAAAGCACTCCAGTGTTCCTTACATGGCCAGCCTCAGCTGCCGTATCATGTGAGATCTACAATCATTCGAAGTCCACTTTCAGATTCAAAGAAAGGAATAGAACCCTCAGTTTTTGATTTGTCAAAGCTACTGAGATAATTTTGAATGGATGATAATCATTGTAATCTATAAAACACACACAACCACACCTGTACATCTAGAAGTCTGCTTTTTCAGAGAGATTATATTGTTTAAGCAAAAGGGCAGAGAACACAATTGTGAATCAAATATGCATATTAATAAGAATATTTTTTTCTTTTTTTTAAACCATTAAAATTTATGTTACCACAAATTTATTAGGGGCCTCCCTGGTGGCGCGATAGGTTAAGAAAAACACTATGGGGCAGATCACAGCCACTGCATCACGAGTTCAATCCGTGCCACTGGCCGGGGAGGTAAGCTACGTGGCAGGGTGGACCTCTCCTGCCTCATCCGCTGCTCCCCTCAGCAGTGTATTTCAGTTAATCTGCCTGTTCTGTTCCCCACTCTGTCTCTGGTGGATCTTCTCACCCCCTACCTCTGTCCTGTATTTGTATACATGGATAAAGAAATCTTAAAAAAAAAAAAAGAATTTATGAGAAGTTACAGTGGTACAAAGTACATTCGATATCATATTACCTGGCGTAGTCAAACAACCGGGGCTTTTCAGTGTAAAATTATGAATTAGTTTTGTCTCGTACTATTCTTTCAATTAAAATTATTTTGGTTTCAGTAAGATAGGATTATTTCTAACAATTGAAAGGGTATTTTCAAAACCTTGATCGCCATCGGCTTCTGACTTTTTAGTAGATCCAATTTCTTGCTATGTTTTATGAACTTTAGAAGCTGTAAATATGTGTATTTATTTTTATAGTTAAAATATTTTTCTGGATACTTTTAAAAACTTTGCTTTTGGGAGAGTATTTCAGTTCATTCTGTTGATCCTTTGTTGTTACCGTACTTTTTTTTTTTTTAACTTTTCATTTCCTCCTTTCTCTCCAACACTGGCATCATAACTTCCTGAGATAGAAACAAAATTTTTGACATGAAGTTTATACAATTTTGAGGTTTCTCTTTATGAGAATTCATATAAATTTACAAACTAAAAATAGAGTACTTTATTTGTTTATTTATTTTTAAAAGATTTATATATGCATACAAGAGCTGGGGTACCGGCCAGAGTCGCAGGAGGTGAGAGGCATCACCAGACAGAGTCGGGAGCAGAACAGGCAGACTGATTGAAACACACTGTTGAGGGGAGCAGCGGGGAAGGCAGGAGAGGTCTGCTATTCCATGTGGGTCCCTTCCCTGGCCCGCAGTAGGGATTGAACTCGTGCTGCAGTGGCTGCAGTTTGCTTCATAGTGCATTGCTTAACCCAGTGCACCACCAGGGAGGCCCCCAAAAATAGAGTACTTTAAAAGAAACATCCATGAGTGAGTTCTGAAGAACATATTTAATTATCTTCACATAAATCCACCCCAATTATTACTTATCACCTCTGACCAATATTCATTAATTTGGTATTTCCCAAGTACTGTGTCAAATGTTCTTTGCCTATTATCTTATGTAATATTCACAAGAACTCTGTTAAAGGCAGTTATGTCTGTGATAATTTGAATATACTCAGAATCCTTCTCATCTCCTCCGACTATTTCTAACCTGATCTGGGTCACAGCATCTTTTGAAAATGTATAGCAATTTTGGGTAAATAAACAAAAATTTGTATTTAACAGTGAGTCATCAAGTCACACATTTTGGTTATGTGCAATATCTCAAGTTTCTTTTCCCAAGGCAGCTGACTTCACTACATCATCACAACTGTGGAGAGCAAAACTCTACTTATAATGAAAAAAAAAAAAAATCAGGTTGTACGTGACACAATTTATTTTCACTATGAAAGCATTTGGCCATCTTGTACCTATAACAAGTCCAGTGGGAGAGATTAAATTATTGACCATAAGACACTTATTTTAAATGGAGGAGTGAATTTATATTCTTAACCCTTAATCAAAGAGGAGTGGGTAGAACTTGAAAAGGAGTGAATTTCCAAGTAAACCTAAAGATTGAAGTCCTCCCTACCCTGGAGTTTGATGTCAAATTAAAATGTGTGCTGGTCTGGGTGTCCCTTGCCTTAGACACTCGCTCTAGGCAACACTTTAGTCCTGATACATCCATAAACAGTGACAGTAGGAAATGTGATTCATCTTCTCTCCAGAGTGTTTTGTTGCAATAATCTAGTGCCCTCAGAAGGTATATGTCATATCTTAGATAAGGAATAAATTAGGAAAATGTCTCCCTTTTGCTCATCAAATCCTCTTTTTAAAAATGTGAGAGAGGAACAGAGAGAGCATTAGGAAAACAGAAAGGGAGAAGGAGGGAAATGAAAGTTTGAAAGAAGAAAGTTAAAGAGTGAATTAAAAAACAGAAAAAAAAAAGGGTATCAAGGAATAAATGTACACATAGAAAAACATCATTATTTTTTATGAATGGTCTTTAAAAGTATTATTTAACTATATGTTATAAAATGTTAAACAGAAAAATGTTAAATGTAATGGGCAAAAAGAAAAAAAAAAAACAATCCAAGTTGAAGAAAAAAAAAAAAGAAACTTTATTCATATAAAACTCAAATAAGTGGAAGGAGACTAATAGAAGGCCCAATCTATTCATTTTAAATTCATGGCCAGTTTGCATGAAACTTCCAACTTAAATAAGAGATTTTGATTTCTAATGGGAATATCCCTAATCACTCTCATTCTATCTCTGTTTAAATAAGTGCATTTCAATGTCTTTATTCATTCTTTCTGATCTGCCTTTTTCCACATTCTTTGTTTAGTTCTTTCTTTTTCTCACTCTTTTATTCAATTATTCTTTTGCAATAAACAGACCAATTAAAATCAAAGTTGGTGGCTTACTAAGGTGTGCTCAGCAATCATATCAAATACAGACTTCATAGTACTGTCTTAGTGATATAAGAGATTGGGAAATTAAGGTAATGTAATCCAATACAAAATTCAAGGAAGTTAGAGTCTAGTTCCAGTATTGTCCTATAATCTTTGACTGATGTAATTAAACATATTGGCAGATTAGAAATGATTTTAATACTGAAATAAGAATATAATATGCATTAAATACAAATGCTTCAGCATATTCAACTACGTGACATAATATTGGCAAATAAATACAGAAATAATGAAAAATTTCTGATAATCACCCAATTTTTGACATTGTGTTTAAGAATATAGATTTTCCCATTATGAAATAAAATCATATAATAAAATTTTATCTAATAAATGTAATAAGTAGAGTATAGAAAGATGGATCGGAACAGCATTTTAATTTTAATCAGCTTTTTGAAAGAGTAAATTGACAGAGAACGAGTTACCATAGAGTAAGAATATAATGGAAAAGTGGGTAAAGATTGTGGAAGCCCTAGATACCTAAAAGGTCTCATTGCTTCTTTAACTGTCACATTGAGACCATTAAGTGAAAACTTACCAACCTACCTGCAACCTGACTCAATCCTGTAGACAACAGTGAAACAACAGCCACTTACTGATTTCTCCAGTCAATGACTATGGAAAAAATAGCAAGGCCTGTTCTCTCCTATAGATGGTTAGGAAAGAAACAGGAGGGAAACTGTTGATGCATATCAATCAACTCAAAGTACAAACAAATGAGCATAGCTTAGCAGGACCACTCTCATCCCTGATTGTAGAGAAACATACCCAGGGACACCAAAAATCATGATTCTTATGCTCAGTAAAGCCTTTTCTTGATTATATTGCAGTTTTATTATTTGTCAGTCAATGAGATGAAAAAAAATTAAACACTGAATTTCATTAATTTTCCAAATCATAATCTACAGCCACAGCTTTATCATGATACACAGTAAGTATGAAACCAAAAGCCATAACATAACTCTAGTTTAATTTCAAAGTAATCTAATTCTTTTGAATTTTCACCATATTTTAGCTAATATTTCAAAATATTTAGCTAGTATTTAAGGTGCTGTGACCTTAACTGGAAGTAGACCAGCAAGTACTGCACTGTTTTACTGTTCCTCTAAAAGATATGGGTGTGTTGAATCCATTTTGTTTAATCCATCCTGTCTTCATTTTCTAAAGAGACTGTCCATTGATTTATACAAACTACAGGGTTTCTCCTGATTCAGTCCTGTTCAAGAATTGCTTACTGTAGCCTTTGCTTTGATTCTATGGGTTATCCCCTATCTTTCCAATAAATTACTTTTTTCAGTAAAGATAACCTGATCTGTTTCTGTTGCTCGTAAACAAATAATTCAAAAGGACACAGACACTGCTTATTAGTTATCATTGATCTGAGGAATGCCAGAAAAGTTGTCATCCTACTTCTGTGTACGCAATTTGCTTGGGGAAATCAATGCAATACTTTGCCTCAGGCATAAAATCAGATTAAAAAGAAACCTGGTGGGGAAGTAAAAGATCTTTTTATCCTCTCTAAAATTATGATGATAAACAAACATCAGTTTTCTTATTAAATGATTATATAGGACAGTTCCTATAAATCTATTATTTTTATTGATATGAATTATCCTGTAGAATACAACAGTAAACTACAACTATGAATACGATTTGTCAGTTATTGGAAGGTAAAAATAAATAATTCACACCATTTGTTGCTTAATGCCTTCCTGTCCATATTTGATATCAGTAAAAAATTCATCTAAAATTTTCCATATTTTACCTCCTCATCTACTATCAGCCAGGGCTAGGGCACCAAGATGTCTGCATTATTTCATTAGTTTCCTAACTAGTCTTTTTACTTCAATATGCTTTCTCTTCTCAACACTGATAACATAGGAAGTGTGTAAAACATAAACTGGTGTCACAGATTAGACATCTAGTAAGCATATTATAAAATGGGACTCAATATACATAATTATCAAGGTAGTCTTTTTCATTAACACTTGTGGTAGATAGGAACGAAATAGAGAGCTCAGTAGAAGCTGTCAAGGTCGGAGGAAGACATGTCAACAGAGACAGACTGACTCAGGAGTATCTCTGGATCTGCAAAGACTTTTACTTTTTTAAAGATTTATTTTAAGATTTATTTTTACTTATTCATACAAGAACTGGTGTCTAGACCAGAGGTGAGGGTGGTCATAGAATTCACCAGAGACAGAATGGGGAACAGAACAGGCAGATTTACTGACACAGACTGCTGAGAGGAGCAGTGGACGAGGCAGGAAAGGTCTGCTGTGTTATGGAGGTCAGCTCCCTGGCCGGGATCAAACTGATGCTATTGTGGCTGGCAATATCTTGATAGCACCCAGACTTTAACCCTTGTGCCACCAGGGAGGCCCTGGATCTGGAAAGACTTTTGTTTTTTTTAAAGATTTATTTATTTATGCCTACAAGCACTGGGATACAGGCCAGAAGTGCGGGGAGGTGAGAGAATACACCAGACAAAGCAGGGGGCAGAACAGGCAGATGGACTGAAACACACTGCTGAGGGGAGCAGTGGGTCAGGCAGGAGAGGTCTGCCTGGGCCATGTGAGTCACCTCCCCAGCCGGCAGCAGGGATCGAACTCACGCTGCAGTGGCTGTGGTTTTTGCTTCATAGTGTGTTGCTTAACCCACTGCACCACCAGGGAGGGCCCTGGAAAGACTTTTGAATCCCAAGTCGACTCTAGAGGACCATTCTTATGGACTTATAGCCTGAAGAAGGCATTAAATTGGGCAGGGTAGCTTTCTGCAGCTACCCAAACCTTTGAAATATCTAAAAGATAAAGACTGACTGAACAGTAACTCTATAGTTGGGACAAGAAGACCTTAATTTAAGTGTAATATGGTCTGATCATCACAATGTATATGTCATCTAATAAGATCACATCATTGCTCAATAGAATCTGATGACTCATTATTTCCCTAAGAAATAAGACCAGAGGATTTACAATGGTTTTCAATAGCCTGCAGAATCTGGACCACATTTGTCCTTGGTATTTGTCCTCTGTCACCAAGTCACTTGTGCACTCCAGCTTTTATTGTCTACTGTGCTCATGTTCAGATATGACAGACACACTGCCATATCTCCTAGGCTGTGCAACCTCTTTTCCTCCTGTCCTACTTGAACTTCTATTCCCTGTCCTTATCTCTTCATGATTTTATATAAATAATCATGGTAACTTTATTAAGATCATGGCCACTCAGTTTTAACATTTCTTCTCCCATATTTTATCTATGTGTGTACACACACAAGCTCATATTTGGTTTATCTTTAGATTCTCAGATATACTTAGACTATAAGATCCATACTACTCAAAAGAACAAAGTTCTTTCACTTTTTAAGTTCACTCTAGAGTAAATCAACAAGCTTGCAAAATGTGAAAACTTCTATTGTCTTTACCCCCCAGTCTTTATCTTTAAATTAGAAATGTCAAGGCTAGTGTACTCAAAAAACTATTATACAACCATCATTCAGCTATGTGGGAGCTTCCTTCTGAAGTTGGGCTCAATTCCTATGACAAATTGCTATGTAATGACTCTCATATCTCTGTTATTCATAAAGAAAATTGTGCAACTCTGTGCTGAATAGATAAGTAGTGTACATAAAAACATAAGAATGTCCCTGTTGTTGAGCAAGGTGACCGAGGAGATGCAATCATGGAAATCATGCTTACCCTTTAGACTAAATATGTCATAAACTAAATTATGATTAATTACTTATTTATTCTTTGATCCCAGGGACACAAAGTTAACCAGACTCATGAAGAATAAAATATTTTTTCTTTTGTTTCATGGTTTAAACTTGCTTGAAAATAAGGTAGAAGCATGCAGTGATGAAAAATAGCTAAGGTACAGTGGTTAAAAGCATGGGATCTAGAGTAATGCATTGTGTTCTAAATTCTGGCTTTACCTTTCTTTGTGTGAATTCTGAAAAATAAGTTAACATCCTCACCTCAGATTGTTCACTTGTGATCCATGTATAAAAATTGCATATAACATATTGCGATGTCAGGAAAATTAAAGATTAACAAAGGTGCAGTGCTTTGAACAGTTTGTAGTAATTCATAGTGCTCATCAAAAGTTTATGTTCCAATTTTAAGATACCACAGGGATGGGAAATATTTCTCCTTAGTTAAATGGAGCTCCATGAAGAAAAGGGATATATCTCAGGACAATGATCTTGTTCCACTTCCAGAAACAAGATGATAATTTGAGAAGCATCTGCATAGATTAGAGTAACAGAACATGTCAAATTAAGGACCCTCCTTGTAGAATTCAGATTTTCAGGGGCAAAACACAGTGGAAGGTGTCTGAGAGGCTTGGGCTGACAGGGGCACACAGGTGCTCTTCTTCCTCTCTAATTAATTCCAAATGGAATTCTTCCAATACATTTTTCCAAAGGATTAGCATCTTTGCTAGTCCTTTGGCACTGGCAGTTCTCTCTTTGAGACTGAGCATGACTGTTATAGATATATATGTATTTTGGAGTCTAATGAATATGACGTTGGTTTTCCACCCTCCAACCAAACCCAATTTCTTGGTTGCGGGTTTAGCAGTAATTCTGTCCCTCCAAGTCACCTCCTGTCCTCTCCCAAGCTGCAATCTTTTTTACCAGTGCCTAAAGGGAAGAGTGTTTCAGTTCTGTATTAGAAATGGGGAAGTATAATCTAGGCATCATTCCTTATTTCCCTTAGAAAGTTATTTACCTTCTTTCCCCATTGACTTCACAATCATGGATAATTTGAGACTCTTTCCATCTTGTGAGATCTCTGGTAGAGTTTCTTTGCAACAAGTTATAGACGCTCAGTCTCTGTATTGCTCAGTGTCTTCACAATTTTTGGTACATCTGTAGTGGACTTTATAATTTTTCAGAACTTCAAGAGGAACTCTTCCTACAGGCATTTGGATAGATTTCCCACCCACATTCCATCTCAGCTGGATATGGACTTATGTGCATTTTGCTTTCTCCCTGCAATCACTGTATCTATTGATTTGAGCTACTTGGTTATAGTCCACATACACATTTTGAAATTATTTTAAACCACAGTTCAAGGAAAGAATGCTTTAAAAAACATGCTCTGGCAAAATTGGTTATTAATGGAAGAACTGTCACATTAGAGCCACTTTCCATGAGAAATCATAACATTTTCCTTGTTTTCCCCACAAATAGCCTACCTAGTGTGAAGTGACTCCACAGCCAAGTTTCTTGGCCTCCAGCTGAACCCAATGCTGATATGCAAATTTGGCAGGTATTGTTTTCTGTAGGCAGCAAAGATAAGCTCTCACTGTCCTAGTAGCTTTCAGAAAATCTTGCTACATACTGGGATAGACTTTATCATTAATGCTCTTGGTCTTGAAGCTGAAGACACCAAACAACAAAAGATACTAAAGAAATATGAGTCAATTTCATTTGACTCTCTTAATGGGTGGATTACCTAAATATGGGGTGAATAGTAAATACTGGAAAATATTTAATAGAAATGATGGAAGCTGGGAGTAAAAAAAAAAATTAGAATGGAGTGTCTCACAAAGACATACATACACCAGGGGGTATTTTATTCTTATGAGTAAAGCATAGGTTTGCCTTTATTATATAATATATACTGTACTATATATATTGAAAAAAACTCATACATGTCACATGCTGGTTCCAAGAACATTTAAAACTTCTCAAAATAGGGCCTCCCTGTTGGTGCAAGGGACTGAGCACTGCACAGGATTGAGTGGCGCACTATAGTGCTTCCACAGCCACTGTGGTGCAAGTTTGATCTCTGGTCAGGGAGGGAACCCACATGGCACAACAGACCTCTCCTGCCTTGCCCACTGCTCCCCTCAGCAGAGTCCATCTGCCTCTTCTGCTACCCATTCAGTCTCTGTTGAATCCTCTCAAGCCCAGAGTCTCTAGCCTGTACCCCAGCTCCTGTATGGATAAATAAATAAAATCTTAGGGGGAAAAAACACTTCTCAAAGTAAGTCATCTCTGAATCACCAGTTAATAACATGAAAGGACCTATTAAGTATTAGAAAGGCCAGGGCAAAATCTCTAGCATTATATTACTAGCATTAAGCACACTGCAGAAACATAATTGTCACTCTAAAAGAGTTGTAAGTGAATGAATGAATAAGTGAGTGAAAAGATAATAACCATAAAATGAAGTTAGTGGCAAGAAATAAAAGTCAACATATAAAAAAGATTCTTTTCAGACACTGAGACTGCTTTTCTTTCCTCTATTTTTAAATTGTTATTTTTAGCTTTCAGACTTTTTTCTAGGTCCCCACAATTAAAGCTTCAGTATTTTATTCTGTAAGTATTATCATCATATAAATCAGACATGTAGATTATAGTAAAACATATATTGTGTCAGCAAAATAAATATGCAATGAATCAAATCAAATTGGTTTAAATTAGACTGAACCTATATTCATGATAACGATTTGGGTATTTCATGTGTAAGATAAAAAAAGACATGATACAAGGTATTGGTCTCCTGAAAATTTGTTTCTGAATAATTTGTAAACTATACATTTGTTTAAGAAGTTACACATGTAGAATACCTTCACTACTTTGAAAAAAAGTGGTTTTTAAGCCAAAGAAATATGACCAAAAGATGTGTGTACTGTTTTTGTCAAATCTTTTTTAATATCCATAAAATGTGATTAGGATATATTCAAATATTATTGCCAAATTTTTTCAGTCTACTGATTTTTTGGGTAGCAAACATCACACTATCAATTAAACTACTATGAAGATTTCAATTACTATCTTTATTCCCCCAAATTTTATTGTTTAAATGAATCACAAAAATAATCATGACTATGGAAACCCACAATTCTGGCATATGAAGATGTATCTCACGAATGAATAAGCTTACTTTCTATGACAAAACACTGGTCTATTCTTATTCTTGCACTTTTTTATTTGGGAGGCATTCAACACTTACTGAAAATGTTGACAATAGTCCTCATGCCTTTATCAGACTCTTCATATATTCAGTTATATCTTGATCTGTGTCTGTTTACTAACATCTTAAAAAGTCACTTTTTTTATTATTTGTTCAGACTTCATTGTGTAGAGCTAGGAAAAAACTCTGTAAATAAAATGTGCATAGAAAGAAATGAAGGTCAATGATTAAATAAAAAAAATCTTCTGAAGAATTGTTTTTAAGGTATATTCTATTAAATTGTTCTACTTCATGTCACTTTGGACTTTCATATGCAGACATTTTCAACTCAATGTGTACTTTGAATTGTGTTCTCTATTTCAAAACTGTGAAAAGATGGCTCAAAAATGGCACTGGCTTTATCATAGCTTCAAATACACATGTATATACAAGCATGTCATATGTATATATGTGTGTTCTTTCACTCTATATGTGTATATTTGATATGTAACATAGCAAATGCCAAATGATGTATTCTTAATTAATTTTAAATGTTCTTACAAATGTGTGTGGCGTATGCATACAATTTGTTGTATAGTGAAAACCTTTTAGTATTTAAAAGTAAACCTTTAAATAGTCATTTCACCTATTTGTGCTACACTGAAGCAGTCCTTCAATGTCCCTTGGTATGATTACCAATAGGTATTAGACTTAAGTGACCACAACGGAGGCTCAATTCTTACTCTTGAGTATTATTGCAACTCTTTAAAGATAGAAATTCTTCACGCTAAGTGCTTCTGCACTTACCAAAGTTGTCTTACCAATAGTTTATTCAAGAAAGGGAATACAACTCTATGAGAATGATTTTTTTATCAAAATAAAAAGGAAAAATTAAGATGTGCATTATACAACAATAAGGACACCTATCAGGATAGGTATTTAAATATCATGGACTATTTCATTGTATTTATATTAAATTTACATTGAATTTATATTAAAATTAAATTTAAATTGAATTTATATTTAAAGCAAAAATAAAAAAAATAAAAAAATTTGGTTTCTCAAATTTTTATATTTTGAATACTGAATCATACTTTTTGATGAATCATCATTTTGATGAAGACCCTGAAACCAGTATTATTGAACAAAAAAGTTTTATGGCAAGAAGTTTTATGCATAGAGAGTAAGACCTGTGTATTTTTTTTTGGCTAGTCATTGTAGTAGATATTATATCATGTATTAATTAGATTGTCTCCCAGGGAGCCTCCCTGGTGGCGCAGTGGGTTAAGCAATGCACTATGAAGCAAACCACAGCCACTACAGCACCAGTTTGATCCCTACCTCTGTCCAGGGAGGGGACCCACATGGCGCAGCACACCTCTCCTGCCTCACCCACTGCTCCCTCAGCAGTGTGTTTCAGTCAGTCTGCCTGTTCTGCTCCCCACTCTGTCTCTGGTGAATCCTCTCACTGCCCTGGACTCTGGCCTGTCCCCAGCTCTTGTATGCATAAATAAAAAATCCTTAAAAAAAAAAGATTGCCTCCCAGAAGTATAAACTGAACTCTGGAGAAAGTATATAGCAAGTTTAGACATGACCAACAACAGAAAACACAGAACATCAGGTTTTTATTTTTCCTTCCAAGGTGATGGAAGTGTTTCTGAGAAAAGGGTTGGGCTAGAACAGAGCAGTGCAGGCTTTTGTGGAGACTTTTTCACGTGAAACTTTTATCTTTTTGTGTCTCATTCCCCTCAATACTTGCCTCACACTAATTATGTCAGCTGAACAGTACAGTCCAAATGACCCATCTCCTCACGTTCTCAACCACAGGTAGCCCCCTAAGGATTAGGACTGGCCCATCTAGGCAACATGATATATTGGAAATGATATCATGCATCTTTTAAGGTCAAGTTGTAAAAGACAATAAGTCTTACTCTAAATTTTCAGGACAGCATTAACTTACCAGCCATCTTGAAGTGCATTTTCTAGCCTTAAATCTTCAGATAATAGAAATTCTTGTCAAAATATATCTGCAGTCCTTGAAGAAAACTTGATTCAAAATCACCCTGTTAAAGTACCCTAATTCCTGGTCAATAGAAACTCTGAAATACTGTTTTGATTTGTTGTTTTAAACACAAATTGTTTAGATAATTTCCTAACAGAACTATTGATGTCTGATTCAGGTAAGTGAAAGATGGCTATTCAAGTTTTTACAGATGATTAAGCTGAGGATGTTATATTAGATTAGTTCTCAATCATAGACTAGTTTGTGGCACAACTGGTATTTGAGCACAGAGCCAACTTTTCTCAAACAAGAAAGCTTTACAAACAGGTAATTGATGAAAATGACCAAATAGAGGCTTTTAAAATGGCATTATGTTTCTTTAATCTCATTTCTATGTTCCCTATAGTCATGAAATATTGAGGTTATCTAGAGAAATACTCTATCCATCCTCATTCTACCCTATGACACTCAGGAATTGAACACTTAATAGCATTCCCCATGAAGGCAATCCATCTGTGTACCAAACTCTAATACTTACATTCCCATTGATTCCTTACTGAGGATCTGATTCCTTCACTCCTGGGGAAAAAAGATAGATAAATGAATAGGATGATAATATTAAATGTATCAGAGAGCTGTGAAAGTAACCAGAGGTTGATGAATTAAAATTCTAGAGAAATGAGCATATTACTCAAGTTAGCTGATAATCTAAGGTGTTTTCCTTCTCTGGCGTCATTACCACAAAAGCAATGGAAATACACAAATTTGTTGTTAACTATAAAATATGAAACAACTATGTGCTGAAGACTGAGACTAAATCTAATTACAGTGTAACTAAACTGGATTGAAAAGTACAGCTTGTATAGTGTTTAGTTAGACCTGATCTCAGAATGCCCTACAGATCAAAGATATACATCAAACCAAAAAGGCAGCCATATATGTATCTTCCAGTATTAAGCTTGGGGACAAACATCGATATACTATCTCTTTCTACTCCCCCATCCTCATGTTTCTATTTATATGATTTCTGTAACTTGATTCTCCACCTGTGAAGACACTGTAGATAAGAATTGGACTTTACTCCTCTCTGTACTTAGTGAACAACGCAAGTTAAATAATTGTTAACAGAGCAAGAAGAGGAAGAGTTTAATGTTACAATTTAATTTTACTTCCAATGCTAAGTGAAGAAACTACAAAAAATAATAGTCAGTCAATACTGAAGTTTTAGAGAGGATGGGAAAAGGAAAAGAAGGGAGTGAGACAGGGAAAGAAAAATAGTATAAACAACTATTTGTTTAGGTAATAAAAAGTTCAGTTGAGTAAATATAAGTAGAAATACTCCCTAATAAATTATGAGCTCTGTCTTGGTAATCCCATCCTTACAAAAGGTCAGGGTATGCTTTGCTATTTTTTGTTAACTGGATACAATATAAGCAAAGGCAGGTTAACAATTTGGAGACTCCATGATTTCTTTTTGTAAAATATACTGGTTTTGTATATTGGGTATATTTGTGTGTGAATGTCTGTTATGCATAAATACATTTTTTGATAATCATGATATACCTAAACACTACCATTATATTTTCATTTGTGGCTGTATATCATTTCATCATGTGAGTGTCAATCATTGAAAATTTCATTTTAATATAATGCTGAATATATTGGGCTATAATTAAGTGCTTCTTTTTAGTTATCAAGTAAGATGTTACTTTCATGGAGTTTTTCTAAGCAAAATTATATTGACTTTCCCTCAGTCAATATCCAAAACATAAATCTCTTCTTTTTCCAGAAAAATGAAAAGAAAATAGAAATGGTAATGACTTAACTATATGCTCAAAAATAATATCTTAACATAATGCTCAAAATCAAAATAAATTATGAAGTAAAATAGAAAATATAAAGTTATTAAAATATAGCATTAATGCCTGGTTTTCACTGGTATAACACATTCCATGATATATTTTTAGTTGTATTTAGAATGAAGTGTTTTTAGTATATAGGATTTTAATGTTCATTTGCTGATGTGATTGAATAAACCATCTAAACATGAGCAGTTAACATTTACCTTTAAATTTTCCACATGATATAAATATATTAAAAACTAGTTTATATGTGTATGCATGTTATTTTTTTTCTTTTTAACTGCTTCTCCTATCTTAGCTTACTTTCTTTAAAGTTAACTTAATCACAAAGAAGGACAGACTTCTGGTAAGAAGAAAGACACTAGAGAAGAGAGATTGTATTGTTTTAGTTCCAAATTATAATATTAAATATTTTTTTGAAAAAACATCTGAGGTTGGCAGCTTTCTCCAACAGGCAGATCTCCTACATACACACCTGTGATGGATGAAAGATTGAAGGACACTCAGAAGAAGTTGGGTAGAATATGTGGGCTTCACATCTTGCCTGTTTGTCACCCTTTTGTACATGTGAATGGAGAACAGCAGTCACCTATGGCAGAATATTAAGAGAACCACACAACAGGTAGATTTGGGGCCACTACCATATTGGAAATTCTTTTCCATCAGGATTTGGGGAGGGTTTTGCCATGGCTCCAGATGGGATACTAGAGATTACTTTCAGGAGTTAATCTGCAAATGGGCCAGGGTCAATTCTTAGAGGGCTTTCCAGTGTCCCTGGGAAGGGGTGTTCTTAACACCCACTTAAAGGAAGAAGTTAAATCTGCCAACAGCTAATTTTATTTAAGAAAACTAAAAATAGTCTTTAATGTTTGTAATGCATATGGCTATATGGTTCAAGGTTTTTTTTGTTAGTTTTTTTTTTTTTTTTTTTTAGTGTTCTTTGCATGTATTTGAAGATAAGTTTTCGTTTGTGATAAACCCTTTAGAGGTTTATTTGGGATTGTAAAGTATATTTTATTTATGCAGAGTATTGTTCCTTTAATTCAAAAATGGGTGTTCTGTGAGCAATATATTATCAAAGTTATCTTAACAAAAAGTAGCTTTCTAGCTTAAAGAGAAATTTGACTTAAAGAGATTCATTTTCTATCTTAAAGTTTCTTAATATTAGCCAACAAGTTAGTGTTTCTTACTTTTATACTTTATATACATATCAGATATGATGTCTGTGTGTACTTTTGCATTATAATATCTTAAAGTCAGGTTGACACTGCATCTATACACTGTGAACACATAGTAGGTTTAGACACCTACTATGATGAGGTAGATCAGAAAGTACGTTTCTTCCTAATATCCCTTACTTTAAATGCTGCTGTTCGTTTATTGACTTAAAGACTTATTTACAGCATTGCTAAGGAGTCTCAATTACTATATTTTGAATGTATTTTCTTGCATTCAAATACATTTGAATGTATTTGAATAAGTATCATGCTTATGTCAGAATAATTATAAAAGTTATGCTGAATATTACTTTATCTGATATAAGAACTAGACCACCAAAAATACATTTAGTTTTTGGGCTAGATGAAAAAGCAACATATCTCATTGATGGATATTATAACAGGAAAATGAGTGAAAGATTCCTAAGGGTGAAGTTTTACGGACAAAAGTTAATGTCATCCCTGTAGCTTAAATTAGAAAACCATGAGTCTGACTCCCCCTCACCCATGAGGTATTATGTGGCCCTAAAAGTAGACATGCTTGGGTTCAAAAGGAGTACAGAGATAGTGAGTTAGTCTGTGTAAATAATGAAATATCATAAATGTTTAAAGACTCACCTATTACTCTATAACATCAGCTAGTCACTTGATCTCTCTGAGTTTATATTATAAGGACTTTGAAAATCAACTCATGTAAATGTGGAGGTCACTTAGAAATGACTACACCTTGCAGATTGGTGAAGCATCAGTATACCTCTGTGCTCAAACCTGGTGACTCATAGAGTGAACCAAGACAGTTCAACTTCTCAGAGACTCAAGGTAATTGATGTACATGATTAGTGGAAGGATACTTGATAATGAAGAGAATTAATGGTGAAAAAGTATTTGTCTCCAAGGACTGAACACAGAACCAAAACCCACTGGAGTGTCCATAAAAATAGTTTAATCTTGTCAAAATTTGACGAAGAAATTGTGGTATTCATGTTATTAGACTTTCCTGCCCACATTGTGAAAAGTCAGCTAAAGAACTGAGCTTTCTAGAAGGCCACTGCAAGCTCAAGTAATTTTTATCTGCCTAACCTTATTATTACAGCTGAGTAAAGTCTCTGAAAGTGAAATAGCCCTTGTGTTTAGTGTTTAACTGCCCTAATTATCACTTTCTCTCATAGTAATATACTGTGTTCTGTTCTGTGGGAAATTGTTTTCTCAACAGTCACTTTAATATCAACAATCAAACTGTGTGTAATGAGACTTAATATCAAATTATAAACAAATAGAGAATTTCAATTGTATAAAGAAAAGCAATATTACCTTTTTTTCCTTTCAATGATTTTCAAATTATTCCAAAGCTAACTCTATATGTTTTAATATAACTTCCAAGACCTTGCATAATATTTTCGAACCCTGTTGTATTTGCCAGTTCAGAGCTCCAGTGTTTAACCCCTAGGAGTTAGTGAACTTGATGTACTCCTCCTGCCTCAAGATTTTTTTTTTTTGAAGATTTTATTTATTTATGCACACAAGAGGAGCCCAGGTATCGGTCAGAGGTGAGGGGGCGATGAGAGGATTCACCAGAGACAGAGTGAGGAGCAGAACAGACAGATCGACTAAAATACACTGCTGAGGGGAGCAGCAGGCAAGGCAGGAGAAGTCTGCCTCACCTTATGGGCCCCTTCCCTGCCAGGGATCAAGCTTTGTGCTACAGTAACTGCAGAAGCCCCACAGTGTGGTGCTCAACCCTTTGTGCCACAAGGGAGGCCCTGCCTCAAGATTATGTGACCCTGCTGTTTTCTTAACACAGGAGAACCATCTTTTCCTTTTGCACTCAAATACTTTATTGTCCAGTTCCAACTATACATATGCTTCTTTTAATGTCAAATCTTCAGAGAAAAAAATCTAGGTCCAAAACTTTTCTGTTTACATTTAAGCAGAATCCCAATATTTTTTCAGAAGATTTCTATTTTTCCTCTATGTAAAATCAACTATTGAGAGGAGAAAAAAAAAACATTTTGTTTAATAAAGCAATTTAGAACATTTGCTTAAGCTGTTGTAGTATGCTTTTATTTCTTGAAAATTTGTTTCATTTTTTTTATTCACAACATAATCTAAGTCTGGAAATTATGTTCACCTTGGTTTTCAATGTATCTCTACCACCAGGACAATGCCTTACACATAGTTAGCATTTAATAACTGCTTACTGAATACATTAATTCAATTAGGTTACTAGAAGATGTTGTCTATCTCCAATGTGGTAATCAAGAACTTCAATTGAAAATCAAAAAGAACTTCACATTCCATTTTGTTTTATCTATATTCAGACTGTTACATATTGAGGATTCCAATCAACTTAGTGACTAAAAGAGTTACTAAAGTAATATTTTCATAACTGTCAGTAATCAATATGAATCATAAGGAATGATAATAAATGAGATACACAATTTACTAACAACTTGATTGAGTAAAAATCTAACCAGGTTGTCATTAATTCAAAATCTAGCCCAAAGGTTAATGATTCTTTTGCGAACAGAGGTATACACTTCTAAATCAAGTTCTTAAGATAGCTCTTTTTGTCATTTCACATTTAAATTTAAAATAGCTAATAGAAAATTACTACTCTTGTAAAGTGCTTCTTACTGAAGAATGGAAATAAATATAGGTGTATGATTAATGCAACAAATGAAGATAAATATAGGTGCACAAAGTGTGCAGTAAATGTTTATGTTTTAAACGTAGCTAAGTCATGATCAATGTAATTTACATCAGACAATCTATATTATAATTAATCATCATATTCTAAAATGTACTCATCTTTAGTTTATTACTTAATTTCTATTTGACTCCCTATCAACTTGACAGCTAAAATATAGCCAGGATCATGAATTAGATGGTTATCAAACAGTTTCCACAGCTATAGGTCCAACACAAATTCATTTCTCTTTCTGTGCTTTACTACATACACATAGGAAAAAGTCAATCCACTGATATAAGGACACGACTTAAAGAATTTGAGAATTCCCAGAAAGAAAAAAATAAGAGAACTAGATACATTTACTCATTGTCACTTATGTTTATAATTCATGTATTATCAGCTGCAAATTTTGTGTGTGTATGATTTCCTCCAAGTTGGCATTTATATATAACATTAAAAGCGTGTAGTTTGCTAATTTCAGTGAAGTAGTATTATCTTTAAATGATAGCTATTTTTCTACTTGCTTATGCTTAAGCACATCTTTTCTCCGGTTTTGCATTCTGTGATCATAAAATTACATTGATTTAAATTCACCCACAGTTAGACACCATAAAGTAGCCTCTGTCAAAATATCTGTTATAGTATTTTAAATATGGGAAGAAAGCTTGGCCTACCAATGTATATCCTACATCAGGAAGAATATATTTTCCCACATACAACTTTTAAGTTCCCACTTACTTAAACACCTGTTCTGACTGTTGCTTCCAGTTTAATGAGTTTGGGGAGGTTTATATCTCTGAACTGAGAGTAGTTCTATCATTTTGACATTTAATTTTGTTTCTCCTTTATAAATGTCTTGTAAAAAGAGAATCATTTAGCATCTGCTTCGTTATCTACCAACATCTGTCCCAGTTACCCACTGTAACAAAAAGTATATACTTCTTAAATCACAGATCGATGAGTTTTTGGGTGGAGTCTTGATATCATAAATTTCAAGGAAACTTTAATGAATATGTATTGTTTAGTTATATTATATAATTATTACAAAAATAATTCTCTCCTTAATTTTTTGTTTATCTGCCACACTGGTTCTTGTTAATGAGCTGACCTGCCCCTGTTTGCTAATCTGCACTTCCTGTTCTTATTAAGAAACCCACCCATGGCTCCTTGTTTGATAATCTGGCCTTCTGGTTCTTGTTATTGAGTCCAGACTTAACTGCTTTCTAAGCTTCATTTCCACTTCCTGTGTTAGAGATGTACTTGGTATACCTGACAGGGTGAAAATTGTTCAGAATATATTTGAAATGATAAAGCATATATTCAATTAAAGAAAATGATGAAATTATGCTTATATAATATGTTAATCTTCTGTTCATTTAAAGTGGCACAATAGTCTATGCATAAGCATTGTGATTGGATAATCCCAAAACTAAAGTATGCTATGCAATATATTTAATATAAAATGTTATTTTCCATAGTAGAACATGTGCATCATTGGCATGTTTTGAGTATATAACAATTGGTGTCATTTGCATAATTTTTTTATAAAGTGGATTTTATTGTAGACCTGACTGACTTACTGAAAACTTATATTAAGTTTATATGTAACTACATAAAATATTGTGAAACATGCATATATATAGAAATATATTTATATTATATAATGTTCATTCTAGAAATTAGACTGCAGATTACACATTTCTTGAATGGTGCAATATCCACTTCAGTAATGTTTTAAAAAGCAAATGTTATGTCCAAGTGATTCATGATATCTTAATTTATAAGCTGAAAAAAGTCATACTTCTTATGCCTGAGGAAACATCAGTTATAAAGGAAGGGCAGTGAGACTTAAAGTTAAATGGAAATATAGAGAGGATGAGCAGATAGAGTTAAACAGAGATAGCATTGCATATAACACTATTAATATATTTTGAAAAATTACCAATTCATCTTTTTTTAAGTAATGAAAGTTGATCCCAATAAAAATTATAAACGCCGTAAGAGCTATGCATAAAGTCTGGATATCTTAATCTCAGATGCTTGTTTTGTAGACAGAAAGTATAGAAGGATTCTTTTCTACTCCCAGACCCACAGACATTGTCAGTGTAATAGCTGCAACTGCAGCCATGGCTGAAGAGTAACTGAAAAGCATAAAAATACTGCACAAGTCCACGTTCAGAAAAAATATAAAATTCCAATCTTCCAACTTGGGCAAAGCCCACTCTTACTTGCTTGTGATAATTTTCACTGAGAACTACACAGTCAGTTACTAAGCTTCCGTCTTTCTAAATGTCCAACCAGTGGTAAGTTGTATGCATATCAGATAGAAATAGCTATAGATATAGTCAAAAATAGTCATAGACATAAAGATATAGAGACATGATCTGTCACTTCCAATAGGAAGTAAACTATTATAATATGAAACATGACTCAGGTCTGAAAAAAAGTTATCAATCCATAAAAAGACCTGGAAGAAAAATAAGTGTATACAACTAAGTGAAAGAAGCTGGTTGAAAACAAATATATACTGTATGATCCCAACCACAAGACAGTCTGATAAAGGCCATAGACTATGGACACAGAAATAAGATCAATGGTTTCCAGTGGGGATAGGAGAAAGGGAAAGATGAATAGAGGGAGCACAGAGGATTTTTTTAATAAGATTTATTTATTTATGCATACAAGAGCTAGGTTGCAGGCTGTGAGAGGATTCACCAGAGACAGAGGGGGGGAGTAGGACAGTCAGATCTATTGAAATACACTGCTGAGGGGAGCAGCCGATAAGACAAGAGAGGTCTACTGTGTCATGGGGGTCATCTCTCTGGCTGGGGATTGAAATTGTGCTGCAGTTGCTGCAGATAGCTTCATAGTGCTATGACTTAACCCCTTGTGGCACCAGGGAGGTCCCAGAGCACAGAGGACTTTTTTTATTATTATTAAAGATTTGTATTTATTTATGCATATAAGAAATGAGGTACAGACCAGAGGCATGGGGGTGACAGGATTCACTAGAGACAGAATGAGAAACAGAACAGGTACATCGACTGAAGTACACTGCTGAGGGGAGCAGCGGGCATGGCAGGAGAGATCTGCCATGCCATGTGGCCAGTGGCAGCAAGGATTGAACTCGTGCTGCAGTGGCTGTGGTCTGCTTCATAGTGTGTTGCTTAACTCACTGTGCACCTGGGAGGCCCAGGATTTTTAAGCTAATGAAATATGATGCTATGCAACAGAATAGTGTATGGATGGACACATCATTATACATTTTCCAAATGCAGCAAATGGTACAAAAAGAGTGAAACCTCACACAATCTATGAGCTATGGTTAATAGATAAAGACATGAATCTATGGATTAATAGCTATGGGCAAATCTACTTTCATCTACCCCTACAGTGGGAGGTGTTGTTGATGGGAGAACTCATGTGTGTGGGACAGGGACATATCATTTTATGATTTCTGTTTAAGGTGAAAGAGAAATAAATGATTTTCTGGTTAAAAAAAATCTAAAGAAGTACTTCTGTCAAATTTGAAAAATTGTTCAATGATACAAACCTGAAACTTAGATAATTTTATACTATGTCACTTAAAAATAAATGAATAAAAAATGATTGCAAATGATCCTAAGCCTTAACTTTATTATTAAATATAATGGATGATGTTCATGATACTAGACAAAGTTTTTCTTTTTGATTATTAGTATTATTTGTCAAGTGCTCATTGGCAGTAAAATACAATATAGAAGACAGAATCACAAAACAGCAATGAGGGTAGCCTTTGAAGATGTCAATGTGGAAAAGGCAATGGACTCATCAAGCCTAGGACCTGCTCCATTTGCTCACCAGGAATACAAACTCTATTTCAGTTAAAACTTTGCTCAGAAGGAAATGTTCCCTCTTTTCAAATGTTGAAGACATGGTTATTTGCAAAGATGTTTCACTGCAATCTTTCATATCATTCTTGACTTCTTTGCTTGACAATTTGAAAAACAACCTGGTAAGAAGCCTCAAGACAAGGTCATTGTGTTAGAGCAAAACTACAGGATTCTAATGGTAGTATTTGTACCTCCTTTTTCCAAAGAAATATGCATTCACACATTGAACATAGGCAAACAATGTTTTCTATTTTTTTTATTCTTCTTTTGGCTATCACTACCACCCCATCCTCATTGAACATGATCTGACATTTCATATAGAAGAAAGGTTTTCTATAATATCAGATCAAACTAGAAGTTAGAAGAATTAGAAAGTATCACATCATATCAAATGAATGGAGTAGAGTGCTGTGTTGAGAAGAATAAAGGCAGAAGACTAACTTCGATGATTCATAATTGAAGAGATACTGGAAAATAAGCTCTAAGTGTCTCTGATGAAGAGGTCTACCTTTGAACTCCAAAAGAAGTGTAAATTTACCTAAATGAAAAAAGAAGTGCTTGCCGTGTCTAAAATTGACTTTGTACACTATTAATTAAAATATGGACATCTTCCTCCCTCTCCCACACACTCTAAACAGTGTTGGTCATTCACACATGTTTTCTGTTGTTGTAAGATATTGGAATAAAAAAAAAAAAAACAACAGTCATGAATCATGTTTGGGTGAAAAAACTTATGAAAGAAATATAATTTGACAAATAGTTGTTGTTAGAATATTTTTGGTTATTTTAACAAAGGAATGTGCCTCTTTGTCAAGTATATAACTGAAACTGGCAGCTGTCAGACAAGTCTCAAACTTGTTACAAAGAAAGATGAGGATATTTACAATCACTTGCATTTTATGTGACATTTCCCACTATAGAATGGTCTCTTTTTTGAATGGGTTGTGATCATTTGAAGAATTAAGGAATTTCATTGATCTTCCATTTATAAACATACATGTGTTTGTGTGTATTATTGAATGCATTTATTATATTTCTCTTTCTCTTTAGTTTTTAGTTGGGCTTATGTCTACATGGACAGTCAGTTTAAATACATGAATACAGTTTAAATATATGAAACCAAATTTGGTCCATTTTAATTTTATATGTAGCCAAGAACAGGCAATATATTACTGTCATTCAACTGTGAGTTTCAATATCTCCATCATTCAAAGAAAAGTGGAATGAACATCAAGTCAGTAGCCATGGCTTTTATTATTCATGTTGCAATCTGTTAAAAATACACTCAGTTTTAAATATTACTTCAATGTGCTTTGCCATATATTTCTCCTAGAGAAGAAAATTACAATACTTATTCAGTTTTTGGCACACCCTGTTTCCTAAAACTGAGCTAAAGAAAAGAATTGTAGTGGCAGTGCATTTATTTGACAAGCTAATTGAAATTGCACAATAAGTCAGTCTGATTTCTAAGGACAGAAAGGTTAATGGAGTGTGCTCCTCTATACTTGTACAATAGCTGAGTTTTCTTTACTGAAATAACTGTGATTGCCTACATTAGTAGTTACATTATTCAAGCAGCAAAGATATATTTGAAAGGAAAACTTAATCATTATAAAATAAACCCGTTTTAGAATATCCAGCTCACCAACTGACTCTGAACACATAATGTCATGTCCTTGTCAAATAATACAAAGTGCACAGTTCTTATTTTCCCTGTTAAAAACTGTTGTGATTTCAACTTAAATGTATTTAGTGGGACAACACAACCAGAGAACATTTGAGACAAGTGGTATTTAGGCTATTACATTGCTGCAATAAGCGAGAAACATGAGACCTTTAAAAAAAAAATACAATTCAGCTTCAGATAAAATAAATAAAAAAAAAAAATATGTCAATGATAAATTTCCATATGAGAATAACGCCTAAATTGGGGGCCAATAAGTGGACTGCATTTGAGAAATGAAATTCAGTTAGGAAAAGACAATGCATGAGCATAGACCTCACTATAATCTTTTTAATTAATTGGGCTTTGTGTGGAAACAAGTAAATAAGTGAAGGCTTTAAAAAGTTGAGAGAAGAGCAAAATGCATTCATTGCTATAATCAACTTGGTCATGTTTAATGTAAAATTCTGTATATTTGCAATGTCTGCAAATTTTCATCACTGGGATTTATATGAACATTTGCAGATAATACGTTGTCTTTCACATTACAAAGCTAATACAGTTCCAATGATGTGTTGATAATGTCAACAAAAATTTATTAGGATTTATTGACTGGTCAGCATTATTGTAAACCTTGCAGACTCAATAGTGGGCAAATGAAAGTCCCTCTTCTAGAACTTGAAAAGAGATAATAAACATGATAGATAAGCAAATTGACATCATTGAGAGGGAAAAAGTAAATATACTAAAGCAATCAAGTAAATGTGGAAAAGAGGATTTGATTGATTATAACTAGGGAGGGAATAATTGATCCTTAATGAGAACTTCTGAACACATAAAAATAGTAAGAAAGGAATATTTACAAAGTCTCTAATTATGTTTATTCATGGTTGGTCATTATATACATTTCATTTTGATTAAATCACTTGAAAAGTTGATTTTAAATACACATACTTACAAACATGCAACACTTTACAGAATGAAAATCGAACCTTGGAGTATAGATGCCTAGGTGGTAGATGTGATATTGTAAGTATGTCTTAGAGGAGTGAATATATAACTAAATCAGATGCTGTGTTGTAAACAAATGTTGTCTCAATAAAAATAACATAATTAACAAAATTAAGTAAAGATAAATGAGCAATGATTTTGAGTCCTCAAAAAAAATCATACTTTGCACATAACGTTTTGGAGCTTTTCGCTAAAAATATTTCTAATACTTCATATTTAATTGAACTTAATTGAATATGAATTTAATTATCCATAATTAAATAATTAGATTAGGTAATTTAAATTCATATATTAAGATTTATGGAATAATGTAAATTAATTTAAAACACTTTAAATTGTCCATGTTCTCAGTATCTTTACTATCTATAATGACTCTATAATCTAAATATATGACATAATTTTACTATATCTGTGATGTCTATAATTGATTCATTTATGGTAAAGAATTTTAAAAGTTATGTTTGTGTAAATTTCTGATCACCAGAAAAAAAATTCCAGAGTTATGATTAGGTTGTCAAATAGAACAACCTCGGGGCCTTCCTGTGGTACAAGGGGTTAAGTACCAACTGTGGGGCTTCCACAGCTACTGCAGCACCAGCTCAATCCCAACCAGGGAGAGGACACACTCGGAGAAGCAGACCTCTCCTGGATGTCCTGCTGCTCGTCTCAGCAGTGTGTTTCAGTCAGTCTGCCTGCTCTGCTCCCCACTCTGTCTCTGCTGAATCTTCTCACTGCCCCCCATGTCTCTGGACTGTACCCCAGCTCTTGTAAGCAAATAAACAAAATCTTTTTAAAAAAGTAAAATAAAGAACAACCTCTTATGGAAAATAAAAAGGTCCATTAATTTATTAAAGTCAACTAATTTTTTAACTGCTTTCTATATTTCTGAAACCAGTTGATAATTCTGCTGTATGACCTTGTTTTGTAGGACTGCTAAAGCAAAATACCACAGACTGGGTGACTTAAACAATAGAGATGTTTTCTTACAGTTCTGGAGGTTGGGAATCTGAGATAGAGCTGTCATTTAAGCCTGTCAAGGTGTTGGTAGAGTTGGCATCTCAAGAGGCATCTTTCTTTGCTGTCACCTTTGCTCTGTTTGTGTCATCACTTGGCTTTGTATAAAACTAAAATATATATGGCATTGGACATGAGGGCATTGAAAAAAATACAATTACTTATAAGTCATTAGATCTATGGCCTAGTTCAATCTCACTTCAACATAGTTAATTACACTTGTAAAGAGCCAATTTCTTAACTAATTTACATGAGATGGCAAAGCATGAATTTGGGGATGCACTTCATCGCAAGGTACTTGAGATCAGATCTTTTTGATGTAAAATGGTAATACAATAATAAATTTATAGCCATAATTTTTTAATGTTTTCTATCAAAAGAAGTCATAATCTTAGCAAAGAAAAACTAATTTAGAAAGTCAAAGCTTTACAGGGTCTGCAGCCCTTGCTCTCCCTCAACTTGAAAGTTATTATAGACAATACAAAAGAGAGAGGCCTCCCTGATAGCACAAGGGTTCAAGTGTCAGTATTATGAAGCTATCAGCAGCCACTGTAGCACAAATTTGATCACCAGCCCAGGAGATGACACTCAGCAGTGTATTTCAGTCAATCTGCCTTTTCTGTTCCCACTGTCTCTGGTGAATCCTCATACCCTCCACATCTCTGGCCCATACCCCATTTCCTGAATGCATAAATAAATAAATCTTTTTAAAAAAAGAAGGTACAAGACATAAAATATACATGAAAACACAAAATATTTCCATTACATCTTAGCTTGTAGAAGTTGCAAATATTTAGTTTAAAACCAAGTCATTATCTGGATTAAAGTTAAGCAGAATTTGAAAGAGGAAATAAAAATATTTCTAAAATACTGTGTAAATGATTATCCGTCACCACTTTTAAAATGGTAGCAGAATTTCTGACAACACTTCTGGCAAACATAAAATTAATAAATTTAGCTACTGTCTTTTGTTGGCATGAAGTGATTCTATATTATATCACAGACATCCTGTCTTACCTTGGGTATTTTCAGAAAGTAATGAGAAATGTCATTCAAGGATGTTTGAAGAACTAGAGATCAGAGAGCAAAAGCCCTTTGATCTTCCTTTGAGTAAAGGAGATATCGAATTGGCAAATGTTACTATAAAGTACAATAGCAATCCCATTAACTGAAAAAAATATATATATTGGCATGACACTCAATAGAAGAAAAAGAGTTTATTATCATATAACCTTAATAACAATTCAAGCTCTACAGAAAAGTTAAAAATCATGTGTATTACACAGTCAAGTCACTGCAGAATATAACTTCTGTTCATTACTTTCAAGTGGTGCTAAAAAATTGATATAATAACACTTTAAAATTGAAATAATCAATAATGTTTTGCGTGGTTCAATGACTGTCATTGACATTAATTGACAATAAGGATATCGGAGCAATGACAGTTAATCAAAAGCAGTCTTACATCTCTTAGTAGTTCCCAATGTAACAATTGCCAAGAAGATGGACAGTATTTCCAAAAAGATATGCAGTAATGATCTAAATCTCTAATTTCACTTTGTTGTATTTCAAAATAATTTATTCAGTAGAGTGAAGGCAACATCTAATAATCTGAAGATTAACTTGTTATTCTGTTATTCCATTCATTCCATATATTCATTCATTCAGCATCTATTATTTGAGTCCCTACTAGGTTCCAGTAAGTATTTTCAATGTCAGAGATACCTGAGTGAAGAAGACAAAATTTCTATGTTATAAAAACTACATTTTGTTTTAGAGGCAGACAATAAAAACTAGAAGCAAACTGTTTGCTATTAGAGGAATTTGCAGGACATTAAGATTGAATTAAAAATAGGGAAGCAGTAGCTCAATATAGAGTAGTATAAATTTTTACAACAGTTGTGGGAATCCTCATTGAGAAGATGATTTGTGATTAATGATTTGAAAGACAAGAAGATGTCTGTAGTAGTACATTAAAGGTAAAGGCTAGGGCCAGAGGAGAAAGGGTCAGAGTGAAGTACATCAGGGGTAGATGGACGATGATAATAGATGAGATCAAAACAATGACATGGAACTAAATCATGGAGATGAAATCATATGTCCATGGTCATTCAACATGACAGCCTGTGGGGCCTCCCTGGTGGCATAAGGGGTTAAGCACTGCACTAGGAAGCATCTGCAGCCACTGCAGCAGGAGTTTGATCCCTGGCCAGGGAGCTGACCCACATGGCACAGCAGACTTCTCCTTCCTTGTCCACTGCTCCCCTCAGCAGTGTGCTTCCATCCATTAAACTGCCTATTCTGTTCCCCGCTCTGTCTCTAGTGAATCCTCTCACCCCCACACCTCTGGCCCATACCCCAGTTCTTGTATGCATAAATAAATAAATCTTTAAAAAAAACCAAATGACAGCCTGAATATCTTGAGATGCCTTGATTCATACCACTCAAGCCACATTTCCCATCTAATAATATATTGTTTTCAGATAATTCTATATGCAAATATATTAGTTAAGGTAAATTACGTATTTTATAAAACACAGTTCTTCCTTTATTACTTCACTTTTTCAAAATAAGCACATGATTTCCTGTCTCAGATACATAAAATATATTTGATGGATGTAGTCTTTTGCATGAATATTACCAAACATTTTTATATAGAAATAGTTAGGACTAGTACTTGTACACTGCTATCAAATAATACAATCTGCACTACTGAGCTTTCAGTAATCTCAACTCTTGGTATTAAAAACCCCGTGTAGTTTTCTACAACTGGTGTCCTGTAGGTCTGTATGCCAAGTAACATGATGAAAGTTACAGCATGTCATCACTGAGAATAAATTATAAAATACTGAGGCATTCTTATCAGTTTCAGTCTTGTTTTAGTTGTCATCAATCACTCTCGGGAAATAACTTACATGTTGTGTTCAGAGAGCTTTCCTGTCCTCCTTATCTAACAATAAGCTTCTCACTTTTCTGCCTTAGGAAAAAATAAAAGAGTTCTTGTAAGTGAATGAGGGAAGTAGAAGACCCGGGGTCTGAATGATGTGACGTGAAGAAGACTAGATTTGTACTGCATTTGTTATCCTTGGCTTTGATGATGGAAGAGGTCGATGGAGCCAAAAAGGAAAGAAATCATGTTATCCCCTGGAGACTCCACACAGGTGTATAACTGTAATAAAAACCTAGATTTTAACCTAGGAAGACACAGTTCAGGCTTCTTATCTCTTAGGAAGACAGTAGAATATTACATTTATGTTTGTTTAACCCAAATTTTATGTTAACTTGTTACATCAACTAAGGAAATTATTCCAGAGTTTGGTGCTTGGATAACTGAGTGCCTTGAAAAGAATATCAGTGTAAATAACAATATTTAAGACTCTGCTACTGAAGGCTTAGAAGAAAGCAATGAACTGATAAAGAAAACATATATCTTCTTAGAGAATTCCTAAATCATTGTGAACTGAGTATAGATAGAAACATATGGGTACATATGCTGCCATAAGGACTCAGAACTGAGAAACATATTAGAAACCGAAAGAGTGATATCCTTCTTTTTCAGTAGCAGAAATCTTGGTTAAATTGTGTCCTGCAGTTGTGTGCAAAACAAAATTTATAAATTGTGCACTTTGATATTTGCTGAGGAATTTCCCAAAGAAAGAATCCAAGACAACATAGCGAGCCTAATGCTTAACATAAAAGTGTGGATGGAAAGAGATAGATTGAGAAATTATTTTTTAAATCAAAGGAAGAGAACTTGATGAAATGAAAAGTTCTCAGTCCACCCTGATAATGAAATTTGCCAAATAAGGACACTTACAGTTAGGAAACAGGCATCTGGAAAGAATGACATAGGTGAACTGGAGACCCTTGTTATTGGCAAGGAGGAGAGTAAATTTTAGAAGCTACTCTTTTCTTTTCTAATGGAGTGAATCCCCATGAAATACATGGAAGGCTCACAAAGATGGTACAAATGTCTTACCAGCATAAACACTGTTACATTTGACTTAGAAGTACTGAGACAGAATAAAATAAATTAAATGAAAGAAGGCTGTTGATATTCCAAAATCATTTAGCTGGAAACAGGCACATATAATTATTCATCTGCAAATACAAAATACACTTTTAAAAACCAAAGGATAACGAAGAATAGAATAGAATATTCTACAATAGAATATAATATTCTACTAGATTAGCCAGGGGTCCAGAAGGTAGCACTAAGAGTCAAATATTAATATTATACCTAGACCTTTAAACTTGGTGTTCTTTGACTAGCAGATTTTTGAGATTGTTTGAACTGCTGATTATTTATTTTCTTCCACTTTTCCTATTTTCAATGAGAATATTTATAACTGCTGTCCCACCGCTGTATTCTGGTACTACATCATTTATATTCTAACTCCTCAAGATGAGCAGAATTTAGTCCTAGAATGGGTTATACCCAAAGCGTCACACATATCTGATTTAGATGATGAGATGTGGAAATTTTAAGCTGTTAAGACATAATTGAGATTTTGGACTGGAATTGATGCTGTAATTGATTGAGGATTTTGGAAATGCTGCAATTGGGGTGACCTGATCGTGTGTTCAGAATGGCATGGTATCTTTGTATTCCAAAATGGAGACTACGATAGACAAAATAATAACCTAGCAAATAAGTTATTTCCTTATCTTCTTAATTTGTAAATAATCCATCATACATTCCAAAAGTGATTTTTTTCCAGATATGATAAAATTAAAATGGGGAGCTTATGCTGGATGATTGTGGATTATCTAGGTAGGTCAGGATACATTTGAACAACCTTGTTTATCATAACAATAAGAAACAAATATATAAAACCTAAAAATATTTGCCACAGAGTAAGACATGATCTTTATGATTCTGAGCTATACATCTTGGAGAAAAGCACTATCTCTCTTTCAAGTCTTGCAACTTTGTTATGCAAACATTCTTAAAATATGTCAGAGGAGAAGAAACACAAGAAACCTGTGGCTAGTTTAGCCATGAGCCCAAAAGGTAGAGCTAAGAGCAAGGAAGGTTATTTTTAGATGTTAAAATTAATGTTCTCTACCTAGCAGATGGGAGATGATGAGAATTATCTCCTAATGAGGAAATTTCCACATCTATCGTTGCAAACACTGCCTGCTTTCCTCGCATTGCTTATAGTACAATATGAGAATAGTGGGGTGGGTAAAATAAAGTAAGATTATTAAAATACTAACATTGATGGTTTTGAAAATTCTCCACTTTTCAGATGACAAAGGATGTTATAATTCAGAGGAAAGATCAAATCCATGACACTGCTAAGAAAACATAAACCAAAGAACACTGAAGTGTGACTGGAAATCTTTTGTTGAGAACTCAGGAATATCAAAGGTTATGTCAGACAAAAACCCTCTAAAGAGATAAAACATATGCCTTATCTATCCCTTCAATCACACATTAGAGCTTTTAAGAAGCTTTGGGTCATTGTTCCTCAGCCTTCCTAGATGAAACACAAGTTAAGAAGGACTTCTCTCCAAGAGGTTGTAAATGTAGCTTTTATCTCATGTGTGGATCTCAACTTTTAAAGATTCACAACTTTTGAAAGGAATTCTGTATTCAGAAACATGCCCAACTTTGACTGAAAAGGCCAGAGAAAGTATAAAATGAAAAGAGGCCTTTTGACCCACAAATTTCACTGACAAGTAAGCAGACTGAGAAGCAACAACGTAGGAACCTTTCATGAAAAAGGAAGGAGAACTCCGTGCAGAGCCAAAAAAGCTGAGAACAATTATTTGCTGACCTTGAGACCTGGTCACAAAATATACAACATTTGTCTGACCAAACTTTAGAGTTGTTTTGGGCCAGTTTCTACTTTTTTTTACTTCTATGCTCTCTCTTTTCTAAGAGGTTATCTCTATCATTAAAAATCGGGAGTGGCGAGATAACTTGTCATTTTAGTTTCACAAGAGCTAGAGTGCTTGTATTTAAGGAACCAGATCCAAGGAGCATGAATCACACCAGATTTGATTTAGATACATGATTCTGGAATTTGAGCTGATGTTGTAGTGGGATGTAAATTTAGGAGATCTTTATGAGGAGTTTTGCTTACGGAAGGAACATAAGTCATTGAGATGCAGACAGGGTAGCTTGTCTCTGAGGATCTCTGGCATGGTCTCAGACCCTCATAATATAGTTCTCTTCCATTATGCTACTAGGCTTTGTCAATGACCCAAATAATATAGGGCACACTTGGGTCTCCCTGGTGGCGCAATGGGTTAAGCAATGTTCTATGAGGCAGACTGCAGCCACTGAAGCACCACTTCGATCCCTACCTCTGTCCAGGGAGGGGACCCACATGGCTGGCACAGCAGAACCTCAAGCCTTGCCCGCTGCTCCCCTCGGCAGTATGTTTCAGTCAGACTGCCTGTTCTGCTTCCCACTCTATCTCTGGTGAATCCTCTCAGCTCCCTGGACTCTGGCCTGTACCCCAGCTCTTGTAAGCATGAATAAATAAATCTTTAAAAAAAATAATATAGGGCACAACACTGCTAATTCACTCTGTCTCTCTCTCCCACTCTCTAGTTGTCTTTCCAAATCATATTTTTCTCTGGGAGAAATAAAGTGCCATATTTTGAGCAGAGATGAAGTGGGACTGAAATTTCTACAACTGGTGAGAAATGAAGATCTCACAACAATCAAATCAGCGAGCTTGAAAGATTCTTAAGGAACTGATTAAGGTTTGAGATATGCTGCCCCAGCTAAGAACTTGATTCCACCATGATGAAACTCTGAGCTAAAACCACCCAGTTTATCGAACCTGGATTCCTCAGTGTCAAGCCAGTGAGAGACAATACACATTTGCTGTTTGAAGCTACACTTTTAGGAAAATTTGTTATGTAGCAATAAATGACTCATTCATTTGTGGTTTTGATTTTCAGATGATCCTACTTCAAAATGGCAATTACCACTTTAATGGAGAGGTAGTCTCAGAATTACAGAATATGTACAAATTCAAGTTATTCTTTCAAATGATAACAGAAAAAATTATAATAAATATTGTAATAGGGTGGTCCCCAGGAAAAGGGGAGTTTGCCTTACCCAAAGGAGGGTGGAGCTGAGCAGGGAAGAAAAGTAGCTAGAGAGGAGACTGAAGAAGGAAGGAAGCAGGATAGAGAACAAGAAAGAGACCTGGGGGAGGCACATGGAGCAGAGAGACAAGTGAAGAAATTGCACTTGCTTCTTGTTCCTGGACTGGTTGAAACACATGTGGATGAGAGACCTATGGAGAGGTTAGAAATGGCAGCTTTAATCTTGATTTTGACTTTGCTTTTCTTCTACCAGACTTTCTGTTTCTGACCCTTTTCTATGGTTTCCCACTGGAAGGTGATTTAGACTTGAGGCAGACTTTTTGGGCCTTGCTTTGGGCCAACCCTGTTTGACTGGACATTTACCCATAAGGGGATGGGTAACCTTTGGCACTTGATTTAGGAGCTATATTCTTTGTCTTTTCTACATTGTTCATTAATTTTATTAAAGTTCCTTTCCATTAAAGGTTTTATACATCTTGTCTTGATACAACAGATAGCAGAATCTATTTAGAGCAGGTAAGTTTGGGGGTTTTGAGGTGTCCCTTTCCCTACCCTGCAGTAATGTTAGACCAATAAAAATAATTTACAACGATTCAGGTAAAAATCAAGTCAAATATACAGTCTATGAAAAAAAGTTCAGTGCAAAAATCTTTTTAAATAGCAGTGAATATTTTTGTCTTCACTTTTTATTTGCAATAATTTTTCTGCAGTGCTGATTTTGCTCTTTATCTGGCTGTAAATTAAAAAGTAAATAAATACTAACCTGCTGAATACATTAAACATTAAAATATGACATACCCCTGCCCTCACTTTAGAAAAATGTGATAAACATATGTAAGATTTTTTTAATGTACTTTTAATTCAAAGCTTGAATTTGCAGTTATTTTTTAGATTAAGTAAAAATTATTAATTTTAGAAGACAATTTTTCTTTGTGGTAATAATTTCTAACACTTGAGAAAACTATATAAATACATGATTTAGGAAAACACTGCAAAGTGCTCTGTTGTACTGATTTAAACATGCTCTTATGCTCTTGATAATTCCTGAGAATGCTCTGTTATTTTTTTTTTAGCAGTTCTCAGTTTTTCTATAAGATGACATAATTTCATTAAAGTTGTTTCATTGCATCTTAAATTCACTATAATACAATTCGATTGTCTTTTTAAGTGGAAAAAAATAATATGTGGAAATATTTAAGAGTTGCCAGAATACAAATGCTATCAACAGTAGGAAAATTTAAAAATTATTAATTAATTTTAAAGTTGTTTGTTCTTCAATTTTACAATAACTTAAAAATGTGCTCCTGCATATTCCTACTTTTATATAAATAATATTTTAATGTCTTGAGAGCTTTAAAAAAGTAGTTGTTGTTTTGCATTTCCCTACACTTTAAACAACAGTTCTTCCTATATGGTTTGCAATAACTAATTCACATAAAAATAAAATATAAGAAAGTAACTAAAGTAAGTCATTAAATCCTGAAAATCTAAAACCGTTTCCTATATTGTCCATAGTAAAGTCTCTATACTAATGAATCTAAACATTAACTTTTTTGTTTCATTTATTTTCACATGTGTTTATACTTTCTATACTTTCTTAATTAAAATAAGAATGAATATATTGTCTCATATTCTAATGTTTTTTCCAGATTTTAATCAAATGGCCAGCTGCTTTTATTGAACAATTTGTATTTTTCTTACCTACAATAACACCTAAACACCAATTTAAATTCTTTATATATAATCAAATTCTTGTTAGTCTTGTTCATATGCCAAGACTTGTTTAAAACTCAAATTTTAAAAATAAGTGAGCTATTTTAAAAATGGTTTTATTCTTGCAATGCAAGAAACCGCTCTGTGTCTTTGTTGTTTCTTAGAAAGTTTTCTTCCCCTTTAATTTTGAAATTACTTTGAAGTTCAAAATAAAATCCTTTGAAAGCCTCTATCATAGAAACTTCCATTGCTCCCTGAGCTGATACTCATCCTCCTGCAGTGTCACAGGATGGGATGTTATATATTGGATTCCTTGAAGTTAGACAGAGGTTTGTTACTGTATCTTGTCAGTTGACTTTGTCCAGAAATTAATTGAGTCTTTTCTGGCTGGAGTTCTTCAAGGTCACATATGAGTTCTCCTTTACCTTATCAGTTTCCAAATGGTTTCCTATCATGGCACAAGACCAATGACCAAACTGCTAGATCTCTATGTGAACAACTTTCCTGGAGTTGTCCCATGTGGTTGGTATAAGGAGAAAGTAAATGTTTATTATACATTGTTTAACTAGCTTTCCAGTTGTCCCTCTTTCTTTTTAGAAAATACATTTCACACTGCTGTGAGCATCTGAGAAAAGATACAGAAAATCAGATGCAGTTCCCATGGGAATCTGAATGGAACCTTCTACTACCAGTCCACCTTGGATTCAAAGAAAGACAAATACCACAATACAGATATTGCCCGCTTCTGCCTCAGGGTGTTTTGACCATTGCATTGTACTCAGATACTTTACCTGGTACCTCCATGTGTAGATTTCAATGCCCCAGCCTTGTGTCACAAACAATGTGATCTGTGAATCCAGCTTCTCCATCTCCTCACAAAGCAAATCTTTATTTTATCTAAAGTGTTTATTTGTGGGATTCAGTCCGATTTCCCCTTGCAGGAATCCTGCCAATTGTTTTTCCTGTCTTCTTGTCTCTCTTTTCCACTTCCAGCATACTTTTTGAAATGCGCGTTAAATACTTAAACATAAATCTTGTTGTCAGGTTATGAATTTAGAATGTCCCAAACTGAGATAATAAATACACTTCAAACTTTCAATGATAGTGTACAGACCAATAAAAGACCTCCGTGTTCTGGGGTTTGCTTTTAGTGCCAATTTCTTAATAATATCACCAATTCTGCTGACATTTACTCAGTAGGAAATACAACTTTAGGGACCCTAAAGCAACAGAATTCTAGTGAAAGGTGAATATCAAGGTGACAGGACAATGAAACCATTACAGGATAGGGAGAGGGGCACCCCAGTACTCCCAAACCTGCCCTCTCTGCCATCCGCCCCACTAAGACAAACATATCAGACCTTTAAAAAAAGGAACTTTAATACAATTGGGGTACAATATAGAAAGGACAAAGAACATAGTTACTAAGTTAAGCATCCAAAGTTACCCATCTCCTTGAGGGTAAAAGTCCAGCCAAATAGGATTGGCCCAAAGCAAGGCCCAAAAACCTGCCACACGTCTAAAGGAGCTTTCAGTTGAGACCCATAGAAAAGGGTCAGATAGAGTCAACCAAATCCAGGAGGAAAAGAGCAAAATCAAAATCAAGATGAAAGCTGCCATTGTTAACCTCCCCAAGGGTCTCTCACCCACACCTGTTCTAACCAGGCCAAGACCAAAAAGCAAGTGCAGTTCCTCACATGTCCCTCTGCTCCACGTGCCTCCTCCAAGTCTCCTTGCTGCTCTTCACCCTGCTTTCTTCTTTCTCCCTTCCATCTGTCCTCCTGTCCTCTCTCTTCTCTCTCCAGCATCTTCTTAATCCCTGCTCAGCTTCATCCACTTAGGGCAGAACCGGGTTTCTGGAACTTCCCCCTTTCCTGGGGACCACCCTGTTACAAAACCACTGTGGCAGTGATATATCTTGGCCACCTTTAATATCTTTTAATCAATTAATTATTTAGAATAATTCTAGGTCTATAGTGAAAAGAAATTTAGATGTGCCATTATTAAAGGACATTGCTTTTCTCGTAATTGGTGGAGAACATACTCTATTGCTCTGTATATGGTCAACATTTTCTTTATCAAAAATTAAAGAAAGGATTAAAGAAATGCAATGACTAGGGATATACAGTTACATTTTTTTCATGTAGTTGTTACTAATTCTGAACAAGTGGAAAGAAAATGGTAGCTGTTGGAATAATTCAAGCAAGTGAGGAAAATCAGCAAGGCAAAAATTGATCTTGATTTAATCTCTGTTTCTTGTGTTACTATATATTGCTGAAAAAAAAAAGGAAAATTTATTTTTCAATTATCTAGCTATCATTTTTATGTCAGATAATAGAACATGTACAGATCATATGAAATTTAAATAAAGATAATTTATTTTTTTAAAGATTTATTTATTTATGCATACAAGAGCTGGGGTACAGACCAGAGTTGCAGGAGGTAAGAGGACCCACCATAGACAGAGTGGGGAGCAGAACAGGCAGACTGACTGAAACACACTGCCGAGGGCAACAGTGGTTGAGGCAGGAGAGGTCTGCTATGCCATGTGGGTCCCCTCCCTGGCCGGTAGGTAGCAGGGATCGAACTTATGCTGCAGCGGCTGCAGTTTGCCTCACAATGCATTGCCCAACCTGTTGTGCCATCAGGGAGGCCCAAATAAATAAAGATAATTTAAACATAACAAGTTTAACCTATGTAACACCTGTGGAAATTTTAAAATTTCAAAAATTTGATAAAAGTTACAACTAACCACTTATATATTGTGTAATTCCTATAAAGAATGTGTTATTCCTAGAATTGGAACATAGTTGTAAACAACAAAACTGGCACAGCAAATACACCTCAGGAACATTTCAGAAGTTGCACGTAAAACATTAAAATAATGACAGTTATTAATTTGAACACCATAAATAACATCAAATGGTTGGAAAAAGTCACAATACTACATGTAATTTAGCTAAGTAAACAATTACATTTTACATTGATATAATTTAGAATAATGCAGTGATTAAAAGAAAAAAAATGACAAAAGTCTACATCGAGTTAAAGGATGATATTAAGATTATATTTTTATGTAACAAAGAAAAAAGCACAAAAGAGTATATGTACCTTTACTCAAATTAGTTTAGTAAAAATACACATACAAATGACAAATTAGAAATTATGAAAATGGATAGTGGAAGATTATGGTTGACTATGAGATAGGAGTTTCAAATTTTAAAAGCATGTTATCAATGTCTATATGTTAGTAAAAGTTGAAAGATTTATATGATCTGAAGAGGAGTCAGAGTAAGATTTCTAAATTTTAATAAACATGAATTAACAGAAAATTAAGGAAAATTTGAAACTTCATGAAATAAGAAAAAAATGAGTTATTTGCATATTAAGTTAATAATATAAATACAGTGAAGAAAAAAATTAATTTATAAAAGAGCCACTGATATGATCCTTAATTTCAAAACAACCAAAACCAAAATAAAACAAAAATTCAGATATGTTTTTATCTATAGTTGTCAGTTTGCTCTGGTATTGGAGTGACACTTCTGAAGTTATATTTAACAGATAAATATGCTAATATATTTCAGAAACAAACTTCTTGACATGGGAGGGGAGAAAAACACACACATAATGGTGGAAATTAGATTGAAATTACAGGTATCTGAACAAAATTATTAAATAAAACAAAACAAGCATACATACATATAAATGTATATATGATTACATATTTTATCTATCTATATATGCATGTGTCATTCGTAAATGTGATTTATATATACATATATGAAATCTTGAAACAATTCATCAAATAATGTGAATAACATTCCACTGGCTAAAAGAGGAATAGTTTGAACATCATATTGATGGTTAATTTAAAATCTTAATAAAAATAAAATTTGTTAATCCACATTGCAAATATAATTTACTTGAAGTTTTACTTTTATGAGTACCTGAACAGGTGTGAATTTTGGGATTTGGTACACAAATGCCAACTTACATTTTCCTTGCATATACATTAAAATAGTTTCTGGGAAAGTGAAGTTACCTTGGTGGTCATTTTTACTCTCTATGGACATTGCAGATTACTTACTTTGTTGAAGTTCATAACTTCATCTGCCAACGGACTGCTTTTTCCCAGAAGGGAGCCATAGTGAGAATTGTTGCTGCTTTTTTTTTTCTCTCTTTTCATTAAAAGAATGCTCAATATTTTACCTTACTGATGAATGAAATTTGGGATCTGGAAATCATAGGATATGATATTTTTCTCAATAAAGACTTTTTCCATCTTTACCTAGAAGCCTTTGCTATGAATTTTCTGTCATCATTGGATAATATCATGTCAATATTGAATAAAAAGAAAAAATGACCCAATCTCTCTGTTCCCAGGGTCTTACAAAGAAAGTTTTATAGTAATATGTGAACCATCAAAGCCACATGCTTATACCCTTTTTTTATCTTCTCCTCACTAGAGTATTATGAATTAATTAGTACATGAAAGACAATATATTTAATTTTGAGAGAAAAACGATTACTGGTGGACTTGTGTGTAAGGTTGTGTGTGTCTGAATGTGTCGGTGTGTATTTGTGTTTACATGACATTCTCTGAGATCGCCCCATCAAACTCTTACATCATTTTTTTTTCTCACTTTAAGCAAAATATTTTTAACAAAGAATAATTTTCCCGGTTTTTACTCTTGGCATAAATTAATTCTTTCCAGTGGAACCAAAGTCTCCTGAACCCCTTTCAGTGTCCTCCAAAATTTGAACTTCTTCTATTTCTGGATAAAATATTCTTTCTCAAATGAGCTGTGCAATTCGATCACACTTTTGGACTTCAAAATTTTCTTTGCCAAAATTAAACAATACGACACCAACATTTCCTCTATAGTCTTCATCTATGACACCAGCTCCTACATCTATGAAGTGTTTTGCAGCCAAGCCAGAACTGGAGCTACTCTGCCATAACACCCAGAAGGCAGAGCTATCTGAGTGTCAGTTTTCACAAGGGCTTTCCCATAGGTGGTTATGTATAATCATAGGCACTAGGGCGGCGGTGCCCGTGGCCATGACTCCAAGTTCTAATCTCAGGCCCCCCAAAGCGACCTTACAGCATCATGGTGTGGGAGAGCTATATGCTGCCCTCTAGACTGTCTCCTACATAATTTTTTTTTTTATTTAGGAAATCGAAATCATTATTACTGAAAATAATTCTCTCCTACTTTTTTTTTTAAAGAGATATTTATTTATGCATACAAGCACTGGGGTACAGGCCAGAGGTGTGGGGTGGGTGAGAGGATTCACCACAGAGAGCGGGGAGCAGAACAGGCAGATCAACAGAAGTACACTGCTGAGGGGAGCAGCGGGCGCTTCAGGAGCGGTCTGCCATGCCATGTGGGTCCCCTCCCTGGCCAGCAGCAGGGATTGAGCTCGTGCTGCACTGCCTGCGGTTTGCTTCATAGTGTGTTGCTTAACCCACTGCGCCATCAGGGAGGTCCCTTTTTTTTTTTTTTTATTTGCTGGCGTGAGTGCTGATCAAGACCTCACAGGAAGCTACACATAGCATAGTGATTTCTCACACATCAACAACAAAGATAGTATCCAGAGGGATAAACACTTATCACCTAAAAAGAAGTAAGTAAGGGGAATGAATGGGGGAATGCTGATTGCAGACACAATGCAGAGTAATGGTTTAAATTATATTGCAGAAAATAAAACTCAACTCAGAATTACTGATGTAGTAAAATGATCAGGAATGTGGAACAGTAAAAATAGTTTCGAATGAAAAGAAATTTGCCTAGGGTTCAACAAATTCTAAAGGGGACTAATCAAACACCCCAGGTTTGGGAACAAAAGGACATTTCCAGGATGATAAAGAAAAAAGTGCTAAGATAAGGACTGGGACACAGAGACTTAGTTCTGGGCACAGAGACATTTTTTTTTAAAGGTTTATTTATTTATGCATACAAGAACTGGGGTACAGGCCAAAGTTCAGGGAGGTGAGAGGATTCACCAGAGACAGAGCAAGGAGCAGAACAGGCAGATCAACTGAAACACACTGCCGAGGGGAGCAGAGGGCGAGGCAGGAGAGGTCTGCTGCGCCACGTGGGTCACCTCCCCAGCTGGCAGCAGAGATAGAACTCTTGCTGCAGTGGCTGCGACCTGCTTCATAGTACATTGCTTAATCCACTGCACCACCAGGGAGGGCCCCCCACCCTAATATATCTTCTTAATATGGCAATTATTTTATGATGAAATTCATGTTTAGTATAATACATATCTCATTTAAATAGATGTATAGTATTTTTTACATGCATATATGTATATATATAAATATAACATTTTTTTAAAGATTCATTTTATTTATGCATGTAAGCTGGAGGGGTGTGTGGGGGGAAGGGTGTGAAAAGATTCATCAGAGACAGAGTGGGGAGCAGAACAGACAGATCTATTGAAATACACTGCTGAGGGGAGCAGCAGGCAAGACAGGAGAGGTCTGTTGTGCTATGTGGGTCAGCTCCCAGGCTTGGGATGGAACTGGAACTACAGTGGCTGCATATAGCTTCACAGTGCTGAGACTTAACCCTTATGCCGCCACCAGGGAGGCCCAAGATAACATTTTTAAATGCTTTTTTTTTTACATTTATTTTCTGGTATTATGTGCTTGCAAGTATGCTTGTGCATATATGTATTTTCAAATATATGTACCGTGATAACACTGCTTTCAGGTTTCCTTAAACTGACAATAATACTACATGACTATCATTGTTTTACAAATCCTATCAACAGTGTTTTACACTATGCATTACAAAATCTCTCTATTCCATTGATGTCTCTGAGCAGATTCTATTTAGACTAGACTTTAATCATCCTTTCTATTTAGAAAGTGAGTTCATTTTATTCTGTGTCCAATGAATTAATTTATCTCCATATTCTTTTATTATCTGCACATATTTGTTGAATATTTGTCCCCTAGGACATGAATAAATGTTAAGTAACATAAGAATTGACCAATGATGCATAAGTCTTCTTGCATTGATGTCAATTAGATTTATCCTCTACTGTTAATTAGCGATGACATTTAGACACTCATGTGGCCTAATATTAGCAAGTTTGAACAGGTAGACCTTTCTATTGGGATTTTACCTAGAAATAAATTTGAGGAGTACTTTACAGACTACCAAATGGAGAAACAAATAAATATAGTTAGATATATTACCTGTAATGGAAAGAGCCCAAAGCTAAGGTGAAATTAACCAGGCTCCTAGACATGAATGTTATTTGATATATAATAAACACAATGTATATTAGCACTTTGTAGGTCTCATTTTTGAAAAATATTATTCATTGTGTTATAAATATTTGCCAAATTGTTTCTTTGATTTATAGCAATTAAACTAGAATGAGAAATTCCATGTGGCTGCCAGGGAAACAGACTGCAGGAAACCAGAAAGATATCCACAATATGTGCCTCAAAACATATAATCCAAGTGTATAACCCAAGTTTATAAGTCACAAGACCGATGTTAGTTTATTTGTGGCTTATGTCTAAGTTATTTTATTTGAAAAAATATGAAGTATGCAATTAAATCTCATTGATCCTTAAACATCCAAAAAAGATTTTACCTAATTTGGAAATATTGTTTTAAGTCAGTCAATAGCTCCTACTTTTCTCTTTCTTAAGGGCAGATATGGGGCATTTTCTTTGTCTATCAGAAAAATATTTATTTTTAAGTCCATACTATTCTAAAGTGTATTTTGTATCTTTTCATCTATAGGCTTCAGAGGGTGCTGTGATGGCAAAAGATCTCTCCTGTAATATGAAATTTTTCCCTGCCAGATTTAATTTAACTTATGTGACTCGACTTTATGACATCCCAAAGTGGACTAGAAATCATTTTCAAAGTCAGAAGTAACTTATTCTAACTAATTCTGCCATTCATCATCATTTTATGCCTCTCTTGGGTAAACTGCAATTTGTACCAAATTGTACAATATGGTTTGGGGACCTGTTGTATTGTCTAGAGGAAGGTAAAATACAGACTGTCAAACTCTCTTCAATTAGGATTTTTTGTAGGATAAGTGTTACAGTAAAACTATAAAATAAAATCTGCAACTGACTTGAGATAGGAATAAAAGACAGAATAGGCAGTTTGCCTGGTATATTAAATCTTGTGTAGTTTTATCCAAGAATATATAATTCACCTGGAATTCCCATGTTCTTAGTTTATTTAATACTAGAGGAACCTACTAGAGTAGATGAGTTCAAAATGCCTTAAGAGAATTTGAAATTATTTTTTCTGGTTCAACCTTAGAGTTAACATAGAATTTTAATTTCTGTTCCTTTTTTCAATTATAAGAATTGTGTATATAAGACTGTTGCTTCTAGGTTTAATGAAGAACTAAGACTGTCTTTTCTGATTAAAGTGGATTAATAAAGAACAGGTATTATTGCCACCAATTACTCCTAGAACTGAGAGATAATGGAAAAAATAATGTGCTCAAACATTCAAGAGCTTTATAAGAATAGAGACCTAGATGAGATGAGTTAGTGTAAGAAGGCAAATTGAAGTAGTACTTTTCTCTAAAGTTATTGCCAAAAACGTACAAGAGACAGGATGCTCACTCTAAAAACGGTCTTCTTTTAAAAAAGATTTATTTATTTTTATGTATGCATACAAGAGCTGGGGCATAGGCCAGAGGTGCAGGGAGTGAGAGGATTCACCAGAGACTGAGTAGGGAGCAGAACAGGCAGATGTACTGAAATACACTGCTAAAGGGAGCAGCAGATGAGACTGGAGAGATCTGCTGTGCCATGTGGGTCACCTCCTTGGCCAGAGATCAAACTCGTTCTGCAGTGGCTGCAGAAAGCTTTATAGTGCTGATTTTAAAACTTGTACCACCACCACCAGGGAGGCCCTGAAGATCAGATTTTATTGAAGGAGAGAAGTTTGGTAATCTCACTAAACAGGAATGGCAAAATGGAACACTTAATACGTGATTCAGCCCTGTTACCATTATAATTCTTTCTTTTCTTAATCATCCTTGTTTTGGACTTGGTCTCATGATGTTATTTTTTCTCCCTCCATAACTGCTTTCCTGAATGTTCTTTTAGTCTCATTCTCAATCTTTAGTCTTGGCTAAAGTACAGTTTTTACAGGGAGACCAACTTGACCAATCCCAACTCCTTCTCACACACTACACAACTTCTTATACCTCACAAACAAATCAAAAATTTTGTTTGTTGTTCAGTATATTTTCTCTACATATCCCTCACTATGCAAATTGGTTTTCATTTATTTCTTTTTTTATTGCTGTTTGTTTTTTTTTAATCTTGAATAATATTATTGAGTTCTGGAATCTTGTTTATCTCATTTAATGCAATATTCTCAAACATAAAAGTTGACTGTCACCTAGGTATATTTCAGAAAACATATATGGGATAAATGACACTATTTGCTACATGTTTTTATTATATATCAGACCTGCACTAATTTGTTCTAGCAGTATTTAACATACTGATTTCTTTACTCTTGAAAAAGAAAAAAATATCCAATTAAATTGTCTTTCTGTTTTTAGTTACTTATTTTTAACAGACAGATTTTCAGTCATTGATTTAAACCAAAGTCCAATCTAATTAGCACTAATATGAATAGTGAGGCCTTAAATTAATGCTAGATTATCTTTTAAAGAAAATTCTATTCAATGGTAATATCTCTTTAACATACTAATCTACAAAGAATATGAAATATTTAGAATATGCATAAATATGTAATTTTATTTAGTGTTTTATTATAATCTTATGAAAATTTGCTTTTTCTCTTTTAATATGGATATAGACAGTCATCACAAGACTTCCTTTAGTGGAATAAAGGTAAAAGGGTGACTTCAGAGAGAAAATGTATGAGGATATCACATTCCATATTCAGTATTTTGAAATAGGACCAGTCTGGCAATTCTGACATCAAGATTTAGTCACACACTCATGAACATTCAGGGATCTGGTATATTTGTTAAACCTATGCATATATGGTAGATCATATACAGACGACAATAGTAATTGAATTGTGGAGAACTGAAGATTACATGATTTACCTAAGTTATTCTTACTTATTAAAAATACTCTATTCACCAAATAAAACATAGCTACTATATATTCTATTATATTTATGTGTCTAAATATTTTAGATTAATAGAAAAATTAACAGATTATACTACATAGTTGCTACATGGTAAATACACTCCACAGCTTGTCAAATGGTAAATTGTAAATATCAGTAACTCTTATGAATTCAAAAGTCACGTTGGAAAAGTAAATACACTTCAAATTTAGTTGTAAAGCATGTCATAACAAAATTTAACATTAAACTTGTCATATATAAATGAAATATTAAAACATTAAGCTTACTCATAACTGGCATTCTAATAAATTCTTGCCAAAATTTAATTTTACCAACATAATAACCACTTAGATATCAAGGAAAGAATAAAAATGGTTGCAGTAACTTACTACTGTGCACAAAAAGCATTTGGACACCGTGCTGTGTTGTCTTTCTTGAGAAATGCTTCCATATGAAGGCTCTCATTTAAAGAGGAGTGTGTGTGTGTGTGTGTGTGTTATGGCGGTAGCATGGTTTATGACACTGTATATGATTCAGAGGGATAGGATCTCACCATTTCTGACGTATGTGAGACACCACACCCGTGGTCTTTCATTTTGGTCCACTGGGACCCCTCCACAGTAATCTTGAATAAATTCTCCAAATTTAAAACAACTATTAAATTCCTTCATTGACATACAAAGCATTTGTTCATCTTATGTTTGTCTTTATTTTTTTCTTTGCTGCTTTACAAATCATTTCTGTTCAAAATTAATATAAAAAATATAAATTTTGTCTGTTTATTCTGAAAAATCACTGGCTAATCTAAGTTCCAGATGTTTATAATCAAACTCCATTAATACTAAAAATGAGATTTTAACACTACACATTTTCTCTGTTTTTCTTTTAATGAAACTTTAAGAAAATGCCATTTAATTTGCCTTCTTATAAAAATATCCAAAATTGCATCTTATTGATCTATGTAAAGATTTATATATCAGCTGCTTATCAAGTCTAGGAGACAAGGTTAAGATTAAATATATTTTATGTTGATATATTAAATATTCAAGGCATGATGAACACTTACTGAGATTCTAATGAAATATCGTGCAGCTTTAAAGAAAACAATGTCTGACCATAACTGGTAAGACTCATGAGTTCAATCTCTGCCTTGAACTTAAATATATATATATAATATTTAACAAATAAATAACATAGTATTGCAATGGCTTCTTTTTAAATGCATCATTTACAAATATTAAGATACGCTCAGAGATAAAAATAATAAAGAGTTGACCATAACTATGATACTTAGGTATATCTATTAAGATGAATAGGTCTATAATATACTTTAGACTATATTAGATACATTTCTATACCTATACATCAGGATTAACAGGACATATATGAAGTAAAAAAGTCTATAATTTATTCTATGTCTATATATAGTTACATTTGAAAATAATTTACTATTTAAAAATTTCAAACTGTTAAAATCAATCAATTAAAAGACTCAAAACCACACAATTACATCTGGAGAGGAGACCTGGAGCCAACGATATAAGTCTCTGTGGTGTTCCAAAATCATCAAAAGCTTGTCGAAAAAACACCTTGTCATAGAGAACACCATAGAATAATGCCTGAGGCACACACAAGACCATGATGGGAGCAAGCAGCCTTTGGGTTGATCTTCACATTTGGAGGATTTGGGGAATATTTAACAGATTGTGAGGTAGAGAGAGTGAACATGGCCACTTTAAGATGAGTCCAAGAGGGCCATGAGCAATGATGAAATGGCATCACTGATAGGGGTGTATGTGAACACTCATGATACTGCTAAGGATGACGATACTGGTAGGCAGGGGTGAAATGTTCGTTGTTTACATGCCAGGATTTATTTGGAGGTGGGAGGAGGACAGTCGAGGACCCATGTAGTCCATGACAGAAAATGTCAGCTGAGAACAACTGCCAATGCCGAGTCAGAAGCACATCATATAATTGTCTGTCTTACAGAAACATATGCTGAAAATGCCCTGCTTCTCGTTCAAGTCTTCCTCAACTTTTCACACTAGCTATGAACCAAATTAATATGATTTTTAATGAACTTAAGTGAGAAGTTCTAATCTTTATTTAAGAAACAAAAATTTCCAGTCAAAATGATCAATTCGTATTTTGATCACCATTCAGAAATAAGACATTTCCCTCTGCCATCCAGAGGGCAGACATTATCATCTATTGATTCTCTATAGCTGAGGGTAAATCGGGTGGACTTATACAGTTGAGTATGTTTATCTGATGGCAGTGTCTCCAAAGTTGAGTGGTGAATGCCTTGACCATGAATTGGATTGGTAACAACACAAAGGTAACCTCTACCAAAGTGATTTTCAAACATACGCCAGCTTCAGGGTCCCTTCTAGAGTTTTGTAAAACAGGTTGTTGGACCTAAGTGCCAGAGGATGGAAGTCACCCCACTCTAGTGGGACAGTGGAATTTGAATTTGATGTAATACTAGTGCCGAAACCTTGGAATTGGACTTGACCTGGAGCTTTAGGCATTCTACATAAATGATTTACCTAACGGTTTGCAAGTATTAAGTCCTACAGACAAGAATTAGATGAAGCATCCTCACCTACTCCCAACCCTATACCTAACTACTTGCAATAATATTACTTGTGAATATATTTGATTATAAAGTGCATATTGGGAAATAATTCTGTGGTATTCTAGAGGGCTTTTTAAATTATGTGAATATTTGAATAATCTCATCAAAATAAATTTAAATGTTCTCTCCAGATAGGATATAAAAGTTCCTGGAGCAAGTCATAAAATTGTGAAACTCTAGAGATAATTTTACCAGTAAATTTTATATCCTGATCAGTCAATTTTTTAAGACAGAATTTAAAAGGTGTTTTCTAATCAAGATTAATTAAATAATTGAAATCTGTTTTTACAGTTTGGTTCACTTTTTAGCATTTTAATTTTTGGCATATATGTATTTGATATAAATTTATGTTAAACACATATTAAGCTTTATTCTAGCATGTAATACTTCATTTTCTGTGAATTGCTTTCCTTATACAGAGGGATGAAACCACATGCCTCTGTGCACCCTCAAGAATATAAACACAAGAGCCTCCCTGGTGGTGCAGTGTGTTGAGCGCTGCACTGTGAAGCATCTGCAGCCACTGTAGCAGGAGTTCAATCCCTGGCTAGGGAGGGGACCCATTTGGTGTAGTAGACCTCTCCTGCCTTGCCCACTGCTCCCCTCAGCAGTGTATTTCAGTCTATCTGCCTGTTCTGAGAGGTCACCTCCTGTGCCTCTGTCCTGTACCCCAACTGTTGTATGCATAAATAAATAAATCTTTAAAAAAATAATATAAGCAAAACAAGAGTTTTCTTTAACTCAAATAGCTGAAAATATATAGTTACAAAAATGAAATTGTAAAAGATTGCAATCCAGAAAGAAGTATGCACCTTGTAAAATTACACTGATAAAATATATTCATACTTTTTTACCAGTTAGTTTGATTTATGATAAAGATAATATCATATTCTATAATTACAAGGGGCACATTTGTGAAATGCCATATGTTATATAATTCTGACCTTTTTAGGTCTAACAGTGATCACTCATTACCCATGTTAAATGGTCTTACTGAAATTTTTAAGTTGTATTTTAATTATTATCTGTTTTTAGGATCACTTTTATTAAACACTGCACAAAATATGAATTTGACAAGAAAGTCATTAAAATTCTTTAGGTGATTTATCATCAATAAACATAAAAACCTGGGGAAAAATGTAACTGAAATTTGTACCGGTTTTCCATTACTGTATTAACAAATCACTATGAAGCTAGTGATTGAAACCACATGATTTATGATCTATAATTCTAGAGGCTAAATCTCCAAATGGATCTCACTGGGCTAAACTGAAGTTACCACTCACACTGTTCCTCTTTGAGGACTCTTGGGAAGAATACACTTCCAGGCCTCTTCTACTACAAGTTTTCATTATTTCTTGGTTTTTAAGCCCTTTTTAAGATTTAACAACAGCAGCAGTGCCTGAAATCCTTCTCCCATGCAGTCGTCCTTACAAACACTCCTCTTTTGCTGCCTTCTTCCCCATTTAAGTTCCATCCCCTTTTGGACTCATGCAGATGATTCAGCCTAATCTTCCTATCTTTAGTTGCTAATTAGCAATCTTGATTTTCTCTGAAATTTTAGATCTCCTCTACCTTGTAACCTAATATATTCAAAACGTGGGAGGTTAGAATCAGGGCACCTTTAGGGGCAGAAGGCAGTTTTCTACCTACTACAGGAGCATTGTTGATTATCCATGTTCTCATACATTTTTTTCTTAGCGACAAACTTTTCAAAAGCTTGATGATGTATTCTAGGAGACTCTTCATCTAAAGTGCCTCAGAATATCTCTAGGAGTTTTTGTTTTTAGATTTATTTAATTATATTTGACAACATTTGTAGTCCCCAGGGAATTCCCACCACCATTTCACCCATGCACCATCACCTCAGTCCCTTGTGCTCTTTCTGTCCTCATCCTGGTCTCTACCCCACCCTCCCCCCAAATGATCCCTTTGGTTTGTCTCTGTCATTTTGTTCTTATTGTGATTTTGTTTGTTTGTTTGTTATTGGCTGTAATTGTTCATTTTCTTGAGCTCGCTCTTATTATTTATAATTGGTAAAACCTGGAAACAACCCAAATACTCAAAAGTAGATGACTCAATCAAGAAGATGTGGTACATATATACAATGGAGTACTATTCAGCAATCAAAAATATAAACTAGAGCCATTTATAGAAACCTGGATGGAGCTAGAAGGAATTATACTCAGTGAAATGATGCAGAAGGCAAGAGAAAAATATTGGATGACTTCACTCTAAGGAGGAATGTAAAGGAACAACAACTACAAAAAAAATAATAATAAGAGAGATCTCTAGGAGTTTTTAACTACCCCACTAATCCTCCATTTTCACTATTGTCAATACTTATGTTGGAAGCACAGTATTTTGGTGCACATGCTGATTAACTCACTGCAGTGGAAACCAACCTCACATCCCCACTGCAGTAAACATTAATTAGTGACTCCTCAATGATGTTTACATCCTAATCCATAGAAACCTATTAATCTGTCACCTCATGTGGATAAAGATCTTTGGAGATGTGATTAAGTTGTAATTAAGTTAAGAATCTTGAAACGGGAAGATTGTCTTGCTTTATATGTGTGAGATCAATGTAATCATAAAAGTCCTTCTAAAAAAGGGACGTGGGAGGGTCACAGTCAGAGAAATGTAACAATGAAAGTAGACACAAGACATTATAGATGATTGACAGATATATAGACACATAAATAGATTATAGATACATAGATGATTAACTGAGATAGATCTTAGTATAAAAGAGACGAGAGGGGAAAGGGAAAGGGAAAAGGAGAGAAAGAGAGAGCTAGAGAGATCCTATAATCATATTGGAGGAACTTTGGAGAAGTTTAGCTGTGGCTGATGCTTGAGAAAAGTTCATAAGCCAAGGCTTGCAGTTGGTTTCTAGATGCTATCAAGGAAAGGAAATTGATTCTCACCAAGAACCTCTAGAAGAAATGCAGTCTTGAAAACCCATTTCAGACTTCTGACCTCCTGAATTGCAGTATAACATTATTGTGCTCTTTGAAGTCACTATATTTATAGCAATTTGTTATAAAAGTTATAGGAAAATAACACCCGTACACCAAATTTTAGAGTTCTAGTGAATGGTAAATGATTGGAGCAGGAATGAAGCTTGGAGCTAATCAGGCCACTGCCTGATACAGCCAACTCTAAATTGGCCCTTTCCAGGCTTTCTAAAAGTAAGTGTCCTTGAGTTAGTGTCCTGAGAGATGAGAACTCTAATTTTAGCATAAATTCCAACACACTTTCATCCCTCTTCTGGTATAAATTTAAAAATGGACCCTGAATATTCAGACTTCCACTGTTGCCAAAACTTGTTTCAAAAGACACAGTCATTTAACCAGAGTCACAGAAGCCTTGTTAGTTTTTAGTCCAAATGACTTCAAGGTTATTTTCTTTAGATTGTTCATTTGGCAATGCAGCTGCCTGGAATCAGGTGCTGCTATTGCTGCAAATTTTCCTAGAATAATCAGAGACATTTTGGCCTGGTTGAGACACACATTTCTTCTCCTGTTGGGAAAGAATTGCATCTTTAAAAATAACCTTTTATCTTTGTTTATGGCCAGTCAGCACCTTTATTTTATGTAAAACCTCTTTCCTCAGTTCACTGATATGCTAACACCTTGACAAGGCTGTGGCTGTGTTAGACTCAATGGAATCTTCTCTTCTGAAATGAGTATTTCTTGACAATTAATTTTGTTTTGTTTTGCTTGAGGTTATTCAGTTAGAAACAAGCACTTAAAATGATGACTCTTGTCTGTCCTTTCTAAGGGTTCTCTTAGTACTAATAGGGATTGTAGTATCATCCCCAGGATGTAATTGGTTACATTCATAAACTTTTATGTTCCTTTTGCTGGACCTCCTGCATTTGAAGTTACCTTTCAAAAGTAGCCTTTCACCATCCATTGGAATTTAGTAAATGAGCAATGCTTTGGAATTCCACTCTCATCTTTGCAAACAATTTCCAACAGCAACATAACCATCTGTCAAAATACACTGACTACAATTCCAGGAGTTTTTATTGGTCCATTATGCAGACCCTCGCTGGCCTGAATTCTTTGCAAATCCAGATGCAGTGCTGACATTCAATAGGTACAAATCATACTTTACAAACTGTGAGATATGAGATGTTTGTTTTGTTGTTCGCTTGTTTTCCACTTAACCAATCCTTTTTTCACCAAAGACAAATGTAGTTAATTTTACAATTTAGTATTAAATGAGCCTAAGCTAGTTACCACCCATATAACCCTACCTAGAGTTAGTCAATTTAATCTTGGCTCTAAAGCAAACACGCTTTTAAGCTGAGAGTGAATTTAAATCCATTCATTCTAGTGACTGTCTTTCCTGGACAGAGTTTGGTTAATAAATCAAAATGTTCTGTAAATATACTGTCTTCTCTAAACTGAGTCCATCATCCCTCTAAAAGTTGACTTTTCATATTAACACAAAATTGTTTCACAAAATGCTAATATCTAAAGCCAATAATCATTCCAAACATCTTTTATAAGACATTTTGTCTTTAGTGTGTTTGCTCCAAGAGAGGAAACTTTTAACTCCTCTCTCTATCTAAAGATAATTCTTGGGCCTCCCTGGTGGCTCAAGGGGTTAAGCATCACACTATGAAGCATCCACAGCCGCTTCAGCACAAGTTTGATCCCCAGTCAGGGAGCTGAACCATATGTGGCAACAGACCTCTCCTGCCTCTCCCACTGCTCCCTTCAGCAGTGTATTTCAGTCAATCTGCCTGTTCTGTTCTCCACTCTTTCTGGTGAATCTTCTCACCCCCCTACATCTCTGGTCTGTACCCCAGTTCTTGCATGCACAAATAAATAAATCTTTAAAAAATATATAATTCTTCTTGGTATCATTGAGGATCATTAGGAGTGGGTTATGTTTGGACATGTCTACGCTGCTGTTCACCCTATGTCATGGGCTCTGTTTTCTGTTGCTGCTATGTTGCTGGGCCATTGGCATTTGCCAACCTGTCAGATGCCACTGTTCTGAGTTCTGCAGAGATAGAAAAAAATTCTTCTCCAAAATGTATTCTAATTTCTTCCTCTAGCAACTACAATAATGTATTCCATATAAGTTAACATTTGGTTCACCCAAAAGATTACCAAGTAACATGAGTTTAACGAGATTAAATTACATTTCTGTTTTACATTTACAGAAAAAAAAAATCTAGTCTATGGTTATAAAAGAAGCTTGGAAAATCTTCTAGAAATTTTCTCTCTTAATTTGTCTTGTCTCATAGTCCAAGATGGCTGCTTGAGTTTGAGTCATCACTAACCATTCAACCAACAGAAAAGGGATGAAGAAAGATATCAACTTACTATCAACTCTCTGTGTGACCCTTATCTTGGATTCTTGATCTTTTCAAGGAAGACTATTTCATAAATTATGGGATCTGGTCTCAGAAGGAAAAGAGGAGACTCAGACCACTCACACCAAAATTTAAATGTCATATTTCCCCTATTTTTCTCTTTTACCAGAACTTTAATTTCCATACTTGGTCTGGAGCAGGAAAAGAGCAATAAGAGAAGGGTATGGTGAAGGAAAGGTGTGAGGAAAAAACAAAATAAAATATACAACTCAGCAAATCTTTGGACAATCATCTCATTTTACACTGGGGTCATAGAGTTTGGGAAAGTTAGCCTATTGGCTCTGGTTAACAAGAAAATTGACTATTTTAGTCACAGTACATTTAGGAGGTTCAGATAAGGGCGCCCCAGATGTGTCAAGAGGAGGTTCTAGGCAACTTAGGTGAAACTGAGATGGAACTTAGATGAAACTGGCAACTGAGATGATTTGATTCTCACCACATATATATCCTCGTACTTTTAACCTCATGAGGGTAGTGTTGAGTTAATGAAACCAAATTTGAGACAAGCTTATAAATTTGCTAAAACCTCTGGACATAATCTCATCCAGCTTTAAATGTAATAGCACAAATAACAAAGGGTAACTTTTTTTCCTTATTTATGTGCATAACAGAGCCAACACTCCAGAAATTTATTTCAGTGACAGAGTGTGAAAATTAGAGCATTTTCAAATTTGAGAAACTATCAAGAAAATTCTCTGCAACCTAATTTAATGACAGAATAAAACTTATATGCACTTGTCCTTGATCAGACCTGACAAGTGAACCTGAACTCAAGAAGAACAGAAATATTTGTGGGGTGAGCATCCCTGGTGCTGAGGAAAAAGGGAGGAATCCCTGGGAAGTTTGGTTACTGAAAAATGTGTCTGATTAAAAAAGCTAATGCTGGGTCTTGACTTCTGTGCACTCTCTCTCCAATTATCTCCATAGTGCTCAACTGACACATTAAGGAAATAGGCTTTTCCATAAATATGTGAGAATTAAAAGATAGCAGCATGTCCCAAATGATCTTCTAGTACACAAGCTTCTTGTGACAACCTGGATTTCTTATAGCTAGTTATAATAAATTGTTACATAATATTAAAGCCTTTAGAATTATCCTGTTATTTTTGTTGAGGAAAATAAACCTTCTCTAATAAATATGCACACATATAATAATGCATAGGCAAAGAATCATTGCAAATGATCCCCTTATAAACATCTTCTTCTTAGATCTCGTATTAAAATACAGAAGTTGGGACCTCCCTGGTGATATAAGGGGTTAAGGTGCAGCAATATGAAGCTACTGGCAGCCACTATAGCATGAGTTTGATCCCCCCACAGGAAGATGACCCACATGGTGCAGAAGACTTCTCCTGGCTTGCCTACTGCTCCCCTCAGCAGTGTATTTCAGTCAATCTGCTTGTTCTGCTCCCCACTCTGTCTCTGGTGAACCCTCTCACCTCCCACACCTCTGGCCTGTACCCCATTTCTTGTATGCATAAATAAATAAATACTTTAAAAATGCAAAATTGACAGTCTCAAAATAATGATCTTTCATATTTTGTTCTCAAAGAGGAGAATTTGTTTATGCAAATATACACACATAGCAGGGACAACTAAGATGAATTCTATCCTGGTGAAGTTGCTCTGTCATTCCTAAGTTCAAAGAAATTTTAAATGGAGTCATAAAATAATGTTAATATTTGCTTATATCAAGTTTAATGATTTCATTGAAGGGATATTCTGTGAAGTTCACTTTCCATGCATGTCTGCCTTCCTGCTATGAACCACTGTAGAAAATTGATAAATAACAAAGAAGATCTATATATCTGAAATCATAAAGCAAGGTCATATAACATATATAAGGCATTGTTTAAATTTTAAGATTTCCAGGGCTGGGTAGTCTTGTCACAGCTCTGTAAATGATAATTAAAGATATTGCAACATAGAAGCAATTTACCAAAGAGAATGGAGAGGACATTTAAACTGTATGTCTTCTAGGTGGGAGGCAATTGACAAAGTTGTTTTCTGCTTTTTTTTTTCTTCTGAATCTCATGATTCTCATTTGTGAAATGAGCATAATAAAGTTAAATAATGTATTGTGAGGTCTTGTGATAGTTCCTTCTACAGTGTACTTATTACTTAGTGTTTTATTGTTGTCTTTTATGTATAGCTTTGAATATTATAAGTGTGTCATTAATTTTCAGTTGACAGAGATAAAGACAGAAGAGCATCCAGAACTACCAAAGATAGAAAACCATGTTATAAGATTCTTTTAAAATAGCCATTGAGTAAACTTTCAAGACTCACAAATTCTAAAATAATGCCGCCATAATATTAATTTGCAGAAGACTAGCAATATGATCTTCTAAGTCAGGGAAACACACTGTTCAAGTACTATAGCTCAAAGTATTTATGCTTAATGTGTTACTTTTGATATACAAAGCTCGTGAGACGTTTTAGTGAATTGTTACAACTATTAAATGAAAAAAATCAGTAAATATAGCCCATATTTTTACATTGGCTCCAGTATTCTTTTTGGTCTCATAATATTATGTGAAGAAAGTAGTTAGTTGGTTTTTAATAAAGACAAATTGATTTTAATCTCTTTTATTCTCTCTTGCAGTGAGAAATATTTTATTTATGAATTCCTACAAACAATTGTCCCCATTCTTTCCCCCATGTGGAATGAAATAAAATATTAATGTTTATTAAAAAAATAATATGATATTGAAAACACTTTTTTATCACATGGTGGAAGATTGTACTATTTTATCAGAAAAAAAAGTTTCAAAACCAGGGTTCCTTCCCACTACCTGATCTGCTTGCTTCTTGCTCACTCTCCCATATCTCTTCCTGTTCCTTCACTTTTCCATAAAAACTCAGACCCAAAGAAATGGAGTTTTGGTTTCTTTAAAACCTCCTTAAAGTGTACAAATATCAGTAGTCAGGACCTGGTTTCCCTGTCATATTTTTTCAAACTAACTGCCCTTTAACCAGAAGTTTTGAAACTTGGCCCAGGTCTGAACATCCCTCTTCACTTCTCTGAGCTAAGCTGGTTTTTTGACACCATGGTGAGTGCTGGGTAGCTCATATGGCCCATAATAGCTCTGTGTTTTGGGGTCCCACATCACCATGCTCCCTACACAGTTTTCTGGTGTCCTGGCTTCTCTTTCAACTGTTCCATTTAGCTCTGTGGCTTGCTATTTCTCCACCCAGGAGAGCTCACCTCATAGTGATTTCCAACAGTTTCCCAAGTACCTTGGTATCCTAAGGCTGGACTTAGCCAGCAGTGCCCCTGGCACCAATTTGACGCAGCAGGTTGCTGAAGATGAGGTACCTGGAGTTTCTCAAAACAGCAGGGGCCTCAACTGGTAGAAATGCCGAGACTATTGTTCTAGCCAAGAGCTACTCAAGTAGAACTTCTATGGGGGTCTCCAGCCAGCTGGGCATTAAAAACCCAGGATTTTGCCAACTGCTGATTTAGACTAGCAATTAGCACTGCCTACTGATGTTCTGAGGGTGGCACAAACTAAGAGCTGGTGGAACATTCCAAACTCATCCAACTATTGAGATAGCAGGAAATCTCCCTGCCCCCTCACTAGTAAAACAAGCAAACAAAAGTATATTCTCTTCCTAAAGAAGGTAATTTAGTTACTCTGTATTCCACATATTAGTGGCACCTGGTATCTATCATTCTTCTACTGGTTTATTGTGCTTAGATGAATCCTTTTTAACACTATATATAAATAATACATTTCTATATAGTTTGGAGAAAAAAATACAAGAGTTGTATTGGTGGGAATTTGTGAATAATAGAGATCCTCAGAATAAAAATGAAACAGAGATATTTTTCGATGTTAGATATTGATTTTTTTGTACCTACCTACCTATTATGGTACAAGTGCCACATTTTAAAATTATTTTAACTTTATAAAAAATGTTCATGTCTGAAAACACAAACTCTTTAGCCTCCAATATCTTTTCACCAGTGAGTATCACTCACTAACTCTGACTAATAGCTATAATTTCCTCAACTTTGGCAGAGTCTTATGGTTTAATTGTAGTTTTATTATATTTATATGTCAATTTGTAGAGAAACAGAACCTTTAAAATATTTGCTGCATCCGCAAGAGACAGTCTATCTCTTCCAATTTATTAAGAATGTATCATTTGCCTATTATTAAAGTTTGCTGTGTCTTGTTTGTGTTTTGAAATAAGCTCTAATTGGAACATGGCTATGCCGGTTGACTCAGGAATGGTTTCTGGTTACTCTCACACCTCCTGACAAAGACTATCTGGCCTGCAAAGCCTAAAATATTTGCTCGCTGGGCTTTTGCTAGGAAAAAACAAACAAACAAAAGCAATCATAGATCCCTTTATTATTGAAATATTATAATATAATACCAAATCCAAAGCATTTTACATAGTGTAACATTTTATTTATAGAGAAAGAAAGCTTGTTAAGTTTGTGTATTTTAATATCTTGTACAGATTGTATCATGAATCTAGTAGCTATATTAGGAGAATTCATGATGTGTAAACTGGGGCAATTAAATTCCCATTTCAAATATTTTCATGTAATTTTAATTAAGAATATAAAATATAAAATCTAGTCTTTTCATGAGTATAAAATATATTCACCTCATATGCACCCCTACCTGGCAAAACCAGTCTAAAGTTATCATGAGAAAGAAGAGCTCTTTTTGTTCTCTTAGGATTTATATTCCACTATGACCATTTTTCAAGATTTTCAGATACCACTATGACAGTTCTGGGTCTGACAGTTCATATAAATGTGCCTTCATACCCAAGATCCAGCTTTTTATAAAAAAAAAAAAATATGCATACAAGAACTGGGGTACAGGTCAGAGGTGCAGGGAGGGGGTGTGTGAAAGGATCCACCCGAGACAGAACTGGAACAGAACAGGCAGATCTACTGAAATACACTGCTGGGGGAAGCAGTGTGCAAGACAGGAAAGGTCTTGTGGGTCACCTACCATGTAGGTAGGTTATCTACCGCCAGCAGGAATCAAACTCATACTTCAGTGGTGTTTGCTTCATAGTGTGTTGCTTAAGCCATTGCGCCACCAGGGAGGCCCCTCCAGCTTTGTTTTAGAGGAATCTAATTTCTCTTTCAATTGCTATGGTATGTAATGTAATAGAGAAGGAATGTATTATATAGGATCCAAAAGAAATTGCTTAAGGATACTGAGGATAATGTCTCATATATATGAAGAATACAAAGTATAACTAAACATGAGTTGGGAATGAAATAGCTAAATTCTAAAGATAGACATGCAAGTAGTCAAAGTTTCGGTATTTGAGATTACAAGATTTGTTTAAAATTAGTGCACAGATATAGTTTGACCAGCATATCTGGGGATAAAGTGCTAAAAGTACAACAAAAGTTAATTATATGGAATAATTTGAAAGTGAGGAGATGAATTTTTCTTAATTTGTTATGGAATATGGAGTCATTACAGCATATTTAAGACAAGAGAGTAATAGAATCAGAATCGTAAAAAATTATTATGATAGTTGGATATATTATTAAGTAAATGTCATTATTTTATTTATCCCCTTATTATGAATATCTCTAGATTGTTTAAAGAATATGATCATGGGGAGGATTTGAGGGTTTGGAATTATTGTCAAGGAACTCTAGATCAATAAAATGAAATAAAGTATTTCTGGACTATAACCACTATCTACAATTTTATGCACTGTGAAATATTTATACAATAGAATAAATAACAGCACCTTTTTGTGTTCCATAAATGGGAATATTGCTCTGCACTTCATAAATTTGTCCATACCTCCATGTTATAACCATTCTGACTTCATATTTCCTGGACTATTCATCCAAAGGAAAATAAAAGTAGTAATGGAAGCAATTGCATAGAGAACAGAATTTAAGATTTCAAACATGTTTAAAGCTCAAATAAATTTATTCATTTTTAGAAATGGATAACATTAAATAGCTATTTTAACCATTAAATTCAATAGACAAAATTCATAAGATAATAACAGCTATGAAGGATATTTTAATACTGGCATATAGAATTCTGCAACATGAAGTATTAAATATATTATTTTACTGATATTTTTCTTCCTGTATATTAAATAGTTAATTATTTTATGACTTTTGCTTCTTTACAGAAAGCTAGATTTCTCATATATTGTATTATTAGCCCATAATTTATTGGTTTCTTTATGGAAAATATGATTTTCTAAACTTCATTCACTCAAATATTAAATTTTCAATTAGTGTTGACATTTCCTAAGTACCTAGTAAGCAGAATCAAAAGTTAGCTTTAAAAGGAATTTGTGTTTGTGTGTGTGTGTGTGAAAAGACTCTGTAAACATGATTCATATTTAGTATTACACAAATGAAACTTATTCTTTTGGACTATATAGTATGGCAACCCTGAAATCCTATCTTCTCCTCCATTTTTTCATTTCTTATTTTTCCCTTAGTTGTTCTTCTTTGCTGATATACCCTCTCTCTGTAATGATTCTTGCAGATTTCTCTTGGATCAATGATTGTTTAATGGCTTAGATAATTTTCTTAAAAGATTTGCACCAGTAAATCTCTTATGCTTTGCCGAAAGAATTTATGTATCAATCCCACATGCTTTAAACACCCAGGCAGTTCCACTGCGATATATCCACAGGCAATATCCACATCCCTGCTTCTTGTTTGAGTAGAGACTCAACACACCGAGACACTTCCACATATGGAAGGGGGAGGAAGCACAGTCAACTGAAGAAAAGACATCAAAAAGTAGGAAAAGATGGCAAAGGAGAAGAAAATCTAGAATAGGGTGTAGTCTATACATAAGGTACTAAGTATGACAAGCATTAATATTGTATATTATATATTGCCTTGAATTGAATGTTACCAAAATCACAGTCAAGACAATTCAGGACAGTGAAAGAAGGAATGTGGGAGGCAATAGTCAGAAAAGAAGAATTCCAGGGATTCTAATATTACTTTCAAATATTATTTTTGGCCAATATATTTGGGTTAATATTATATTTGGGGCCTAATATTTGGGCTAATATTATTTTCAAACAACATAACTACTAGCTAACATGACATAATGTTTAAATAAAAATAATGAAATCAGATGACTTTTCTGATTTTTAAAATGCATGGCACCTCTCTCAATTCACTGAGCTATCTGAACTCATTTTCTGCTTCCCAAAAAGTCCCCAAAACAATGCATGAATAAAATTAAGTTGTGGTGTGCATTAGATCACTAAAAACACTTTTCTCATTGAAGTTGCTTCATACACGACAGCTGTTTTGACAACCACACTTATTATCTCTCTGTGTATCCCTCTCTGTCCTTCCCCTTGCCAACATCTACTCACAGGCGGTGATCAGTGTTAGCAAACAGATTCGGAGCTGAGCATCTAGCCAGCGAGCCTCCTGCAGTTCACAGGCAAAACAAAAGTCCTCGGTTGCTTAGCTGAATAATTAATTAAACATCGGTAAGTCTGTTTTTCTGTTCTTATTGAAATTGAAAGGACAATATTTTCAGGTGTAATAATATTATACCCGAACATACAAGGACCACCTATAAATGAATATTAACATAAGTTGCAATATTTTTAGCTTGCCCACTGGCAAGGTGCTGACATTACTGTGGGCAAAAAAAAAAAATTGCCCTTTGAATTTTTATCATTGTCATGTAGGATTTATTAAACACTGATATAGTTTTATTGAGCGAGGTCTTCTCCAAGCAAGTTTTACAAGCCCTGACATTTAAGAGTAAGGATTTTAAACCAGCCAATGTAGATAAAGTTGATGGTAAAATGCTAGTACTTGAAAAAGAGAAATTAAAAAAAAATTGTATGAGGGAGGGAAGTAGCACTGAGGTCACAACAGGGAAAAAATATCGTCTGCAGTTTATCTTCAGGAGAGATAAAGCCAAGTTAAAACTAGAACTGTGAATCCCCCCCAAAAACAAACAAACAAAAATGACAAAAACTCTAAGCCTGGAAGTGAATTTGTATTTGCTTGAAAATAAAAACAATTAAAAAAGGAACATTGTATAGGAAAAGATGCTGAATCCAGGTTAGATTGAACCAGGTATGCAATTTCCACCATAGAGATAATTCTGTGAGGAAAAAAAAATTGTATAACTGTTTGTATTTTGGAAATGAATTAGAGGAAACTTTTAAGAGTTATCTGAAACTGTTTTGCTTTGGTAATCATATCATTGACAAGTGCTTTAATTAAGGTTTCATTTTTCTTTCATAAGCATCCAAAGTCTCCCATCTCTTAGGAAATAATCACTACAAATGACACGATGGAGAACAAAGCAAGTGAAAATTGGAAATTAACCTAGGCTGTGTTACAAATCCACTTAAAATTACATTTAACATAAGAATTATATATTCTTTCACAAACTGAGTTGTTTACACAAGTTAGAAGAAAAGTAACTAGCCACCAACAGCTCAGACTGAATAAATCAAGGAGGACTGAATAAAGTGCTCCTTTGTCACTTAATGAGTTCATTTTGATCACTAATCCACTGAATCCAAAGTGCCTTCAGTGACTCCTAAGAGCTTTTTTTATGTTTTTGATTTATTATAAAGTTATTTATTTTTATTGAGGTCACATTGGTTTGTAACACTGTATGTTTAGGGAAATAGTTTGAAACATCCTGAGATGGGTGTCACAGCCACAGGCAAAGCACCCATAGGCCTTGACCATACCACAGGACACCTTATCCCCTTGGCTCCCGCTGCCACGCTCCTTACCCTTGTAGTAGCCTCATTTCTGGAGGCAGGCACTGGCTCAGCGTTTAGGATGATTTCGTTCTCACAGTTACTTGTTTAGTTTCTCTATATACCACATATGAGTGAAATCATCCTGTATTTGTCACTCTCCTCAGTTATTTCTCTTCACATAATCCCTTCCAGTTCCATCTACGTTTCACAAATGATGAGAACTCATCCTTTAATTTTTTAGTTGAGTATTATTTTTTTTGAGAAATTTCAATACTGATTATTAATGAAAATAAAATTACTCTTATAAATGCACTGCTCTGTCATTGGGCACTTAGGTTATTTCCATAACTTGGCTTTTGTGGATGATGCTGCAGTGACAGAGGAGTACACACTTCTTTATTTAAAAAGATCATGTAACATTATAGTCTTTGACCGATGCTTAATCATATCATGCTTCAGTGTCAACTTTTCCTTTAAGATTCTGAATGTGATGATCTTCAATAAAAACAAAATATTTATAAAATATTTGATGTGCTTTTCCAAAGTCTGTGTGACTTTAGGACAACTCTCAACTTGTTTACTACCTAAAATACTCATTGATGATCACTGCAGTTACAAGGTAGGATTGTTTTTACTTGACATGTCTCAATAGCCTAGGGAAAACTTGTGGGACATTGTTTAAAAGAATTCGCTGGTGTCCCTGAATTTGTGGCCATGGTCTGATAGCCAGTTTCCTAGCTTTGCAAGAGGATTACTCTTTTTTTTTAAGATTTAGCTTTGCAAGAGGATTACTCTTTTTTTTTAAGATTTATTTATTTATGCATACAAGAGTTGGGGTACAGGCCAGAGTCGCCGGAGGTGAGAGGATTCACCAGAGACAGTGGGGAGCAGAACAAGCAGACAGACTGAAATACACTGCTGAGGGGAACAGCTGGTGAGGCAGGAAAGGTCTGCTGCACCATGTGTGTCCCTTCCCTGGCCGGGAATAGAACTCGCGCTGCTGTGCTGCTGATGTGTGGTGCTCAACCTGCTATGCCACCAGGGAGGCCCCAAGAGAATCACTCTTGTAGGAGGTGGCTCATATTACCAAAACTTACAATTGAATTAAAAAGCCAACATGCAGATTTTTGTAATAATTGGTGCAAAGGTCTTAAGAACAAAAACTGTTGAATTAGTAGAAACTTTTAGTAATTAAATTATTTTTCAATCTAGTTAATATTAGTTTATGACACTGTATGCCATTCAGGGAGATATGATCACAGCTTTACAGATGTATGTCATCAAACTGCACTCAACATCCTGTTTCCAATAGTCCTCAACCACAGCACATTGCATTTTTTCCCTGGTATTAGAAATATACTTTTTGGAGAGAATGAAACCTATGTATGCTATTGGCACAGCCATTTGAAAATCAGTATTGCAAATTTGTCAAAAAATAAAAAAAAAAAAAAAGAAATTGTATGTGATCCAGTTTTCCCTCTTCCGGATATTTCCCTGAAAAATTCAAAACACTAATTTGAAGATATATGTGAATATTCATGTCTACTTAAGCATCATTTGCAAGAGTCAAGAGTACAAATTAACCTATGTGCCCAGTCAGATGATTGGCTTAACAAAATTTAATGACTTTTTAGATATAATACCAGAGACACGATTCACGAAAAACAACAAACTATTTTAAAATTGAAAAGCAATGTCAAGAAATGAGAAGACAAGGAGCAGACTGGGAGGCTATATTTGGAAAAGATAAATCTGATAAAGAATTATTATTCCAAATATATAAAAATTAAATGAACACTAAGAAAACATCCTGATTTTAAAAAATGGGTCAAATACTTTAACACACCAAATAAAAGAAAAAATACAGACGGCAAATAGGTATAGAAAACTGTTAAACATGATACATCAAGAAATGCAAACTAATACAACTCTGGGCTTCACCTGGATAAAGGGTGTATGTCTCAACACTGCCTTGGTTTCCCATTGCCTTGGTCACTATGGTTACACAGGTAACACTGCCTCCCCATGCCCCCTCCCCAGGTCTCAACTCTCAGGTGTTTCTCTCCATTCAGCTCCCGTCCAGTGAACCCTGAATCTCTGTATCACCTCTGGTTCAGTCTGTATTGGTGTCTCAGGTACAAGAGTCATGTCAGTCTTGTGTTAAACCAGCAACTTCTCTCATTATAGTGTCCCTCTGCTTAATTGTTTGATGTTCTCTTTGGTGGTGAAACATGGGATCTACTCTATCACCCTCTTCAATACACATTTTTAATAAATATTATTACAAATAACTATATACTGGAATATACTATATTACATTCTAAAATGTAATAGAGTTCCTATATTTTAAGCCATTCAAACTGGGTTTTGTTTACAACCAAAAAATCATAGAAAATATAGTTTACTAGCAATGCTAAAACACTGGCAAAAGTTGAAATTCCTAAGCAGATGTCTTTCATCTAATAAGTATTTAAAAACCTTTATATTTGTCAGAATTATGAAGAGTGACTAAGAGGATAAAAATTGACTTTATTGGATAAGGAATACAATTTAAAAATATTTCATGGTGGCATAATATACTAGCTATCAGATATTTTAAAATCTGTGTACAAAGCAGAAAGTCTCAGTATATTCCCAATCATTTGGAATTTTTTTTACATGAAGCCACTATTATTATTTGTAATAGGACAGGGTTATTTACATTTATTTCAATCTATGAAAGCAAGACCATTTTTGAAATTTTAATATCCTTAACCCAAGTTGATAGACAATTGAGTAACTAAGAGGTTCTCCTCTTAATATGTTAGAATTGAGTGAATAAACCATTACATACTATTTCGTTTGGATATTAAGCTGATATATTGTTCTTGCAGCTGGAATGAATTCTAATGGAATAGCATTATCTCACACTTTGAGAGATTTTGATTTTATTTTTCAGGCTTTATACTCACATAATGAAATGTCTTAGCATAAGCTTCTAAAATGTTTCTATCTTCTAGACACAATAAATTAGTGACAATTTGTTTCTGAGCTCTCTCTCTCTCTCTCTCTCTCTCTCTCTCTCTCTCTCTCTCTCTCTCTTCCCCCCCCTCCCTCCCTGTCTCCCTGTTTCCCTGGCTCTCTCCCTGTCTCCCATTCTTGTGTTGTTTTCAAGGATTTATGTTAATGTTAAATTTCCTTGTCTTTAGAAAACACTATTTTTCTCTCAGCACTGAAATTTTCTCATAATTCATTTTTGATTTGTTATTATCAACAGGAAAAATGTAAGACAAAGGAACCAGCCAATGCTGGAAAGATACAATTGTGTTAACAGTCAGTGATTAAATTTAAGATGGACATTCAGTGCCTTTCATAAGTCAGCCTGCAGTAAACTTGTACAAAAATGAGGCAGGAAAGTTCTTCTTCAATAACTCCAAATAGCATTAGATTAATATGTGTAGCTTTTCTTTACATAGGCTGTGATTTTCAAACACAGATTACATTGACTTCAAAAGTCGCAAACAGAAATCTAACTGTAGAATGTAACTGCTCTTCTCCAGTCCTGCTCACACTCTGTTAATCCACATCTTCCTGTTTTTTTCAGAGACAGATTGGTACATGGCTTTACATTGACTACCTGCATTACTTGGTTTTAATTCACTTATGAAATGACTAATCTCCCCTAAATATTATTTCACTATTGTGTAAACATGACAGTTTAAAACATCAGTGGTGGGAGGAAGATGGTGAGCAGAGTTATAGAGGGAACCCAAGAGACAAATGCGAAGGTCTCTGGTTGTTCTGGTGGTGGGTGTGGTGGGTAAATTACATTTAAAGAGGTATGATCCTGTGTTTCTGAGTCCTACACAGTGGTATAAATTAATCTTACTTCAATTTAAATATATACATATATATTTATAAATTAAGACAGTCGCTGATGTTAATAAGAGATATTGCTGAAGTCTGAATTTTCTGCTTGTACTTAAGGTCTTTAACATAGTTTCTGAACATTGTTCATTAACTCAAACTTTTCCAAAAATTTTGGCTTGTATTTCTGTTACAAAGAACTGCTTTTAAAATAGTTACATCTCGGAACATACTTTAAAAAATGATCTTCCATGTTAACTTCCTGACACTCGAAATACTCCCATATTTACCTTTTAACCATCCATTAATTATGACTGACTGAAATCAAGTTTCTTAATGAAACCTACACTTGGCATTTTTATTCTATAAAATCCTTAAAGTAGGCCCTACCAGTATTAGACATTTAAAGACATGTCTTATTCATCTTGATTCATATGATTTATTGTCTGCATATTCCTTCCCCACTTAAAATATGGGTTTCAGCCCCCAAAATATGGATTCGGTAAAAGAAAGGTGTAAGGAAAATATTTCTCAAGTTCTATGAGTGCATAGAAATTAAATACATGTTTCTATTCCCCTCATAGAATCCATGACAGTGCAAAAAATATTCAGGGTTCTTTTTTTATTTGTTTATGATAGTAGAATGTTTTGGACAAATGCAATTTAAGGAAGATTATGGAGGGAATAAACCATGTCTACTACATCACATTTAAGCTGTAACCACTCATTGCCTGTCTGAGCAGTATCTGATGCCATGAATCACATCTTCTCCTCAAGGACTACAAGCAGGGAGCAGTTCAGTCTGTAGCCTAATGTGACTGCACTGAAATGTGATCTTATTAAAGCTAATGTCAGTGAACCTGTCAGATTCAACATCAAGTCCTGTCATTGTCTCAAGAGCAATGAGGTATTTCTTTGATTGATCTACATACCTGCCAACTGCTTGATATCACTCAACTTTTCCCTGGGCTCTGAATTAGTGCAGGGCCATCAATCAACATGTATGTATATATTTACATTTATATGAAATTATACGGAAGGTTTGTGGCATTAATATTATTGAAGTTCTTGTGATTTGAGCCAAAAGTATTTGCTTAAAAATGTATAGATCTATGAATGGCAAGGATATTGGCACTTTGTTATAATTCAAAATTTAATTAAGCCACAGCATCTTAGCTCAAACTTTAAGTAACAACACTTTAAAAAACTGTTTTTGCCTCTCTATGACAACTATGAAATTTACTTTTAAATTACAAAGTAGTAGCAGTTATAAAAGCATGGCAGGATACCTTGTCTTACTAATATCATAGCATATAAGTAATATATATGGATATTAGTCGTTATTTAAGTAATTGACTTCAGAAGGTCTTGTTCATTTCTAACTCAACGTGATGATTTTTATGAAAAAATATTAAAAACTCTTCTGAAGGAAACTGGTTCAATTGATTCTATTGTCTTTTATTTTTTTATTTCTTAGCAGGAATAGTGATCTCTCAAAATCATTTAATAGCCATGTTATATCATATTTCTTCAAATCTATGAATTCAGTCATTGTAAGATGTGCCATTTTTTTATTTCTCATGAGTAAAGGAAAAACAAAAATTTAAACTTTCAATCCAAAGATTGAATGAAGAAAAAACTTTGTATAACCTTCTAAAAATAAAACATCCAAGTCTTAATTAGTACAAGTTTTGCAATATATCACTCCTGAGCTTGCTAAAAAGAAAACATGAGCAAAATTAATTGAATTTCTTCTGAACTCCTAAAAAAATAAAAAGCATTCATTTTTAACTCTTCTAACTCGCTTTTTTTGTATTTTTGACTCAGTTTTAAATATTTGTATTTTCACATAACATCCTATGTACCTTCAACATATTGGTGAATTAAAATTCTGAAAAGAGGTTTATTTAGTCTCTGAAGTTTCTTATCTCTCTTCACTCCCATTTTTTTCATTTCCATACATACGAAGAGACATAACTTCTACATATGACTTTTCTACAATCAACTGTAATTGAGATGATTTTAAAGATGTTGAAATGTGACAGATGTATGTCTTTCAATTGGCATAATAAAATGTAGTACTGTTTTACTTTCCCTTACAAAAGATGACAAAGAGTGGCATGTAAATATTTTCTTCCATGTTGTAGGGTATCAGTTTTAGAGACATTTTTTTTTTTGTGTACAAAGATTTTCCAGTTTGTTGAAGTCCCAATTATGTGTATTCTCTTTTGAGTGACCTGCTGTTGGTTAAAACTCTAACATTGTGTGGGAATGCAGACTGGTTCCGTCTTTATGGAAAACAATATGGAGTTTTCTCAAAATATTAACAATGAATCTACACTATGACACAGCAATTCTTCTAGGTATCTACCCTAAGAATATAAAAATAGTGGGGTCTCCCTGGTGACCTAGGGGTTAAATCTCAGTATTATCACCATGGTGTCCTAAGTTCAATCCCTCGCCAGGGAGCTGACCCACATGGCCCAGCAGACATCTCCCTGCTCACCGGCTGCTTCCCTCAGCAATATATTTCAGTTGATCTGCTGTTCTGCTTCCCACTCTGTCTCTTGAGTATCCTCACTCCTCCCCCCAAACCTCTGACCCACACCTCAGTTCTTTTAAGCAAGAATAAATAGATAAACTCTTTAAAAAACAAGAATATAAAAACACTAACATATAGGAAAATTCGCACACATATGTTTATTGCAGCAGTGTTTACAGTAGCCAAACTACAGAAACAATGTAAGTACCCTAACCCAGAGGAATGAATCAGGAAGATATGATCTATATACACAGTGGAATATGAGTCAGGTTAAAAAGATACACTCTTGGCCCTCCCTGGTGGCACAGTGGGTTAAGCAGCTCACTATGAAGCAAACTGCAGCCACTGCAGCACAAGTTTGATCCCTGCTGCCGGCCAGGTAGAGGACCCACATGGCATAGCAGACCTCTCCTGCCTTGTCCACTGCTCCCCTCAGCAGTGTGTTTCAGTCAGTCTGCATGTTCTATTCCCCACTCTCTCTGGTGATTCCTCTCACCTCCTCGGACTCTGGCCTGTATCCCAGCTCTTGTATGCATAAATCAATAAATCTTTAAAAAAAAAAAAGATACACTCTTACCATTTGCAATAACATGGATGGAAGTGGAGAAGCTTGTACTAAATGAATAAATTCAAAGGAGAAAGACAAATACAGGATAGTGTCACTTATAAGTGGAATATATTGAAACAAAGGATCAGGTAAAGCCAAGCCAGTAAAAACCTTAAAAACCTTGGAAAACTGAGGCTGCTGGAGGAGTAGAAGGTGGGGGAGAACAAACCAGGGAGGGAGGATAATGGACCAGAGTGGAGGACCCTAGGTGCCTTGGTGACAGGTGTGGTGTTATAACAATCCTGAAGGGAGATCCGACGCCTCTGATATACAAAGCTGTAGTGTTACCCCAATAAAAATAAATAATAAACAATAAAAGTTGTTAACAGATAATTCAAAGTTACACTATTTTATGAAGGTAAAAGGTGTTGACATACTGTTTTGGAATTCTCCCTAGAAATGACTTGTCACCCTTACTTTTTTGTCTTCAGAGTAAAAGCAGTTTCATCTCATGATTAAATTTCATCTCTCATAGAGACCTTGAAATTCCCCAGGAAATAACAATAAGACAGGTTTGAGGGAGCCTGGATCTCTGAGTTCCACGACGAATGAAAAACCCCTTAGTGAAAACATATTTTGTTAAGCCACTGAACAAAGGTAAATGATCACTTCACTTCTGTGCTATTTGGATCCAAGAATATCTAACTTCCAGTTGCTGCTGCACACACACTACTTCTTGATTCTGTTTCTGTGCCAACAAAGGAAATAAATGGAAGTCATAAGACATAAAATAATAAACATTTTAAAAGTTTGAAATTTAAATCATTACACTGCAGGTAAATTGGTATGACAAGACATGTTCTCTATATTTGTTTATTACTGTCAGGGTGTCCTTAGGCTCTCCATTATCCGCTCTTGCCTCAGGCTGACTTGCACATTACAAAATGAGCAATAGAATGCTAATTCGCGACTAGGTTTGAAGGAACCGCTATTGTTCTTATATCATTCCCTCATATTTAGTCAAAAATAGTCACCTATACCACTGAGCATTGGTCTGCTGAATTTGAAAACCACTTTGAGATGACTGGCACTTGTCCAATTAGTTGGTGCTACCCATCATTTGCTTTAAAGTCACTGTCCATTAAACTTAAAAGTTTTAAAGCTTTAAAAGTGTGTCAAAAATCAATTATAGCATATAGATTATTTGTTAATGATTTAATTATCTTCCTGAGAAATTTTGGGGATTAATATGAAGTTTGCAATAAGTTCAGAATGTGATTTATTAAATATTATTTCCAATTTAATTTTGCTTCATTACATGAAAATATGTTAGGTCTAGAAGCAATTTAAAAAAAAATGATGAGCACAGTATTCATTTTAAGAAGTTTGCAATATAAGGTCATTTGTGAAGTTTTTAACAAAATAATTTTACGCTTAAGAAACGTAAGTGAAAAAATTGCATTCACACAATCTATATAAATTAATTTTTATATAAAATTTAGATTGTATTCCATTTTATAAATATTTACACAGTAGTTAATAATCACTAGCTGTGAGCATTTAGATTAGGTTTAAATGTCAATTATGTAAAACTATGTAATGCATTTTGCATTTTCATGATTTCCTTATGATTAATTCTTAAGAGGATTTTGTATTAAAATATTAACATTTTTGAGGCATATTTTAAACTGTAATTTAGCATATGCTCAATACTGAAACATACAAACAAAATAGACACAGAAAAGCCCAATGAGGGAGAAAATTACTCAGTCACACTTCCCAGTATAATTACTTTTTAGCTATTTCTCTAGGTTAGTTTCTTTTCCATGGTATTTGCATGCTCATTAGACAAATGTTGTTAGACTATTTGTGTGTCTGTATGCGATTTTGTAGCCTAATTTTTCACATTTCTGCATATTATTAATACATTCATATGCCAATCAGTGTTTCTTACACATATACTTTTAATTGCATAAAATTATACTGTACTATGTCATTACAGCAGACAATCAACTGTTTAGGATTTTTTCCAAAATAACATTGTTATTAATAATGCTAAAACTTTCAAATATTTATGACTGAATCATCAAAGTATCATTAATGTAAATGGCCTTGTAGTTTTTAAATTGTTCTAATACAATTAGCATTTTGTACTGGGTAAACATTTTTTGGCTCGATGTTAAGCACATATTTAAATATATTAATAAGAAATGTCAAAGTCCACTAAAAAATAATATAATTAATTATTTTCTTACTAGCAGACCATCTCCTTGCTTTATCGGCAAAACCTTCCGGAATAAACTGTTTAAATGCGTGTAACACTGAAAGATGAAATAACTCATTATAAATTGCTTTATTGTGTCATATTAACTACTTGAATACTAATTAGATCAAACTTATTTTTAGTGCATTTCTTTGTCAATTGATTCTTTTCACTTTCCTAGACAAAAAACAGGGATTTGGGGGCTTCCCTGGTGATGCAGAGGTTAAGTCTCAGAGCTATCAAGTTACAATCAGCCACTAAGGCATGAGTTCAGTCTCACTGTCAGAGAGATGACCCACATGGCCCAGCAGTCCTCTCCTGTCTCATTTGTTGCTCTCCTTAACAGTGTATTTCAGTAGATCCACCTGTTCTTCTCCACAGTCTGTCTTTGGTGAATCCTCTCACACCCTTCACCTCTGGCCTACACCCCAGTTCTTGTATGTAGAAATCAATAAAATAAATCTTAAAAGAAACACAAAAACAAAACAAGGGATTTTCCCCAAAGGGACAATTTAAAGAAGAGAATTTAACAAATGTGACCTCTTCTGATGCACAAGTAATTTGTAGGGAAACCACAGGCACAGAGAAAATCCTGTGGGAAAATAACAGAGGAGTCACTGCCAACCCAGACATGAAGTGCTAAGGAAAGAATTGTCTCCAGAACCCAGAGCCACAGAGCTGCATGGAGGAAGCACTAAGGGAAGCTATGGTCTTATGTGTGCTCCCCCAGTACCCTGACAGCAAGGACAAAGGAAGATAACATCCACCCAGCACTCACTCTGTCTAGTGGTTCATATTGACTAGTCTCAGAAGAAAATGGGCATGAAAACCCAGAAAATGTGCTGGGCCTGTTCAAGTGTTCATTCAGAGAGCTAAGCTAAACCCCCCTAGCACATTGGTTTATTCAGTGTCATTATGATATCCTTGTGTCTTTTTAAGAATTTATCACAGCCCTGTGTATGCCAGGTGTAATGGCTTTTTATATTCATGATATGTATTTATAAATTTTCCAAATGTATCATTTATCTTTTAGTTTTGTTATCTTTTCATAGGCAGAAGTTACTCATTTATGTCATTAGTGGATATTTTCCTTACGATACCTTTCTTTGATCCAATAAAAAACAGATCCACACATCCACAATGACAGAAAGAGGCACCCACACAAACACACACACACACATGAAATATATGTGACTCTGAAATACATATAATATTTGCCATAACATAGATTTTTCCTTCATGTTGCCAGATTTGCATATCTATGTCTATTTGCATATCAATACTCTCTAAACTGCAACATTATATCTATCTATCATCATCATTATCTGTTTTCTATCATCTATCTTTTTTCTTCTTTTTCTTTCTCCATAGCAACTATGACCCCTTTATTAGAATAAATTGTCTTCTTGTAATTATTGTTTCTAGTGATAACTTTTAATGTTTTTCTAAGCAATAATCATATTTTTCCATTGATTTCAACGTAGATTCTAAAATTCCATTACCTTAATTTTAGCATTCTTTAGTAATTATGTATTTGTCTATCTCCACTTCCCATTTTATTTATTTTCATTTCTTCTGTTGTCCTTTAAACTTGTGTATGTGCACATTCATTTTTCACTATTATTTTTAAATGTCTTAGTTTTTATATTTCAATTGCTTGTATATATTGCATTGGGAAGTTGTATATATATTGGGAATTTCAAAAAATATCCTATCTTCCTTGTTATTATTTCTTTTCTTTAAAAGAAAAAAGGATTTATTTATTTATGCATACAACAATTGGGGTACAGGCCAGAGGCACAGGAGGTGAGAGGATTCACCAGAGACAGAGTGGGGAGCAGAACAGACAGATGGACTGAAACACACTGCTGAGGGGAGCAGCTATTGAGACAGGAGAGGTCTGCTGCACCACTGTGGATCCCCTCCCTAGCTGGGCATCAAACTCATGCTGCTATGCAGCAGATGCTTCACAGTGTGGCACACATCCTGCTGTGCCACCAGGGAGGTCCCTAGAATGTTTTCTAACTCTTGCCATTTGAAGGAAACTTGGAAATGATAATAGAAATACATTATTTTATTACACCTAAATGATGTTTCTTGTTCAATAATTATTTTGAACAATCAAAATAAAGTAAAACCAAAATTAATTATAAAGACATGCAAAAGTGGTAAAATATATAATAGTAATACCTTTTAGTTATCATCTACATTTCTAGTTACTTGTGGGTGAAGAACTATGACCACATGGATATATTCCATACATATCTGAACATTATCACACCTGAAGTTGAACATTTTCTCTGAAATTGATTGATTATAGTCCATTTATTCCTTTACCTCACAGTGTGGCAATGGTTTTTTGGAATAGTTTTATTTAGAAATGGTTAGGTCAATTTCTCTTTCTATACCCTAAAACAATACAGATAAGTGGATTAAGAGGATGTGATGGGTGTGTGAGCATAAAGAGGATTACATTTAGGGAAACATGAGACAATAAAATGAAAAATAGGTTGTATTTGGACAATGGGCATCCTCATACACCTTATAATATCATCTATTGTTGGGTTTGTCCCAGTTTTTACCTCATTCAATGAAATGAAATATGTTGTATTAAGTTTTTATGAAAAATGTTTTAACTCAAAGCCCATACTCTTGATAAATCCAATATAATCATGAAAAATTAAGACACATCTTTAAAAACATAATGACAATACTAAAGACTCTCAAATAGAAATACTGAATTGAGAGACAATAGAATGGTATTTAAGGTACTGAAAAAAAACTTAAGGTCAATACAGAGTTTTGAAATCAGTGAGAATATTTTTCAAAAATGAACTAAAAAAATAGTTATGTATGTATAAGGAATGAATTTTTTTTGCCAGAATTTTGTTTTCTAAAAATACTAAATGATCTTCTTCAATGTAAAATAAATGATCCTATATGGAATCTGGAGCTCGAGAAGGTATAAAAATGATAAAAAGATGTAATGGTGTACCTAAGGGCAAAACAATATGGACTATTTTAAACTGAAAACTATTACATCATCTTATATAAGTATTTCACACAGTAAAAAAAATAATTTTAAACAGTTGACTCAGCTCTTGTACACATAAATAAATAAATCTTAAAAAAAAAAACAGCAACAACAGTTAAATAGGTATGTTTCCTACATTGATTTTTATTGGCAAATAACTAATTTATTGTTGGTTACAAAGAGACGTGGATATATAGATTTTCAGATAATCATAAAAATAATAAAATGAATAATACAAGTAAAAAGTTAAATTAGAAAGAACAAAGAATAAGATGTTCTCAGCCAATCTAGAATAAAGGGGGAAATTTGCTCTCTATTTTTCTCTAACTCCTTTTCATGTTGAAATAAATAGCTGCTTTATAAATAAATGTGTTTTAATATCCACAAAGAAACAAAGGGAAGATCAAAGGAGTTATACTAAATATGACAAATCCAAGCAATCAAGATGGACATACACAGAAGCATCTTATTGACTAGTCTATAGTTTTTAATGGTTAGTTATTTAAAACAGTCAGAGCAATCATAATGTTATATTGTGTATATCATTAGAAGCTGAGGAACTGTTAAATCTATGAGAAAGATACATTTGTCTACATTTTACAAACATGAATTTTTGTATTTCATTTGCCTTTCTTTAAATGTGGTACTATTTGCAATCTACTAAGTAAACTGAATTTATTGAAGATACATACATATTTAAAATAACTGTCAAATTGCTAGAAATAATTCACTGGAATGAATGACAATCCTATTTTTGTTTAGAGTTCCAAAAATATATATGATACAAAACTCCTACAATTTCTCATAAATATTGAACTATCACATATGCATTGCTTCTCTTTCAGTCTCTGTGCACAGGGATATTATCTCTTTAATTATCTGCATTTGTAATTATTGAGAATGACAAATTTACCAGGTAATAACTGAGGTCAATGTAATTGGAAATAAAAGCAAAACTGTGTACCTTTTGTAATTTAATCCTCTAAATTCTCTATTTTTAATATAGTAGCTCATGATGTATTGTGTTTTTGCACACTTATTCATAAGAAAACATATGAGAAAAATTAAATATTGATGTTCACAGTAAGATAGTTGCAATATATCATAGAATTTTACCAAATAAGCAGTCTTCCTGTTGCTAGGACATTTGTTGTTGATGAAAGATTATTTCTCTTCCCACTCCAAAGGAAATCAAAAAAGTCATTTTAAACCATATTTAGCTGTTATGGAACAATTTACTTCTTTTCCTCAGAAATAAACAGACAAGAAAGGCAATAGAATTGTTGACACAGATGACTTCTGCGTGTGACAAATCTGATTATCTCTATGTTTTAAAACAAATCATATTGTATCTTACAAACATGGTTGTATTCTATTTGAAATGTATGAAGTAATTTATGACAGAAAAAAGTTGACTTCTTATTTAGTAATGAATTATTCTTTCCACTGTCATACAAACTTTAAAAATATATATGCAGAAATACTCATAGCTTATCAATGTTTTGAAAAATGACAATAAATAAAATATTACATGACTTGATAGATCATAAATATAGTTTCATATTGCATTTCATATACCTAGAAATATATATCACTTTTTTATCTTAAAAAATAAAACTTGCAAAGTTTTTTGCCAATGTCTAAGTAAATATGCTCTAAGATATAAAATAAATGTCTTATAAATAAATTAATACTTGTCACTTTGCTCTAGGATATAAAATAAATGTCTTATAAATAAATTAATACTTGTCACTTGTGTAGATTCTCTACCACATTAAAGGTGATTATGTATAAAGTAAGTTCATGAAAATAATGCACCATCATTTAATTCTTTTCTTAATCAATAAATTAAATCTTTACAGACTCTCTATAGGAAAAATAATTGTAGTCATATTCAATTAGAAATCAATATTGAAAATCAACAAAAATAAATCATAAAAATTAAAAGAAATTTATGTCTTGAGATAAAAAATTAATGGACACTCTTGCGGCACTAGTGATTCATAAGTGAATGAAACATTTTTAGGAATGCTTCGTGAGGGAAACTGAGTTCTGTGCTATGAATGACAGAATGACATAGGATACACCCTCTCTACTTGACTTCTAGAAGCTTCCTGACTCTTTAATGTGAGAAACACACATTTTAAAGGCAATAGTATGAATGTTTAAGGTATGTATCTAATAATTTTGTAAAAAGCAAGAAAACTTTTGAAAATTTCAAGGAAGGACACTATGAAAATGTTTCCACAAATTGTCTTGGACAGATAATAGAACTCAAATGACAATAAGAAGGAACAATGTACAAACATGTTTAAACTCGTTAAATAAATATATCAAATCTTCACAATGTAGCAATACTATTATAAGCACTTTGCTAATTATTTCCAGCATCATTAAGGGCTTGAGCTATTACTATGTATTATATTTTAATTAGGAAACAGGACTGGGATTATATGGTTGTCTGAGGTCATAAAATTATTGTTTTGAAATTGCTTGACTCATAACATTACAATAATGAAATTTATACAAAAATAATTTTGGTGATCTTTTGTCATTCTTTTACTCACCTCCTCAGGACTTGTTTAAGACCATGGGTATATAATCAAAATATTTTCCCTAAACTTTTAAAGTGATTATAATATTTATTTAAAGTAAAATTACATAAATCAGTTTCATTGATTTCTTTCTTGAAACTTTTATTGCTTGAATTTTGTGTTTTTCAATATGGAATAACATGTCTTCGATAGTTTAAAAAGGGGTATACTCAAAGAAGTGTCACTTTTTCTTACCTCCCATTTTGACCCATATCATGTAGGTAAGAAACTTCAATTATTTTCTGATTGCATTTCTGGTGCTTATTTTGGGAAACTAAGCAGATATATGTGTGCTTTCTAATTTCCCTATGGGTAATATCTATTGTGAATACAGACAACATATCTTAAACAGAATCCAAACATATCCATTGAAACCAGAAATACTGACACATCATTAACAGATTTGACTCATTTCATCAGTGTAAAATTATGATAGTATAACTTGCTTAATTATCACTCCTTAAATTGTGTAAAGCATTGCATGTACTCTTTTTCATATATTTTATAGTAAGACATTTTTACATATTGAGTCACATACAAGAATTTTTGTTTAATGTCACTTAAAGTTAATATTCCTTTCTTTCATGTAACTAATAAGTGAACATGTGATTTTGGTCATTTTTCTAATGACTATAACAAATAAAATAACTTTTTCTGAGCTTTTCAGTACAAATAACCAGTTATCTTTAAATTTTAGTACCAATAACATATTTGAACTAGTTACAAGTTAGTTATTTACTGAGTGAGATTTAAGACGTATTTAAATCACTGTAAAGAAGGACTTTATGCTATCTCCTTATAAAAAAAATAACATTTTTTAGGAAATTATAACATTGTTCACATAAGCATATCTTCTACTATCTGAAAATTATGAAAGATGTAATTTTTGGGGCCTCCCTGGTGGTGGAAGAGATCAAGCACCATACTATGAAGCATCCACAGCTACTACAGCATGAGTTCGACCCCCAGCCAGGAGGTGACACACATGGTATACAGACCTCTCCTGCCTAGCTAGCTGCTCCCCTCAGCAGTGAATTTCAGTAAATCCATTTGTTCTGCTCCCCACTCTGTTTCTGGTTAATCCTCTCACCCCGCCATGCCTTTGGCCTGTACTCCATTTCTAATATGCAAAAATAAATACATATTTTTAAAAAGATGCAATTTCCTTCTTAGTGGTGTTATACAAAGTTTGAATCAAGTTATGAATCAAGGAACTTCCAAATTATTTCAACACTCCAATGTTCACTCCAAATATAAATAGCCATCATTCTAAAATAACCTTAATTGCATTTTCTTTATTGACTAGATTTTACTCTGAATTCTGTTAACTCAGTGATTAGTTTGTGCCAATGTATAAACTAGCTCTCTAAATTCTATGTTCAAAAATCTATATTTCCCTAATGTTATCAAATTATGTGTAAAAATTTCCACTTAAAAATACTTTAAATAAACAATATAGTTTTATTCATTTTATTGTATTTACATTCATCACACTCAGTACAACACTGAAGAAACTGAATGTCAAGATGTGCATAAATATCTTGTAGGTAAGTGTCTTACCTTGTAATATCTTGTAGGTAAGACACTTACCTAGAAGAAGAAGGCACAAGCCTTCTATGATCAAACACAATTAATGGGGGGAGGAAAGGTGATTCATCTCTCTACATTGCACAAAATATGATAAATTAAATTTGGTTGATAAAACTTCTTGAACATTTCAAACCAATGAATATGTGCTGATTTAAATGTTTCCCTCAATACCAAACCTTTTGGGTTATTTATTTGCATGATTAATTTTTACTCTATTTAATCTTAAATTATTTCTATGACTTACTTGAATAGAAAATAAGCTCATTTAGAATAATTTGTCTATATGCATGTAAACCAATATTGAGATATACCAAATATAGTTATTTTAAAAATTACTTTTTCTTTGGATACAATTCAAGCTTTTCTGAAGCTGATTTTTTTGTACATTTTAGCATTGTGTTGTCATTTTATTCCATGGGTGATTTGTCTCTAAAAATACGACACCATACCTTTCAAAACAAGGTCAGTAATAAACCTTATGGTGTGGAGAGCAATGTGTGTACAAGTCCATGAAATGATCTCTGTGGGAGCCATTTAAAATAGCTTTCTTAACATCACAACTATTTTAACTATTGCCATCATTATGTAAGTGTTAACTGTTCTGACTTATGGAATGAAAGTCAAATAAGCATGGGATTTTCTAAATACTTACTTTAGGTCCATTTTTTTTTTCCCCCAAAGGAAAAGCTGAAATTCAGCACTCTATAAACTCCTATGAAAATGCATCAAGTGCTTGTGTTCTCTGCTTGGATTCTAATACTGAAGCCCGGCTCGCTTCCCCCAAAAAACAAAAAAAAAAAACTGTAGAGCTAGCAGTGGAGTCTTTGAGAGGTGCTTTGCTAATGAGGCTTGAGCCCTCAGGAACTGGGTTCATTTGAAGTCTCCAGAGGGATCCCTATTCCTTCCCACCATGTGAAAACAAAGCCAGAAGATCAAGAAGATGTTGTTTATGGAGAGCTAATGGTCCTCAACTTAAAATGAGCTGATGCCATGATTCTGAACTTCCCAATGATTAGAATTTTGAGAAATAATTTTTTGTTGTTGTGAGTTACCCTCTCGGGGGTATTTCTGCAAATCAGTGCAAACTTACTAAGAGTGAGTCTAAAACCTAAAATTTTATCTGTTAATACTTCACATGACAGCAGATGAATGGAAAAATGGGGTAGTATATTCATTAGTTGTAATTTCCATCTTATGCATTGAATTTCATTTTAAAAATAGAATTCACTTTTAATTCTAAAGAGACAAATCTCACATAGTAATCCAATTCTATTTTCTCCTATCCAGGAGAAATGCGTTATTCTGAAAATAAGAGAAAGGAGTCTCCCCCTTTGTCTTTTTAAAAAACAATCAATGATGAGATATTAACGTAAATGTAGCCAAAAAACAATTATTCAAAAAAATAACAAAGTAAATAACATTGGAATAGGTATGTGAGATGTCATGTGTAATACCATATATTATGTGAAATGTATAATACCATGTATTATGTATGTAATGTGTAATGTGTAATACCATATGTTAAAGTATCTACTGAAAGTGAAAGCAGAAGTGTCTACTACTTTCAGGATAAAATCAAAAGGATGGCAAAAACAGTTAACTGCAGATGAAATTTCCATGTGGCAGCGTTTCCTTACAAGTAAAGCCCAAGGTAATGTAACCTTTAAATTGTAAATTGGCACTGGAATTCAATTGTTATCAACAACATTCTTGGTAGTTTGAAATAGCACAATAAAGGTAATACTTTCACTGAATTATAATTTCCAAATAATATTGTTTATGTATTGTTCCAAAGAAAGTGATCTTATTTTGTATGTAAATATAAAGTTGTAAATTGTTGCTTGCAGTTTATGTTTTTTTTTTTTTTTACCCGTGATTTGGAGTGTAGCTACTTTGAAATGTATGTAATGAAACAGGGACACTTCAGATAATACCAAGTGTGACAACAGTTTTGAAAACGAAAAGGAGAAACAGATGGTATCATTTTTATTTGATAGATCTCTTACATGCTCATGTACAGATACATTTCAATAAAAATACTAAAACAAGTGATAAATAACAAAAGTATATTTCAGTTAGCAAAAACTCAATTCTCAACTACAATTTTAACTACTGAAAATTGTAATACTACACTGTCAGGAGTTAAGGTATAATTTTCTCTGGTTCAAACATAATTTATTAGCCACCATTTATAGACCGTCAAAAATTTGGCATGGGTAAGTGTATTAAAAGCATTTTGAAGTTGCTGAAATCAACATATTGAAGCCACCATATATTTTGTAATAGGGGCAAAATAACAGGTTTCTTGTGGTAATAATAACAGGCATAATAAACTATATTCAAAAGAATGTTACAGCTTTCATTGGGAAGAAAAACATAGCATGGATTTAAGCTAGAAAGTCACAGTATCTTTTCACTTAAGCAAGAAAATATCAGTATCATTGTATTTGCATTGTTCTGTAATATTTCCAAACCGTATTGCACAGACATGAGACTACCATTTTACATGAAATAATACATTATATTATTTCACATACATTTTGATGCTTCAGTTGTATATGAAAGGGAAATCAAGGTCTCTAAAGATGAGGACATATCTGTTTTGCTTATAGAGAGGTCATGCTGTACTAAATGCTTTTATTCTTCCAAAAATTATATATGAATGAAATCATTCTTCACCATACTTTCCATCACTGCAGTCATAATTATGAATAAAACAAGTAGGAGTTGATGTGTAATTACTCAGAATACAAGGTAATAAATGACTTTCAGTCCAATGGTAGTTGGTGAAATTTTTAAAAAAATAGTAAAATATATTCTAAATCTATTTATGCCACATATCCATGGGATAAACCCATTATTACTTTTATTCTGCATAGTTCAAAGCAAGAATATGTTAATGTTTGAATTGCTCTAAGTTTATTCCTAGTGGTTACTTATATATATACTGCTTTGAAATTTATGTAATGTGTTCTCCTAATTTAAACAGAGCCTAGTTGTTCTCAAGTATACCTATATGAAAAGCTCCATCTTGTAATCATGATCACATATAGTGTTATTTGTGAAAATCACATACATTCTCTATTCACGAGGTTCTTGAATGTTGGTTTTCAAAGGATGATTAAAGATTATTCCACTATGCTCTCATATATGAATATGAAATGAAGTTTGTAAACTACAAGTAAGAAAAATAATTTATTAAAAATCAAGATGTTTATAAGAAACTGTGATAAGTTGCCATCTATAGTAATAATTAATTTTATTGTGGAACTCATAAATAAACACATAATAAAATAATAAAATTTAAGCAAGTCAAATATATGTATAATTTCAAGGAACAAATGTTAAACTAATAATATATCCTCAAAGTAAATGTAATCATTAATAGAAAACCACACTATTTGGGCATTAATTTGTCATCTAAAGAAATATTAGTTTGATTCAGTCTATTTATCCCATGAAATGATTGATGATTAAAGGTGTTTATTTTTCATTAAAATGAGCAATTTAGCTTTTTCTGTTCTAGTGAATTCTGAGAAAAGTGATTCTCTCCCACTCTATTTTCTAACTCACTTAGCACCTTTCCCAGTTGGTGGTACTGTGACTAGACCAGTAGAGGGAGGAAGATCATGGGATGGGACCAGGATTGCTGCAACCATAACATCAAGAAACTGTCAACCTGGGTACTCATCTCATGACCTCTCAGAAACTGAACTAAAACTAGAAGATAAAGGTTTAGAACTTGGCATATTTGTTTCTATCTACAGATCCATAGAATTAAACTGTGATGCAGAAAGGGCAGACTTGGTGAGTCACTGATCCTGGGTGTCACTGTGACTCATTTAACCACTTTTACGACATTATATTGCTCTGATCCTTTGGAATCTTTTGATGACATCAAATGTGAAATATTTTAATATTTATTAAAATAACCTGATAAGGTGAACCTGACAATAAAGCATAAGCAAAGCTCCATCTCACATGAATTTAGAACCTTGAGAATTTCTCTCCCATGATTCATTTCTTTTATCTAGAATTTATTTTATTCATTCTTCAGTTTATGTCTTCATAACTGACCTTACTATTGAGGCTTTAATTTTTGATTTATACATCTGTGGAATTAATCCACAGGAATATTGACATGCTTCAAAAGCAACATTTTGACTCTTTAAGTCATTGTGTATTCTACTTGTTTCTGAAATTCCCCCACACAGAAGCAAACAAATACATAGTTTTTGGGCTTAGATTCTGAACTGGACTACATTGATCTGACTGTTAGTTTTTTATTATGGGATTCTTTAATTACATTTTAAAGCTGTACTTTTATATCCTACTTAAAACAACATAGTCATGAAGAACAAATAATACAATCCTCTTAGTTTTAAAGAAAATCCTTAAATGGTGACTCATAATAATATGTTTTAGGTATCTTACTCTAGAAAGAGCAAAGATAATCTAAATACCAAGTCCATTATACTTATACATTAGATTCATAAAATGCTTGTATATAGTTCTTTAAGACATTTTTTGTTTTTTAACAACATTAGCTACAAACTTGTCATAATAAAACTATAATGTCAAAAATAAATCTTTTGGTGGATCTCTCAGGCTTCACCTCTAAGGTAAACACATTATATAGATACAAATCTGAAGAACAAGTTAGAAATCCACTTGTTAGAAATCTACTCTTTTGACAAGTGATGTCATTTTAGTTGTGTAGTTACCACATCCAGTGTATGTTCTGATGTGTAGGCCTGAAGGTGCAGCCCTGGGAACAGAGGCAACATGGCTGCAGGATGTGAGCTCTGGGCCAAGAGAAGGGAATCTGGAAGCAGATGCCAGGGGCCCCTAGTACTAGCCCTCCATAGGGCTGGTGAACCTGGAAACCCCCTTACACCACCTTGAAGGACTTTTGCTCCAGACCAAGGCCTCAACACCAAGGCCCTGAGCTAGCTGGATGGTGCCCCCTGTTTGAAGTATAATTTGGTGGCCAAAGCGCAGGGACTGGATCCTGACTAGCCAACCAGACAGAAAGTCAGTCTCTGCTCTTTGCCATATTTCTGGAGCAGTTTAGGCTGGGAGAGCCCCAGATCCTCAGATCACCTCACAAAAACTCTAAGATAGCTTCCCCTAAAAGTTACAGCTGTGACTGTGGAAAGCCCCTTGGCTGTCTTCAGGAGAACCATGTGGACATCTGTGTGAAGTCAAGTTCAGGAATCTACTATAGGTAAGCTTCTATGCCCAGGGGTGTATATTATGCCTGCTTATATAGAATTTTTCCCTGAGTGTTTATTTCAGATAATTTTATTTATTCTTAAATAATACTTCTCTCTAGGACAGAAGTCATTTAGTTATTTGTAGGTATTTTCTAACCACTTGTATTTTGGGAAATTTCTTTTATCCCAACTGGTTGACTGCTCATCTACTGCATTTTTTGAGGATTGAATAAAATCACAAATATAAATTCATTGTTCATCTAGTTACATATGCATATATAAAATGTGTTTAATGACTCTAAACTGTCATTAGTATCATAATGCTCTTATTTTCAAAAAGGATCTCAGTGCTGCTTACAATATAACTAGTATAACATTCATTTTTCTCCACACTTGTGTTCACTATAAATTTACTTCAACATTTCTAAATAACACTAATTTCCATCAACACTTTAAGCTCAAAAATATCCATCATTTCACTTATAAATTGTCCCATATTTTATTTTGCCTTTAACTGTTACAAAGATTTGCAGCTGAATATTAAGGAAGCAATTGCACAGGAATTTTGAGCTCAGAGTCATGTTGAAAAGAAAATTCTACCTTAAAATTCTACCCTAGAAATTAAAATTCAAAGAAAATGCAAAATATCCACTAGCTAAGTACCTGAGTATGAAACTATCTTATACTTTTCCCAGTTTACTATTTACTCATACATATTCCCCTAGGTATATTCAGTATGTATGTATTAATTCACTTTTTTCACCATTAGTTTTTTATTACTATATATGTTCTGTTCTTTGTAATATGACCATCTATATCTATTTATATTTGTATTTGCATCTCTTTCTATATATATAAATTTTATTTTTTTATTTTTTCTATTTTTTGATAATTAATGTAAACATACCTGTTATATATAATTTGGAAAGAAAACAAAAATGCAAATAATAGTACAACATTGGATGTTATAGTTATAAATAATGTATTTATTCCAACTAAAAGACATGTCATGCCAAAATATTTTTATTTCTCTGCCCAAAATTCACTACCTCTGGCAGTAAAGATGTTTCTTTACCTCTTGGTGAAGGGTGGGTACATTTTGTGTGGGAGATTTAGAGACAAGATTTAGGGTTCTTCTTGTACTAGCTGTTCCTCAAGCAAGTTTAATTTAAAAACAATTAATACGCCATTTTGGAATATTTTGGACCAGCCTTCCCTGAGTCCTACTAATGTCTATCTAACAACAAAATTAAATAAACTTTTCATTTATAATCACCAAATTACCTCCACTATGTTGGCACAACCCAAATTATCATCCTCCAGCTTCCACTGTTAAGTATCTTTAAATTAATTAAACAATTAAAATCTACAGTTTCACTTTTAATTTTATGACGTCTGCTGACTATTTGTAGTGTTAGTATGCAATCAAGGGGTATCCAGAATCCCCAGTTCTCAAGGGGTATTTTCTTTAAGAGGAGTCTGGCCATCTACATGCCCAAAGTGAGAGGATGCAGACTCTTAATGTGAATGATTTTTAATAGAATTGGTCTGCATAAAAGACTTCAAATAACAGTCTCCCAATAAAACTTCCCAAATTATCCATCCCCTTGTGGGCAATTGTCCAGCCAAAGTGATTGGGATAAAGGTGGATAACTGATGTCCAAAAGCTTGCCACAGTGTAAGTTGCCTTTTGCAAAAGAGCCAACAGAAAGGGTTTAGGAAGTTTCCAGTGAGCTGGCACAGAAAGAGAAACTCAAAATTCAAAATGTTGACTTAATCCACCATGAGGTCAAGATATCACTTCCCTTGTCCATAACAAGGACCAACAGCAGCCATAGGTATTTCTCTCCAATGTGTCTCTTCCTTGTATCTCTCTACATGTCCCTCTTTCACCTGCCTCTGCCAAGTACTTCTTAAATGCTATAAATTAGCATAACTGGTTAGAAAAAGAATTTGTATCAAAAGTCACAATTTCTGTCTTTTTAAAAATTATGTATTCTTATTTTCACATTTTCTTCCATATGTTCCTGCTTTTTGTATATTTACTGGATCATTGCTACTCTGTGGTTTTAGTCTAGAGGATATCTATCATGATAACATTGACAATAATACAAAAAATGAAAAGATATGTTTATCCCACATGTGTTTGCTATATATACACCTTGGCTCTACATATTACTTGGTAAAATATCATTTTGCACAGATGAACATTACATTTTAGCTTGTTGTTAATGACCAGCATGTGTTATTCAGCAGAAAATTGATTTTTTTTCCCAGAAAGCAAATAACAACTATAAAAGTGTACAATATCAGTGAAATTGGCATATAAACTCTCAAAAAGAGTTCATATTGGATGTGGTAATTATTATTTCCAGAGGGGAAAAAGAAATTAGTTTCAATATTTTGTGGGCCAAAACAATTAAGATCTGTTCAATTTTGTCCTTGCTTTACTACATGACTAAAGTTAGACTTATTGTCTTTCAGCTGATCATATTTATGAGTTAATGCAGTCTTTCAGATAAATAATGCATCCATCTACATTAGTTATATTTTTTTAAAGAAATAGTAAAGCAAGCACCAGTTTAGATTCATACCATTTTGGAATATTTTGGAACATGTATCAAAATGTAAATACACAGTAGTTCTTGCAAATAAACTTTCCAAATGCTCTCTAGGAAACTTATTTTAAAAGAGAGGTTGAGTTAGAATTCATTCACACGTGTTTTAACTTTTCTATGATATTCAGTTTAATGTTTGACTACTGATAAATTTTTGAATTTGAAATGTTATGCTGATGAGTACAATATTAGATAATATTTTAGTTTGTTTACATTTTTAAATTCAATAAAGTAATATCATGCCTTAATATTCTTTACTTACCCAGTAAAATATTAATAAACATCAGGAAATTGTGGCCTAAAAGGAGATTTAATAGTAATATTGTACAGTAGAAAACACAATGGCTAGCATGGTAGTGTTTTCATGACTTTCTCTTTATCTGTGGATTTTTTTTTTTTTTTTTTGCCATTTCAAATCAGTTTGATGTTGTGTCAGGGTGGAAATGTAGTCCTCATATGAGCAGAATGGGTATGAAAGTCATAAACCTGAAAGAGAGTGACTCCTTTTTCTTTCCCCAGATATACTAGTAATTGGATAAACAGCAGCAACAACAATGTAGCTATTAAAAGCCTTTAAGTCATTCTATGAAACTTAAAATATGTTTAGTTTGGGAATGATAAATCCTGAATCACCATCTCATTTGTTTACAGATCAAGTGTATACACACATTAGATATTCTGTGTTACTATTTCCTATGTTATGGCGATGTACAGCAATCAACAATGAGTAAATTACATTCTATTTAACATACAGAATAAAAATTGAAAATACATATTAGATTGAAGAGAGCAATGGAATGGGTTATTATATTTTCAGAGGAGTACAAGAAAATATTTTATAAGATTCCAAGTGCCTTGGAAAGGATTATATGATCCTCCAGGAATTCTGCTCAGAATAGATTGACTGTATGGTTCTTTCTTCACACAGAGCAAATAGATATAAAAGAGATGAAATGCTATGTTTTGTTCAACTTAGTTCCAATGGCCTTCATTTTTCTGGTTATCTTGGATAAATCAGCCAAATTAAGAATGAATGGAAAATTTTCATTTTCCAAACTCCTCCTCTATAAACACTCATGGGGAATGAGTATCCAAATCATATTCTTTGCCACAATAGCTAATGACTAAACTGTGATAACTAGCAGTGTCAGGAAGAAAATATACCTTAGGATTTTAAAGTTCAATTAGTGAAATGCCAGGAAAATCTAGCTGCCAGAGTAAAGGCAATGACACAAACATGCTAAGGGGAACTTGCATGTTGTTATTAATATTTTCTGAGATTTAATTGGAAACAAGATTAGGGGATTTATTTCACTGTCTTTGCTGGGTGGTATACTGCCTGAGACCAGATGTTGGGATCACTGTTATAATAAATAAACAAATAAAAGAGAAAGAAAGAAAAAGAAAGGTCAAAGGAATATGTTGCTTTTTTCCCTCCACTCCAAAAGTTTAGTCTCCTGAAACCTACATTGCCAGGTATTACAAAGTGAATTATACAGTGTGGAAGAAAAAAAGGTCTTTCCCTGAAGCATTATGGCAAACCTGAAACAATTTTAGATCTGACATTTCCTGCAGCTGAATCTGATGAGAAACAGATCAAAGTCAAAGTGAATGCTTTCCCACACTTGCTCCTGAGAATTGGAGTTAGATTGTGTAGCGATTGGTACAAAAGCTTGCTACCAGCAAGAGAACAAAGATCTTCCAGGATAATCTAAACTTATTATGAAAACACAGACATTGTTGACTTCTTAAAAATTTTAATTTTACCTTTGTGCAATTTTTCTGTCATCTATTGGAGAAATTAGATAATAACTCCACTGAGATAACCCCATTGAATAAGTATTCAGTGTTAGGAATTTCTGTTTCACGTGACACTTCTTTCTGTCATGGATAACATAATTTAGTGAATAAGTAATAGAAATCCCTTGAGAAAACGTCATTACTTCTTGAGAGGTAAATATTGATGCTTAGGTGTACTAAGAATTTTAGAATTAACTCTCACAAGTAAAATATGCAAATGATTGACTAGAGATTCTTAGAGCTTAGCGAGTATTAGCCAAACTGAAAGAGTTTAGGTTGCAAATTTATAGCTGTGCGTTCTGAGAACTGATTTATTAACTCTGGTTGGGAACTTCAGTGTTTTAACATCCCTAAGAGATGATTCCTGACACAGTTGCCACGTGACCTCCACTTGAGGAAACGTTGCAATAAATGCTAATTACATGAACAGATGACTGTACACAAAGATAAAGACTGGCACTGACAGAGCAGTGGCTGCATTTCAAGAGAGCCCTGCCCAGCTGCTTTCTGAAGTGTCTTGTGGTACTGCTCTTCCAGTCATTATCTGCACCCCCGGCCTCTTCTCAGTGGGAAAATAGCTGAAAATAGGCTATAATAGCAGCTGCCATTACCCACATATATAGAAATACATCATGTTAAACTGTAAGTTTCCCTTGGTTTACACTCAAGTCTATGGAAAACTGATAAACTAATTTGGAAGTTTATATTCAATAGCACATTTTAAAGATAATCTTATCAAAAATAAGTGTCAAGTTTCTGTTCTTGTTTTTGTTTACACTTTGGAAAATGGATTTTTCCAAATGATTTCCTTGGTGGGATAACTTTGCTATAGCAATCCATGAGGTACCTGATGAACATTCTGTCCCCAGGTAACTGCTGGCACTGTTGAATGTAATTGTCATAAAATTGCTCTTGATTTTGGTCTCATTAAAACTGTCTCTTTTCTTTTTTGTCAAAGACTCATATTTGTAGATATTTTACCCCAAGATAATCTAAGTTTATCAGGAAAATCATGAGAAATGTTGCCTTTTTAGAAATTTTAGCTTTACCACCGAGTAATTGGGCTATTTTCTGTTGAGGAAATGAGATATATCCCATGCTAGATAAGTGCATTGCATAGAATTCAATTTTAATTAATTTTTATTTTATATCACTTTTTTATGCCATGGTGAAAGTATATATTAAGTGGTCAAATACATAATTCTCTTGATAATTTTTTAAAAGATTTATTTTATTTATTTATACATACAAGAACTGGGATATGGGGCAGAGGTGTGTGGAGGTATGTGAGAGGATTCATCAGAGATAGAGTGGGGAACAGAACAGTAGATTGATTGAAATACACTGCTGAGGGGAGATGCAGGTGAGACAGGAGAGGTCTGCTATTCCATGTGGAGGACCCAGGGACCGAACTCCTGCCACAGTGGCTACAGATCACTTGTTAGTGCTGAGACTTAACCCATGACACCACTAGGGAGGCCCTTGAGAAAATTTTCTGCAATACAACCAACCATATAGAAGATTGTTAGGTCTCGTTCACTCGCAACCCTTCCCTCACCCAACATTAGATCTCTGGTAGCTGGAAACACATGTGCATTGTATTTTAGGTCAGCCCTGTAAAATCTGTTTTAGTTTATTAAGAGGCAAAAAATGAGTTGAGAATAAATCACAGAGAGCATAGTTTATAAGCAAGAGAGTTAATGAGTTGAGATTTTCTTTTTCCCTTAGAAGTTTTCCTTGACATTTCATTGCTATTGTCAGAAAGTCCTTTTGTTGAACTAAAGAAATTTAATTCTTTAAAAAAGGAAAAAAAGGAATCTTTTCAATTCAAATTTAGTATTTGATACTGAGTTTACAAAATAAAAGCTCTTGTCATTTTTATTTTTTGACCTTAAAATAATATCATGAACTAATTATCAAATTATATAGTTAAACATATTTATCTTTGGTTTACTGTATTATCATTTCTTGGAGTAAGTTATTTAAATTAACGTAATGAGATGCTTATTTTTCAAGTGATAAAACACACCTCTGCCCCACACTGGGGTGTTCTTGTATATATAATGATTTGATAGGAACAAATCATTTTAAGATTGTCAATGTTGTGTTAATTATGCATACCATCTAAGTATTAGAAATTGAGGATATATTAAATTGATTAATAATTCAGGTTTCCTTCCAATAGACTATATAAAGACAAACTATATATACATTTAATATGTACTGTACACACATTATGTGTGTGTGCTTCTACTGTATTCTGATAAGATTAGAGACCTCAGAGTGGGAAATGCCTATGTTCTTAAAACACTGAGTTGTATATAATGTTAAGAACAATATATTGTAATTTTTAAATGAATAAAATATTTCTCTTGTCTAAATTAAATTTAGACAATGAAGCAATCACTTAGATTTCTTAGAAGTTTGCATGATGAAGATGTTTCCATTTATATCCTAAAACCTGAAGAAATTTGGGAGCCTCACATTAAGAGGCTGTAACAGGGTTTCCCATAGTTCTTTAATGATATCCAAAATATTTAAATGCCAAAATAAATTTCAATTTATTTTGAAGTAAATAATAATACCAACTGAAAAAACTTTACGTTTGATGTTATTTTGGCATAACACTGCGTACTATGAAACACATAACTGAAACGAATCTCATGCACGTAGTAGAATGCAACAGAGAATGCAAAAGGGAAAAGATTTCTAAAGTTAAAGATACAGAACTCCTAACTTGGACCAGCCAATAGCTTAACAATGAACATTTAAAACTAAGTGAACTCATGAATTGAAGAACATATCCCTAATGTTATGAAATTATGTGTGCCACAATTAACCTAAATAATTGCTTGTTTTGTATAGTGTAGTTTTAAAACTAGGTCAATACATTCAGATCAAGTAAATATTCCCAAGCCTCTACATAGGCACATATCGTAATCTAATTTAAATGAAAAAGGGGGGCATTTAATCACATTTTTGTGATTGCTTCAGTTTTTAATCAGTGATTTGCAATAGCGTTTGTGCATTTCCATCAAAACACAAAGTCTAAATCATCTTCATTAAGAAGACTTTGCTATAAGCCCAGTGGAGTAAGTTACACTTCCCAGGTGCTCTTTCCTGGCCTGTCTCAGGTAGGGGGGCTAGCATAGGAAGTTTTCTGCAGGGAACAGGATTCACTTGTTTCTGAATTGCTGAGTCAATTTTGTCCTAACATTGTGTCCACGTTTGTCTTCTTTCTCCTGGATTTTCTTTAGTTTCTCTGGCTCATGGATTGTGTATTTGTGCTCAAGTCCATCTGCAAGAACACAAGATTATGCAGAATACCAATGTCACCAAGGGAAGAAGAACTAAACTGAAAAATGAACTATAAGGATGAAAAAAGAGTGTCCATGTTTTTACAGGAACTGAAAGTGGGGGAAGGGATTTTCTGCAATAAATTATTAACAAAGTTTTGTATGAATCATGTTGCTTTCTTTATCGTTACTTTTCACAATTTTATTTTTCTTCTAAAAGAAGAAAAATATTTCATTTTAAAAAATGTTGTATTTATTAGTTTAGCATCCTTGTTTATTTTTTTTCATATTGTAGGAATTCCCCCTAGTTTTCCCACAACCAAAGTGTCCACAGTCCTCCCCCAAATCCATGTGCTATATTGTCGTTTTCTTAATGGTTTTGGCTGACTGAACTTTTTAAACTTTTGAAACTGTCTTTTTTTTTTTTTTTTTTGCATAGAAGTTTGAACATTTTATGCTATTATTTCTTCAGGTGGTCCATGGTATCTGCATGCCAAGAATGACAGTGGGATATGTTTATTTGAACTGGGCACTCTAAATGGAGGTAAATGAATCCCAAGGGGGTAGAAAACAAGCATCAGCCCTAAATTGCCAGAGTCAAGGTGAATGTGACTACTGTGAAGGGAAACAGACAGCAGTTGTAATCAAAGTGGTTTTATCTACAAAAATTATTGACATTTACTGCTCAATCATAGGAAATACAGAGATGGAATGATAATGATAATCATCATCATTATCATCACAGCAGCAGCAGTAGTAACAAATAACTCAGAGGTTCTTGATTTGCAAAGTGAAAAATTTCTAGGACTGGTGCGTAAAACTTTGACATAAATTGTCAAAAAAGAGTCACAGCGCAATTCCCAGAATAACGTTCCAAAAAACCTTTGGGGAAGCTGAGTAGCCTTTAGGAAGAAAACAATACCCCTCTCCCCTTCGCCATTATAATGGATAATGGATAATATAATATATATATATATCACATATGTACTTATTCACACCCATATATACAGATTATTTGTTTGTATTTTTTTTTTACCACATTCTTTCTACAGCTTCAATTCTGGGCAATTTAAAGGGTAGTGTATAAGTGAAATTATTCGAGTGGGAAGAAGGTCTAACAGTGCTCTTTCTTGTTATTTTGTATTTGAAAAAGAGAGACAGCTACAATATTTACTAATGGCTAATAGTGTGAAACAATGTGTAGTGATTTGCAAATAACACAAATGGAAAACTAGTAGCAAAGAGTTCTGGAAAATACTGATATGTCTCATTGGAATGCTTAAGAAAGTAATATAAGAAAACAATGTTATTGTCAAGTAGAAAAGATGGTCTGTTCTGTGGATATCAGCCTTTTGTCACATCAACCCGTATGCTTGACCACTAGGTTCACCTGCTCCATATTTATGGTGGTAGAGGCAGATGTTGTGTCCATAACACCCAACTGACCAAAAAAAATAGGGAGTGGTGGAGCAGGTTGTACAATACAGGATGCTTCTTGAAGAGCAAGATCCTGGGCTTTTTATTGATAGGGGAACCTTATCCTTTATTGATAAGAGTGGGGCAGATTGAAAATATCATTTAGGACTTTAGGGAGGATGAGATTGTTGATCAGATAAATCATACTTCGTGCCCACCATGGTTCCAGTCTTATTAACAAGCCATTTCACTGATCAATCTTTGTGATGCAAAGTACTTCAGTCAACTTCCCACCCCTACCCTACCACTGTCCATGGTCATACCTCATGAAATATGTCCATTGTCCCAGGGTGATAAAGGGTCCTGCTTTTGTTTAACTTGAAAGGAGCCCCGTAGGTTCTGGCATGCTACATTTAGCAGACCCACAATATTGCATAGACTTGTATTCAACAGAAGTTACCTGACTATATTCACCTGTGAAGTGCAAAACCAGGCTGCAGCCTTGATCAATACTGAGCCCTCCAATTACCCCATTCCCCAGTGGGTCTGCTATATACTTGATGGCATAGTCCTAGGTATGTTCTCACAGAAAATAATCTCACTATGGATTTGTTTTTGGTGCTTGAAAATGTTTTGCCAAAATCACCATTCATGGCAGAATGCTTTGCTCACTTTCATATCACACAGGAGAACACTGCCTCTCACTAGGGAATTCCTAGTGTGTGTGAAACACAGCAATCAGTATTTACTCTTGGTAAATACTGGTCTTATTTTTCATCATCCTAGAGCAGCATGACTAATAGCACAGCATACCTAATAGAACAGCATGCCTTGAGGAATCAGTAAGGGAGTTGTCCACACAGCATGTGGCTCTGTTAATGTCTGCTGGGATGAGCTAATTGTTTTGAATCAGTGACCAATATATATTGCTGTTTACTCAAGTCTAGGATTCATATGCCTGGCAATCAAAGAGAGAAAATATGAATAATTCCTCTCATTATTATTTCTTATGATATACCTAGCAATTTTTCCTCTTAACTTCAGTGGTGGGCTCTACTGGTCTAGAAACTTTAGCTGGCAGTGACAAATGACCACATTGAATGGAATAGGAAACAAAAGAGAAACAAATGAAGAGGGTTATTTCAATGAAAGGTTGACTAATTATTAATCCAAATGTAGAAAGGGTGGAATTTTGTGGGAGATATTTATGGTTTTCTTTTTCACTTTAACATGATCTAATGGAAAATCACATTAAGACTTTTCCTTAATGAAATGACAACTGATTATTCAAAGACTTCTAGAAAGAACTTTGGGTCATTTCAACACGTAAACCATGACTGAGAGAAGCCTTTGCCAAGAACAAAATGAATATGACTTAGATAGTAGAACAAATTTATTAATAGAAATTAAGTCTACACAATCTGATATAGAAAACAAGTAATCTTTATTTTAAAAAATGTGACAATAGTTAGACTGGGGAAGAAAAGCCCCTAATTTATCTATCATCTATCTTCTGATTTTACCTTCTCTCTCATTCCTTTACTAGTTAAGGGGTTATACAACTATATTAATCACAGTTTTTCTTGTACCTCAATATTTGTATTGCAGGAAATCAAAGAGAAAAGAATATGACCTGAAAAAGGAATGGAAATCAAAGATGGATAAAGTGGCATATAGGTGGTAATGTGCTGATAAATTTTTAGCAATCAACCTTGACTTAAAAGAAAAAACTGTGTTTATTTTTTTATCTCCATTATGTTGGTACTCTTATTTCAATTTGTTTATGTGGTGTTTCTGAATGCTGAGCTGGGGAGATAAGTACATAGCTGATTCTTACAAACCACTACGAGGGAGATTCAACACATCAGTGCTAATGGCATTTGTATGTGATATTCTCCAGAGATGGCCAGGGTAATATCACCCCCTCCACATGTTCTTTTTCTGATGTGAGTTTTCTGTTCCTGCCATTGAGGACTAAGATTTATTTTGACTACAGCAGAACAGATACTATGTGATGTCTGAGGCTGGGTCATAAGTGTAATAGGTTCTCTTCCATGTCTTCATTTTCTTACTGTCAAAATGCTGGAATTACATTGTAAAGAAGCTCAGGTAGTTACATAGTGGCAATATATGTAAATATTCTTCCCAGTGTATACCTGCTCAGCTCCAAATAGGCATAATTTCTGCTTCTTAGTCCAATAATATTTTCTTATATGGTTTTTAAAGATAGTGTGGTTATGTGCAAGAGGTATGACTTGTAGCAATTCATATAGTTACATATTATAAGAAGGGGTGTGAAGATAATTATGAGAAAAAAGTCATATGAAAAGGAGCTAGAATGCTTTCTCAAGAATACAGTTAGGTTCTTCCATGTATTGGAACTGTGTCTGATTTCAGAGTAAAAATCACTCGTGCTTGAAGAACATATTCCAGTGTCTGTTGTTATTCCATAGGTAATGAAAAATAAAGAATTGCTTGTTTTTTTTTTTTTTTCATGAAATGTCTTTTCAAAGATGTCTGTATAGCCCCCCCAAAAAAACCTTAAAATATAAAGATAGTTTCCCTATAGAACCAAGGACATGGTTGCTTACTATCTATTATAAAAGATGTAGGTTCCCAATAAACAGTGGAGCCCCTTCTGTATGCAGTAATACACATAGGTCCTCCTGCATATTTCCTATGGAAGTTTGGACAAGGAGAACTGATGGAACTATTGCTTTGGTCATGCTGCCTGTTTCACTGGGTACATTGCACAAGTCAATCCCTGTCTCTGATTCATCATTTTCCTGTCTTTTTTCATTTTCCATGAAACTGTGAAGTCTATCTCACTAGTTTAAAATGAATGAAATCTTAGCTCCTTTGCTATTTTTTAAAACTTGTAGCCCAGAATAAGGGGAAAATTTGGGCAAATGTGATAAATGTAAATTTTTAAAATTAGTTAAATACTGAATCTTTTGAAAATTCTTCAGGAGTTTGTATTGTGGGGATTTATTGTTCTGTATCTTATACTATTGAGAGGGCACAGTATTTTAAATTTTGTTTACTCTGTAGTCTGTCATCACAGGAAAAATATCTATTGGGAACTTATTAGATACACAATTTAGCACTAGAGTTAACATCAGATACTAGATGTTAGCACTAGAGTTAACATCAGATACAAATAACCCTTCCCTGCTATCTAATACTTTGTTGTGTAGGCATAGACAATTATTGTTTATCATTCTAATTTAGTTTTCATCAAGATTATTTTAGTTTCTTTTGGGTTTTAATTATGCTTCCAATCCATTCCATTTTATTTAAAATTTACTTTACATCAATGTTTGCATACCATTTAAAATTGCACATTTTAAAACATCTGTTTCAATTAAGCTTTCTTTCTCTTATTATCATATTTGCTGCAGCTGTTTCTGCATTGACTGTCTGATAGCAGAAGTTTATTTTCCTTGATTTGTCAATGTTGTTTTCTTAATTTAGAAGGAAATGCTTGTTAAAAGCATTTAGATTAGGTCAAGGACAAATTGGGGAGACTTGGTGGGGAGGAAAGAGGGGGAGGGTTGAGGGCAGATGGGAGCATGGGGGACTGAGGTGATGGTGCACTGGTGATATGGTGATGGGGAATACATGGGGATTACAATTGATGTCAAATATATATAAATTTAAAAAGTTAATAAAAAAGTTCTGATGTAAAAGAAATAAAGTAGAAAAAAAAGCATTCAGATTAGGGCAGTTATTTTCTTACTATTTTCTTTTTATATAAGGGGCCATCTTTTGCTATAAACAAGTCAACAGTGTTGATACAAATTGTAAGGGAATCACCAAATATTAGTGTGGCTACTTGGAATGGTCACAGAGGTTCATTTATATGCTCTGTTCCTGGATGTGTTTTCTGCACTGGACATATCACCACTAAAAGGAATCTGAGAGTGAGGTCAATGATGCTGGATGAATACAAGATGAAAAAGTTTCATTTTCATCAGACTATATTCAGCATGTTCAACCAGACTATTTTTTCCAACTAAGATGGTTAAGAAAGATTTCAGAAACAGATAAAGATAAATACTGCCATTTTAGCACATGGTTTATTATTGGAAGCATTATGTCAATGCAGGCCTAAAGAAAAGAAGTCTATCAGTGTGGGGGCTATATACAGCTGAATCTTAAGGTACTTGGTTATATCACAAATGTCTTTCAAAAAAAAAAAAAAGGGATTTCAACCCACTATCATGTCAATTATTGTACCTATTATGCCATTATTTTTGAACATATAAAAATATATATCTTTATCTTATTATATATTATATATAATGTATATAATATCTATGTTATATAAAATATACTTTTATTTGAACCATCAAAAATAAAAGTCGGATTGTTTTCATTTTTGCTTTGTTTTTGATGTAAAATTTAGCTTCACCACCTCCTATGTAGGAAACACAGAAAGCTCACTGGTCTGACTACTAGAGTTTAATTTACTGAAATTATAACATTTCTTTTTTATCATATATACTTATTTTTTCTTACAATGTTTGCTTTCTTTTCTAGGTGTAGTACCCATAGAATTCCCACCAACAATTCACCTGTGCACCATCACCATAGTCCCTTGTGCTCCTCCCTCTTCCCTATAGAGTGTCTTTGTTTTGTAGTTGTCTGTTCATTTTTGTTTTGTATAACATTTCTTTCTAATTCCACAAAGTTAGTAATGGCGTATCTGTCAATGGCCAAGTGACTTTAACTCTCATTTATCCTTTTTTTTTTTAATTCAGATATAAAGTGACAAACTTTGCATCAGTAATTTCCTAGAATACATTCAGTTCAGTTTCTGATTTATATACTCTTTCATGTAATTCCATTTCTTCTAAACATGATGTAAGAATAAAATTATAACTCATCATATTAAATGTATTATTTCCACATAATATATATGCATGAATATTAACATGTAGAATATATTGTATGTTCTGTGTGTGAGATAATTCTGATACTTGTAAGGAAATAATACACCAATAGTTATGTTTTTTTCTATAATAATCAATAATAGATTTCTATAGTTTTATAGAAATGAAAATATCACCCATTTTTTATTAAACAATATCTCATGAAGAGTAGAACATTTAACTATAAATTAACACATTTCAAATATGTTGTGCTAAATTTCAAATGTTCAATCATTTCAAATCAATCTATGGCATTTTAATACTTAATACATATTTTAGGATATAGTATATTTTCTACTCTCTCTAGATAGCAGATGGATTTTAATCAATCACTGATCCTTAATAGTAACCATATTTTTACTCTTACCATTTTCTCTTATTCTTAAAAATTGTCAGTATTTTCTTCACTATGATAATGATATCATTAACAAAAACGAGATAATAAAAACTAACTTTAAAAAAGTCTTAATTGTTGGTTTATAAATGACAGGAAGAGTATAAAATATTCTCTAAATTCTTTTGAGTCAGTCAGTTAGCATGAAATAAGGAAAATTACATTTGCTACATATTGCCTCTCCATTTATTTATCTTAATTTAAGAGCCTTGTTAGAAATGAGGCAATCGCTTCCATTTAGATATTTTATAATTTCCATAGACACATGTTTGAGGTTTATATTCATGAAAGATGAAATGAAATATTCCTCTTATAAAAGTAAGAAAGGGAATAAAGAAAATTCATCATGCTAAGATATTGAAATGATACTTGAAAAATTTTACATGAATAGCTACACTAATTGCTGGGGCCATTCCCTACTCACATAGCTATTTATCAAAGACAGAATGATAAATATAAGCTATGGTTTATAAAATTCTTTTGAAAATATTAAAATAAATGATTCATCCTGTGCACAGATGGCTTAATGCAAAAGTACTGCATTATGTATTCAGAGACTTTTTTTTCCTTATGAATTGGGTAGGATTTCAGTGAGCTAAATATGCACAATAACTTTAAATGAATTATTGGAATGATTAAGTTTTAGGAGACTGTTAAAGTATGAAAATCCTGAGAAACCATCAGAATAAATTGCAGCAGGGAGCTTTAGAGTTAGCTTAAATGTATGATTTTATAAAAGTATATAAATTCAGTTTTATGATGATGATATTCTATAGGAAAAGAATAATGAATCCGGATGGAAAATCAGAATATCTTGTATGAGCTCTGTTCGTCTAAAGTCATCAAGACACTCAGTTTGATGCCAGTAAGTGCATTTAATATTTCCATTTCCTGATCCTGAGTCTCACTCATGTAAGGGTACTGAGAAGAGAAATTTTTCATAGAACGAAAATTTCTTTTTTTCTCATCAATTTTTATTTTAACTAACAAAATATTGTAGTTTATTGTTTATACACTTTTAAATAATCTAGAGATTGGTAAAGTTATTTTTCTGGAATTTATGAAGTATGAAGTATGGTGTGAAGAAGTAATTGCGTATGGGAAAGTGATTTCGATACTCATACAAATCTCCACTACCCTGAAATTCAATTTTGGATAAATGATTTGCAGTGTTTGCATTATTTACTTAATCTATATCATAGAAATTCCCATTTTTGCTTTCCATCAACAACATAGTAACAAACTACCGAACCTGGACTCATTTGTTTATATAATTTTTTCATTTATTAAAACAGGGGATAGCAAGCTTTTTAAGTAAATGGCTATTCAGGAAATGTTTTAGTATTTAAACACTATCAGCTAGAAGATCACTCTGACAATGGGCAGAACATTGAAATATTCTCTGTGCTAAGTAGATCTCAATGTATATTGATAAAGAAATCTGCTTGCCTCCTTTGTCTATCTTGAGTATCTGAATCCAAAAGCCTTTCTGTAAATATCTCTTGTGTAAAAAGGCTCGATCTCATCATCCTAATCAGGGATAATCTTTCAGCTATTGTCTGCACATGTATATTAGGTTAAATAAAAGGTAGAGGAAGAATCAAACTACAAATACTCTAGGTGCAGCATTTCCTGTGATAAATCATCAATTCAGTGAAAAATGCTTCCAATATTTCATCCAATGTTATTTATCAGTTCAATTGTGGACAATTTAATTAGGCTTTGTTTTCCATCAACTAGACAGATTATGAGAATAGATTTGCTTTGTGTTGCTGATAGAACATCTCCTGCTATAGTTATTGAAATAGCTCAATAGTAGCAGCTCTTTTTTTTGTAGCACATGATTTTGGACCTCTACTTTGTCATAAAATGAAACTTGAAATTGTCTTTGTGAGAAATGATATTGGTTTGCTCTTCTCTCCCACTGTGAGATAAAGAGCATTATCTGAGTGCTATTTGGGGACAGAAATATAGTGCCATCACCCCAAAACCTACTTCCTATCAATGTCTAGAGGATTTAGTGACTTAAGTTTTAAGTTTTTTTTTTTCCTTTGCAATTCAATGTATTTCAAATTCATTTTTTTTTTTAAATGAGCACTTTAAAGAAGTGGTCATTGATGATTGTACTTGAGTTTATTCTGCGGTAGAATGAAGCATTTTAAATCAGAGATGATGTCAGCTCTACTGAATCATCCTCTTAGGTTAATTGTCTTCTATTTCCTTGGGTAGGCTGTTTGTTTGATATATAGTCAGATATGCTTCTTTGATTGTGTAATTATGCTTTATTGTATGAATTAGCATCCAGAAGCTAAATCCATGCATATATTTAAATCAATTTTATATATGTAGTTTATTCAGTCATATGTTTATTTATTTTTTCCCCAATCATTCAGCTTGCACATACTATTATGCGCCTTCTGAATTTTAAAAACTATCATTTACCTAGTTTCAGTCTTTAACATTTTTTAAGAAAATTATCTGCAGTTATATTTGCCTTGGGAAGTTTAAACAAAAGGTCTGTTTATCACAATATGGCTAATATGTCAAAATAACATGATTAATTTGGAAAAATGTCCAGATTAGCAAAAGGAAGAATGAAAAGTAATTACTATTATTGGCCACACACTGAGTATCAGATAAAATAAACCTTATTAATGCTTATGAGTTTGGGTTTAGTCAATTATTTTTAAAGTAAAGGAACAAAAATGAATGCATGCTCCTTCAAAGAAACTCCAAATTTGATGTGTGGCATTAATTAATGAAAACAGGAGAAGAAACTTAGGAGTTTAAAAAAGTAAAGTTATAGAATAGGCTTTTATGCTTACTATAACTTTCACTTTCAGTCATGAAACCTGAATCTAAAACATTAGTACACTGAAAAGTTTTATTTCTAATTTAATTTTATACATTAATTAATTCATTATTCTCTAGTATCTAGAGGGAATAAAGATTTAGTCAATCCATGTGTTCATATGTTAGCATATGGCATTTTAAATCATTAAAATGTCATTAATTAACCATTATTTTACAATGTGTTACAAATTGCAGGACTCCAGCCTCACCACACCAAAATTCTACTGCTTCTGTCATCATCAGATTGACCCCTTCAATCATTTCCTCCCAAACTTCAACTCCTCCTCCTCCTCTGATAACCATCATAATTTTTTAGAGTCTATTTTTGTTGTGGTACATTATTTTGTTTGCATATATTCTACATATGAGAGCAACCATTGGTTAACTATCTTTAATCTTCTGTCTTTACTTAGCATAATCACCTCATATTCCATATATGTTGTTGCAAAAGGCGAGATTTCATTAATTTATAAAGTCATGTATTATTTCATTAAGTAAAAATACCACCTCTTTACACAGTCCTCTGTGGATGGGCATTTAGGCTGTTTCAATATCTAGGCTGTTATGAATACTGATCCTGTGAATACTATTTGTTCAAATGGTATTTATATTTTTTAGTTTTTAGAGGAATCTATGTGTTATTTTTTTTTCTATAGTAACAGTAACTGTTTACATTTCCAACAACAGGGTATGGAAATTTCATTTTCTCTGTACATACAGTAATGTGTTGTATACTGTCTTTTTTATTAAGGTCATTTACATAGGTGCAAACTCGTGGTGTTTTTGACTTGTGTTTCTCTAGTAACTAGTGAAGTTAAGCATTTTTTCATGAGCTTATTGACCATTTGTATACCTTCAATAGGGAAGTGTCATTTCAATCTTCTCATGTTTGGATTGGGCTATTCATATTGTTGTTGTGAGTTTTATCAGTTCTTTATACATTTTTGATGTTAACCCTTTGTGTGGTACATGATGTACAAACATGTTCTCCCAATTAGTAAGATGTCTTTTTTGTATGTGTGATTTCCTTATCTGTACAAGAGTGTTTCAGTTTGATATAGTCCAATTATTTATTTCTGGTTTTGTTTCATTTCATGCTACAGGCAAATTCCCAAAGATATCTGGGCAGTCAATGTCCAGATATGTATTGCTTAATTAAGCATTAAGAAGTGCTTAATTCATTCTGAGTTAGTTTTTGTATTTGTTGTTAAATAATGATCTAGTTTCTTTCTTCTTTTTTTTTGTATATGGCTGCCAAGTTTTCCCAACTTCCTTTTTGAAGAGACTTTCCTTTTTCCATCATATGGTCTTAGCTCCCTTGTCATATTAGTTGTTTTATTAATTGTCCATGAGTGTGTCTAAGTTTATTTCATTGGCCTGTGTGTCTGCTTTTATTCCAATACCATACTGATTTGATAATTATTGCTTTATAGAACAGTTTGAAAATCCTTTCCACAGTCATTTGCTTCAATATATATGAATAGTCCAATTTACCATTAGTTTTGTTCTTCAATTGCCTTGTGGACAATACATTAACTCTCTCACATAAAAACCAAATATATTATTCTAGTTCTGCAATGTCTAAACTCAGATCCCAGGAAATACTTTTTCTTCTTGAACTAGGTGGTACCAAGGAAAGATATTTAGTACTTAGATTTCAGGTTAGAAGTATAAGACAAAAAGTTTATATCAGTGAGTGAAGGCCAAAGAGACTTAGGAATTCAAAAATAAATTCCAAGACTTTAACTTAAAGGCAAGATTAACTCTGCCCAATTTAACTCTCATTTTATCTCATTATTGTATAATGCAGTTTTGAAACAATAAAGATAATTGCTTTATTTTCTCTCATAAAGGAAGAACATATTTACAGTAAATTACTTTTGGTGAAAAAATTTCATTTCCCTGAAAGCAATTAATAAGTATATATCTTAGTACTGAATATTTGCTAGATCTTATGTTGCATATATTAGAAATGAAATTTTTAAATATCACCAACCTTTCAGTGCCAAGAGAAACACTAGCAAAATGTCCCTAACTTCTCAAATTTATATTATTGTCCTTGGTAATATCTGATTATTTCCTTTTGTATCTTGTTTTTCATTACATACAACCATGAAGATTGCTATAAAATGATGCGACCAGAAAAAAAGTGTATTCAGAAATATTTAGTACTTTTAGGGCATGAGAATAATAACATATGTATTTTGTTCATTTTTACAATACAGCTATTAATTGTACTTTCTTAACTGATCCCATGAGCTAAATTGGTCAGATAGTGATATTCTCATTTAACTCATAAGAAAATAAGTCTCCCAGTGATTTCTAATTGAATTGCTACTTTTGAACAGAATAATTATTAAATGTTTCTCTTCTGATCCAAAATTCCATGTCACCTCAGTGTTTAATTGATTTCCTTTAAATGATTAAATTCCCAAAAAGACTTTCCAGCTGGACCACTTGCATTTCTCCAAACACAGAATACCATTCTAACATAATTTTTGAGCCATTATGATTCCAAATTAACATATATCACAGCCTAGAGAATAATTCCATTTGGAAAAACTAGGAGTAGTATTCTGTCAATGTACAATACTTTAAAACACCTAACTTTACAATGAGAATGCTCTGTGACATCAAATGTCTCATTGATTTCATTAGGCAAGATAAAGTCCACAAAACCCAAGTACTGAACATAATACAAATGAATGATTTTACAGTTCAGGTTCTTTATCATTGCTATTTTATTTCATATTTTCAACCAGGTATCACAGGGTAATGCTTATAAATGAAAGTGAATGCAAAGAATAATGCTAACGAAGAAAGGATACTTAAGTGAACAAAGGAAAGTTTTGTCAGATTTTTTTTAATTCTTATGCCTTGGATTATAATTCACCATAAAGATAATATGGTGTGAGTCCATCTTAATGAAAAATAAGAAAAAGTAGGTGACTATAAGAGTTAATTGAATGAATGATATTTGGGTAATAACTGGTTAGATGGTAGAATGCTTGACAATATTTTCATTGCTGTTATCCAATGAATCTATGATTTACTTCATTTGTTAAGTAATATGGCAGTTTATGAGACTAGGCTGGAAAAGTACACCAAATGTGAAGAACTAATACCTTAAATAGTATGGATGATACTATATAGGTGTGAATGTGTCTGTCTATGTGTATGTACATGAGTCTATGTATATATATACACAAAAACATTCATGACTAGAAGAAGGTAAAATCCTGGATAAAATAAAATTTAAACAATTGACTATATTGAGCACTAAACCAGCAAAAAGATAGAGATGGTTTGGAACCCACAAGCAAAAATAAAGCTAAAGCCATGAGACAAAAATAATCATCAAGGCTTGTTTCTATAGGTTCACTTGTGTCAACCACTGTAAAATTGAAGATTCTTAAATGACAGTTACACTGAACAAGGAGACAGGGGGAAAATCCATGCCTACCAGAAAATTTGAAATGATATAGAAGAATTCTGTATATGACACTGACTCCAGAGAATCATGATCAAAATGGGTAAATATTCTTAACTATAAAGAAAAAAATAAGTCTACCTGAATATGATATCAGGTAGAAGATAACAAACCAACACATACATTTAGAATCACATGTTAAAAGTTAAGGATGGCTAGATCCTTAACCAACCAGGGCTTCTCCTGAGGCTGGGTGCCTTATGATAAAGGTTCTGTGGCATTTAGCTGCCTGGAGAAAAAGGGACGATTTTAAGTAAATGATTAGCACTGGACCATAGAGGTAAGATGACCAAACTTGGTAAGCACTGGTTCTAGACAACTGTCCAAATAAGGAGTGGTTTGAAAGACAGTTGTGTGACATATGATATCCACTAGGCTAAAGTATGTTGGCTAGTCTGGGCTTACCCAACCCAAATGAACCATGCCGTTGGCTGGCCATGGTGTTGCTTTTGGTTGAGAGCAGTTTGCTTGAGTGACACATAGGACCTTTCTATGAGACTTGGTTATTCATCATACTGTGACTGAGACCCGAGAAAAAGAATGTGGAAGATGCCAGTTTTTTCAAAGCTTGGCAACATCCCCAAATGTCACTTCTGTGGTCTTCTAATAAACTATCTCTCAGTGAGAGGAAAAGATACAAACAGGAAAAGATTGAATGTAATCATCTATAGAGACTTTGTGTCACAAAAAGACTTTTTGTTAACTATACATTTATGATATCAAGCATCTCCATTCCTTTGATTATTCTGTGATATTCTCAAATTCTACTATCTTTCCTTTGTATATAAACTTCTGCTAAATCTATCTAATAAAATTTTGCTTTCAGATATTGTTATTTTTTTCAATAAGAATCTCCATTTTATTCTCTTTTTCAGTTTTCACTCTTTATTGAGAACCCCCTATGTTTTGCTGTGTGATACCATTATTTTTTTCATCTAAGGCCTTAAAACATTTATTGTAATAGTTGTATAAAGTCCTCACCTGCCTAATTCAATTTTCAAAATCCCTGTTTTTATATTGCTTGATATTTCTGTTTGTACAAATTATCATTGGTGGGAGAACTCAGAATAATACAAATTTGTTATCTTATAGCTCTGAAGATTGGGAGTATGGCACATTTTTCAAATAGCTGCAGAGCTGCATTTCTTTCTAAAGGTTCAAGGGAGATTCTGTTTCCTTGCCCTTCCCATTTCTTGGTTCATGACCCTCTCCCCTAACTTTGAAGCCAAAAATCATGAGTTCTCACTTAATACTTCTCCTCTATCTCCTGCTTTGAGTTTTAAGAATCTTATCATTACATTGGGCCTGTGCCCCAATTCTTGTGTACATAAATAAATAAATCTTTATAAAAATATATGAATAAAGCACCCAACCCAAAACCAAAGAAGTAATGTTCCATAAAATATGTACTTTTTGCAAAATAGAAATTAGAAATCAGTAGCAAATATATTTTGGTAAACATACATATGTGGATATAAAAAAAAAACAAATTTCAATATCAATGTGTCAAAGAAGAAATTACAAATGAAATGAGAAACTACTTTGAGATGAATGAAAGTCAGAATATAATCATATCAATGTTTCAGGGAATTTGAAGTTACAAACTTAAGGTTTTTTCTAGAGGATAAGATGTATTATTTATTCCTTACAATTCATTAACTCCCTCAAAATTTATCACCCTTTCTGTATGCCTCCACAGTACCCCACATTCCTACCTACCAGAATTTATCCCTCCATTGCAAAATAATAGCTACCATGTTTGTATTCCTGATTTTCATTTATTCATTGTTATATCACTAGAAGCTTGAACAAAAGAGTATTTGTTGGGATAATGCTAATGAACAATTAATACTTATTCAGGAAGAAATTTGCTTTATGAAGAAATGTCTGTAAATATAACCTGTCTTAAGAAATTGATAAATTTTAACCACCTTATATATTTTGTCACTAAAAATATAGGTAAAGTTTAATTTTATTATATTTATTACATTACAACTCAAATTTTATAAACATCAGTATGCTGTGCATTCTTTTGAATCTTGTCAAAGCTTACTGCTCTCTATAAAACAATAATATGCCACATCTATTGACAATCTAGATGGAACGGTTCTCTCAGAAAGACATGTAATGGCTTCAAATTTGTTCTTTAGAAATTATTTTGTTTATTTTGCTTATTTTTTTCCATTTAAAAGTGCTCCTTTCATTTAATGATTCATTTTATTACCTCTTAAACATTTGTATGATGTAGCCTCTAGAACCAAGGAACAGTAATGTTCAAGCAGCTATAGTTTAGCTGAGATGAAAGAGGAATATGAAAAGTTGTACGTACAAAACAAAATGACTTATGTGTAGAAACTGAATTACTTTAGATGCTACATTATTCACTTTTGTTATAGGAATAACATTATGTAGATAAGGTCACAAAATACTGGAAAACAGTGTCTAGAGTACTTTAGGTTAGACTGTTAACAGTCAGTTCTTCATTTCTGTAATTGGACTCACTTCAACAGCTGTTTTGATGAAACATAATTAGTGACTCATCTCCTGCCATCACAATGACTTTTTCTCTTGTCACAGGTTGAATGTTTTTGAATGACAGCTGAGCACTCGGAAAGGAAAATGAGGCTGTAAGTCAGGTGATTTTGTTGATGACTTGCCAAACAATGAACATATATTTTGGCAGTTCACATAATGATGTGGACAAAAATATGCAATAATATGGCAGGGGACATTATCAGAAAGAATTCAAACAGCAGGCAGTAGAATGAATAAAAGTCATTGAATGCTGAAGCCAGAAAAAACTTAGCTGGGGGCAAGGATAAACCAAGGTAAAATCTAGGGAAAAGTAAACTCAAAAATAGGACCTAGACATGGTAGATAGTGTGGGTAATAGTGAAAAGTGCATTTTGCCGGAGGTTATGTTGAAATAATAAATCTAGATTCTAGACCTTCCACCCAGATCTTCCATCTATTTAATGATTAGTTTTAATAAGACACTGATGGATTAAATTAAAACATCTTGATTTAATTCAGTATGTAATGTGTGCCAGAAACCTAACATGTATCTTGACCTTTTGAAAATCTAAAAGTTAACTAATATTAATAGTATTTAATCAATGCAAACTTAGGTTCAAAGAGTTTAATAAATCTGTTAAAAAAATAAGCATAGTATAATTAACAAAAGAAATAGACAAAATATTTCCTTGGGTAGTCTCATATAAGCAGGAAAATTTGGAAGTATGTACAGATATCTGAAAACTACAACTGTTGATCCTTGTCTTTTCTGCCTTGTACAACTATTCCTTTCTACATCTCACATCCATTTTCTATTTCTGCTGATAAGTTTCTTCATGAAGAGAAACATGAGCAACCAGAAGATCTTGGACTCATATTTTCCAGTTTCTCCATCATGGGATAGAAGCATTTGTCTTTGCATTCTAGTTTAGATATTTCCATGAAAATCCTCTAACTGACCGTTGGTTGAGCCTTACACACAATCCTTGAATCTGTGTTTAGGAAAGTGCAATTGTGCATCATTTAGCAACTGACAGACTTAAACACCAACCTTTGAAAAACAGTGCTGTCAGATAGGCTGAGTCATGCAGGAAGTAGGTTGCCATTTTAGTTTGCAATGTCTGCTATAATAACTGGGTTGCCTAAACAACAGAGCTATATTGTCTCCCAGTTATGGAGGCAAGAAATCTGAAATTAAGTTGTCAGCAGGTTTAGATTTTTCTAAGAATTGTGAGAAATATGTTCCAGACCTTTCTCTGTGGACTTGTACAAGGTCACCTTCTCATTGTGTTTTTTCACTTATTTATGGGGACACCTGCCATGGTAAATTAATTTACAATTTCCTTCAAGACCCTATCACTAGATAACATGATATTCTGAGATGTTGAGGTTATTCAATACATCAATTTTATATGACACAATTCAAGGCATAATCATGGTTCTCATTTGAGCAATATGGTGGAGGTTTCCTACAAGATCTCCAACTGCCTTTCCTGAATTCAATCTACATTCTAATGTGTTAACTACGATGCATAATTACACTCAGTCCCTCAAGTTAAGTGATATGTATCCAGGAAAGATTGGGTATCTGAAGACCACACAATCTAGAGATCTGGATGTTTAGTAGATCTTGATATTTTCTGCTTCTTCATTGTTTTTTCTCTCTGCATTATGTAAGATAGCCTTGCTATCTTATACAAAGTTTCAAAAACTTTGCATTATATCACAATATATTATGCTAATTTACTTTCCCAAATAGCATATAAAAGATAATTATGTGTATACTATTTTGTTAACAATTTAGAAATATATCACCCCCCCCCCAAAAAAAAAATGTGTTTCATCAGTATCATTTACAGAACAGATATGGCACCTGTGGATGAGGATGTCTGATAATGTTTAATTAATTTGTGGAGTTGGCAAAATGTTTTGGATGGATAACCAAGTTAAATGAGTCTGATATCACCAACCAACCAGCCACGATGAAAGAAACAGATCATTAAACCTATAATTTCCACAGATAATAAAGATTTGAAAATAGTAACTTAATGTTTTACCCATTTTTAAGTATATATTTAATACTTAAACATGCAAATTGAAGCCTTGAAGCTTCCAGGCTTCAGATATGAGAGCTAATAATGTCTCCAAATATTTTATCAACTAATAATTTTCACATGATTATAGTAATGCAATAACTGGTTTTTGTTTTATTAACTGAAAAACTAGATTTTTTTGTGGGACTTCATTATAAATATGAGTTGAGTTCTTAAATCACCAAAATTGGCAACACATTAAAATGAAACCAAACGTCCAATAAAAAACGCCCTTAACTAAAGAACAAATGATAAATAATGCTGTAGAGATCTAGTGTTATACAATAGAAAGCACAGTGGTGGATGATTAGTATATAGACATGTTTTAATAATGTCTTTAACTACAACTCAAAATAAAGCAGCAATGGCAGAAGAGTAGTTTAAGATATGGTATATATACTCAATGTAATACTACACAGTTCTTAAAAAAAAAAATGAAATATTTCCATTTGTGACAACATGAATGGAACCAGAAAGGATTTGAAGCTGAAAGATAAAGATGATTTTACCAACATATAAATATAAAAAAAAACAAACAAAAAAGGAACTGGCACAACTGAACCAAACAAACACCAGAAGTTTGAATGTAAATTTGAGGTTGCCATAAGGAGAGTATAGGAGATACTGAACAAAGAGAGGGAAGAGCTAGTTGTGTATGGCAAAAGATTATGGGTGCTTTTGTGGTGGGTTTGCATGGTAACATACATCTAAAGAACTGTGAATTTATGCCTCTAAATTATATACAATGTTGTAAACCAACATTACCTCAAAAAGATAACAATGTAATACAAATTAAAATACTTCTGGATATTAAAAAAAAAAAGAACACATGCATGCTTGCTGGAAATTGCAGATAAAATGCCTGTCTTGATTTCAGTTGCATTAAGGCGACTCTGAACCAAAACAATGATACTAAACTTTGTCAATACCAGCTATAGACTCAAACTAGGAGTTGAAAATATTGGAAACATATTAGTCCTTCTTACTGCCCACAAAGCAAAGGTTGACTATGGAAAGTGATTATTTCATTCTTCCCAAAGGCATTAGAGAAAAGAAAGAGGATCAGTAGGGAACTTTAGAATCATGGAATTCATAGTTAGAAATATATATATATATATATACATATATATATATATTGATCTGAGTATTTGACTGAGTATATTAACTAAAGTATATTAACTATAATATCCTGATGGACTTTGGAATATTCAGTTTCAGTATTCTGATTTGATAAACTACTGGGAACCAGGGACATAGATTTCTTTTTTATTATTATTTTTTAAGGGAATGTATACTTTTTTTTTTTTTTTCAATTTTTCCTTCATCCATCTCATACTTACATGTCCTAGATGAATGGTGACCAGTTCTTCCCTGAAACAACTGAAGTGGGAAAAGGTGGGGCTGAAAATCAGCAATTTTAGACAAAGAGAATGTAGAAATCGATCATAGGAAGGAAATCTCACAAAAAAAATTGATTCCACCTTCCAAACTTGATCCCCAAAGTTTTAGCTTCAGCATGTATACAATTTTTTGCCTGAATTATGTAACAGATAGTGTATGTCTTTCTCTTGACTTCAGAGGACAGCAGTTAAGTTACCAGGTTCTAGGTCAAGGGAATACAACCATCGTTCCTAAATATGCTTTACTCAAGGTATGCACATATTCAGAGAATTTGTATTTCTAAATGGGGTGTGTGTGTGTGTGAATCATTTAACACATTTTTTTAATAATTTCTAGAAGGCAATTATACTGGAACGTGTAGCTCAGTGTGTTCACATTGACACAACCATAAATCTCCCCCAAGTATCCATCCATACCTCCTCATATTGCCAGTTCTTGCTGTGGTTCTTTTACATCTTGAAACTATTGTGACTATTTCTGGCAGGAGGCTGTGAACTCATGTGTGTCTGTTCTTGGATGGGAGTCACTTATCCAGATGGATATCTTGAAAGTGGAGCATAGCCACCTGGCTTTAGTGAACTCTGAATGAACAGAACCTAAAACATGATTAAATTTCTATGGAATGTTGATTCTGTAGCATAACGTTATGCTGACAAATATAGAAATCGGACTCTGAGTGAAATGCTGATGAAAAATAAAATACAATCCAAATTACATGGTATTGATTTAGTAAGGGATTGGGAGGGGGAACAAGGTAAGGAAACATTTCCAAACATAATGAATGGAGATTCATATCAGTAGCAGTAAAACAGGTGGAAAATTACTGCCTGAAATTACCTGGAAAGCAAACCCAGTGCTTCCTGAACATGTAACTCTAGAGGAAGAAGCAGGAAAGATAATAATGGTGTGCTTAGCTCTGGTCTGCATTTATGGAGGCCGCAGAAGAAAGTGACAATCTCTAAAAATGCCCGGTGAGTTTGCAAGTGCCGAAATAAAAACAAATTCCAACTCAAGGAGATTTTTTGGGGAAAGTTATTGCCAGTGTCAGGAAAGGGACATTGCGATAGGGGGAAGGAAACTTTACGAACAGAGAGAGCTTTCCAATCAGGAGGTACACAAACCTCTAAAAAGTCAGCAGCGAGGGGCTTTTCTTCTGTCTCCAGAGGAAACAAGACAAAGAGAAGAAAGTGTAGGAGAACTCGGTGGCGGTTAGGTTATTCTCTCAGATTAGGAGAGTTTCACGTTCTCAGAAGTTTCTTTAAGGTGGGGGTGTGTTGACTCCAGCTGAGGATGGGCAGATGTTTAGGGTCATAGGTTTAAATAAACAGAGGTAAGCTGAAGTGAGTTTACTAAAGATTCAGGACTGAAGACTTGTATCCAGGAATAGCCTCCAAATAATTTTTGGAAAACAGTCCAAATTCCAAGTTTCTCAATGAAGGTTTTATATAATTTGCCAGGTAAACATTCAATGTTTTATACAAACAAAATCAGACATGATTGTATATATATATATATATATATATCTGATGTTGTCTATTGAGTAAAACAAAGAGGTCTATAAAATTTACCCTATTTAGTGGTTTATCTGGAAGACAAGGAATATCAAGGAGTTTTAGCAATGTCACATATTTTGAAGTCGATATACGTTGAAGATACTGATTTATCTGAAGGCAGCAATTTCTAAAATGCTTTTTGACAAAGATAGCAATTATCCTGGGCACTATTTGTTCAGAGCCAGACCAAATGCACCCCGACTCTCAGCCTGCACATCTTTGCTGGGACCAGGGAGAGGGGTCTAACTTAATTGATAACTTTGGTATCAAGGTTTGTGAGGAGAGAAATCAACACTTCCTTTTGATTGACCGGTGCTAACAAATACATTTCACTACTATTCAGGAAAAAAAGATTGAGATTTTGAGAGTCTGTCTTTTTTTTTTAGGCATAATTGAACAGCGGTTTGAGGGGGCTTCCTCATGTCTTCTACTAAGTCATTGTGTTAGGGGGGAAAGATGTCCTGAATGAACTCCACAACTAGGTTTTATGGACTCCACCCCCACCCAGACCGAAGAGATCCAAGACACCAAGATCTACAAATTCCATGATATCATCACCACCCAAGGAAAGATCTCTGGGACCTGAGGGTGGCGTTAAGCAGCCAGGTTTGGTGTAAAACCAGACATGTGGGCTCTCTTGGTCTTTCACCAGCTCTCAGCAGCCATTAGGATTCCAGGTCAGAGGAACTGGTGGGACTCATTCACAAATTTATCTTCCTCTCTTTCTCCCTGAGTTATTCATTTCTTCATTTACCCTTCTTTTGTAAATAAACTCTTCATTAACCTTTCTGCATGTGCCTGCAGTTGAGTCTTAAGTGCCTTTTAAGCACATGGGTGAGGACCAACAGTCAGGCAACACGTTTTATATCAGAGTTGCCCTGCGACAATAGTGTAACTGGAAGACTGGAGTTTAGGTCACCTGTCACCAACAAATGCCAATAAAGTCGAGACAGGAATTGGATCCTTAAAGTGCGCTTTAATCGGACAGACAGCATTCTGGAAGACAGGGATAACACCCTAAAGAAACGGCCTTAACATTCATTTCTAGCTGCCTTGTTATAGTGAGCTGCACAAAAACAGTTCAGCAGTAAGCAGCTTCACTGCTGGCAGGAGATGTGATGGCCAGCCCCAGAGCTCCTTATCGCCCTCCTGGCCTCAGGCTTATCCCAGTGTGCAGGGCTGGTCTGCAACTAGCACTGGCTCCCCATGCTCCCTCAGATGTATCTTTTTGAATATGAAGTGGTGCTTAAACAATTGTAAACCTCCATGGGTGACCCATTTCCACACATAAATTAGTTCCTAAATTTTCTAGACCTTGTCTAATACATTTGGTTTTGTGACCTATGTAGTAAATCTAAGAAGTGCAGAGCAATATCACAGATACGGTACTAGCAGAACTCAGCTCATTCCTCTGCAATAGTTTTGAATCTAGTTTGGATTTTTTCAAATAAAGACTTTGGGTCATATATAACTGATCATTAATTGTGTGACTGCCCACGAACTCTAAATTCTAGATTCTTTGACAATATAACATTGCTAAAACTGGACTACCTCTATTTACTACTTATTTGTAACTTAAAATATATCCATTGGTCATTAACATGTCATTAACATTTGTCATTAACATTAACATGTCATTAACATGCCCTTGAAGCTTCTTTGAAATGCAGAATTCTGGCATTTACCAACATACCAAGTTAGAATCTATGTTTTTATTTATTTTTTTTATGATATCCATCTGATTTTTGTAGGTTCACTCATGTAGGGAAAAGACCACCCCTTTTCATATGGTAGAATGCAGGCTTATTCTTTCAGATAACTGGAAAAAAATAGATCTTAGTGAATTTGATTCTGCAACTAAAATGTCCTAGGTAAATGTGTAAAAAGCAAAATAATGCTCTGGAACTTAAATAAAAAGGGAGACACTTGGCCACTACACTTTCTCTTTCACTGCTCAGGAAAACTAGCAAATCCTTGCTTTGTCACACATTCATACTCTATGTAAATAAGCTCCACCTTAATGTGATGTTCCCAGCCTAATAACTAACCTTTCTTCTCTATAACAGTGGTTTCAGACTTGATTATAACATTGGTAGATGATTGATGAGGTCTGATTAGGAATGCGAAAGAGAAAGAAATTATTTTCTCTCTCTTAAGTTAGGTATTCACATTTATGGTGCATAAAGGAGCGGCAGGGATGATGTATGCACAACGTTATGGGAATATATTGTGTACAATCTGCTATTCATTCCATTATTCTTTTCCCCCCTATCATTCAGAGAAATCTAAATTTTATTCTTTGTAGAGGCAATAATTTGTATAAGAATTTTTTATAGGAAAGTTGAAGAAGCTGTTTATGTAAGGCAATTAGGAACTTGCCTAGATACAAATTCATTGAACTAAAAAATATGCTCCAATTGCCATTCAAGCTTGAAAACAGCAAAGCATCAGTTTGCAGAATCAGAAAAAGGCCTTAGAGAGCAATAGGAGAAGATGAAAATCATCATTCTGAATGCACTAAAGAAATCAGCCCTGAGATAGCACCTCCCTTCTGATACTCATTTACATCTTAAAAGTAGCTCTAAAATTGGTTTGTAGATAAACACTTTTTTGATGAAAGTTAGCAAAAAAGAAAATGTTGGATTTGAATTCTTGTGTTTTTTTGTTGTTGTTGGAAAATGTTGCTTCATTAAATTGTTTAAATTAAGCAAAAAAATATATTTGCAACCATTAAGTTCTTTGCATATAATATATGCCTGTGAGATAATTAACCATATTTTCCTACTGTGTAAACTACACCACAGGGACTACAAAGCACTTTTAGAAGTTGTGCAAACTCTTTGAGGTCACTGGGATACCACTTCGGAAATTAGCACTCATTATACTAAATAATACCCTAGTGGTTTGAAAAGGTCAACATAGCTTTAAAAAAAATTATAACTCCCTGAGAAACTATTATTCAACCACGATTATACTATTTGTAGTGCATATTTTGCTAGATGTTTATAAGTAAAAATCGTGTACTGTAGTAAATTATAGAGTAATTTTGCTGTGTGAGGATATGCTAACTCAGTTTTAAAAGATGACTCTTGTATTATCTGTCATGCAAATAAACCTAATAGTTTATCTCTTTTTTTTTCAAAGATAAATCCCTCAATGTCTCTCAAAGATCATAGCTCACAGTCCATCAGATCTTCATCTTGCACTTTACTCTGACACAGATAATAGTTGATCATTTATGTGAGCAGATTATACTATGCATTTGTAACAATTATGTGAAGGCATTAGGTTTATAGCAAAAGGACAGAAACCTTTTACACAACAATTTTAAAAAAGAAGCAGGGTTTTCCATGTAAATATCAGATAAAGTAAGTTGCTGAGTGAAGGAAATTTCTGAGACAAAGAGGCGTATTGTGTGATATAAAATGAGTGATTCACCAGAAGACAACTTTGCATGTGAAAGAGCCATAAAACAAGGGCAGAAAACATAGTAAGCAAAAACTAGTAGAACTGAAGATGAAATGGACAAATCCACAATTGCAATTGAGGATGTCAACGTAACCTTTCTCAGAACACATAGATTGCCTCTACAAGGACATCACCAAAGGAACATGCAGTCAACAGAACCTGATGTTTTTTAAACACTCCACTTCAATGGAAGTCCCATTTTTAAGCACCATGGAATACAAAATTGACCATATCCTGGGCCATAAAACAAACTTTGACAGATTTAAAATAACTAAATGAGAGCACACCTGGAAATTAATGACACACTTAAGAAAAACCTCTGGGATCAAAAAGGAAATTCCCATGAAGATTACAAAAACACAGAACTTAAGGAAATTGAAAATAAAACACTGAAACATGTGGGAAACATATTCCATTTGAAGGCATAATACCAACAGCAGTTCTAAGAGGGGAACTGAAAGTGCTAAATTGCTTCCATGAGTAAAGGTGAATAACCAATTGAGAAAATCAATGTAAGACAACAAATTTGGCAAAAGTCCGTTTGTAAAGTTTGTGGGCTTTGTCCATAGCCCTTGCGTTGTCCTCACCCAAAATGACATACTCCCTTGGAGACTGAAAAGCTCAAAATTTATAAAGGCTAAATAAAGCAACAACGTTCTCCTTTGGGTGGAAGAATATGGAAAACAGAGTAGAGACCTTAAAAGCATAATCAAGGAAGTGGCTAAATGAGCTTTTACTGGGTAATGGTGTTGTGGGGAGTGCCAAGACTTTTCATTATTCACACTTATCACAGAATTAAATGAATAACAAAAAACATTCTTAACATTGACTTTCAGAAGTTTACTGTCTATGCCTCAGGCTGTGAGCACCTACTTAGTTCCCATTGTAACTTGATGGTGTTGTTGAATGGCAAATACTGTGATCCATAGGAAGGGTGTAAACCACATTCAATCGTTTGCAAATTTTCTTAAACTTGGGATGTAGATTTAAATTTAGTGACAAGATAGTTAAAATCATTGCCCTCTTCACTTGGTTTATTATCATAATTTTTCAATGTTTTATTCTAAAGCATTTCTTAATTTAGTACTGTAAATGAATATCATGATTTGGCAGTTAGAGAGGTATTATTTATGACATTTATTAGCAACGTAGAGCAAATAAATTTTATTAGATGCATGCTGTTGGTGATTAAATAAAATAGAAAATGCAAAGTACGTAATCTTATATACCTAATGTATTTTTTCTCAATTTGTGTTTCATTTTCGAAATCATAGTGCTAAAAGAGAGTGGACATAATTAACCATATATGGGATATTAATGTATGCTTGTAAGAGGGATAACAGCTTTTATAGAGCGGGATGATTACTTTTACAACCCAATTAAAATTTAAGAGTTAGTGTTCCTTCATTACTTAGATTGGATTTTCTTTAATCCAGAAGTTTCATATATTTTGCCTTAGAGTTTATGTATGTGAAGTGCACATTTGGAAAATGAAGGCATAATACTAGTGATTTAGTTTCAATATAATAGATGAAATTTAACATTGTTATTTCCATTTATTTTAACCCCATAAAAATGCAATATTTCTCTGATCATTATTAGCTACTTAATAGAAAGGTGAAAAATAATATTCACATGAATGATAGACATGACTACATGAGAACAGATTCATTAAATTCAAATTGAATGAACCAAAGCTTTATTTCTCAAAATTAGCTTTTTTAAAATTTATTATGATTTTTCAATTTGGCAGAGAACTGAGAAATTATGCCTTTTGTTATGGAGCATGAATATCAAAGTAACAGCTTGTCTCTCTGAGTATATATTCATCTTGCACTATTGACATGTCCTTTTTTTAAAATTAATTTTAAGATTATTTTAAAGGATAACTTTTTATTTTGACTAATTGTTCCACAAAAATTAATAGTGCTTAGTAATTCTAGCAAACTATGGATATAATGTTCATTTGGAAATATAGTGTCAAATATGTGATAGATATTTATGAAAATGAATGAGTCTCAGATCAAGGGTATATGTAGTTTTATCACTAAGCATTAGCTCACCAAATATTTTAACTGTGAGATTATGACTGCCAAACATCCACACATTCAAATATATTTGAGAAGGAAAATAATGTAATATTTAATTCATTCTGTGTAGTTTTCAAACTAGAGGAAAAAAATAATTTGGGCACCTCACACTTAAAAAAGGCTATCTTTTAATTGTTTTTGGATAAAGTAAAATGATAAAAATGAGCTCTTAAAGATATAGGGATGTATTGCAATTTATTCATTTCTCTTTCTGTAACCTACAACATTGTTTTATACTCCTGCTAGGAATTTAATGTTCTACTATATATTTAATGTAAATAGTTTTTTGTTACTTGCTTTTGTTACAGGGCAGGGAGAGGAGCACCTCAGAACCCTTAAATTTGCCCTCTTTGAATGGGTTTTGCCATCCTCTGCATTAAGACAAACATATAAGACTAAAGGAACTTCAATACAATTAGGGTATGAAACAGAAAGGACAAAGAACATAGTTACTAAGTTAAGCATTTAAAATTACTTATTTCTTTGAAGGTAAAAGTCTAGTCAAATAGGATTGGCCCAAAACAAGGCCCAAAAGCCTGCCACATGTCTAAAGGACCTTTATTAGTAGAGACCCATAGAAAAGGGTTAGAAAGAGTTAGATAAACGTGGGAGGAAAAGAGCAAAATTAAAATTAAGATGAAAGCTGCTATTGTTAACCCCCCCATGGGTCTCTCACCTACATTTGTTTTAACCAGTTTAAGACTAAAAAGCAAGGGCAGTTTTTTCACATGTTCCTCTGCTTACGTGCCTCCTTCAGGTCTCTTTGCTGCTTTTCATCCTGCTTTTTTCTTCCTTCTTTTCTTTTGTCTTCCTCTGTGCAGAATTTTCTTTTCCTCCTTAGCTTCACCCATTTAGGGTGGAACCGGGATTCTGGAACTTACCCCTTTTCTGGAATGACCCTGTTACGCTTTGATCAATGGAATGAACAAAACATTCAGTTTCTTCCAATTTGGTTGGAACTGTGCCAATAATCACCCCTGGTGGCAGTGACATCAGGGGTGAACTAATGTGCCCCATTCAAATGGCAAAAGTAGTACCTTGGCTGACTCAGAGTTGAAAGAGCCATTTGCAGAAGTTCCGTTGTGAGCTGAAGAACCAAGCAGCCATGTTCAACCTTCATAGCTGCCTGACATAATCCTGAATGAAAAATAAAAGGTTTTTGTTCTAAACTAAAAAGTTTGGAGTCAACTGCTCTATAGCAATAGCTAAAAGAAAGACACGTTCTCAACAAAGAATTTTGAAATCTAAAATTTGAACATGTTACTTAAAATCACATGATTTTCTAAAATTTCACCTTAATCATGTCAACCACACAATATTTGAAAAAAATATTAAAAGACAAATTAACAATAAACTATATATAATTCTATTTTAGGAAATACAAACTTTTTTCCACTGAAAATCTCCAATCGCATTTCTTCTTAATGTACTTAATATTCAGAATGATATATATTCTTAAATATTTATTTTCAGAAATCATATCTTATTTTTAAACTATTTTTCAAAATAGATTTTCCCATCTTTTCCCATAATGATTATCTTTCAAAATTAATTATTGTCATACTTCAAAATCATAATAAATTCATTGATTATAAGGAGTGATATAGATTAGTTAAAAAAAATCTATTCTATAGAAACAAATATTCAACATGAGTATGTTTTCATCAGAAATCCACACTATTGTGGAATTTGTAGAACTTCAATCCTTAATGAAAATTAATGTTTTAAGTACAACTATAAAATGATTAGCATAGCATAAAAAATCTTCACTTGAAGATGTATCAATTTTGCAGTAGTAAAAATATTATCTTATATTTGAAATATGCTTTAAAGTTTATTTCTTACCTGAAAGGATTCAAAGGTTTTTCAAATTTTCTTTTTTAGAATTATTTATCATTCAGGACACTTCTTTGTCTACATAGTTTTGTAGTACATTGTCAAAAACAAGAAGCGAAGAATGAATACTTTAATTTGTGCCAGTCTTTACTTAGAAATATTGCTATTAATCATGGAACAAACTCTCCTATGACATACCAAATTAACTTTACAGAGTAAAGACACATTGGTGACTGTAGATAAAATGACAGTTCGTCCAACTAACTTGTTTATATCATTTTAAATACTCACCTAGAGATATGTATTACTCATAAACATTAGAAACTTCTATGCACAATGCCTCCTCAGCAAATAGACGTGATTATACACCAAATACCAAAACATATGTTTTTTATGATCATGGCTGTTATAATCTGATTTAGGTTCAGCTTTCTCTAGAGGCTATTAAAGAGTGCATATATTTTTGCTGACATTTTATCACAACAATAAAGTGAGATGGAGATCTATACACAAAAGGCCACTAAAATCAGTCAGCATGTTTACTGCAAAACATGAGTGCTTGCCAAACACTGAAAATATTCAGTAAAGTATGATCAGATTAATGGTTAATGTATATATAACACAAGGATTTCAATTTGTAGCATATTTTATAATATTGTAAATGTATATTTATAAAAGATAACATCAATTAATACTATTATGATATGCTTAACATAGTATACAGTAATTTTACATGGAAAGGTAGGAGAAATTTAATTTATTTTTAAATTTTTATATATTAAATCACACAAAAATCAACACATATAAACAAATTTTCTTGATTACAGTCTTCCTGTTTGTACTAGTCCATGTTTTCATTAGTAAAAATTATTTTACTTGTCAATGTTATACAGATTCTCATATGATTGCTTTTTTACATTCCCGAAAATAATTGCTTTTAGTCTTGTATAATTGAATATATTTAGAGTAGAAAAAATGATTCAAAATATACCTTCATAAAAAATAATAGATTTCAGTGAGAACTGAAATATTTATGTACCAAGCACATTGTTTAATTTTAAATAAGTGAGAATTATAAAATAGAACTTTCTGTTATAGTTCATTGCAATGTCTGTGGAATAGTAGAAAATGAAAGGGAATTTAGATATAAAAATTAATTCATTTAATCATTAATCACCATGCTTATATGTTTTGTTCTTATAGCAAATATGAAATTAGTGCTGTACAATAGGATAGATATTCATATCTTTAATCTCTCTTTACTGGAGATCTAAAGAGTCAAGCTTAAGTTCCTACATTTTTATAAGTACCTATTATGAAAATGCACAAACCCATTTCACATTACATTTTGGGACATAGCTCTTTAGAAGTCCCTGTTGAAATCACATTGTGCTTATTTTTACATAGGATTTATTTGTTTTGCGCTTTCTCTTCATCCATCCATACCTCATCCATCCAGCGCAATTTTGTCTCTCCTATGATATAGGAATCCAAAGGGGTCTTAGTTTCCTACTCACATATCAATTACTTTCTGATTGATTTCTTGGTTTTTATTCCCATACTTTGTAATATATACCAATAATGTTGTTTGAAGCACCCAGAATTCTAGGATCACTTCTCTAGGTCAGTTTTCTCATGATTTCTGTTTCTCACATTCTGGATACCTTATTACGTCTGAGAGCAAATATTTGCCTTCCCATAATACATTTCAAACTCAAAGTTTCTGCTTTCTGCTAGACATTTATGATTTAGCCTGTTAGGGAAAATAATTCTCAACATAAAACACAATATTTTTCTGGCATTCTGCAATTTCTTTATTTTAGCACCACAATCTTGTCACTTTAAGTTTCAATTACTTTGTGCTGTCTCATACTAAAAAACAGATGTTTTTTGCACTTATTCAATTTTCTAGATGTGCTTTTCTGATTCAAGTTTCTCAATGGTAACCAGTTGTGTATTACCATTCTATATGACTTCAAGATAATGAAATAATTTGGAGCTTTTCTTAATGGACCTACATAGGGTTTTTTTTTTTTTTGTAAATGTGTATTAGAAAAAAAATAAAGCCTGCATTCCACAATTAAGACATAGTGATTTCATAAAATTAAATCTAGTATCCTACAACATATTACATAAATGGAATTAAGTTTCATTTTGTTAATCATCACCTTAGCACTGCATATCACTTTAGAATATATATTTATGTAGTTAGGAGTTTCAGTAAATTGCAAATCCTACTTTACTCATCTTAAAAATATTTTTTAGAAATAATAAGTGTTTATTAATATTGTTTTTGCACTAGATAGCTGTTATTGGGCAGCTATGTCTCCCCAAAAGATGCTGAGTCCTAACACTCCTTGCCTTTGAATGTGACCTAGTTTGGAAATTATGCTTTTGGAAATGATCAAAGTAAGATGAGGTCAAAAGATGAGATTTTAATTCAATATGAATTTTATCCTTATAAGAAGAAGAAATGAATATAGATACAAATGGACAGATAGATGACAAACACAGAGGGAAGATGACATAAAGACACAGGAGAATGTTATCTAGAAACCAAGGATTGTTAAAATTATCAGAAATTAAGACAGAGGCATATATAAGATTCTTCCTTGCAACCCCAACTAGGAAACAACCATAGTAACATCCTGATTTCTGTTGTCAAATCTCCAGAATTGAGATATACATTTGTATTGTATAATCTACCCAATTTGCCTTACTTTGTTAAGGCATTGCCAGAAAACTAATACAATAGATTTAATCACCTGGGAACTGTAATCGCTAAACCTAGAAACCAGGCTGATTACATGTGTAAATTATCCTGAACCCCTTTGCTCCAAGATTCAAAAACATTCAGATAAAAATTCTGGAATTTCAGATACATTTTTCTATTAAGGTATGGAAATAAATATAGGCAGTATTAATAAAATAGAGTTAAGAAATTTTGAAATCAGAATTTGAAGCAGCATAGAAGTAATACAACAAAGTATATAACTGTATTTAATTATTACTAAAATAAGTTTGTTTGTAGTCTCTACTACATGCCTCCATACCCTCCCATGCATATACAAAGGAGCTACTTATTTTGTACTAGTTAAAAACTTCTCAATGTAGACAGTCAATATTCTCCTAGTATAGGTGAGAAAAACAATTCAGTGACAGTATGCAAATTCCCAGCTTCATGTAGATCTTTTAGGAGATATTAAAGCCAAATGCAATACTGGATGGCTCTAAATAATACAATAAACCCTTTAGCTTTTCAAGAAAGTCAGGCTGACCACACTTTTGGCAAGTCATCACATTATCAATTTCTCTGTATTAAATTATGTTCCCAGTTATGCATATGTACTTTCTTTGGTCCTTGACATTAGGATATGAACTCCAGATGCTATAAATATATAATGTGAAACAAATGCCTTTCATTATCCAATTATGTTTGAATGTATAATGAGTATTTCAAGTATTAGAGATTTTAATAACTAATTAACTATATCTCCCAATTAAGAGAAGCCACTATAACAATTCATTATGTCCTTCTTTCCTTTGAACATTTTTAGATGATCAAGAAAATTCAGTTACAGGAGTGACACATTAAAGAACTTTCTAGGTAAAGAGAATAGTAATAAAATAACTGAGAGTCTGGAAAGTAATGAGTAATTAAGAAGAATCTAAGTGGGCAAGAATGGCAGGTTTGGCAGTGAGGTGGAGGGTCATATAATGTGAAGCTGAAACATTGCAGAGGCCATGACAAGTAGACCCATGTAGGTCACCCATAATGCTGACCATTATGTTAGTGTCATCATGATGCTACATTATATGTAACAAATAGGTCCTAATTTACTTAACTAAAGCATATTACTGGATCATCATAAGGTCTTTAATTTTCAATTACTGAAAGAGCTGATCTTTTACAATCTTGTTCAATCTGTTGGAAGCTGAGACGAAGGAAATGATATTCTGCAGAAATAAATTCTATGTTTTACTTAAATTATGTCCCCAGTTTGCACTAGTAGTTTATAAGACCTTTAATGTTATAAACACTCTTCTGGATGCTTCTGTATAATTACCTGATAGTTTCTAAAGTAGATACATCTGTTAGAAGGTGGATTTCTATATTCAATGACAATTATAGTTAAACTTAGAAATTGTTTCAATTTAGACTCTCCTCAAAATTATATGAATAACTTTGTTTCCAAATATCTTTTACAGTTGATTTTTAAAGTGTGTTTAAGTAATGAAAATAATGTTTTATCTTGTGACTTTATTGACATTTCACTGTTATGATGTGTTTAACATTTTTTATCAACTTACTTTTAGCAAACTTTACATTTAGAAAAAATACAGAGGAAGTGCAAATTTTTGACCTTGCTTTCCAGGAGATTTGCTTTTTACCAAATATACATTTTCAGCATACCATTTCAAAATTTAAGCAGTGAATATGTCTTAAGTGATGTTTTTTTTTTTTTAAAGATTTATTTATTTATGCATACAAGCACTGGGGTACAGGCCAGAGGTGTGGGGGGGTGAGAGGATTCACCACAGAGAGCGG